>JARQOD010000001.1:321068852-321341180 GCA_033576555.1 Oophaga sylvatica | reverse complement strand
AGCATCTCTCACTCCACTCGCCTGGTCAGGAAGGTGAAAAAGGCCCGGTTTGGGGGGAAAGGATCAATCGGGCCATAATCTTTCATAAGGTAGCGTTGTTCAGGTGACAGAGACACTGAAAAAAACTGAGCACTAATTAATTAACATCTATGACAAATTTGTGTGCAGAAATACGGTAACTGTTTTTAGTTAAATTGAATTGGTTAAATAAAGACAGGATTTCAGAAACCTCCTGTACAGCGCGCACATGCTTTTCTTGATCTGCCCTACTGAAAAACCCAATAAACTCATTCATCTCCTCTGCAGTACATCTAGCAAAGACAAAAGACAAGTGTAATACCCCTAGACCAGAACAGCTTAAGAAGTAATGATACAAACTCCGTGCTGGTGTAATATACTACAGATTTGATAGTATCCATCCACTCCCATTCCACGTGTGCTTATTCACTAATACGGTTTGCATTACTTTCCCCAGGGGTCTTCCAGTCTGACAAAAAAGCAAGTGAAGATAATCATCTTCTGAAAAGGCTTTTGTTGGAGTAATTATTAACAACATTGCAATGACAGGAACGACTTGTCCTTTTTATAACATAGAAGATTCATTGCTGGTTTTATTTGGTGACAGCTGATTACACACTTGAAATGCTGAGGTTGTGTGACGTTAATACATGGTGGGTTTGGCAACTGACCTCTTTTTCCCCCCTTAACTGAAGCCTTTTTTTTGTTTGAAAAGACTAGAGTGATGTTATTAGCAGTCCCAGCAGTTTCTATGATGTTATCACAGATAAGTAGTTGCTTTGATGTTGCACAGGGCACTGGAATCAGCAGGATGTCAGTTGGTTCAATTTACGTTTTTTATCTGCAATTTATAAGATTAGGGTTGAAAAACCACTTACAGTAGAGCCAGTGCCTTCTGTGTACACTGCCGCAAAGAACAAGAAGAAATCATCCTTCAAAGCTCTTTTTATTTAATATTATTACTTTTTCTTTGAATTTTAAAGTGCATGTGTCTTTAAGACAATGACCTGTTGTTTAAATCAGGTTTTTGTTTACGTATACAGTATTTTTTTTATATGGCATTTTTTTTCATATCAAGATCTTTACGAAAAAAAAAAATTAGTAATATTGTAATTTTCACACTGGCCATTACTGCTATTTTAGATTTATATGCCCTGTTCTTTCAGGAAGAGTATACAGCAGGTTTTATATCATCAGAGGCAGGATTACAATGATTGATAACATCGCTATTCAGAGTTGATAACACTGGAATAAACTATTTCACAGCTGACCCTGTTCCTCTTTCCATCATAATTACCTTTGCACAGACGCATTGGATGTACTATGACTATGTACATGTGTTGTTTCCTGAAACAACCAGAAGTTACAGTCTAAAAAAACAGTTGCCAGTGTGAAAATTGCAAGATTTCTAATTTTTATATTTAATAAAGGTTGTTATATACGGAAAGAAAAATTTGCTAAAAATTTAAAAATAATTCATTTATCATAAAAATTTACTTTAAACAATAATTTTCTGATGACGACTTCCCTTTAAGTTGCAAAGCACCAGTGATACATTTCACTATCTGTCTTTATATGTGTTCCCCAACAGCCACTAATAGATCATGTTTTCAGGATTTCCTTTGTATTGTACAGGTAACAGGTGAATTTTTGATGTTGAGGCTTTTTGCAGCTTTGTCACCTACTAAGTAAATAAAGTTGTGTTTTGTTCATTGTGTTTTTGTGTGCTATTTTAAACATGCATTTTTATTGCAATTTTGAGGCTGTGATTTTTGTCTCAATCTTGGTATGTCATGTTTTACAGAAAACTGCTTTGGTTTTGAATTTTTTGGTATTTAACTTTGAGACAATTTTATTGATACCATCATGTGTGGATTGCATTGTTTTTTAGTGCATTTCCGCAGGGCAGCACACTGATAATGTGTATGCATTTTCTACCTGCTGATTTTCTGGATATAATGCAAGTCTGAGAAGATTTCAACATCAACTCGCAAAAGTGACGTATTGCAGATTTTAACCATAGCTCAGTTTCTGCTGCATAAAAAAAAGCACAAAAGGCATGAGACTTACATAAATCTTTCACGTGCTGCGCCAATTCTTTGGAATGAACTACCCAGGTTAATACGATTAATCCCCAATCCCCACAGTTTTAAGCGTGCCCTAAAAACGCATTTGTTCAAACTGGTCTATCGTCTCAATGCATTACCTGACTATCCCTGTTGGACCATTCAAAATTTTTACCATAACCAGTTCCTCGCATCATGTTCTCACATGCTTTATGCATTTAAGAGCCCTCTGTGTCTGCACTGTTACATATGTTTGACTGTTACCTGGTTCATGCAGCATTACAGGAACACCCGATTCTTACACTATGGCCGTCCGAACAACGAAAGCAATTGTTACCATCCACCTTTCATATCTCCCCTTTTTCCTCATAGATTGTAAGCTTGTGAGCAGGGCCCTCATTCCTCTTGGTATCTGTTTTGATCTATGTGTTTATTGTTATGCTGCAATGTCTATTGTATGTACAAATCCCCTCTATAATGTAAAGTGCTGCGGAATATGTTGGCGCTATAGAAATAAAATTATTATTATTATTATCTAAAATATAACTACCTTGTAATGTCTTCAAATCCTGTTCCATCCAGATGTGTCCGGATCCCTGAATTCCCAAGCGGCGGAAGTTCACCGACCACCATATTGGGACACCCAAGTGATGGGTATCTAAATATGGAAACTGCTGGTGGTACCAACCTCTTGCACAGTACCACCAGCGGAACACCGTCGCACCACATACACACACACTCACACACTGTATACACTGTATGCACAACACACAGACACACACTGTATATGCCGTATGCACCACACACACACTGTATACGCAATACGCATGACACACACACAACACACAACTGTATACGCCGTACGCACCACACACACAGTAAACGCCATAACGCACCACACACACACTGTATACGCCGTACGCACGACACACACACACTGTATACCCGTACGCACCACACACACACTGTATAACGCGTACGCTCTACACCCACACTGTATACGTCATACGCACCACACACACACTGAATACGCCATAGGCACTGCACACACACACTGTATACGCCGTACGCACCACACACACACACAGTATAACGCCGTACGCACCACACACAGTATACGCCGTACGCACCGCACACACACTGTATACGCCGTATGCACGACACACACACACACACACTGTATACCCGTACGCACCACACACACTGTATACGCCGTACGCTCTACACCCACACTGTATACGTCATAACGCACCACACACACACTGAATACGCCGTAGGCACTGCACACACACACTGTTTACGCCGTACCCCACCACACACACACACAGTATATGCCGTACGCACCACACACACACTGTATACGCATACACACCACACACACTCTGTATACGCTGTACTCACCACACACACACTGTATACGCCGTACGCACCACACACACTGTATACGCGAATGCCTCCTGACGAAGAGACAAAATGCGCGTTGGGGCGCTTGGGGACACCACATATAGGAGACCATCACTCATGTAAATGCCACCTTAATCTTTGTTATATTAGCCTGATTTTGACACGGATGGTACCGAGGACAGGATATCTTAGAGGAAGGTTTTTATATGGGCACTGTTAATATGAGTCTTAGGTCCGGATATGTTAGCTAGTTCCCCTATTATTGACAAGTGTTGACCTTATTAATTTTTTTAGAATTTGTTTGATTATTCTGTGAATTACTCTTAATGAGTTCAAATAAAGGACAATTTTATTAGCACTTTATACTGGAGTCTCTCTTGTGATTATTAATTTGCATCAGTTTTTGTGCCCTGGTCATTTATATGGGCATTGTGCTATGTAATAAGATACTTATACAGTGACATTATGTTTCCATTGAATTCCATGGAAAAATAAAAGTATGGACACAAGGCTAAAAAGCACACCAGGATGTTCAGTAATTTTTCACTTTTGCACTGTCCATACTCCAACAGCATGTCTAATCTAATCTAATTCATGGTTACAAAAAAGTTTTAAATATGGTTATCTGGAACTAACATCAAACTTTCATGTTTTTATTTTTTATCTCATTGCAGTGAAGCAAAATGTTGGAGTCAGTCTCGATGTAATCCCAGACAGAATGCTCAGTGTAGAGCTGTTCCCTGATACAAATGTATCTTGCATCCAATAAAATCATATATAATATATATATATATATAATATATATACACACACTGCTCAAAAAAATAAAGAGAACACTCAAATAACACATCCTAGGTCTGAATGAATGAAATATTCTCATTGAATACTTTGTTCTGTACAAAGTTGAATGTGCTGACAACAAAATCCCACAAAAATCATCAATGGAAATCAAATTTATTAACCAATGGAGGTCTAGATTTGGAGTCAACGACAAAATTAAAGTGGAATGTAATGTCCTTAAAACAAGTCAAAATGATGCTCAGTAGTGTGTGGCCTCCACGTGCCTATATGGCATCCACGTGCCTGTATGACCTCCCTACAATGCCTGGGCATGCTCCTGATGAGGCGGCAGATGGTCTCCCAAGGGATCTCCTCCCAGACCTGGACTAAAGCATCTGTCAACTCCTGGACAGCCTGTGGTGCAACGTGATGTTGGTGGATGGGGCGAGACATGATGTCCCAGATGTGCTCAATCAGATTCAGGTCTAGGGAACAGGCGGGCCAGTCCATAGCTTCAATGACTCCATCTTGCAGGAGCTGCTGACACACTCCAGCCACATGAGGTCTGGCATTGTCCTGCATCTGGAGGAACCAGGGCCAACCGCACCAGCATATGGTCTCACAAGGGGTCTGAGGATCTTATCTTGGTACCTAATGGCAGTCAGGCTACCTCTGGTGAGCACATGGAGGGCTGTGCAGCCATCCAAAGAAATGCCACACCACACCATTACTGACCCACTGCCAAACCATCATGCTGAAGGATTTTGCAGGCAGCAGATCGCTCTCCATGGCATCTCCAGACTCTGTCACGTTTGTCACATGTGCTCAGTGTGAACCTGCTTTCATCTGTGAAAAGCACAGGGTGCCAGTGGCGAATTTGCCAATCCTGGTGTTCTGTGGCAAATGCCAAGCATTCTGCACGGTGTCGGGCTGTGAGCACAACCCCCATCTGTGGACGTTGGGCACTCAGACCATCCTTATGGAGTCGGTTTCTAACCATTTGTGCAGACACATGCACTTTTGTGGCCTGCTGGAGGTCATTTTGCAGGGCTCTGGCAGTGCTCTTCCTGTTCCTCCTTGCACAAAGGTGGAGGTAGCAGTCCTGCCGCTGGGTTGTTTGCCCTCCTATGGCCCCCTCCACGTCTCCTGGAGTACTGACCTGTCTCCTGGTAGCGCCTCCAGCCTCTGGACACTATGCTGACAGACAAAGCAAACCTTCTTGCCACAGCTTGCATTGATGTGCCATCCTGGATGAGCTCCACTACCTGAGCCACTTGTGTTTGTTGTAGAATCCGTCTCATGCTACCACGAGTGTGAAAGCACAACCAACTTTCAAAAATGACCAAAACATCAGCCAGAAAGCATTGGTACTGAGATGTGTTCTGTTGTCGCCACATGCAGAACACTCATTTATTAAGTGTGTCTTGATAATTGCCAATAATTTCCATCTGTTGTCTATTCCATTTGCACAACAGCATGTGAAATTGATTGTCAATCAGTGTTGCTTCCTAAGTGACAGTTTGATTTCACAGAAGTTTGATTTACTTGAAGTCATATTCTGTTGTTTAAGTTTCCTTTTATTTTTTTGAGCAGTGTATATACAGGTCCTTCTAAAAAAATTAGCATATAGTGCAAAATTTTATTATTTTCCATAATGTAATGATTACAATTAAACTTTCATATATTTTAGATTCATTACACACCAACTGAAATTTGTCAGGTCTTTTATTGTTTTAATACTGATGATTTTGGCATACAACTCCTGATAACCCAAAAAACCTGTCTCAAAAAATTAGCATATCAAAAAAAGGTTCTCTAAACGACCTATTACCCTAATCTTCTGAATCAACTAATTAACTCTAAACACATGCAAAAGATTCCTGAGGCTTTTAAAAACTCCCTGCCTGGTTCATTACTCAAAACCCCCATCATGGGTAAGACTAGCGACCTTACTGATGTCAAGAAGGCCATCATTGACACCCTCAAGCAAGAGGGTAAGACCCAGAAAGAAATTTCTCAACAAATAGGCTGTTCCCAGAGTGTTGTATCAAGGCACCTCAATGGAAGTCTGTTGGAAGGAAACAATGTGGCAGAAAACGCTGTACAACGAGAAGAGGTGACCGGACCCTGAGGAAGATTGTGGAGAAGGACCGATTCCAGACCTTGGGGACCTGAGGAAGCAGTGGACTGAGTCTGGTGTAGAAACATCCAGAGCCACCGTGCACAGGCGTGTGCAGGAAATGGGCTACAGGTGCCGCATTCCCCAGGTAAAGCCACTTTTGAACCATAAACAGCGGCAGAAGCACCTGACCTGGGCTACAGAGAAGCAGCACTGGACTGTTGCTAAGTGGTCCCAAGTACTTTTTTCTGATGAAAGCAAATTTTGCATGTCATTGGAAATCAAGGTGCCAGAGTCTGGAGGAAGACTGGGGAGAAGGAAATGCCAAAATGCCTGAAGTCCAGTGTCAAGTACCCACAGTCAGTGATGGTGTGGGGTGCCATGTCAGCTGCTGGTGTTGGTCCACTGTGTTTCATCAAGGGCAGGGTCAATGCAGCTAGCTAGCAGGAGATTTTGGAGCACTTCATGCTTCCATCGGCTGAAATGCTTTATGGAGATGAAGATTTCATTTTTCAGCACGACCTGGCACCTGCTCACAGTGCCAAAACCACTGGTAAATGGTTTACTGACCATGGTATTACTGTGCTCAATTGGCCTGCCAACTCTCCTGACCTGAACCCCATAGAGAATCTGTGGGATATTGTGAAGAGAAAGTTGAGAGACGCAAGACCCAACACTCTGGATGAGCTTAAGGCCGCTATCGAAGCATCCTGGGCCTCCATAACACCTCAGCAGTGTCACAGGCTGATTGCCTCCATGCCACGCCGCATTGAAGCAGTCATTTCTGCAAAAGGATTTCCGACCAAGTATTGAGTGCATAACTGAACTTTATTATTTGATTTTTTTTTGTTTGTTTTTAAAAAACACTTTTATTTTATTGGACGGTTGAAATATGTTAATTTTTTGAGACAGGTTTTTTGGGTTATCAGGAGTTGTATGCCAAAATCATCAGTATTAAAACAATAAAAGACCTGACAAATTTCAGTTGGTGTGTAATGATTCTAAAATATATGAAAGTTTAATTGTAATCATTACATTATGGAAAATAATGAAATTTTGCACTATATGCTAATTTTTTGAGAAGGACCTGTATATATGAGACAGGGTGAATATTGTGCATGGAAAAGGGATTTTACACTGTTAGGAAATTCTGTAGAATACCCAAAATAACAGACACTGCAGGTTGTCACCCTCCCCGAGTCCAATGGCACAACCAGTGAGGTCAGTAAATGGCTACAGCAGTGATGCGCACTATCGACATGACATCATCACTGCAACCAAACCACCAATACCATGAAGCAGTGTTTAGGGTCTACTTTCCTGAAAATGGAAAAAGCCTTGAAGACATTACCTTGCCCTATTAAACCAAAGTATTCCAAACTTCTACCTTGCCAGCACAGTGCAACATTATTCTTTAGTTACGTATGGTTACAGTGTAGTGCAGTATACAGTATAATCTATCAGACAATTGCTAGCTCAAGCTCCCTAATGGGAATAAAAAATAAATTGAAAAAGGATCTTAAATTTGAATGACCCAACTTATCCCCATTATAAATAAAGAAATAAAAAATGTAGCATCTTTCTGTGTTTAATCTATCAAAATGCCAAATTAATTCATCCAATCATTAAATTCTTTGCAGCAACACTGAAAAAAAGCAGTAAGAAGCTATCAAAACTCCAATATATTTCCAAAATGGTATAACTAAAAACATCAGCTCACCAACCAAACAAAAAATGAAGCCCTCACACTACTCTATTGACAGACAAGTCAAAATAATACACATGTTGCAAAATTGTGAAACAAGCAATCTTTTTTTTTCTACTAATTTCTGGATTTTTTTTCCCCACATAAAATAAACGGTACATGATTGGTATTGCCATAATTATACTGAACTGAAGAATTGCTGAATTGTGTTTTTTTCACCAGACTCAGATTTTTTTTTTCTTTTTCCAGTGCATTGAATAGTAAAATTAATGGTGACATTAAAAACTACAACGCGTCGCACAAAATTTAAACCTTCATGCAGCTTTGTGGACAGAAAAATGAAAAAAATTATGGCTCTTGGAAGAAAGTAAAAAAGAAACTGCAAAAATGTATATGATATCATAAATAAAGATGAGCGAACCTTATAATGTTCGGGTCGGCTTTGTTCGCCGAACTTACTGATGTTCACTGAACAGTTCGCTGAATATAACCAAACAGCATTGAATTCATTGGGATCTATAAGACGCCTCTCCATTACTAATCCTATAGTTATATTGTAAATAAACACACACCCAGAATAAAGTTCTTTAATTGAGAGAATGACACAGACTCCTTTATTGACTCTAAATTAAACCATACACATGTCATCCTCCAGGCCACTGAAGTCAATATCTCCTGCAAACGAATTATAATAATAAACAACCATATTCACCTGTCCGAAGTGAAGCGATAATTCATAATGTCCCACAACGATCCTGATGACTAGTAAGGCAGTCACTATTGTGACTGCTCTACCCGGCAGCCAGCGATACATTGACAAGAGTGTGTAATCACTCCTGCAGTCTGTAGCGCTAAGGTGTGGTGAGAAAGTTCACCTGAGTTTATCAGCTGATGAGCGCCAGTGATACTGTATCAATTATGGCACCTCTGCTGCATGATAACTTTCTCATGCAGTGCTGCCATAAGTGAGGTCTGTAAGTATTACGGCGGATAGGTGAGGGAAATGATGGTTTATTATTTTTTTCTCTTTTCTAGGTGACATGGGCTTTGCGGATTAGGCATTAAGGTGAGTATATTGTGTTTTTCTATTTTTTATTTCTTACAAGACAAGAGTTTCAGGGATTAGGTGTAAGGTGAGTATATGCTGGTTTTTTTTCAGTATTTATTTCTTTATGTTAACTTTTTTTTCTTTACTTTGAGCACAGGCGATGACTACGCCCATCAGCCGCCGCCTGCTCCGGATGTTATCGGGGACTGCAGGTGTAGGCCGATGGGTATAGTAGTCTCTCATCATCCGATGCCTGCTGACCTGCGGTAAGCTGTTTACTGCAGGTGTCAGTCACAGCTGTGGGGTCACGTTGACATCTGTCAGCATGACCCTGCAGCAATCTGACCGATGGTAATGATCTTACCAGCAATAATGTTACAGCCGATCAGAACCGTTATGTGCACACAGCCTTAGTGGAAACTCGATAATTTACCGAACTTTGTCCAAATTTTGCCGATTTTGTGGAAAATGCTCTGGAAAATGCTCTGGAATCTGAACATGAATCCGACTTTGCTCTGGAATCTGAACATGAATCCGACTTTGAGAACGTTTTCTGAACAAGTTCTACTCATCTCTAATCATAAACAGTAAATATCATGCAGAATACTTTCAGTAAAATAGCTTTAATAATTATTATCCCTGCACTGGAGCAAAAGATGATGTTCCATGATTTGATATGTTTATTACACTAATAAAATTATATGTCTGGGGGTTTGTATAAAGGAGCACAGACATGTGTTTGAAGTCAGGCTTTTAAAATATCCCACTTTTTAATAATCTGGGAAATAAATTGTTGTTATAGGTTTTCTTTGTGGTTGAAAGTCATTCTAACAAATAATAAAGTAAATCTAAGATATGTTTAACATCTTTTATGGACTTTCTAAATAGTAGGATGTTCTTTAGTGTTTAACCATGATGCTATCCAGACAATTTAGGGACTTTTATAATTTTTTCCCACTAGATGAAGATCGTATGTGTCTTGTTCCCATAATAATGTCACACTACTAATGATTTGATGTCATTCTGTAAAATACAGTAAAAGAAGGGGTATAGCAAAAGGAACTAGAGAGGTTGCAGTTAGACACAGTCACAAATGACCCTTAACCACAGGTGATACCCATTTTATGAATGGCACATGGAAGGTAGGGCCCTATCATGAATTTTTCATTAACCCCTGTGTAACATCAATGGCATGGCTTTCCATCCTCCATTAGGCTGATATACCATCTTACCTACCCCTCCGGGCCATGCTGTGAGTCCTGTCCTCTGTCTGCTCCGTGCTGTGAACCTCATGACTCCTGCCTGCTCTCTGCATGCTTCCTGGCTGTGTACTTAGGGCGGCACAGCCGGCACTTCCTGAGTCTTATAGAGACAGTGTGCACCTTCCTAAGGTGTCACCAGCCAATTGCCATGAGTCATCAGGTACTTAAGGTGTCCCCACTCATTGGAGGATGCCTGAGCAAACAAACTCTTTCAGTCTATCTTTGGCTACTGAGTTGCCAGGTCATGTCATTTCTCTTGTTCTGCCTTCCAGGGGGCTCCTTACCCTGATCCGTGCCTGTTTCCTGTGCCTCTTGTTTAGTCCGCCACCCTGGGGGGCAGAATACCCCAGCCTTAGTCCTTAGTTCCTGTACCTGACCTTGTCTGTACTCAGTCCTATTTCTGTGTCCGTTGTCTGTAGCCTTTCACCCCTGCTGTGTGTATCCTTGTGTCTATTGTGGTTCTACTCTACTCGCCGCACCTAGCAGCTCTGCTCTGCTCTCCGCACGTAGTGGCTCTGCTCTGTTCGCCGCACCTAGCGGCTCTGCTCTACTCGCCACACCCAGCAGCTCTGCTCGCTGCACCTAGCGGCTCTGCATTTGCTCCGCCTACCTGCGGTTCTGCTCTGCACTTGCTTCGCCTACCTGTAGTTGTGATCTGCACTTGCTCCGCCTCTTGCGGTTCTGCCTTGCTCCACTCCTTTCAGTTTTGCCTTGCTCCGCTCCTTGTGGTACTGCCTTGCTCCGCTCCTTGCGGTTCTGCCTTGCTCCACAACCTGCGGCTTTTCCCTTTGCTCCGCAACCTGCGGCTCTGCTCTACTCCCACTCCACTCCCTGCAGTTCCAGCTTCTCCAGTCTGAACAGGTCCCTACCTGTTCCCATATCTCTCTCATTCCAGTCCGTGTCTCTATCCTTCCCAAATCAGTCCCAGCTCTACCCGTTCCCTTATTCCACTCATACCTGCCCGTGTTCCTGTGCCTTCCAAGTTAGTTCCAGTCCCTTCTGTCTCAGCCATGCCCACCTGCCACTGTCTCAGCCGTGCACACCAACCAGTGACTCAGATGTGTCCGCCTACCAGTGTCTCAGCCTTGCCCACCTGCCAGAGTACCAGCTGTGCTCGCCTGCCTGTCTGCCGTTTGTGCCTGTCACCCGCACCTGTCCTAGCGTTCCATTCCCCAGTGGGATCATCAGCCACAGCCAGACACCACCCTGGAGTGGTACCTGGCAGTTTCCTGCCTCACGAGCCTGACCTCACCATCAGAGGTTCCAGCGAACACCAATGTAGCTGCTTAGTCACGCCTCTTCCTGGGTAGTCTGGTTTGAGGCACAGTGAGGCCACACCCTCCACGCTTATGCCAACCAGTCAGGGCGCAAGCGTAACACCCTGTCAGACATGTGCCATAGTAGTATGCACATATTGGATTCCCCTTTTGGTGTGGGCTCAGGTGCTGAGCCCACACCTTTCCGGGCACATGACAGATGATCTATACAGCTGACATGTGACTGCAACAGCCATGGGTGGAATCGCGATCCACCCGCGGCTGTTAACTAGTTAAATGCCGCTGTCAATATTTGACTGCAGCATTTAACTCGCGTTTCCAGGAAGCCCGTCACTAATTTTGACCCCGTCACATGATCGTGGGACAGAATGATAACCTGAGGTCTGCAGCAAACCTCTGTGGTTGTCATTGCCAGATTGCTATGAGCGTCGCCCCGTGAGCAAGTGTGCATTTCCGCTACACACAGGCAATCTGATCATCGCCTGTGTATAGCAGAGGCAATCAAAGTACTGCAGCTTCTAGTCTCCCATGGAGACTATTGAAGCATGTAAAAAGTGTAAAAAAATTAAAAAATATTTAAATAATGAAAAAAAAAGTTCAAATCATCCCCCTTTCACCCCATTAAAAAAAAACAATGAAAACAAATCAAATATACACATATTTGGTATTGCCGCGTTCAAAATCGCCTCATCTATCAATAGAAAAAAGAATTAATCTGATCCCTAAACGGTGTAATGAGAAAAAAATTAAAAATGCCAGAAACATGTTTTTTTGGTCTCCCCTAGATTGCAATAAAATGCAATAACAGACAATCAAAACATTCTATCTACACCAAAATTGTATCAATAAAAACATCAGCTCGGTGCACAAAAAATAAGCCCTCACTCAGCACCAGATCACGGAAAATGGATATGCTACAGGTCTCGGAAAATGGCACCTTTTTTTTTTACAAATTTTTGATTTTTTTTCACCACTTAAATAAAAATGAACCTTGACATGTTTGGTGTCTATGAACTTGTAATGACCTGGAAAATCAAAATTGCAGGACAGTTTTAGCATTTAGTGAACATGGTAAAAAAAAAAAAACTGTGGAATTGCAATTTTTTTTTGCAATTTCACCGCATTTGGATAGTAAAACCAATGATGTTGCTCAAAAGAACAACTTGTCCCACAAAACACAAGCCCTCACATGGCCATATTGAGTGAAAAATTAAAATGTTATGGCTCTGGGAAGAAGGGGAGCAAAAAACGAAAACGCAAAAACGGAAAAAGGCCTGGGGCTAAGGGGTTAAAGCTGTAGAACTTCAAGTTACATCTAAAAATAAAGGTCTAAAAATAATAATTTGTTTAACTCTAGAAATGAAAAATAGTTGATTCTCAGTTTATAATTTTGATAAGAGTTGCTTTTGGAGCCCCAAATTAAATTAGATGTATATAATTACTAATTTAGTCTTATAATTTTTAAGATTTCAATGTTCTACTATGTATTTTAAAAATCCTAGTTGATATTTTGGTTTATGTATTCAAGCCATATTAACCACACTGAAAATAACTGATGTTGAGAGGCTGCAGGATTTGGCATGTTAAGTTTCCAAATGTTCGATCTCCTGTTTCGTGTGGAAAGATAATTTTTTGCCAGAGGAGTCTGATAAAAATTGTAGTCATCTAGGTCATACTTTTTTTTTTTGCTGTTAAACAATTTGTAAATTACTATTTATCCATTACTTTAAAAATCTTTTTCTGGTAAAATAAAAATAAATATCATAATACCAATTACCGTACTTCAGTATTAATTCATGCTCTGTACAAAAATAAATTGCTGCCACTCAAATTAAAATAATAAGTTTAATGAACGAACTAAGACAATATAGTCTCTCATATTTTTATTCGATTGCTGTATATTTTTACATAAAGGAAATATTAATAGGAAAGGGTCTTAAGGGGTTTTGTTTTTACATTCTACGCATAAAAAATAATTGAGCAATTTGATTAAAAAATAATAATAATAGAGACTCCCAAAAGTAATTACATATATTGATTGACCTTTTTGACTGTTTCATGTTTCAAAATTAATATAACACTTCTACTAACCTCTAGGAGCAATTGAAAAGGTATCTCTCCCTAGCTCTCTTTAGTGGCAATCAGCTGGAGTAAATTAACATGTTCTAATCATGAGAGTCCCATCATATTACAATACATTTGGCATAGGTTCAATTGGGACATTATTGCTGAAGTTTCTGTGATAGTCACATACATTTGAATAAGGTTTGAATAAATTCATGTTTGCAAGAATTTATGCAAAAAAATGGTAATATGTGAATATACTCTCAAATTTTTTTTTAATTAGCTTTCAAATCTCAATGAAAGAGGTAAAGCTTGCTGATGACATAACATAATGACCTAACAATGCTAGTCATCTTCAAAATTGTCACAAAGACCCATCTTGATGTATTTCGTGATACTGAACCAGAATCTGGCACATCGGAAAATGCTATTTACCAGCAGATGTGCAGTCAGTTTTGCAGGTAAATAGTGTAAGGTCGGCGTCACACACAACGACAAAAAATCGGTCCGTTTTAGACGGTCGATTGTCGGATCAAAATGCAAACATCACACATCCTTCTGGCATCGATTTTCCTTCAAAGATGCGATTTAGTCGCATGTGTGTGTACCTTGTAACATCCGATTTTCATCCGACTTGCGAGATTTTCTCGCAGGCTTGCAAAACTGACATATAATGGATCCAAAAGAATAATATTTCAATCACAAAAAAAAGAATAGATATATACACATAGAATACAATATATTATATTATATATATTTATATATAACATGTCATTGTGACATGTACATATACATATATTTATAGTTCCTAGACTTCTACATACTGTTATAGCCGCTAATTCAATTGCCGGCTTCTGTGAAATCACAGAAGCCGACATGAAATGATACATTGTTTCCACACAGTTAACCATGTAATTTCCTGTATTTTGATATTTGTTTAGAACTTACAATTACATGAGTGTATTTGTGCAAAATTTCAGACATGTAGGGGTTAATTAAAGGTGTAATTTCGTTGAAAAAAAATGCGTGGGCTCCCGCTGTATTTTCTCCACCAGACAGACAAAGCAAGCGAGTGTGGGCAGATAATAACAGCCTAGGGAGGGTACAATTTTTGTGCCCCCACTGGCTACTAACATCTGCCCCCAGACACCCCAGAAAGGGCAAATCTATAATTAGATTCGCCCTTTCTGGCACTTTGCCCGTCTATTCCCATTGCCCTGTAGCGGTGGCGAATGGGTTAATAATCTCACCTTAATGTCACCTTAGTATTGAAAGGTGACCTTAAGGCAGGTTAATAATTGAGAGCTGTCAATTAGACAACTATCAATTATTAATCCTATTGTATGATAGAAAAATCAAACACACACAGTTTAATAAAAAAGAAGTTTAATTAAATAATCACACAGTTTTTGACAATATTTTATTTTCCTGCTAAAACCATTTCCTGTAATAAAAATAAAATAAAAAAGCAAAATTATACTTACCAATCCGATGTACAGTCAGGTCCCACGCTGTAATCCATCAGAAAGGGTTAAGAGGTTACAGTTAGCAGGGAGATAATTCTGTCTCCTAGCTGTAACCCCCTGAATGAATAAGTTCCTCTACCACAGAAAGTAGAGGAAGTGATTCATGAATGGAGCTTAATTGATTTATTGGCAATTTAACTTTAGTGACCTGACCTAAAGGGAAAGTGGACACAATCAATTAAGCTTCATTCATGAAACACATCCTCTCCTGTCGCCAGGAGAGGAACTTATTCATTCAGGAGCTTTGAGCTGAGCATGCAGGATTACTTGCACTGCTTGGCTCAAAGCTAGTTAACCCTTTGTGAAGGATTACAGCGTGGGATGTGATAGATTGCCAGATAGGTAAGAATAATGTTGTTTTATTATTTTATATTTATTTTAAAAGAACAAGGGCTTCGAACGGATTAAGAGTGAAATAAAAGATGGTCAAAAATATGTGTTTTTATTTCATTAAAATTATTTATTCTTAAAGTGTGTGTGTGTTTTTTTATTTACTTCAATAGGATTAATAATTGATAGTTGTCTAATTGACAGCTCTCAATTATTAACCTGCCTTAAGGTCACCTTTCAATACTAAGGTGACATTAAGGTGAGATTATTAACCCATTCGCCACCGCTACAGGGCAATGGGAATAGACGGGCAAAGTGCCAGAAAGGGCGAATCTAATTATAGATTTGCCCTTTCTGGGGTGTCTGGGGGCAGATGTTAGTAGCCAGGGGGGGCACAAAAAAAAAGTACCCTCCCTAGGCTGTTATTATCTGCCCCCACTCGCTTGCTTTGTCTGTCTGGTGGAGAAAATACAGCGGGAGCCCACGCATTTTTTTGTCAACGAATTTACACCTATAATTAACCCCTACATGTCTGAAATTTAGCACAAATACACTCATGTAATTGTAAGTTCTAAACAAATATCAAAATACAGGAAATGACATGGTTAACTGTGTGGAAACAATGTATCATTTCATGTCGGCTTCTGTGATTTCACAGAAGCCGGCAATTGAATTTGCGGCTATTACAGTATGTAGAAGTCTAGGAAATATAAATATACATATATATATACATGTCACAATTACATATATATATATATATATATATATATATATATATATAATGTATTCTATGTGTGTATATCTATTCTTTCTATTCTTTATTAAAGCTGTCAGTGTGATTTTACAGTATAGCCGGGGATGAATTGCCGGCTTTTCGAAAGGACACCGATGCGATTTCATCGCAAGTCACACATGCGGTCCGTTTGTAATCAATTTTTCATCGCTCCCATAGACTTGCATTGGCGATAGTCGACCCACAATCGGTGACAATCGCAGCATGCTGCGATTGCACACGGACGTTTAAAACGGACCACAAAAAATCTGATACTGGGAGCTGCTCCATAGATTAACATAGGGCAGACTGCAATACGATTTTTCATCGCATTGCAGTCGTCCGATTCTGTCGCCAGTGTGACGCCGGCCTTAGGCTGGCGTCACACTAGCGAGTTTGATGCGAGTTAGTCGCACGACTTACTCGCATCAACACCCGGCACGGCCGCCCGCTCTCGGACCAGAGTGCGCGGCTGCATGTATTTCTATGCCGCCGCGCACTCTGGTCCGAGAGCGGGCGGCCGTGTCGGGTGCTGATGCGAGTAAGTCGTGCGACTAACTCGCATCAAACTCGCTAGTGTGACGCCGGCCTTACAATGCTACCTGGCCACCTTACTGAAAGTGTGGCTACTGGGAGAAAATGAACTTATTTCTTCCCTTGAGCAACTGGCTTTTAGTCATGGGGCAGTTTATGGAGTGATTACAGGGTGCTGTAATCACTCTAGGACACATTGAACGACAGACAGCTCTGCAAAGATGCTCTTTACCATTTGCTGTCAATCAGTGTGTTTACAGCCTTCGCTCACAGTTGCTTGTAGTGATGATTGTAATCACTACCAATACAATTTTTTTGCCAGTAGCCACACTAAGCAGATGGGCAGCTCCTTAACGCTATTTATTTGCAAAGTAACCTTATGACTGCAAGTAAATACAAATTTTTGATGTGATCGGTTCTCTTTAAATCATTAAACTAACATTAACCACTTCCTGACATATGACATACAGTTACATCATATGTCGGGGCGCTGACTTTGATGCGAGCCAAGCCCACATCTTTCTGAGAAGATGATGGCTGATTTACTGAGCCACGGTCTGCCTGTATGGCCGGGATCACACATGCGAGAAACACGGCTGAGTCTCGCATGTGAAATCCCAGCTCTGGCGCCGGCACTCAGGAGTGGAGCGAGCGGGCTGCATATAACTACATGCAGCCGCACACTCCACTCCCGAGTGCCGGCGCCAGAGCTGGGATTTCACATGCGAGACTCAGCCGTGTTTCTCGCATGTGTGATCCCGGCCTAAGGGTGAGTTTCCACGATCCGGAATGCTTCAGGAAATGCTGCGTGTTTGACGCTGTACGTTGGCGCAGCGTCAAACACGCAACGTCCAGATGTTACAGCATAGTGGAGGGGATTTCAAGAAATCCCGTCTCTACTATGCGTAAAAATACACAGGCGGAAGACCTGCGTTTCTGGACATGCGGCGCGTCTTTTCAGACCGCAGCATGTCCTAGCCCGTTGCGGCGATGCTGCTTCGCCGCAACGGAAATAACACAGGGCTATGCAGCCCTGCGTTCTTTCCGGATGTGTTCCGGAGGTGTCCTGAACACATCCAGAAAGAGCGCGCGTCAAAAAGGGGGCGGGGCTTAGTACGGAGCGGAATTTCCGCTCCGTCAAATGCGCTGTCAAATGCGCAGCCTTATAGTCGCAGGTGGAGTGAAGCTCTGCCCAGAGCTGATAGCCAGTTAAATGTCCCTGTGAATCTCTGACGGCAGCACGCCTGTGATGTGATTGCAGGGCACCGATGGGTTGCCATGAAGCCGGGGGGGTCTGCTGAAGACCTGCATTTCTGTCATTATGATATTCTATTAGGGTATGTTTCCACTATCAGGAAACAGTCCAGATTAGCTGCATGTTTGACGCTGTGCGTTGGCGCAGCGTCAAACACGCAGCGTCCAGATGTTACAGCATAGTGGATTTCAAGAAATCCCGTCTCCATTATGCTGCAAAACACGCAGGCGGAAGACCTGCGTTTCCGGACATGCGGCGCGTCTTTTCAGACCGCAGCATGTCCTAGTCCCTTGCGGCGATGCTGCGTCGCCGCAAGGGAAATAACATAAGGCTATGCAGCCCTGTGATCATTCCGCATGTGTTACGGAGGTGTCCTGAACACATCCGGAATGAGCGCCCGTTCAGAAGGGGGCGGGGCTTTGGGCGGAGCGGAATTTCCGCTCCGTCCAAAGCGCTGTGTTTCCGTACCATGGAAACACAGCCTTAGAAGCCAGTGTTTAGCGTTTATAGGAGATCATGATTTTCGCTATATATAACAGTGCTGTAGCACTACTATGTATACTAAAAGTGATCAGCTGGCTAACAAGCACAGAACAAGCACAGAAGAAAGTGAGAAAAAATGAGATAAAAACATTGTATCAAGCATAAAATGGTATCAGTAAAAACATCTGCTCAGGATGCAAAAATAAGCCCTCACTCAGCCACATATTCCAAAAATTGAACATGTAATGGGCCTCAGAAAATGTCAAGAAAAGCAAAAAAAATGTTAATAAATTTCTATTTTTTTTTTCACCACTTAAATAAAAAAAAACCTATTTGATACCCGCTTTATTATACTGACCTTGAAAATCATATTGGGAGTAGAGATGAGCGAACCTTTCAAGGCTCGGTTCGGATTAGCGAATATCCCAATGTTCGCCGAACACTTCATCGAATGTATCCGAACACTATTGATTCAATGGGAGGCAAAACCAAACGCATAGACAACACCTTCAGGGGCGCCAAAAAGCTGCCAAAAAAGCTAAAATTAGGGGCAAGGAAAAGTGCCATCAATTGACCCAGAGTACAGTCATGGCCAAAAGTTTTGAGAATGACTCAAATATTATAATTTCACATGAT
Organism: Oophaga sylvatica; assembly: GCA_033576555.1. NCBI lineage: Eukaryota > Metazoa > Chordata > Amphibia > Anura > Dendrobatidae > Oophaga > Oophaga sylvatica. The sequence continues at coordinate 321,321,901 of JARQOD010000001.1, read as the reverse complement.
CTGCTGCCCTCTGGCTTTTATGTGTGTTTGACAGATGTTTTTATCACAGACAGAAATATAATAATTGCAAACATATGAGTAACAAAAGCTTATATTGACAGTTAGAATGAGTTAATGCAGCAAGTCAATATTTGCAGTGTTGACCCTTCTTCTTCAGGACCTCTGCAATTCTCCCTGGCATGCTCTCAATCAACTTCTGGACCAAATCCTGACTGATAGCAGTCCATTCTTGCACAATCAATGCTTTCATTTTGTCAGAATTTTTAGGTTTTTATTTGTCCACCCGTCTCTTGATGATTGACCACAAGTTCTCAATGAGATTAAGATCTGGGGAGTTTCCAGGCCATGGACCCAAAATCTCTATGTTTTGTTCCCTGAGCCATTTAGTTATCACCTTTGCTTTATGGCAAGGTGCTCCATCATGCTGGAAAAGGCATTGTTGATCGCCAAACTGCTCTTGGAGGGTTAGGAGAAGTTGCTCTTGGAGGACATTCTGGTACCATTCTTTATTCATGGCTGTGTTTTTAGGCAAGACTGTGAGAGAGCCGATTCCCTTGGCTGAGAAGCAACCCCACACATGAATGGTTTCAGGATGCTTAACAGTTGGCATGAGACAAGACTGGTGGTAGCGCTCACCTTGTTTTCCCCGAATGAGGCGTTTTCCTGATGTCCCAAACAATCGAAAAGGGGATTCATCAGAGAAAATAACTTTACCCCAGTCCTCAGCAGTCCACTGCCTGTACCTTTTGCAGAATATCAGTCTGTCCATGATGTTTTTTCTGGAGAGAAGTGGCTTCTTTGCTGCCCTCCTTGAGACCAGGCCTTGCTCCAAGAGTCTCCGCCTCACAGTGCGTGCAGATGCACTCACACCTGCCTGCTGCCATTCCTGAGCAAGCTCTGCACTGCTGGTAGCCTGATCCTGCAGCTGAAACACTTTTAAGAGACGGTCCTGGCGCTTGCTGGTCTTTCTTGGGCGCCCTGAAGCCTTTTTGGCAACAATGGAACCTCTCTCCTTGAAGTTCTTCATGATGCGATAGATTGTTGACTGAGGTGCACTCTTTCTAGCTGCGATACTCTTCCATGTTAGGCCATTTTTGTGCATTGCAATGATGACTGCACATGTTTCTTTAGAGATAACCATGGTTAACAGAAGAGAAACAATGATGCCAAGCACCAGCCTCCTTTTAAAGTGTCCAGTGGTGTCATTCTTACTTAATCATGACAGATTGATCTCCAGCCATGTCCTCATCAACACCCACACCTGTGTTAATGGAGCAATCACTTAAAAGAGGTTAGCTGGTCCTTTTAAGGCAGGGCTGCAATGATGTTGAAATGTGTTTTGGGGGATAAAGTTCATTTTCTAGCCAAATATTGACTTTGCAAGTAATTGCTGTTAAGCTGATCACTCTTTATAACATTCTGGAGTATATGCAAATTGCCATTAGAAAAAGTGAAGCAGTAGACTTTGTAAAAATTAATATATGTGTCATTCTCAAAACTTTTGGCCATGACTGTACAACTAGTATAATTGGGCAGCATGGATGCATTGTATAGGGCCTGGTACAGGGCTTGGACTGGCATTTCAAGCTTAAACATTGATTAGGAACAGTTTGAAGAGTGACAGGGGTAGGCCTGGTGCTCTTAGACCCCTGCCCAGGGTCGGACTGGCCCACCGGAGAACCGGAGGATTCTCCGGTGGGCCCTGGCATCTGGGGGGCCCTGGCACCTGCTGGCATACAGGGGCCAGTTGCCTAGGGCATGGGAAGCAGTGAATATCATTACTTACCTGTCACCCGCTCCAACCGCTGAGCGCCGCTGTCTTCGGGTCCTCTTGCTGCGATGTTCAGGCAGAGGGCGCGATGACGTCATTAGTGTGCGCCGCTCCCTCTGCCTGAGCATGCACTGCCGGAGGACCCGAAGACAGCGGCGCTCAGTGGTTGGAGCGGGTGACAGGTAAATCTCTCAGGTGCCGGGGCCCTGAGCCAGCGGTGACACCGGCACCTGTCCCCCATAGCGCACCTGTGTCCCCGCCTGCTCAGGACACCAGCACCTGGCCCCCAGCGACGAGAGGTGAGTATGTCTTTTTTTTTGCAGCAGCAGCTGCGGCAGCATAAAGGGGCCTATAAAATGCAGCATCTATGGGGGCACAGTCTGTGGAGCATCTATGGGGGCATAATCTATGGGGACATAATCTGTGGAGCATCTATGGGGGCATAATCTATGGGGGCATAATCTGTGGAGCATTTATGGGGGCATAATCTGTGGAGCATTTATGGGGGCATAATCTATGGGGGCATAATCTGTGGAGCATCTGCGGGGGCATAATCTATGGGGGCCTAATCTGTGGAGCATCTATGGGGACATAATCTATGGGGGCATAATCTATGGGGGCATAATCTATGGGGGCATAATCTATGGAGCATCTATTGGGGCATAATCTATGGGGGCATAATCTATGGAGCATCTATGGGGGCACAATCTATGGAGCATCTATGGGGGCACAATCTATGGAGCTTCTATGGGGGCATAATCTAAGGAGCATCTATGGGGGCACAATCTATGGGGGCATAATCTATGGGGGCATAATCTATGGGGACATAATCTATGGAGCATCTATGGGGGCATAATCTATGGGGGCATAATCTGTGGAGCATCTATGGTGGCATAATCTATGGGGGCATAATCTGTGGAGCATTTATGGGGGCATAATCTGTGGAGCATTTATGGGGGCATAATCTAGGGGGCATAATCTGTGGAGCATCTGCGGGGGCATAATCTATGGGGGCATAATCTGTGGAGCATCTATGGGGACATAATCTATGGGGGCATAATCTATGGGGGCATAATCTATGGGGGCATAATCTATGGAGCATCTATTGGGGCATAATCTATGGGGCATAATCTATGGGGGCATAATCTATGGAGCATCTATGGGGGCACAATCTATGGAGCATCTATGGGGGCACAATCTATGGAGCTTCTATGGGGGCATAATCTAAGGAGCATCTATGGGGGCACAATCTATGGGGGCATAATCTATGGGGGCATAATCTATGGGGGCATAATCTATGGAGCATCTATGGGGGCATAATCTATGGGGGCATAATCTAAGGAGCATTTATGGGGGCATAATCTATGGAGCATCTATGGGGGCATAATCTAAGGAGCATTTATGGGGGCATAATCTATGGAGCATCTATGGGGGCATAATCTATGGAGCATCTATGGGGGCATAATCTATGGGGGCATAATCTAAGGAGCATTTATGGGGGCATAATCTATGGAGCATCTATGGGGGCATAATCTATGGAGCATCTATGGGGCATAATCTATGGAGCATCTATGGGGCATAATCTATGGAGCTTCTATGGGGGCATAATCTAAGGAACATCTATGGGGGCATAATCTATGGTGGCATAATCTAAGGAGCATTTATGGGGCATAATCTATGGAGCATCTATAGGGGCATAATCTATGGGGCACAATCTATGGAGCTTCTATGGGGGCATAATCTAAGGAGCATCTATGGGGCACAATCTATGGAGCTTCTATGGGGGCATAATCTAAGGAGCATCTATGGGGGCACAATCTATGGAGATTCTATGGAGGCATAATCTAAGGAGCATCTATGGGGGCATAATCTATGGAGTATCTATGGGGGCATAATCTATGGAGCATCTATGGGGGCATAATCTATGGAGCATCTATGGGGGCATAATCTATGGAGCATCTATGGGGGCATAATCTATGGAGCTTCTATGGGGGCATAATCTAAGGAACATCTATGGGGCATAATCTATGGTGGCATAATCTAAGGAGCATTTATGGGGCATAATCTATGGAGCATCTATAGGGGCATAATCTATGGGGGCACAATCTATGGAGCTTCTATGGGGCCATAATCTAAGGAGCATCTATGGGGCACAATCTATGGAGCTTCTATGGGGGCATAATCTAAGGAGCATCTATGGGGGCACAATCTATGGAGATTCTATGGGGGCATAATCAAAGGAGCTTCTATGGGGGCATAATCTAAGGAGCATCTATGGGGGCATAATCTATGGAGTATCTATGGGGGCATAATCTATGGAGCATCTATGGAGGCACAATCTATGGAGCATCTATGGGGGCATAATACATGGGCAGCATATGGGGCACAATCTATGGAGCATCTTTTGGGGCATAATACATTGGGCAGCATATGGGGCATAATCTCATTTTCCACCCTAGGCTTATACTTGAGTCGATAAGTTTTCCCAGTTTTTTGTGGCAAAATTAGGGGGGTCGGCTTATACTCGAGTATATAGTATCTATCTATTATCTATCTATATCTATATATATATATATATATATATATATATAGCATTATACCCTATGAGTGGGGGCAGCATTATCCTCTATGAGGGGGGCAGCATTATCCCCTATGAGGGGGCTGCTTTATAATCTATGAGGGAGGCTACCCCAACTCCTGCTACATAATTAAGACATGTACTACCTTATATTATACCCTGATATTAGTGTGTTTTACTGCACAATTGGTGGTCTTGTATTTATTTCTATGTAGCTACATAGTGGGCCCCAAGAATGATTTTCTCTGGTGGGCCCAAGGTGTTCCAGTCCGACGCTGCCCCTGCCTAAGGGTATGTGTCCACATGCCGGATTCGTTCATTATTTGTTGTGGATTGTACGCTGCATACTGCCACAGCGTCCAATCCACAGTGTCCAGATGTTACAGCATAATTAAAGGGATTTTATGAAAGCCCATCCCCACTATGCGTGTACAGCTGCATCCGGCGGTCCTGCGTAACCCGACATGCGGCGTGTCTTTATAGACCGCAGAATGTCTATTTAAGATACAGTGCCTTGCGAAAGTATTCGGCCCCCTAGAACATTTCAACCTTTTCCACATATCATGCTTCAAACATAAAGATACCAAATGTAAATTTTTGGTGAAGAATCAACAAGTGGGACACAATTGTGAAGTTAAATGAAATGTATTGGTTAGTTTAAATTTTTGTGGAAATACAAAAACTGAAAAGTGAGGCGTGCAATATTATTCTGCCCCTTTAACTTAAGACTTTGTTGCGCCACCTTTTGCTGCGATTACAGCTGCAAGTCGCTTGGGGTTATGTCTCTATCAGTTTTGCACATCGAGAGACTGAAATTCTTGCCCATTCTTCCTTGGCAAACAGCTCTAGCTCAGTGAGGTTGGATGGAGATCGTTTGTGAACAGCAGTTTTCAGCTCTTTCCACAGATTCTCCATTGGATTCAGGTCTGGACATAACTTGGCCATTCTAACACCTGGATACATTTATTTGTGAACCATTCCATTGTAGATTTTGCTTTATGTTTGGGAACATTGTCTTGGAAGACAAATCTCCGTCCCAGTCTCAGGTCTTTTGCAGACTCCAACAGGTTTTCTTCAAGAATGGTCCTGTACTTGGCTCCATCCATCTTCCCATCAATTTTAACCATCTTCCCTGTCCCTGCTGAAGAAAAGCAGTCCCAAACCATGATGCTGCCACCACCATGTTTGACAGTGGGGATGGTGTGATCAGGTTGATGAGCTGTGTTGCCTTTACGCCAAAACATGTCGTTCGGCATTATTGCCAAAAAGTTCGATTTTGGTTTCATCTGACGAGAGTACCTTCTTCAACATGTTTGATGTGTCTCCCAGGTGGCTTGTTGCAAACTTTAAATTACACTTTTTATGGATATCTTTGAGAAATGGCTTTCTTCTTGCCACTCTTCCATAAAGGCCAGATTTGTGCAGTGTACGACTGACTGTTGTCCTATGGACAGACTGTCCCACCTCAGCTGTAGATCTCTGCAGTTCATCCAGAGTGATAATGGGCCTCTTGGCTGCATCTCTGATCAGTCTTCTCGTTGTTTGAGAAAGTTTAGAGGGACGGCCGGGTCTTGGTAGATTTGCAGAGGTATGATACTCCTTCCATTTCAATATGATCGCTTGCACAGTGCTCCTTGGGATGTTTAAAGTTTTGGAAATCATTTTGTATCCAAATCCGGCTTTAAACTTCTCCACAACAGTATCACGGACCTGCCTGTTGTGTTCCTTGATCTTCATGATGCTCTCTGTGCTTCAAGCAGAACCCTGAGACTATCACAGAGCAGGTGCATTTATACGGAGACTTGATTACACACAGGTGGATTATATTTATCATCATTAGTCATTTAGGACAACATTGGATCATTCAGAGATCCACAATGAACTTCTGGAGTGAGTTTGCTGCACTGAAAGTAAAGCGTCCGAATAATATTGCACTCCCCACTTTTCAGTTTTTGTATTTCCACAAAAATTTAAAATAACCACTACATTTCGTTCAACTTCGCAATTGTGTCCCACTTGTTGTTGATTCTTCACCAAAAAATTACATTTGGTATCTTTATGTTTGAAGCATGATATGTGGGAAAAGGTTGAAAAGTTCCAGGGGGCCAAATACTTTTGCAAGGCACTGTAAATAACACAGTCCAAAAGTATAGGAGGCCTTGATTCTGCATGTGTTCAATGAACACATGTGGAATCACCGCATGTGCAAAAGCCAGCAGCTATTTGGGCGGAGCGGGTATCCGCTGCGTCCAAAGCATTGGGAATCCGGCACGTAGACACATACCCTAATTCAGGCAACACACATGAAGGAGACCCAACTTGGAGTCCATTTTCAAACATTATTGCTACACACCACTAAAGCGGCATCAATTTTCCCAGAATAGAAATAGTATAATTTGCATAGATTTTTGACAAATTCTCTTACTGGGCGGTCTACTGGTTTCCCTATTTTTAGCAGCCGCACAGCAATATTATTATTATTTATTGTTATAGTGCCATTTATTCCATGGCACTTTACATGTGAAAAGGGGTATGCATACTAAAATCAACTACAATAATCTTAAACCATATAAGTCACTGACTGGTACAGGAGGAGAGAGGACCCTGCTTGTGAGGGCTCACAGTCTGCAAGGGATGGGTTAGGATAAAGTAGGTGAGGGTAGAGCTGGTTGTGCAGAGGTATGGTGGAATGATGGTTACTGTAGCTTGTAGGCTTGTCGGAAGAGGTGGTTCTTCAGGTTCCTTTTGAAGGTTTCCATGATAGGCGAGAGTCTGATATGTTGGAATAGAGAGTTCCAGAATAGAGAGGATGCACAGGAGAAATCTTGTATGCGATTGTGGCAAGAGGAGATAAGAGGGGAGTAGAGAAGGAGATCTTGTGAGGATCGAAGGTTGTGTGCAAATAAGTACCGATAAGTACAGATGTAGGGATTAGACAGGTTATGGATGGTTTTGTATGACGTGGTTAGGGTTTTGAACTAGAGTCTCAGGGTAATAGGGAGCCTGTGAAGGAATTGCTAGAGAGAAGGGGGGGATAGGTGGATTAGTCGGGCAGCAGAGTTTGGGATAGATTGGAGGGGTGCAGGACTATTAGAAGGGAGACCACAAAGCAGGAGGTTGCAGTAGTCAAGGCAGGAGATGATGAGTGCATGGACTAGGGTTTTTGTAGATACTTGATTGAGGAATGTATGGATCCAGGAAATATTTTTGAGTTGTACTCGGCAAGAAGTGGAAAGTGCATGGATATAAGTTTTGAAGAAGAGAACAGAGTCCAGGGTTACCACAAGGCAGAGAGCTTGCGGTACGGTCTGATATATGACTTGTAGATGAGGGACAGAAAGAGCATATGCTCCAGTAGCTAGCTTGTGCTGCATCAAGTGGCCTCTAGTGGTGATGGGATGACCAGTGGTTGGCAAGGCATTCTAGGCCACATTTTAGCGCAGCGAGATTCCCAGACTAACGCATATTGATCGTGCATGTGGTGGTTCATGCATGTTGTAGTCAAATTATTGGAATTTTTGCCTCTACTGAGTCATTTTTTTACCAAGTTGGCAGTTAACGTGAGTTGGGTCATCCTTTTCTGTCTCAAAAAAGGCCCAGGCTAGGCAACCCTTGCTTCCCCTGCGAACTGCAGACCCATGCCACTGCTGGCCACAGCCAGAGTTGTAGCCAAGGCTACAGTGCTTGTCATGGTTGCATCACTGTGTCTGTGTGAGAAGCCGCAACGTAACCTCTCAGAATTCCTCCTCCACCACTGCCTCTGATGTTCTACTCAGCTGCAGAGTCTCATCAGGATCACCTCGACTCCTGTGGGTTAATGTCTGGATTCTGCTCAGACCCTGCTTCGCCTGGTCCCATATACAAATGAAAAAAATAGGTATAGGTGTATAATCTTTCCTGCTCTTGATTGTATGAACAGCTCTGCAGACTCGCCCATCTGTGTTTCCCCACAGTCAGTTGGGCGGTTCTGGTAATTGGGGTGCCACCTCTGAGGACTGTAATGTGTGTGATGTTAAGGTGGAGGGAGAGGAGGAGAGTCCACTTAATGCAGCGTTTGCCATCCACTGGAGTATTTGCTCTTTCTAACCCTCATCTACAAGGCGTACTGCTGTGGGTTGACAAAGAAAGGGTGTCGAGTAGCCAGTCCAGTTACAGAAGTTGTCAGTTGTCTTTGAATAGGACGAGTCGGTGTTTGTTCAGTAGAGCTTTAACATTACAAGATACCCCATGGACACCCCGAACACAAAGCCTATTCTTAATTTCACCATGACCTCAGTTTTTCCCACTCATGTTGGATGTACCCTGCCCCTCTTTTAACCAGCTGTTTCACAACCCTAGACCCACACCAGTCAGTGACCGGTCAGTAAATTAACAATCTGTATTTATTTACTGAGATAGTGTGGCTGGACCACATAATTAGCACGAAAGGTTTAGATGCTGAAATGTGGACTGATGTCTAGATCACACAATTAGCACAAAGCATTTAGATTCTGAAATGTGGCTTCTGGCTGGACCACACTGTTAGCACAAACTATTTAGATTCTGAAATGTGGACTCCTGGCTGAATCACACTATTTACACAAACTATTTAGATTCTGAAATGTGGACTTCTGGCTGGACCACACTATTAGTAGAAAGCGTTTAGATTCTGAAATGTGGCCTGGTGTCTGGACCACACTATTAGCAGAACGGATTTAGATTTTGAAATGTGGACTCCTAGCTGGACCACACTATTAGCACAAACTATTTAGATTCTGAAATGTGGACTCCTAGCTGAACCTGCTGAACATTCCATCAAAATTAGCATCCAAAATGTGACTCCATCCTTTCTGAGCCCTGCCGTGCGCCCAAACATTAGTTTCCCACCACATATGGGGACTCAGGAGAAATTGCACAACAAATTTTGAGGTCCATTTTCTCATGTTTACCCTTGTGAAAATAAAAAATTTGGGTTAAAAAACATTTTTGTGGGGAAAATGTGATTTTTTTTATTTTCACCACTCAACGTTATAAACTTCTATGAAGCACCTGGGGAATCAATGTCCTCACTACACATCTAGATAGGTTCCTTGAGGGGTCTAGTTTCTAAAATGGGGTCACCTGTGGAGGGGTTTCCAGTTCTTAGGCTCGTCAGGGTCTCTGTAAACTCGATATGGTGTCAGCTAACGATTTCAGCAAATGTTGCATTCAAAAAGTTAAATGATGCTCTTTCCTTTCCGAGCCCTGCTGTGCGCCCAAACAGTTGTTTTCCTCCATTTATTCAGTGTCAACATACTCAGGAGAAATTGACAACAAATTACATAGTGCATTTTTTCGTATTACCCTTGTGAAAATTAAAAAATTGAGGCTAAAAGAACATTTTTGTGTGAAAAATGTGATTTTTTATTTTTAAGGCTCAACATAATGGCGCGCCTTCGCTTCTGAATCCTGCCGTATGCCAAAACAGTAGTTTTCCCCACATATGTGGTATAAGCATACTAAGGAGAAATTGCACAACACATTTTATGGTACAACTTCTCCTGTTGCCCTTGTGAAAATGCAAAATTTGGGGCTAAAAATCATTTTTGTGTGAAAAATTTGATTTTTTTATTTTAATGGCTCAATGTTATAAACTTCTGTGAAGCACCTGGGTGTTCACGGTGCTCACCACACATCTAGATAAGTTCCCTGAGGGGTCTAGTTTCCAAAATGGTGTCAGTTGTGAGCAGTTTTCACTGTTTAGGCACATCAGGGACTCTTCAAATGTGACATTGCGTCAACTAATTATTGCAGCAAATTTTACATTCAAAAATTCAAATGGCGCTCCTTCCCTTCTGAGCTTCACCGTGTTCCAAAACAGTATTTTTCTCCCACATATGGGGTATCAGTGTACTCTGGAGAAATTGCACAACACATTTTGGGGTCCATGTTTTTGTTACCTTTCAAAAATAAAAAAATGTAGGCCTAAAGTAATTTTTTTGTGAAAAAAGTTAAATGTTCATTTTTTTCCTTCCACATTTTATTAATTCCTGTGAATCACCTGAAGGGATAATAATCTTCTTGAATGTGGTTTTAACACCTTGAGGCGTGCATTTTTTAGAATGATGTCACTTTTGGGTATTTTCTGTGATATAGGGCCACAAAGTCACTTTAAATGTGATGTGGTCCCTAAAAAAATGGTTTTGTAAATTTTGTTGGAAAACTTTCAAGCCATCTAACTTCTTAACAATAAAAAATGATGTATCAAAAATATTTCCCGGATCCGCGCATTCCTCAACCATGAAACCAAAAAAACACTAGTGCACGCCTTTATCATCTCCCGCCTCGACTACTGCAACCTCCTACTCTCCGGCTTCCCCTCTAGCACTCTGGCACCACTCCAGTCCATCCTACACTCTGCTGCCCGACTAATCCACCTGTCTCCCCGCTATTCCCCAGCCTCCTCCCTATGCCAGGCCCTTCACTGGCTTCCTATTGCCCAGAGGCTCCAGTTCAAAACCCTAACCATGACATACAAAGCCATCCACAACCTGTCTCCTCCATACATCTGTGACATGGTCTCCCAGTACCTACCAGCACGCAACCTTCGATCCTCTCAAGATCTCCTTCTCTACTCCTGCCTCATCTATTCTTCTCACAACCGCATACAAGACTTCTCCCGTGCTTCCCCCACACTCTGGAACTCTCTGCCGCAACACATCAGACTCTCACCTACAATTGAAACCTTCAAGAAGAACCTGTAGACCCACCTGTTCTGACAAGCCTACAGCCTGCAATGATCCTCAGTCTACTGAACCACCGCACAACCAGCTCTACCCTCTCCTAGTGTATCCTCACCATCCCTGTAGACTTTGAGCCCTCGCAGGCAGGGTCCTCTCTCCTTCTGTACTTGTATGTCCCTTGTCTTACACATGTCTATTGTACTTGTCTATATTTTCCCTTTTCACATCTAAAGTGCCATGGAATAAATGGCGCTATATAAATGACTAATAATAAATATTAATAATAATAATAATAATAAAATAAATACTGCTGATATAAAGTAGACATGTAGGAAACATAATTTATTAACTATTTTGTGTGAGATAACTTTCTGATTAAAGAACATAAAATTTAAAAGTTTTGAAATGTTCAATATTTTCACAAATTAAAGCGAGTCATATCGAATAAGTTTTACAACTATCATGAGGTACAATATTTCATGAGAAAACATTCTCAGAATCAGTGGGATCTCTTAAAGTGTTGCAGAGTAGAGATGGGCGAACCTGAACAGTAAAGAAAGTTCAGCGTCCATACCAAACACCTACTATTCGGGCACGAACACCGAACCCAGACTTCACCAGGAAGTCCATGTTACCATACAGGTTTGGCCCCCGAACACTGGGTGTTTGTCGTTCTGTCATGTGTATTACAGCACAGCAAACACCAATTCTGATAGCCGGTAAAATCAACACAGCCGGTCAGACAGCCGTGGTTCCCACGCTGTCATTTGATGGTCGCATCTTGGCACCGTCAAAGTTGAAAACTATTATTCACATGGATTACGGCATGAGACAGAGCAATGGACAGGTAAGGGATATTGTTGTTTTTTATTTTTGTTTTATTACAAAAGACGAGGGCTTCGATGGAATGACGTGCTAGGTGAGTATAACTGTGTTTTTTATTTTTTTAAAAAAATTGTTTTGTTTCATTTCAAATGTTCCTAAGGCTGTGTTTCCATGGTACGGAAACACAGCGCTTTGGACGAAGCGGAAATTCCGCTCCGCCCAAAGCCCCGCCCCCTTCTGAACGCGCGCTCATTCCGGACGTGTTCAGGACACCTCCGGAACACATCCGGAATGATCGCAGAGCTACATAGCCCTGTGTTATTTCCCTTGCGGCGACGCTGCGTCGCCGCAAGGGACTAGCACATGCTGTGGTCTGAAAAGACTCGCCGCATGTCCGGAAACGCAGGTTTTCCGCCTGCGTGTTTTGCAGCATAGTGGAGACGGGATTTCTTGAAATCCCCTCCACTATGCTGTAACATCTGGAAGCTGCGTGTTTGACGCTGCGCCAACGCACAGCGTCAAACACGCAGCTAATCCGGACTGTTTCCTGATATTGGAAACATACCCTTACATAGACTGGCAGCTGCGCCAAGCCCTGCTCCCTTTTGCTATTGCCGACTCCATTTGCTGTTGCCAAGCCAAATTTTTCAAGTAACCCTGTGAACTCCTTCAACTCATCCAAGACCTTTTAAGGCCAACTCAGATAGTTATGTTCTGTCTAAATATTCAGTAAGACTTGCATTCAGTTACCATATGTACTTTTGGAACTTGCTTCACCATCCATTTCTCTCAGCTTGCTAATCATCAGTTCAGCAAACTTATGCTTGCTTATCATCTACTGCATTTGCTTCCTTACTCAAAGCTGTAATTAACCATTCTTCCGCTGTAATCATGCCAAACTGTTCTCTGCTAATATTGGTTGTATTCACACTACAACACTGCAAGAAGACTTCATCACCGCTGCCTGTGGTCAACCATTCAATTGCTTATTGCCTGTCTCCGTCACAGACCATCTGCCTATGAAGCACACGACTTTGTAATTAACCAATTGTTGGCTGTAAGTCCTGGAGTGCTTAAGTTTCTCGCTAATCCATGTGTCACTCAGAAAGTCCTGCCCACTATGCCATCCCCTTTGTTCCATGTTGCTCAGCTTGACCTATGATTTAGGGAATCCACCCCGCCAGGTGAACCCCTAAAAATCCACCTTTAGTTACTGTTTACATATTTATATTTCTAAATAAGACTACAGAACCAAACATCTTTAGATGTCTTATAAAGAGTGATGTGTGTTATTATCTCTTTTTATGTTCTGATTCCTAAATATTGAAACTGATTCTCTAATTATTGGATAAATGTTAGGTAATAAATCTGAAGTCTGATTTCTGGAACAGCTACAATTGTTAGTAAGAAGGATGCTAGTCTTGAAGAGTGGGCAGCTTTACAATATAAGAAAATAAAGAACCTCATCCACAACTACCACAAAAGACGTCAAGCTGTCATTTATGTTAGAGGGGCAATACACGGTATTAAGAAATGGGGTATGTGAACTTTTGATTAGGATCATTTGGATGTTTTGGGTTGTCATTATGCTTAAAAAGAGAAAACACAGTAGTTTGAGAATAAATGGCTTCACCCAACCACTAAACATGAGCGGAGAAAAAGTTTTGGTGTTATCATTCATATTCTCTGAAAAAAAGGCCAAGAAAGAAAAAATTCTGCCAGTGTATATAAAGTTTTGAGCACAACTGTATATAGCTGCACCACAAATGCTTTTAAACAGCTGAATATTCTTTCTCTCATAAATAATAATAATAATCTTTATTTATATAGCGCCATCATATTCCGCAGCGCTTTACAGTTTAACAGTTTCAAAACACAAGTCATAAGTAACAACGTTAACAATACAGTAATTAAAGCAAAATAAGACGGCCCTGCTCGTGAGAGCGTACAATCTACAATGAGGTGGGGGAGATACAAAGTACAGGTGTGTATATACAATGGTGCATTTACAATGATGGTCCAGCCATCTTAAGGGAGTGAGGGATGGATGGAGATAGTGAATGGGCTACACACACACACACTTACACAGAGAATGACTTTGATTAGTGAATGTGATAGGCCGCTCTGAACAGATGTGTTTTGAGGGAGCGCCTGAAACCATGCAAATTGTGGATAGTCCTAATTTCTTGGGGTAGAGCATTCCAGAGGATTGGCGCAGCGCGGGAGAAGTCTTGGAGTCGGGAGTGGGAGGTACGGATTAGTGCAGAGGTTAGTCGAAAGTCGTTTGCAGAGCGCAGCAGTCGGTTAGGCCGATAGATAGAAATGAGGGAGGAGATGTAGGGGGGTGCTGCAGTGTGGAGAGCTTTGTGGGTGAGAACAAGTATTTTGAATTGGATCCTATAATGAATGGGCAGCCAGTGTAAGGACTGGCGAAGAGCGGACGCGTCCGAGTACCGATTAGCCAGATGGATGACCCTGGCTGCTGCATTAAGGATGGACTGGAGAGGGGATAGTCGAGTAATGGGGAGGCCAAGTAATAGAGCGTTACAGTAGTCCAGGCGGGAGTGGATCAATGCTACAGTGAGGGTTTTTGTTGTTTCCATGGTGAGAAAAGGGCGGATTCTAGAGATGTTCTTTAGGTGTAGGCGGCAAGAGCGGGCAAGAGATTGTATATGGGTGGTGAAGGAGAGATTGGTGTCAAACATAACACCCAGACTAGAAAATTATTTACCGCTACTGTTGAGCGATACTGCTCGATATCTAAAAATATCGTATCGAAATGGTATCGCCGATATCACTAAATATCGTCGATATCCGATTCCGATACCGGAAGTCCCATGTAAGTCTATGGGAACAAAATATCGCAACTAAAAAAACCTTTATTTCCTTGTAAACACTAAATATACACACATAGAATACATATATATGTATATATATATACATGTCATTGTGACATATATATATACATATATGTATAGTTTATACACTTCTACATAGTAAAATATCCTCTGATTCAATTGCCGGGTAAAGCCGGCTTCTGTGAAAAGACAGAAGCACCCGACATGAAATGACACTTGGTGTACATAGGGTTAACCATGTCTTTTCATGTCGTTTGCAATCTGATTTGCACAAACAATTACATCAGTCTATGTGTGCAAAATTTCACACCTGTAGGGGTTAATTAAAGGTGTAAATTCGTTGTAAAAAAACCGGACTTTTTTGCTACGAATTTACACCTTTAATTAACCCCTACAGGTGTGAAATTTTGCACACTTACACTCATGTAATTGTTTGTGCAAATCAGATATCAAACTACATGAAAAGACATGGTTAACTCTATGTAAACCAAGTGTCATTTCATGTCGGGTTCTGCATTTTCACAAAAGCCGGCAATTGAATTAGCGGCTATTATACTATGTAGAAGTGTATGAACTATAAATATAAATATATATATATGTGTCACAAATTTAATGACATGTATATATATATAGAGGTGTAAAATTGCTGAAAAAAAATGCGTGGGCTCCCGCCCCATTTTCGCAACCAGACAGACAAAGCCAGTGAGTGGGGGCAGATAATAATAGCCCAGAGAGGGACCATTATTTTTGGCCCCCCCCGGCTACTAACATCTGCCCCCAGACACCCCAGAAAGGGCAAATCTCTAATTAGATTTGCCCTTTCTGGCACTTTGCCCGTCTATTCCCATTGCCCTGTAGCGGTGGCGAATGGGTTAATAAGGGGTTAAAATGACCTTGCAATTGAAAGGTCACTTTAAGCCAGGTTAATAATTGAGAGCTGTCAATTAGACAACTATCAATTATTAATCCTATTGTATGAAAGAAAAATCAAACACACACACACTTTAATAAAAAAGAAGTTTAATGAAATAATCACACAGTTTTTGACCATATTTTATTTTCCTGCTAAAACCATTTTCTGTAATAAAAATAAAAATAAAGCAAAATTATTCTTACCAATCCGATGTACAGTCAGGTCCCACGGTGTAATCCTTCAGAAAGGGTTAATGTTTACTGCAGGGACCACAGCTAATGCTGCAGCCTCACAGTAAACCCCCAAATGAATGAGTTCCTCTCCTGGCTGACAGGAGAGGAAGTGGAAAGCTTAATTGATTGCTTTCCACTTTCACTTCAGGTCAGCCAGGGACACAATCAGTGACGTCAGAGGGAACTGGTTAACAAAAATAGGGGATCCCCTCGAAAAAAATTGGCGTGGGGTCCCCCCTATTTTTGTTAACCAGCCAGATGAAGCAGACCGCTGAGGCCTGGATTTTCAGGCTGTTAAGGAGCCAAGATCCATGGACCTTGCCAGCCTGATAATACCAGGCCACAGCAGTCTGCATATCTTGGCTGATTAACAAAAATAGGGGATCCCCTCGAAAAAAATTGGCGTGGGGTCCCCCCTATTTTTGTTAACCAGCCAGATGAAGCAGACCGCTGAGGCCTGGATTTTCAGGCTGGTAAGGATCCAATATCCATGGACCTTGCAAGCCTGATAATACCAGGCCACAGCAGTCTGCTTAGCTTGGCTGGTTAACAAAAATAGGGGATCCCCTCGAAAAAAAAACGGCGTAGGGGTCCCCCTATTTTTGTTAACCAGCCAAGCAAAATGCAGACTGCTGCGGCCTGGTATTAAAAGACTGTCAAGGCCCATGGATTTTGGCCCTCAACAGCCTGATAATACCAGGCTACAGCAGCCCCACATTTGGCGCATCAAAAGATGTGCCAATTGTGGCACTTTACCCGGCTCTTCCCACTTGCCCTGTAGCGGTGGCAAGCGGGGTAATAAGGGGTTAATGTCACCGTTGATTACACGGTGACAATAAGCCCGGTTAATAATGGAGAGGCGTCAATAAGACACCGATCCATTATTAATCCCAAAGTTATTAAATGCATAAAAAAAAGACAAAGCAAGAAAAAAGTATTTTAATGAAATAAAAGAGACAGCACAGTTTTCATTTCTTTTATTGTACTCTCATTCCTGCGACGCCATCGATCTCCTGTAAAAAAAGAAAAAAAACAAACCAACAGTATACCACCTGTCCAACGCAGTCCATAGTAACGACTGTCCCACGGCGATCCAGCTCTGCTACATCGCAATGACAGGCAGAGCCTGTCATCGCGACGCAGCACAGCTGATTACCTGCTTCCCCGGCGGTGACGTCATCGGACTGACTGCTTTACGGCCGGGATTACCCAGCAGTCACTGCAGTTATCGCGAGAAACTGCATGTGACCGCCGGGGAGAAGAGGATGTCGGCCATGAAGCAGTCCAGGCCGTGACCGCCGGAGATCTTCTGCCAGGTAAGTGCCGCTGACTCCTGTCAGACCCGACCGACGGACACTGACAGTGACAGACCCGACCGACGGACACAGACAGTGACAGTGACAAATACGATTCCGGTATTCGATATGACGAAAATATCGGTATTCGGAATCGAAAGGCAGATACAGCTAATATCGGCCGATACCCGATATTTGCAGTATCGTATCGCTCAACACTATTTACCGCACACTCAAAGTATCAATTTGCAAAGTGAAATATTATATTTATTTTTGTGGATAATCAAGAATGGAGGCAAAACAAGAATATAAGCATAAGGCGACATAAATTACAACGTTTCGGTTCTGCCAGAACCTTATTCATGTAGTCGCTGTGAATCAAAAGAGACATTATAAGTAACATGAAAATAAATAATCATAAAAACATCAATGGTGATGGTTCAAAAGAAACAACTCCAGAGAAACACCAAGACACAACATAAAAATAAATATGACCAAGAAATCAATTATATACATATATACATTTATATAAGGTACATTGGAACCAATGAGAAAGAAAAAAAGAAGAGGGAATTTTTTACCTCAGTCCTGGAATATTTGTGGGTAGATATATAAAGAAAGGTAAGTGTCCCAATACAGAGGAAAACTGCAAGCAACGGTAACAGTGTTAAATGTATGCATACAAATGCTGAAAATTAGTAAACAAGGCTGCCTAATACCTGTATCCTAAGTCTTTGGGGTAATGAGAGAGGAGTCTCAATAGCAATTGTGGCGATCTGAAAGTGAGGTATAGGGAATGCCTAATAAATTGATTGCATGTGACAATGTTGTTATAGAGCCCAAGTGGAGGGGTTAGAAGTACCTGTTATTGTCAGGGAATGGCCCCAATAGGATAGTTCTGTGGTCCTAGAGGATTAAGAACTGTACTGTAAAGTGGTGGCAATGACAGACTTATAATGGTGTAGTGGGTATAAATGTTAAGGTGCATACCTGGCAGTCAGTTACTTCAGGTAAGGCCCCAGAAAGCAGGGTTTGTTTTCAACCTAGGGAAGTGGATAATGCGCTGTAGTCAGGACCGCTGAATATTAGCGGTTTTGAGTGCAAATAAAACAGATCCCCAAAATGGCATGGAGCCTACCTGGAAAGCGTTTTGGTGTGGGTAAGCAGCGCTCCCGCGCCTTGCTGTGGCTGGACTGCAGTGTGAATGTATCAGTAGCGCTCGTATAAAGCGCCAGACCGGAAGTGACGATATCAAACCGGAAGTGACGTTGCGTCACTGAGAAATACTATTAGGAGATATGGGACATGCGCAGTGGCTAAGTGGTTGTACTGAGCATGCTCAGAACTAGGTGAAAAGCATCTGTATGGTAGTGACAAAGGACTGGAGTGGGTGTATGGATATATCTGGGCACTGTGAACAATTTTAATCATACAAATGGGCCAATATTGTATTCAACAGGATAAGCCATTAGAGGAAACGGTTAATATTAGGGAAGTTTAAAAAAAAATAAAAATTAAAAATAAATAAATAAATGGAGGACTAAGAGGTCAGAGGGGACAGGGACATGTAGCAGAATCCCGGCTGAGGAGTAAACTCACCTGTAGGTGAAGAGTTATCGGGTCTGCAAAAAAACAAATTATGTTAATATAGAGTATATTATAGCAGCCAATCTATTTCTCTATTCAATCCTTTAGGGGCCAAAGTTTCAAGTTTATGAATCCAGTATGTTTCTCTTTGTTTTAACAGTTTCACATGGTCACCCCCTCTCCTGGGGCGTGGAACCCCTTCTATGACCTGAAATTTCATCTGAGCAACAGAGTGCCTGAGTTTAGTAAAATGATCAGGTAATGGGAGCCAGTTCTTTTGGCAACGGATGGTGGATTTATGACTGGCTATGCGATCTTTGACATGCTGGGTTGTTTCCCTAACATATAGGAGGCCGCATGGGCACTTGATAAGGTACACTACGAAATTGGAGTTGCAGGTAAAAAATCCTTTAATTGGGAATGATATGCCTGTCCTAGGGTGTGTGAAATGGTCTGATCTGATGATATTTGAACAGGCTGCACAATTGAGACACGGGAATGTACCGTGTTTCTGAGGGGCTATAAGTCTTTGGCTATCGGTAGGAAGGGCACTACCTATGTCAGCTCTCACTAGCCTGTCTCTGATATTAGGTGCCCTTTTTTTGCACATTAATGCTGGTGTCTCAAATGACTCAATGTTCGGGTAGGCCCTCGAGAGCAACGGCCAGTGTTTTTTTATAATAGAGTAGGCTTTTGGCATAAGGGGATGAAATGAGTGAACAAAAGGCACCCTCTCTTTTGGAACAGTAGGTGGCAGAGGGGAGGGTGGTGCAATGGCACGGATTTTTTCGTCATGTAGTAACCTTGTGGGGTAGTGTCGTTCTCTGAATTTCTGTGCCATGGTGTTCAGTCTGGTTTCCAGTATTTCTTTGTCAGATACAATCCTGCATACTCGACTCAGTTGAGATCTTGGTAAACTATTTTTCGTTGAACAAGGATGACAACTGGAATAGTGCAGAAGATTGTTCTTATCGGTGGGTTTATTGTATAGGTCGGTTGATAGGTTGCCATGTGCATCCTGTAAAACTCTGGTATCCAGAAACAGAATTGATTCAGTGTCATGGTGTAATGAGAATTGCAATTCCGGATAAATCGAATTGAGGTATGCATGGAATTCTAATAGGGTACTAACGGGACCGGTCCACACAAAGAATATATCGTCTATGTAACGATGGTATCCGAGTACATAGTGAATAAAAAGATCATCTCAATTTAACCACTCTTGAAAAACAGGCCCTTAACTCTCTCAGTAATAATAGAGATATAGTGATAAAACCAGCGGACAAGGGCAGAGCCATTGTAGTGATGAATCGCATTGACTATAATAAGGAAGTTAATAGACAGCTGTCTGATCAAGTTACTTACCTTTCTATTCCAAGTGACCCTGTGTTTACTATTGCCAGTAAAATCAAAAATCTCCTAAGAATACACTGTGATCGTAATACCATAGACCAACAGACAGCTACTTTCTTAACTAATAGTCATCCCATCACGCCTGTCTTCTATATCTTGCCGAAAATTCATAAATCACTATACAATCCACCCTGCAGACCTATAGTAGCTTCCACGGATTCTATACTATCACCGCTGTCTATCTTTTTGGAGAAGATTCTAACACCATATATAAAACTGACAAGATCATACCTTCTTGATACAGGACACTTCCTAAGGGTCATCCAACAATTGGGGCCATTACCACCAGGCAGTGTTCTGGTCACTCTTGATGTTAATAGCTTATATACATCTATTGCTCATGATAAAGGAATTGAGGCAGTTAAGATCTTGTTGGAATCATCAGATTTATCCACCAATGCAGTCCAATTGTGTCTTGATTTATTACACCTAGTATTGCATGAGAATTATTTTCTGTATGAAGACACCTATTACATACAGAAGTGCGGCACCGCAATGGGCGCCAATGTCGCGCCCGCCTATGCAAATGCATATATGAATTCCTTTGAAATAACATATGTATATCCAAATGATCTTTTTATTCACTATGTACTCGGATACCATCGTTACATAGACGATATATTCTTTGTGTGGACCGGTCCCGTTAGTACCCTATTAGAATTCCATGCTTACCTCAATTCGATTTATCCGGAATTGCAATTTTCATTACACCATGACACTGAATCAATTCCGTTTCTGGATACCAGAGTTTTACAGGATGCACATGGCAACCTATCAACCGACCTATACAATAAACCCACCGATAAGAACAATCTTCTGCACTATTCCAGTTGTCATCCTTGTTCAACGAAAAATAGTTTACCAAGATCTCAACTGAGTCGAGTATGCAGGATTGTATCTGACAAAGAAATACTGGAAACCAGACTGAACACCATGGCACAGAAATTCAGAGAACGACACTACCCCACAAGGTTACTACATGACGAAAAAATCGTGCCATTGCACCACCCTCCCCTCTGCCACCTACTGTTCCAAAAGAGAGGGTGCCTTTTGTTCACTCATTTCATCCCCTTATGCCAAAAGCCTACTCTATTATAAAAAAAACACTGGCCGTTGCTCTCGAGGGCCTACCCGAACATTGAGTCATTTGAGACACCAGCATTAATGTGCAAAAAAAGGGCACCTAATATCAGAGACAGGCTAGTGAGAGCTGACATAGGTAGTGCCCTTCCTACCGATAGCCAAAGACTTATAGCCCCTCAGAAACACGGTACATTCCCGTGTCTCAATTGTGCAGCCTGTTCAAATATCATCAGATCAGACCATTTCACACACCCTAGGACAGGCATATCATTCCCAATTAAAGGATTTTTTACCTGCAACTCCAATTTCGTAGTGTACCTTATCAAGTGCCCATGCGGCCTCCTATATGTTGGGGAAACAACCCAGCATGTCAAAGATCGCATAGCCAGTCATAAATCCACCATCCGTTGCCAAAAGAACTGGCTCCCATTACCTGATCATTTTACTAAACTCAGGCACTCTGTTGCTCAGATGAAATTTCAGGTCATAGAAGGGGTTCCACGCCCCAGGAGAGGGGGTGACCATGTGAAACTGTTAAAACAAAGAGAAACATACTGGATTCATAAACTTGAAACTTTGGCCCCTAAAGGATTGAATAGAGAAATAGATTGGCTGCTATAATATACTCTATATTAACATAATTTGTTTTTTTGCAGACCCGATAACTCTTCACCTACAGGTGAGTTTACTCCTCAGCCGGGATTCTGCTACATGTCCCTGTCCCCTCTGACCTCTTAGTCCTCCATTTATTTATTTATTTTTAATTTTTATTTTTTCTTTAAACTTCCCTAATATTAACCGTTTCCTCTAATGGCTTATCCTGTTGAATACAATATTGGCCCATTTGTATGATTAAAATTGTTCACAGTGCCCAGATATATCCATACACCCACTCCAGTCCTTTGTCACTACCATACAGATGCTTTTCACCTAGTTCTGAGCATGCTCAGTACAACCACTTAGCCACTGCGCATGTCCCACATCTCCTAATAGTATTTCTCAGTGACGCAACGTCACTTCCGGTTTGATATCGTCACTTCCGTTCTGGCGCTTTATACGAGCGCTACTGATACATGCACACTGCAGTCCAGCCACAGCAAGGCGCGGGAGCGCTGCTTAGCCCACACCAAAACGCTTTCCAGGTAGGCTCCATGCCATTTTGGGGATCTGCTTTATTTGCACTCAAAACCGCTAATATTCAGCGGTCCTGACTACAGCGCATTATCCACTTCCCTAGGTTGAAAACAAACCCTGCTTTCTGGGGCCTTACCTGAAGTAACTGACTGCGAGGTATGCACCTTAACATTTATACCCACTACACCATTATAAGTCTGTCATTGCCACCACTTTACAGTACAGTTCTTAATCCTCTAGGACCACAGAACTATCCTATTGGGGCCATTCCCTGACAATAACAGGTACTTCTAACCCCTCCACTTGGGCTCTATAACAACATTGTCACATGCAATCAATTTATTAGGCATTCCCTATACCTCACTTTCAGATCGCCACAATTGCTATTGAGACTCCTCTCTCATTACCCCAAAGACTTAGGATACAGGTATTAGGCAGCCTTGTTTACTAATTTTCAGCATTTGTATGCATACATTTAACACTGTTACCGTTGCTTGCAGTTTTCCTCTGTATTGGGACACTTACCTTTCTTTATATATCTACCCACAAATATTCCAGGACTGAGGTAAAAAATTCCCTCTTCTTTTTTTCTTTCTCATTGGTTCCAATGTACCTTATATAAATGTATATATGTATATAATTGATTTCTTGGTCATATTTATTTTTATGTTGTGTCTTGGTGTTTCTCTGGAGTTGTTTCTTTTGAACCATCACCATTGATGTTTTTATGATTATTTATTTTCATGTTACTTATAATGTCTCTTTTGATTCAGAGCGACTACATGAATAAGGTTCTGGCAGAACCGAAACGTTGTAATTTATGTCGCCTTATGCTTATATTCTTGTTTTGCCTCCATTCTTGATTATCCACAAAAATAAATATAATATTTCACTTTGCAAATTGATACTTTGAGTGTGCGGTAAATAATTTTCTAGTCTACTATTGGACGTATTTGTCCATTATACCAGCACCTCGACTATATTTAGACCTGAGTGCCCACTAAATTACCCCCTTAAACATAACACCCAGACAGCGAGCCTGCTGCCGGGGTGTTATTATGGTGCCGCCCACTGAGAGGGAAATGTCAGATTTAGGGAGGTTAGTAGACGGCGGGAGCAGAAGAAGTTCAGTTTTGGAGAGGTTAAGTTTCAGATAGAGAGCAGACATGATGTTGGAGACTGCGGACAGACAGTCGGTGGCGTTCTATAGTACAGCGGGGGTAAGGTCGGGGGATGACGTGCATAATTGTGTGTCATC
Source organism: Oophaga sylvatica (assembly GCA_033576555.1). Lineage (NCBI taxonomy): Eukaryota > Metazoa > Chordata > Amphibia > Anura > Dendrobatidae > Oophaga > Oophaga sylvatica. The sequence goes on along the minus strand of JARQOD010000001.1, from coordinate 321,298,252 downwards.
AGCATAAAGATGGTACTGAAAGCCAAATCTGCTGATGGTCTGTCCAATTGGGGCGGTGTAGAGAGAGAAGAGAAGGGGGCCAAGGACTGAGCCCTGGGGTACACCGACAGTGAGAGGAAGAGGAGATGAAGTGGAGCCAGAGAACGAAACACTGAAGGAGCGGTCAGAAAGATAGGAGGAGAACCAGGAGAGAACAGTGTCCTTAATACCTAGTGACTGGAGCCTAGACAGTAGGAGACGGTGGTCAACCGTGTCGAAAGCTGCAGAAAGGTCGAGTAGAATGAGCAGAGAGTGGTCGCCGTTACGTTTTGCTGTCAGAAGGTCATTGGTCACTTTGATGAGTGCAGTTTCAGTCGAATGTAGGGGTCGGAAGCCGGACTGTGAAGGGTCTAGGAGGGAGTGAGTGGAGAGGTAACGGGTGAGGCGGGAGTAGACTAGGCGCTCCAAAAGTTTGAAGATGAAGGAGAGATTGGAGACCGGTCTGTAGTTGTTTGTGCAGGAAGGGTCAAGAGCGGGTTTCTTTAGTAGTGGAGTAATGATGGAGTGTTTGAAGGAGGATGGAAAATGCCAGAGGAGAGTGAGAGGTTGAAGATTGTAGTTAGGTGAGTTGTGACAATAAGGGAGAGAGACTGGAGGAGATGTGAGGGGATGGGGTCGGTAGTGCATGTAGTCGGACGAGAGGAAGAGAGGAGTCTGGAGACTTCTTCTTCTGTGATGGGATCAAATGTGGAAATTGAGCCAGGGGAAATGCAGGGAGGGATGGGAGTCACAGCACTTGGTGGTTGAGAGCAGAATTCCTGACGGATAGTATCTATTTTTTCTATAAAGTGGGAGGCCAGGTCGTTAGCACAAATGTCAGTGATAGGGGCTTGTGCTTTTGGCCTGAGGAGGGAGTGAAAAGTGTCAAAAAGTTTCTTGGGTTGTTGGCTAGTGAGGAGATCAGGGTGGTGAAGTAGGTCTGTTTAGCGAGGTGAAGGGCTGCATTATAAGTTCTTAACATGAATTTAAAGTGGATGAAGTCTTCTGGTGTGCGGGTTTTTCTCCATAGGCGTTCAGCACTCCTAGAGCATCGCTGGAGAAGGTGAGTTTGCGATGTGAGCCAGGGCTGTTTTACTGTGTGTTTGGAAGCTCTGAGGGTGAGCGGTGCTACTTGGTCAAGGGTGCTTCTAAGAGTGTCATTGTAGTGATGAACAGCCAGATCAGGACAAGAAAAAGAGGAGATTGGGGACAGCGAAGAGTCTAGGGAGTCTGAAAGTGTCTGAGGGTTAATGGCTTGTAGATTTCTGAATGTGTGGTAGGTAGGAGTTCGCTGGGGTGGTGGAGGATTTGTGAGCGTGAAGGAGAGAATGTTGTAGTCAGAGAGTGGAAGCGGTGAGTTATTTAGGTGGGAGATTGAACAGAGGTGGACAAAGACCAGGTCAAGGGTGTTGCCATCCTTGTGTGTCTCAGAGGTTGAAAGCTGTGAGAGGCCTAGAGAAGTGGTTAGTGATAGAAGCTGAGATGCAGATGTGGAAGTAGGACTGTTAATGGGGATGTTGAAGTCTCCAAGGATAAGGGTTGGTAGTTCTGAGGACATGAAGTGCGGCAGCCAGGCTGAGAAGTGGTCAAGGAGCTGGGTGGATGAGCCTGGGGGCCGATATATGACCGCTACTCTGAGGGAGAGGGGATGGAAGAGCCTGATGGTGTGGACCTCAAAAGAAGGGAATGAGAGTGATGGAATTGGGGGGATGACCTGGAAAGTGCATTGTGGGGACAGGAGTATGCCAACTCCACCACCATGTCTGTTTGTGGGTCTCGGGGAATGGGAGAACTGTAAGCCACCATAGGAAATGGCAGCAGGGGAGACCGTGTCAGAATCTGAATCCAGGTTTCAGTGAGGGCCAACAGATGAAGAGAGTTGTTCAGAAAGTAGTTGTGCAGGAAAGATAGTTTGTTGCATGCAGACCGTGGATTCCAGAGGGCACAATTGAAAGAATGAGATGAGGGAGTGCAAGTAATATTAATAAGATTATTATGGTTTCGATATGAGGTAGGGTAGGGATAGAGGTTGGGGGATGGTGGACCAGGGTTGGGGGAGATGTCCCCTGAAATCAGTAGGAGTAGGAAGATAAAGAGCAGGTAGTTGTTGGAGTTGTAAGTAGGTTTTTTCTGTGATGTGTTTGGGCAAGATGGGCTGAGGTTTCTCAGGAAGGTGAGGAGTGCATGGGAGCTGTACATGGGAGAGGGAAGTATGGAGGGGCTGATGTATATGAGTTGTGATGGAGGGGGGATGGGGCAGTGAATGTGGATGGCAAGGGAACACAGGAGGATAGAGATAAAGAACATAATTTAAAAGAAAGCAAAGTGTGGGCTACCTGATTCCTGCCCTGATTAACTGCCATGGATAACTGCCGTTTACTCGATGCTTGTCTTTCGTGATGCTTTGCTCATAGAGATGTCTTTGAGCAGTAATGGAAAAACCCACGCCATTATGACATCACCTATACTAAAATGTACTAAACTCATGAGATTATTGATGGCTGCATCTACAGATTTTGGAAAGATTGTCTCTCTGTCTTATATGTATGGGGATCTGCAGAATCCCTTCCAATGGTAGATATCGGAGGGGAAAGATAGATTATTACATTTCAGCATTGTCCATCCCTTCGTTCTCAGACGAGATGCGATGATGCTGCAGGTGTCTGGGAGTGATATCCTTACCTTCCCCATGCAGAAATTATGCCTGGCTGAATCGGAAGTATATGTGTATGGGGCTCTGAAGCAAATAATTGTTGAATGAACAAGAATTTGTATGACAGCCATGTAATTTCTATAGCTAATTTAAGACTAGATTGAAACTGTAATTTTTATTTTGCTATTTCCTAAAATATGGTAAAAAAATCCAAAATATTTTAAAAAGAATAAAAAAAGTCTTAATTATTCCACTCATTTAGAAAAAGCACTATACTGTTTAATGTATAAAAAAGTGTCAGAGCTTACTATGCGTTGTAGATTGAAAGTCCATTGGAGGAAATCCGGTGGCCATAGCTCCAGCTGGTAGAGCTCAGCAACAGTGGAAAAGTGAAGAGAGTAGCACTTCCACAGGTGAAATAAAAGCATTATTTTATTTCTTTAAACTAGAAAACCCACATACAAAGATTAAAAACTGATGAGTTTCTGGAGTCCCAGACGCCCTTAATCATAGCATAGTCAGCTATTTTATGATTTGTTGCTTTTTTTTAAATAGTCTTATAAAACCAATCGTTTAAAATGGTCTAAACGTTATTTTATTTTGTTTGTGTGCTTTTTTTTACGCTCATTTTATCAAACACTTAGAAACCATTTTTCTTCCTGAATAAACTGCTATCAATCTTTTTAATTTTCTCAGGATTTGTATCTTTAATCAATGAATTGACTCTTCCGAGTCCTATTTCACTTCGCTCACAAAGAAATTCTCGGGTCTTATAAATGATCTTTAGATAGGATACGGAGAAGAATTTTTAACTTTCAATCCTGGTCAATCTGAAGAGACAATTGATTAGGCAGCTGGCTTAGCAAATTGTTGACCTGCAGAATAATCCAAGAAGATTGATGGCTTCAGTCTTCTATTGTTGGTCACCAAAGCATTCATACTAAGCTTTTGTTATTTTGGAAACATTTTGTTTAGTTCTTATGTAAAGTTTTATCTGGAAGTTGAAACATGTGAAGTTAATTTGGGGGATTGGGAAATGCGCCGTGGCAAGACTATTGTCAAAGATAAAGGAGAGACGAGATAGAGAAGTTCATTAAAACACCTAAAACACAAATGGGAAAGTGTAGACATTGTGTCTATGGGAGATTGACTTGTGTTTGCAGAATTTGCTGCTTCACCATCTACTCAGATATAGTCAGTCAATGATCGGCTTCGTATTATTGTTCTGTATTGTTTGTAACCTGTTTTCACTGTTAATGTATTAACCCCCTTAGCTATTATCCCCCCAGTCACAAACCTTGAACAATGCTTTTTTTAACTTTTCGCATTGCAATGCGACAAATTGCTTTTTTTCTATATTTGCATGGAAAAGAAGGTATATAAATTACACAGCAATTACAGGTACTCCCAAATAGAGCTGAAAAATAATACAATTTATTCTGCCTAAGATAAGGCCTCCTACAGCTACATCAGTGGAAAAAGGTTATGATTGCTAAAATGGGGAGAGGCGAAACCGAAAACATTTGGCTGGTCATTAAGGAGCTTTTCAGCTTGGATATCAGGAGTAGAGATGAGCAAATTTGTTCGCATTCAGTTTCGAATACGATCAGAATAGAATATTGTTTTTGCAATATTCGTCGAACACAGCCGAATGTCATTAGAGTCATGGGGAGTAGAAATTACCGAATATGTTCGGAACCGATCATAAGACAAACATTCGGCACAAATAGTGTTCGAATATGGCCAAATATGTCAGAATCAGATTCGGGGACAAAATCCGAACAAATTCGCTCATCTCTAATCAGGAGGTTGAAGAGAACCTGACAGCTGATACTTGTATTAGGCAATGGCTATATGAAATTCAGCCAGGTATGTTTGATTCTGCAATGCTGCGTTTCAGAGAAAAACATAGTATAATAGCCACCAAGAGCAGAGACCACGCTGTAGACTAGTCAGACAGGCAGGTCCTTGGTGGCTTCTTCTCGCCTGCTGCACTGGATTACCAGGTCCCTGCTTACATGCGAGTATAGGGAAAGACCTGTCAATCCAGGGCAGGGGGTGGGTAAAAGTTACCGGGGACCCGCCTGTCTAAATAATCTATAAATTAATCTTGGTTTTCATGCTGGAGCGTTTCATAGAAAAACATACCTGACTAAGATCATACAGCCAGTGCCTGATACATGCTGGCTGTATGTAAAAATGTCTTGTAAAAAAATAAAATAATTTTCATGTGATTTGAATTTTGATATCACTTCTTCTTGTCCTACATAGTGGCCTGTCATATATTCCCTTTAGCCTCCAGAACAAATGAAAATGACTAGATGCTGGGTTCAGGCTGCATGCTGTTTCTGTTTGCTCTGCAAATTGCTTCCATTGTTGCTGCTTCTCTGGAAGAGCACATTAAAGAAGGATTTTGTATATTTTTTCCTTCTCTATAAATCTTCTCTTTAATGACGTTAATAAAAACGTTAACACTAGCTTGATATTTCCTAGTCGTTCTCTAAAGCTGTCATTTGCAGGCAGAAGTCTCCCACAGTGGTTTGTCAATCAACTTGTCCTGTTTTTTTGTATTTTAGATCTATTTTCTTACCTCTTTCGGTGGACATAGATAATAGTCTAAAGTGAATGAGAGCCAAATATTTCGACCTTAATCAACAATTGCAACTTAAACAGCAACCGTCGTTTTAATTTTTAATTCACAAATAAAAAAATGTAAAAATAACAAACTTTGTAATATATCTTATCAGAGAAATCTGCTTCTTTTTCCACCAGGACTGATAATTCTTTTTCAAAATTCTCAATACCAGGGTAAAATCAGTATTCAGTAAGGACAGACTTTCTTATCACGGAGATAGGATGGCATTTGGTACTGATAAGGTTCTATGTAGAAGGTGGGAAGAGGGAGGAGTTCTGTCTCTAGCTCCTCCCTCCTTCTATCTCCCCTCCCCCTGTATATAAAACCTTATTAGCAGTAGCTGCCATCTCCTATCTCAGTAATGTCACAATCTGTCTTCACTGAATACAGATTTTACCAGTGAATTGAGAATTTTAAGAATAAATGATCAATCCAAGAGATGAAAGAAGCCAATGTATTTCATAAAATGCAGTATACTACAAAATTAACTTTTTTTCACATGTACTTTATGAAATTCAAATTGAAGTGATAGTTACTCTTTCACAGCAGTCATGTTACCTGACAGGTGACAGATCGCATGGAAAAAAGTTGGCCATTTTTAGAATTTTCATTCAACAGTCACTATAGTGCTGTAGTTTACTATACATTAACTGTACAATCGCTAGAAAAGAACTACGTATGGGGAGAAGTAAAGACAGGTCTACGTGATCATTTATCCTGATACTAGATGGAGGGCATGAGAGTGCAGCGTTCAGAGTCTCTCCCCCATGTGCTCACCCACCTATCCACTCTCTCTTTCCCCATGTGCTGACTTCTCCCGTCTATGCTCTCTTCTTTGACCTGTCTACCCCATGTGCTATCCCCCTTGTCTGCTGGTACTGCGCAAGAGGCTGCGTATGGCGTATACAGTGTGTGTGTGTGAGTGTGTGGTGCGACGATGTTCCACAGGTGGTACCACGCAAGAGGCTGGTACCACCAGCAGTCTCCATATTGAGTCACCCATCACTTGGGTGTCCCAATATGGCGGTCGGTAAACTTCCACCGCTTGGAATTCTGGGATCTGGACACATCTGGACGGAACAGGATGTGAAGACATTGCAAGTTAAGTATATATTAGATACCCTGCTAGTTAAAGGGAACCAATCAGCACAGTATCTTCATCTAACTAGTCATCTAAGAATGTCTTCTGTGAAACTCTGCTGTGTTAGAGGAAACCGCACATGGCTGTAATTAGAAATATCATCGGTTCAACCTGTGCCCCTGCACAGGGTCCTGAGAGGTAGAGGACCATTTTCACCTCCAAAGTAGGTTGAATATTGCATTATGATGAACCATTGGACTACAAATCATACATGAATTACTGATTATTGAATCATTTTTGTGGAAAAAATATGATTTTTTAATTTTATGGCTGTATGTTATAAACTTCTCTGAAGCTCTTGGGGGTTCAAAGTTATCACCACACATCTACATAAGTTCCTTGGGGGGTCTAGTTTCCAAAATGGGGTAACTTGTGGGGGGTTTCCACTGTGTAGGCACATCAGGGGCTCTCCAAACGCTACATGGCATCCGATCTGAATTCCAGACAATTTTGCGTTGAAAAAGTCAAAGGGCGCTCCTTCCCTTCCGAGCTCTGCCATGCGCCAAAACAGTGGTTCCCCCCACATATGGGGTATCAGCGTACTCAGGACAAATTGTACAATAACGTTTGGGGTCTAATTTCTCCTGTTACCCTTGTGAAAATAAAAAAATTGGAGCTAAAGTAATTTTTTTGGGAAAAAAAGTTAAATGTTCATTTTTTTAAACATTCAAAAAATTCCTCTGAAGCACCAGAAGGGTTAATTAACTTCTTGAATGTGGTTTTGAGCACCTTGAGGTGTGCAGTTTTTAGAATAGTGTCACTTTTGGGTATTTTCTATCATATACACCCCTCAAAGTGACTTCAAATGTGATGTGGTCCCTAAAAAAAAATGGTGTAAAAATGAGAAATCGCTGGTCAACTTTTATCCCTTATAACTTCCTAACAAAAAAAATTTTGGTTCCAAAATTGTGCTGATGTAAAGTAGACATGTGGAAAATGTTACTTATTAAGTATTTTGTGTAACATATCGCTGTGATTTAAGAGCATGAAAATTCAAAGTTGAAAAATTGTGAAATTTTCAAAATTTTTGCCAAATTTCCATTTTTTTCACAAATAAACGCAAGTCATATCAAAGAAATATCAATTATCAAATATCAATTATCTATCTGTTTAGCTATCTCTGTCATTTATATATCTGTTATTTATATATCATCTATCTATCTATCACACATATCTATGTGTCTAGCTATCAGTTATCTATCTATCAATTATCTATCTATCATATATCTATCTATCTATCAATTATCTATCATCTATCTATATCTATAATAATAATCTTTATTTTTATTTAGCGCTAACATATTCTGCAGCGCTTTACAGTTTGCACACATTACCGTCGCTGTCCCCGATGGAGCTCACAATCTAGATTCCCTACCAGTATGTTTTTGGAGTGTGGGAGGAAACCGGAGAACCAGGAGGAAACCCACGCAAACACGGGGAGAACATACAAACTCCTTGCAGATGTTGTCCTTGGTGGGATACAAACCCAGGACTCCAGCGCTGCAAGGCTACAGTGCTAACCACTGAGCCACCGTGCTGCCCATATCTATCTATTTCTATCATTTATATATCTGTCTATCTATATCTATCTATTAATTATCTATCTTTATAGCTATCTATATCTATCTATATATTATCTATTTATCCATCTATCTATCTATCTATCTATCTCATATCTATCTATCTATCCATCTATCTATCTCATATCTATCTATCTATCTATCTATCTATCTATCTATCTATCTATCTATCTATCTATCTATCTATATCATCTATCTATCTATCTATCTTCATATCTAACTAACATCTATCTATATCTATCTCATATCTATCTAGCTATCATCTATCTATCTAATCCTTCACCATTGTAAACAGTCATGCAGAATTATAAATCAATCAAGTTTCATTTAATGGAAAGTTTCTATCTATGTTCAATGTGTGTAAAGCTGTGGAATAATCTTTATCATATAGCTATCTATCTTTCTATTATCTATCTATTTATCTATATACAGTACAAACCAAAAGTTTGGACACACCTTCTCATTCAAAGATATTTCTGTATTTTCATGACTATGAAAATTGTAGAATCACACTGAAGGCATCAAAACTATGAATTAACACATGTGGAATTATACATTACACTTTACAAAAAAGTGTGAAACAACTGAAAATATGTCTTATATTCTAGGTTCTTCAAAGTAGCCACCTTTTGCTTTGATTACTGCTTTGCACGCAGAAAAGGTGAACGGATGGACTCTACATGCCTGGTTCCCACCGTGAAGCATGGAGGAGGTGGTGTGATGGTGTGGGGGTGTTTTGCTGGTGACACTGTTGGGGATTATTCAAAATTGAAGCGGTGAGCAGTCCAGCTCACCCCAAACCATCTCGATTGGGTTCAGGTCTGGTGACTGTGGAGGCCAGGTCATCTGGCGTAGCACCCCATCACTCTCCGTCTTGGTCAAATAGCCCTTACACAGCCTGGAGGTGTGTTTGGGGTCATTGCCCTGTTGAAAAATAAATGATGGTCCAACTAAACGCAAACCAGATGGAATAGCATGCTGCTGCAAGATGCTGTGGTAGCCATGCTGGTTCAGTATGCCTTCAATTTTGAATAAATCCCCAACAGTGTCACCAGCAAAGCACCCCCACACCATCACACCTCCTCCTCCATGCTTCACGGTGGGAACCAGGCATGTAGAGTCCATCCGTTCACCTTTTCTGCGTGCAAATCAGTAATCAAAGCAAAAGGTGGCTACTTTGAAGAACCTAGAATATAAGACATATTTTCAGTTATTTCACACTTTTTTGTTAAGTATATAATTCCACATGTGTTAATTCATAGTTTTGATGCCTTCAGTGTGATTCTACAATTTTCACAGTCATGAAAATACAGAAAAATCGTTGAATGAGAAGGTTTGTCCAAACTTTTGGTCTGTACTGTATATATCTATCAATTATCTATCTATTATCTATCTATATCATATCTATCTATCTATCTATCATATATCTTTCTATCTACACTGCTCAAAAAAATAAAGGGAACACTTAAACAACATGATATAACTCCAAGTCAATTACACTTCTGTGAAATCAACCTGTCCAGTTACGAAGCATCACCGATTGTGAATCAATTTCTCCTGCTGTTGTGCAAATGGAACAGACAACAGGTACAAATGATCGGCAATTAGGGAGACACCCCCTAAAAAAGGAGTGGTTCTGCAGGTGGGGACCACAGACCATTTCTCTTTTCTCATCCTTTTTGGCTGTTGCTTTGGTCACTTTTGCATTTTGTCATTGCTCTCATCCTTAGAGGTACTGTACAGTAGCATGAGGCAGTGTCTACAACCCACACAAGTGGCTCAGGTAGTGCAGCTTATCCAGGATGGCACATTAATGCGAGCTGTGGCAAGAAGGTTTGCTGTGTCTGTCAACGTAGTGTCCAGAGGATGGAGGTGCTACCAGGAGACAGGCCAGTACACCAGGAGATGTGGAGGGGGCCGTAGGAGAGCAACAATCCAGCAGCAGGACCGCTACCTCCGCCTTTGTGCAAGGAGGAACAGGAGAAGCACTGCTAGAGCCCTGCAAAATGACCTCCAGCAGGCCACAAATGTGCATGTGTCTGCACAAAGGGTTAGAAACCGACTCCATGAGGATGATCTGAGTGCCCAACATCCACAGATGGGGGTTTTGCTCACAGCCCAACACCGTGCAGGACACTTGGCATTTGCCACAGAACACCAGGATTGGCAAAATCGCCACTGGCGCCCTGTGCTCTTCACAGATGAGAGCAGGTTCACACTGAGAACATGTGACAGACGTTACAGAGTCTGGAGACTCCGTGGAGAGCGATCTGCTGCCTGCAACATCCTTCAGTATGACCAGTTTGGCAGTGCGTCAGTAATGGTGTGGGGTGGCATTTCTTTGGAGGGCCGCACATCACTCCATGTGCTCGCCAGAGGTAGCCTGACTGCCAGTAGGTACCGAGATGAGATCCTCAGACCCCTTGTGAGACCATATGCTGGTGCGGTTGGCCCTGGGTTCCTCCTAATGCAGGACAATGCCAGACCTCATGTGGCTGGAGTGTTTCAGCAGTTCCTAAAAGATGAAGGCATTGAAGCTATGGACTGGCCTGCCCATTCCCCAGACCTGAACCCGATTGAGCACATCTGGGACAGCATGTCTCACTCCATCCACCAATGTCCTGTTGCACCACAGACTGTCCAGGAATTGGCGGATGCTTTAGTCCAGGTCTGGGAGGAGATCCTTTAGGAGAACATCTGAAACCTCATCAGGAGCATGCCCAGGCGTTGTAGGGAGGTCATACAGGCACGTGGAGGCCACACACAATACTGAGCATCATTTTGACTTGTTTCCACTTTCATTTTGGGGGTCTCTCCAAATCCATTTAGTTCTAGGATGTGTTATTTGAGTGTTCCCTTTATTTTTTTGAGCAGTGTATTTATCTATTTATCTATCTATCATCTATCTATGTATCTATCTATATCTATCTTGCATCTATCTATCTAGATATCTATTTCTATCATTTATATATCTGTCTGTCTATATCTATCTATTAATTATCTATCTATCTAGCTATCTATATCTATCATCAATCTATCTATCTCATATCTATTTATCTGTCTATCCATCTATCTATGTATCTATCAATTATCTATCTATCTACATCTATCTATCTAATTCATATCTATCTATATATCTATTATCTATCTATCTATCTATCATCTATCTATATCTCATATCTATCTATGTAGCTATCTATTTCTATCATTTATATATCTGTCTATCTGTATCTATTATCTATCTATCTATCTATCTATCTATCTATCTATCTATCTATCTATCTATCTATCTATCTATATCTATGTATTTATCTATCTATCTCATATCTATCTATCATCTGTCTATCTAATCCTTCACCATTGTAAACAGTCATGCAGAATTATAAATCAATCAGTTTCATTTAATGGAAAGTTTCTGTCTATGTTCAATGTGTGTAAAGCTGTGGAATAATCTTAAAACATGAAAATAAAAAGCCTAGTGCAGGTTTCATCTCACACCCACATACAGAAACCATCCCACCGGTGTGTTTCTGTGTGCGTGCATGCGTATGTGTGCTACCAAGAACATAGCTGAACAACACCTTTGAGAGATGCTTGCCCTAACTTGCATGCAATGTTCACCTTCAGAGCAATACAGAAACAAGAAGTGTAGATTAAGGTTTGTTGATATGGAGAGGGAGTCCCCACCTACTCAGCCAAGACTTATGTAGGTGGTGTGTGTGGGAAAAGCCTACCTTTTTCCATTGCGCACGCACAATTGTTTCCTTCAGCCGTATGATTGTATTTTATAAATAGATTTAATGAGAGGTCTCGTACAGTTCAAACCTGTCAAGGTAGTGCCTGCAATCCACTCTCAAGTAACTGTATGCACAGAACATTATATACATATGTGAGTACGTCTGTCGCACATCTGCTCTGCACAGCATATGATATTGGTTATTAATACAAATATCCCATTTTTTAACAACCTTCGAAACTGGTCTGTAAGACTTTAAAACATAGCTAAAGGCTTAAGAACCCTGGAGAAAAGGTTCATTCTAAACCATGGTCCATGTTTGATTGATAGTTTATAGAGATGAAAGGGTGATTATTTTACCTCTGATAATGCCGGGTAGTTAAAGGTCAGAAAGCTTTCAATTAATCAATTAGATGATTCTGAGTTAATAAATGGTCTCACCGTTTAGGACCCTTAACTCTTAGCCAGAGTGATGTGCAATTCTTTCCTTGTGTGGAGGAGCTGCAGAATGAAGCACTTTCTACTGGGTTGCGCCATACGATATCACACTGTGTATGACTTACTTATAATAATAATAATCTTTATTTTTATATAGCGCTAACATATTCCGCAGCGCTTTACAGTTTGCACACATTATCGTCGCTGTCCCCAATGGGGCTCACAATCTAGATTTCCTATCTGTATGCTTTTTTTGGAGTGTGGGAGGAAACCGGAGTACCTGGAGGAAACCCACACAATCACGGGGAGAACATACAAACTCCTTGCAGATGTTGTCCTCGGTGGGATTCAAGCCCAGGACTCCAGCGCTGCAAGGCTGTAGTGCTATCCACTGAGCCACCGTGCTGCCCACTTACTTGGAGGCTAGGTGAAAAATATTAACTTGTTTGGAACCACAACTGGGAAACCTACTGATCACTTAAGCAAGAATCCTCCATTGCTTCTTTCTCCACAGACACGGTTCAGATAGGCTTGAATGAAGAGGCAGTCAAGAGAGCACCATCTATTACTGACAAAGACAGCCAAGGTCAGGACCCATTCTAGAGATCGGGGAAGGTCTCAGCAACGAGATCTCTACCATACTCTAGTTTACTTATACCTTATATTTAAAGTTCAGATTCTGCATGGAAAATTTGCAGCAAGGCTAGTCACGTATCAGTGCACATAACCATTATTGTAAAGCTACCCATACACATGCAATCATTGGCCTCTGAGTTTTTAAGAGATCAGCCTTGTAAGCTGGAACGTTGGTGGTAGAGTTAGGAAAAGTAGTTATACTGTAGATATAGTTAGCCTATCAACATTGAATGTGGAGGAAGAAGAAGAAGTTAGACAAAACTCATGGGAACAGGGGCATTTCATACACACACATTCAGTTATACTCTATCCAAAATATCCCATTTCTAAAAGGCGATAGTAATCAGTGCTGGTAACCCATTTCAATATGGATACGTTGAAGATGAACACAATGTCTGCAAATTGAGATTTTGGCTTTGGCTTTTATCCAAAGTCATGTGGCAAGGCTCGTTAGAGAGTCGACATTGACTTTAGGTTTTCTACTTCCAGTAGGTGGCGCTAGACTTCTAATCCGCTTCCTCTCTGAAGAGACAATTTACATTGAAGATGGCACAGAGATCTACAGAATGCGAACAATGACTTTTTGTTTTATTGGAGATTATCAACAAAAGGAACCTAACACTCTTTTTTATGGTCAACTGTGGATCTCTGTGTCATTTTGAAGGCATTCATATTAACCTGGGTTTCCAGCATTCTTTACAATCACATCTAAGAATTGCACTGGAGGACACATATAGAAGAGGGCCCCATCTATGCAAGAGCCATACATGGGCCCTTTGCAATCCAATAGCTCTTTATAATGCATAATTCCACCTGCTTTGGAAGTGGGCCGCTTACCTTTTGGGCCCCTGCGCGGCTGCATAGGTTGGACTAATGATATGTCCGCCCCTGAAGCATTTGGTTCCCATCGCATGTTGCTTCCCAGTCAAGCTGGCATGTGCTTATCGAGGGAGAAAAACTCCTGGCAAGCCCAAATTCACTCCAACAGAAAGTATGCGCTCACCTATTGCCCAACCCTAACCAAACTGTCTCACCTATGGTAACCTACTAACCAGATGTAGTCTCTTTGTTTTTTTTTGTCTCAAAAGCCACTCCTACAAAGGCTGAACCCTATGGACCACCATTTTCCATTAATATCTACAGTACTTGATAATCTTCTATGCATTCAATGACCTTTAAAGAAGCAGCTGTTATGTTCAGGCTCCTGATCATGGACTCTTTCCTGAGCTGTATTTGCATGTTCTTACCTGTAGTTTGAATACCTGCCGATTAAACATTACACAAAACTTTTCATATTACAACATAGAAGCTGCATTCTTTAATATTTTGAAATATTTTTTTAAATTAAAAATTGCTTCTTTTCTATGTGAATGGACAACAATAAAGCCATCGAAGACATACTGTATGGCAGGGGTAAGCGTCATTGACTTTAATAACAACTGTACATTGTGAAGTCATGTGTGCTTCAAAGGTGGACTGCTGAATAATGCATGTGGAGCAGTAACCTGCTGACGTTTTCTACAAACCAGCCCTCTCACAAGTCTGTGTTATTATGCTTATATAGCGCTATCATGTATTGCAGCACTTTACACACATTATCATCGTTGTCCCCATTGGGGCTCACAGTCTGGATTCCATATCAGTATGTCTTTGGAGTGTGGGAGGAAACCGGAGAACCTGGAGGAAACCCACACAAACACGGGGAGAACATACAAACTCCTTGCAGATGTTGTCCTTGGTGGGGTTTGAACCCAGGACCCCAGTGCTACAAAGCAACAGTGCTAACCACTGAGCCAACGTGGTGCCTATGTAGCTTATTTTTTAAAGCCATTTATATATCACTAAGGCTACGTGCACAACACACTTGGCAATTACATTTAGTGATTCCTAAACTTAGGAAAGTCTATAGAAAGATATACAATTTATTTATATACAGTTACACTGAAGGTGTAGTCAAATGCGCTTTTTAATATAGTTTGAGATGTAGGATCATGGGCGATTGTATCCTAAAAGAATATAGTTTTGGCACACAATTATATACATTCATCATGATAAATGGCTGTAGCTATCGCTGCCAGAATGGTTCCGTTGCTCAGACTAATGGAGAGGCAGTCTGTAGTAGAAGATTTGATTAATGACTGGGACGTTCTTCAATTAAATCAATATATTCTAAAAGACCCAAAAGATATGGGGATGTCATGGACAAATGCACTACTACCAATTACTAATCCTATTATAATGTTAGGCCCTGATTCATCAAAGTATTTTCGCCACAATTTGGACATAAAACACTTTGATAAGTCACAAAATTTTGCATAACTTGAGGTTGAGCAAAAACTTTGCAACTTATGCCGTTTTCACTCCAGTTTTACCCAGCTCCGCCAAAGTGGGCAGAGGTGGGGCAGGATAGAGTGGAATGGGGATGTAACCCCAAAACTAATCTAATTTATGGTCACTTCTCTCTCATTGGTCACTTAATGAATCAGGAGTGTTTGACTGCCACACAGATCAAAACGCGGAACTGAACTTCATAAAAAGTAAAGAAGCAAACACTACGTGAAGTAAAGCAGATGTCACTGATAAGGACTGACTTGTCACTTTTAAAAGAGTTAGACCATAAATGCAAGTTTTCACCTATCTACAAGAAAAGGGCTCTTTCTAGAGTGGATAGTTTAGATGCAGCAATGATCCTGCATGCAACCAAGTACAGTGCTTGGCCATCTCTGGCAGTCCCACACAATGAACGGATCATTGGTACACATGTAGGAGACCTGCTTTTGGGGACATGTAGCTATCAGCAAGTTATCACCTATTCTGTAGTTAGGTAGCAATTGTATTTATGGATCAACCCCTTTAATTTTACAATTGTTCATGTACTTTAAAGACTTTTACATGGAAAAAAAAAATTTTTTTTGTATGAAGTTTCTGTCTGCAATTTTCATTCCTTTAATAATTTTCAGGCCCCATTATTTGCAGGTTGTAGCTTGATCTAAGTTTCACATTATTCTCTTATGAGATGGTCTCTCCCTTGAATACATGCTGAATATGAGATTTGTGTGACTCCAGGATTCTGCAATCCCTTACTTTCATGTATCAGCATAACTAGAGAACTGCGCTAATTTCTTCTCCATGTGCTTTTCTCCTGGTCTACAGCCTGTTTCCTCTCCTCTCCATAACACTTCTGCTGCTTTTTTCCTCTCCCTCTGCAGGTCTGTATAGAACCCTATAGTACCCCTCCATCCTGCTATCTCTAATGTAGTGTTCATACACCGTGCCCAGATAGGAACACACGGGCCTGACGACTGGGTCTTCCGATATGGGCTAGTTTCTCATATATCCCTATGCGACAATTAGCTCAAGTAGAATCAGCGTCCAGGCTAGAAATTGTAATCTGAGCACAATCTGTGAAGATGGCGCGTGTGAAACCAGCCTAACACTTAAAGAAAGTGTTATATACTGTATATACAAAGGTGTGCATATTCTTTAACCCTGTATGTGAAATCTGTCTTCTTCCTTGTATAGTTAAATTTCAATATTTTCAAAGAGTAAGACAAAATGAAGGAACTCTCAAGTTTAAACATGTCATTAAGGTGAAAAGTAAAAAGCAAGAAGCAACAACTTTCATTGTATATTGCGGTTCCATATACCTCCTATGTACTGTATAATCATGATGTACATGAACAGTTGGCTAAGCTTCAATTGATTTTCATGGTTTTGTGCTACATCAGCTGTTCTTTGAATTATTTTGTTATCCGGCCCAGCCTAGATATATGTTTAAGTGGTTTAGTGCATGCTGTACAATGTATAGGTTACATAAAATATCTAAATATATTGCTTTTAGTTTTTGAAACTAGAACGTAAGGATTTAAAGGATTTTTAGCTAGGCATAAATAGGTCACCTCTATTTTAATTTTAACAGATAAGATACAATGCACAGATAATAGCAGAATCAATATATTACAATTGAACTGGTTTAGATGTAAAGGATTTTGCCGGTAATAAAATAAAAAGGTAAAATAACTTTAGCGTTCCTTGTTAACCTCCCCCCCGGAGTTCCAGAGATGCTCCTTTGGTAGTCGCAGCTATTTCTGCAATGATGACAAGTAACAAGTGTGACTGCTGCAGCCAATCACTGGCATTAATGGTCACATGCTGGTCAGGTGAGCTTCATCGCTGAATCCTGTGACTAATTGTCATGTGAAGAATAGATGTGACATCATCACTGTAGGAGTGGCAGAGACCTCCAGAGTGGCAGTGCTCAAACATCAGGGATTTGATTGTTGAGTAATAGCCAAGGACAGGATCTCTCAGAGGAGACCATGAATGTCATTTTAGTAGTAAGCTTTGTGATAAAGTTTCATTAAAACAGATTTACACATTACTGAGAAAGGAGATAGCGGTTCCTACTGATAGGTTTCTATGTAGGAGAGGAGGGGAAGAAGGAGGAGCTCTGCTTCTAGCTCCTTCCTCCTGCTCCCTCCTCACCTCTCCATAGAGTCTTACAAGTAGCAGCCGCCATCTCCTATCTCAGTAATGGAAAAATCTGTCTTCACTGAATAAAGATTTTACCGGTGAACTGAGAATTTTGCGAATGAACGATCAGTCCCGGTGAAGAAAGAAGCAGATTTCTCTGATAAGATTACAAAGTTGCTTATGAAGGTATGGTTACAGGAAATCCATCTTCAAGTTTTTGCTCCCCATCTGAGAGTAGCATCTGGGGCAGACACCTTGATTCCAGCAATGTATCACTTATTGATCTACTTGATGTAGTTTTAATAGCATCACTGTTTTATCTGCTGCAGATCTGAGCTCTGAATTACCTCACCCACATCGCACACTGATTGGCAGCTTCCTGTGTCACTGTGCATAGGCAAAAAGCTGCCAATTAGTGATGTGGGTGGGGTTATACAGGGCTCATGAATATGGAGGACTACATGGCAGTAGGTATACCAGCCCTCTAGTTGCAATCTCCTACTGATAAAACAGCAGTAAATGATGAATGACTAGAATAAGGGTCTCTTTCTCTACAATCTGCTTTTTTCAGATTATGTGACAAAAACACCTAGTGACTCCCTTAGACAAGAAAAAATGCAGAAAATACATAATAAGTATTGCTATGATACTTTCTGAGTACTTTGTGATGGTCTTAGCATATACTGCACTTAAAACATTTTTTAAAAGCTCTCAAAATAGTCACCTCCCTGCAGGCAAACAAAACAGGAACCTGCAATGGATCAGTCAGATTAACATAAAAAGCTAATACTAAACAAAGTGCGCAGTTGTGAGACAGAGAAGATTGTTGAAAGGTCACAGTGACCTGTATGCATTGTAAACTTGATTCACAAAAAATCTTTTTATCAAAAAGACATAAAAAACAGGGTAGGCTTAAGAGAGGTAAACAAGCAGATCTATTTAATACCTGTGTCTAATTAATCATGGTGGAACTTCTGCCAAACTGCCTAATGCATAGAAAATCACTTCTCTGTGCAGAATCTAATGTAACTATACAGTTTCCCAACTGAGATTTCTCATTTCAAGCTCTATAAAATAAACATTCTAAGATAAGTATAAAGTAAGATTATTTTTGGGATTGGTCTCTAAAGTCTGCTTCTAGACAGGTTTATTCTCAGTGCAGACTTGGTAACAGGGAACTTCCTTATGGCACATTTGCATCCTTTGGACCTTGTTCTCACTAGTGTTGGGTTCCAGTTATCAGGATTAACCCCTTAGTGACAGAGCCAATTTGCAACCTAATGAACGGGCCAATTTTTACAATTCTGACCACTGTCACTTTATGAGGTTATAACTCTGGAACGCTTTAACGAATCCAGCTGATTCTGAGATTTTTTTTTGTGACATATTGTACCTCACGTTAATAGTAAAAATTTTTTTATATCACTTGCTTTTATTTATGAAAAAAACAGAAATATGGCGACAATTTTGAAAATTTAGCAATTTTCAAAATTTTAATTTTTATGCCCTTAAATCAGAGAGATATGTCACACAAATTTCTTAATAAATAACATTTCCCACATGTCTACTTTACATCAGCACAATTTTGGGAACAAAATTTTTTTTTGTTACGAAGTTATAAGGGTTAAAAGTTGACCAGCGATTTCTCATTTTTACAACACCATTTTTTTTAGTGACCACATCACATTTGAAGTCACTTTGAGGGGTCTATATGATAGAAAATACCCAAAAGTGACACCATTCCAAAAACTGCACCCCTCAAGGTGCTCAAAACCACATTCAAGAAGTTTATTAACCCTTTATGTGCTTCACAGGAACTGAAGCAATGTGGAAGGAAAAAATTAACATTTAACTTTTTTTGCAAAAACTTTACTTCGGAACCAATTTTTTTTATTTTCACAAGTGTTAAAAGAAAAAATGAACCACAAAATTTTTTGTGCAATTTCTCCTGAATACGACGATACCCAATATGTGGGGTTAAACCACTTTTTGGGCGCACGGCAGAGGTCGCAAGGGAAGGAGCGCCTTTTGACTGATGTGCCTAAACAGTGGAAACCCCCAACAAGTGACCCCATTTTGGAAACTAGACCCCTTAAGGAACTTATCTAGATGTGTGATGAGCACTTTGAACCTCTAAGTGCTTCACAGACGTTTATAACGTAGAGCCGTGAAAATAAAAAATCATATTTTTTCCACAAAAACGATCTTTTCACCCCAATTTTTATTTTCCCAAGGGTAACAAGACCCCAAAAGTTTTTGTGCAATTTGTCCTGAGCATGCTAGCATGCTGATACCCCATATTTGGGGGTAGACCACTGTGTGGGTGCATGGCAGAGCTTGGAAGGGAAGGAGCGCCGTTTGACTTTTTCAACGCAGAATTGGCTGGACGCCATGTCGTGTTTGTAGAGGCCCTGATGTGTCTAAACAGTGGAAACCCCCCACAAATGACACCATTTTGGAAACTAGACCCCTTAAGGAACTTATCTAGATCTGTGGTGATCACTTTGAACCCCCAAGTGCTTCACAGAAATTTATAACGACCGGGCGTGAAAATAAAAAATCATATTTTTTCCACAAACCTGATCGTTTAGTCCCCAATTTTTTATTTTCCCAAGGGTAACAGGAGAAATTAGACCACAAAAGTTGTTGTCCAATTTGTCCTGAGTATGCTGATACCCCATATCGGGGGGACCACTGTTTGGGCGCACTGCAGGGCTTGGAAGGGAAGCAGCGCCGTTTGACTTTTTCAAACCAAAATTGGCTGGAATTGAGATTGGACGCCATGTCGCATTTGGAGAGCCCCTGATGCACCTAAACAGTGGAAACCCCCCACAAATGACACCATTTTGGAAACTAGACCCCTTAAGGAACTTATCTAGATGTGTGGTGAGCACTTTGAACCCCAAGTGCTTCACAGAAGTTTATAACGTAGAGCCGTGAAAATAAAAAATCATTTTTTTCCTCAAAAATGATTCTTTAGCCCGCTATTTTTTATTTTCCCAAGCGTAACAAGAGAAATTGGACCCCAAAAGTTGTGCAATTTTTCCTGAGTACGCTGATACCCGATATGTGGGGTGGAACCACTGTTTGGGCGCATGGGAGAGCTTGGAAGGGAAGGAGCGCCATTTTGTAATGCTGACTTTGATGGAATGTTCTGCGGGTGTCATGTTGTGTTTGCAGAGCCCTTGATGTGCCTAAACAGTAGAAACCCCCTGCAAATGACACCATTTTGGAAACTAGACCCGCCAAGGAGCTTATCTGGATGTGTGGTGAGTACTTTGAACTCCCAAGTGCTTCACAGAAATTTATAAACGCAGAGCAGTGAAAATAAAAAATCATTTTTTTCCTCAAAAATGATTTTTTAGCCAGCTATTTTTCATTTTCCCAAGGATAACAGGAGAAATTAGAACCCCAAAATTGGTGTGCAATTTGTCCTGAGTACGCTAATACCCCATATGTTGGGGTAAACCACTGTTTGGGCGCACGGCAGGGCTAGGAAGGGAGTGAGCACTATTTGACTTTTTGAACGCCACGTCGTGTTTGGAGACCCCCTGATGTGCCTAAATAGTGGAAACCCCTAAATTCTAGCTCCAACCCTAACCCCAACATCCCCTAACCCTAATCCCAACCCTAATCCTAACCCTAATCCCAACCCTAATTTCAACCCTAATTGTAACCCTAACCCTAATTGTAACCCTAACCCTAATTCCAACCCTAACCCTAATTATAACCCTAACCCTAAGGCTAGGTTCATATTGCGTTTTACCAGCCCATTCAACACATAGCGTTGACGGGCTGGTGACGAATCAGCAGATGATTCATCTGCGCTAGCAGTGACGGAGCCCAGACGCTGCAGGTAGCGTCCGAGGCTCCGTCACTGAATGACGGCACGTCGCAAATGCATGCTGCTTTACTGCATGCATCGCGATGCGCCCTCAAATTGGGGTGAATGGCAGCGTTAATGGACTGTGTTACACCGCATTATACCGCGGTGTAACGCAGTCCGTCTAACGGACTGCCATAACGCAGTATGAACCCAGCCTAACCCTAACCCTAATGCTAACCCTAACCCTAATTATAACCCTAACCCTATCCCTAACCCTATCCCTAACCCTAACCCTAGCCCAACCCTAATGGAAAAATGAAAATAAATACAATTTCTATATTGTATTATATGTCCCTAACTAAGGGGGTGATAAAGGGGGGTTTATGTACTGTTTTTTTATTTTGATCACTGTGTACTTTTAGAGAATGAATGAATGATTTACTCTTTGAATCTGCCGCTAGGCAGATTCGGCGGGCGCACTGTGCATGCGCTCGCCATTTTTTTTTACAGGATGAAGAGCCGGGAGGATCAGAGGACAGGGGGAGCTGCAGGACACAGATGGGACACCGGGAGTTACAGGGGGGGTCCTGGGGACCCTAATTCTCACCCCTCTGATGTGCGATCACATCAGAGGGGAGAGAAATCATTTTTTTTTGTTGCGGTTGCCGTTATACTGGGAGGAGGGGGCCACAAGAAGGGGATCGGGGACCCTTTTTCTCTTTCCTCTGATGTCCGATCACATCAGAGGAGAGAGAAATTTAATGGCACATCAGATTTTTTGTTGTTGTTGCGATCGCCGTTATAGGGTTAATAATGGCGATGCAACACTGGGGTCGGTAAAAACCGACCCGATTCATGTTCTCTGGGGTCTCGGCTACCCCCGGGACCCCGGAGAAAATGCGCTTTGGTTTACGTTAACTACCGCCGTTAAAAGGCGTATTGGCGGTCGTTAAGGGGTTAACATTCAAACCTGTTTTAAACAAAAGAAAACAATTGACAGCCACAAACAGTTAAGGACAGGTGAATCTCCTTGGTGGGCCCCAAAGCAATGGTGGGCACCCCAACCTTTACATAGACAGTGGTTGGAACTCAGTACTGGAAATGCAACATATAAGGACAAGGGCAGCATCTCTTCATTCATTTAACAAACTATCCAGTTTATTATTAGTTAGAAGCATCAGCAAATTTATGAACAAAGGTCAGTTAATGATGCATGTAGCTGATCAGTGGGCCCCCAGAATCAACTTCACTGGCACCCCAGTCTGACACTGACCATAAATACAGCTGTGCATATATCTTATAAGTGTATGCATACTACTTATGGCCATGGCTTAATTTATAGTATAAGTATAATCTATGGCTTGTATATAGGCTGTTACAGTGGCATGTAAAAGTTTGGGCATCCTTGGTTAAAATTACTGTTATTGTGAACAGTTAAGCAAATTAAAGATGAAATGATCTGTAAAAGAGCTAGGGTTAAAGAGGACACATTTCCTTTTTATTTTAGGCAAAATAAAAATATATTGTCATTTTTTTATTTTAAAAATTACAAAACGGGAAGTGGACAGATCCAATAGTTTAGGCACTCTTGGAGATTTGAGTTCAGATAACTTTGACCAAGGTTTCAGACCTTAATTAGTCTGTTAAGGTTATGGCTTGTTCACTATCATTGTTAGAAAAGGCCAGGTGATGCAAATTTCCCAGCTTTATAAAAACCCAGCCTCCTCTAACCTTATGCCAAAAAACAGCAGCCATAGATTCTGCTAAGCAGCTGCCTAGCACTCTGAAAATGAAAATGGTGGAGGCCAACAAAGCAGGAGAAGGCAATATGAAGATAGCAAAGTGTTTTTAAGTTGCTCTTTCCTCAGTTCGAGATGTTATTAACAAATGGCAATTAACAGGAATAATGGAGGTCAAGAAATGGTCTGGAAGATCAAGCAAAATTTCAGTGAGAGCTGCTTATAGGATTGCTAGAGTGACAAATCAGAACCCCCACTTGACTCCAAAAGACCTTCAGAAATATTTAGCAGACTCTGGAGTTGTGGTACATTGTTCTATTGTTCAGACACCTGCACAATATATGTCCTTCATGTACGAATCATGGACGATCTTGCATCCTCACCATAAAATTCAAAAACAGATGTAGCGGCGCAAGTATATATGTGCCAGATCCGCTGCAAGTACAAAAACTCCTACCACAAGGAGAAAAGAGAGTAATAAAATTGCTAAACAGTACTCGCGCTTTGAATCAAACACTCACAATACTGATCGCAACACGTACCTGTAGTTACAAGAAGTTGTATACATGGATATTGGAATGGTGAATCAGCGACTTATATTGTGTGATAGTAGGCGCTTTCATGCACTAAAACACTGCCCAGATCTCAGAAGCTTTCTGAGGTTCTGAGATCTGGGCAGTGTTTTAGTGCATGAAAGCGCCTACTATCACACAATATAAGTCGCTGATTCACCATTCCAATATTCATGTGTACAACTTCTTGTAACTACAGGTACGTGTTGCGATCAGTATTGTGAGTGTTTGATTCAAAGCGCGAGTACTGTTTAGCAATTTTATCACCATAAAATTCAGCATCATAAGTATGCAAAAGAACATTTACACAAGCCATTGCATTTTGGAAACAAGTCCTATGGACCCATGAGGTTAAAATAGAACTCTTTGGCCACAGTGATCAAAGGTATGTGTGGAGAAAAAAGGGCACACAATTTCAGGAAAAGAACATCTCGCTAACCATTAAGCATGGAGGTTGGATCAAACATGCTTTGGGGTTGTGTTGCAGCCAATGGCATGAGGAAAATTTCATGAGAAGAGGGAAAAATTGATTCAATGAGATTTCAACAAATTCTTGATGCAAACATAACACCATCTGTAAAAAAGCTGAAGTTGAAAAGAGGATGGCTTCTACAAATGGCTAAAGATCATAAACACACTTCAAAATCCACAATAGACAAAATGCCCAAGCTGGAGGTTTTACAATGGCCCTCGCAGTCCCCTGATCTGAACATCATTGAAAATCTGTGGCTAAACCTTAAAATAGCAGTGCATGCAAGACAACCCAAGAGTCCCATAGAACTGGAAGAGGTTTCCATAGAAGAATGGATGAAAATCCCTTATACAAAAATTGAAAGACTCTTGGCTGGCTACAAAAAAAGCTCTGATACTTTCAAAAGGGGGTGCTACTAGGTACTAACCATGCAGAGTACCTAAACTTTGCATTTGCCCATTTTCCTTTTTGTAATTTAATGTAAAACATAATTTTTATTTTTTTTTGCCTAAAATGCAAAGGAATTGTGTCATCTTTAACTTTAGGCCTTTTAGAGATCATCTCATCTTCAACTTGCTTAAAGGGGCATGCCCATGTCCAAGATCCTATCCCAATTTATAGTAGGTGTAATAATAACAATATTAGCAAATACACGTGGTCAAAATTGTTGGTACCCCTCATTTAGTGATAGAAAAACCCACAATAATGACAGGAATAACTTGAATCTGACAAAAGTAATAACTCAAAAATCTTGAGGAGGGGGCCAAAATACCTGTTGAGAGGTGCAGAAGTCTCATTGACAGTTAAATGAATCGTTTGATTGCAGTGATTGCCTCAAAAGGTTGTGCAACAAAATGTTAAGTTAAAGGTACCATCATTTCTGTCCAGGCCTATTTCATGAGTTTTATTTTTTAAAAATTCTGTGAAAGTATGGTTGAAAAGCAATGTCTGACTTTCATTTGTTCAATTTCATAGATCTTTTATTTATTACTTTAGTCAGATTTAAGTTATTTCTGTGACCATTGTGGGTTTTTTCTGTCATTAAACGAGGGGTACCAACAATTTTGACCACATGTGTACCTCCAATTAGAAATGCAGTATAGTTTTTCTATGTCTCTTTCCTCATGTGCAGGCATTGCAGGACCTTAGGTATCAATCTCCAGAAATTATTTTAAATAAAAGGGAGCATTACCAGTGTGAGACATGTAATAACTGACACTTTACTCTTATAATCACACAAAGCTCTGCAGTGAGATCAGAGCTTGGTTGGTTCCCTATAAGTGATTTGTATTGCGTCTGCACTTTGCTCATCCATTTATTCATCAATAGCACTTGCATTTTATTTATCTGTTATTCTATTTGCTTTATATTTTGTCATTAATATGAATTTATTCTTATGTTATATTTATTCGTATGCACTTTATACTTTTCCTAGAGTGAATTCATTCACTTACATTAGTCCATACCTACAGACGTTTATATTTATTATAATATTGCTATCACTAACCAGTATGCTTTATTTTTTGGTACTCCTCCTCTAGTTCATGCTAATATGTTTTACACTCGGTGGCAATGCTTGTAATACTATTTTATTATGATAAGTCTAATACAGATTTATGAATATTTACTTTGGTGAACATGAACTCTAATTGTTACCGTAGTCCTATTTTGAGTTTGCACCCATCTCTTCATTTATCTATAATTTTTGTTTTTATTTCTCATTTACAGATCTACCTTTATGTACATTGATTGCTCTCAACGGTTTTGTCTATATTTCATATACAGAAGGAAGGAACAGGAGCGGACCATTACTGTGTGAATAAGAT
The DNA here is from genome assembly GCA_033576555.1 of Oophaga sylvatica. NCBI lineage: Eukaryota > Metazoa > Chordata > Amphibia > Anura > Dendrobatidae > Oophaga > Oophaga sylvatica. Next base: position 321,272,507 of record JARQOD010000001.1, on the reverse strand, counting down.
ATTCAAAATATTACACTATATGCAGCAATCAGAGAGAAAGACAGCAGAAAATAGCATATAGAACAAATGACCTATCGTATTTGGATTCAATCTGAATATAGTGGCCAAAAATATTATACTGTATATAGGGGTATAAAAATCTAGCGTTAGATTTGTAAACATGGCCTTATATGTCATTTAAGCTCTAGCTATCAATCACTATAATGTAATGGTCATCTAGTAGCTGTACCATATACAAATGTGTCCACTCTTCCATGTTTTGGAAAATTAAGTCAATGACTCCAGTTTTTAACAAATTAATGCATTATGACCCAATACTAACTAACCCTTTCACAGGATCCATTTCCCATCAAAACTGTTGGGCAACATTAAGCCCAAAGCATCTCTTGACAGAGTATCATAAAATCATGTTTTTTTCAAAGTTGTTCCTGTTGCACAACAAATCGCAGGATAAGGTATAAAGAGCAGAAGAGAAAGTTAGGAAAGTCACATATACTGTATACAGTAAATGGTTAAGCTGAACATGAAATATTTTACACATGGGGCCTCAGCACCCTGGTTATTAATATGATTATTAATTATGACCATATTTCTATTCTTATTTGAACAAGACATATTGAAAAGGTTGGGACATAACGTTAGGATATTCCTTCTATGGAAGAATTGTATAATTGCTGTAGTCCAGCTGCAAAATATCTGAATAATGGATGGAAATTCTAAGAAAAATGTCTATATTTTCCTGATTTTCTTTACTGCTGAGAAACATCTGTTCATATTGTCTAAATGTGTTGAATCAAGTATGCCAATCAGATGTGTATTACACTGCTCAAAAAATAAAAGGAACGCTCAAATAACACATTCTAGATCTGAATAAATGAAATATTCTCATTGAATACTTTGTTCTGTACAAAGTTAAATCTGCTGACAACAAAATCACACAAAAATCATCAATGGAAATCAAATTTATTAACCAATGGAGGCCTGGATTTGGAGTCACACACAAAATTAAAGTGGAATGTAATGTCCTTAAAACAAGTCAAAATGATGCTCAGTAGTGTGTGTGGCCTCCACGTGCCTGTATGACCTCCATACAATGCCTGGGCATGCTCCTGATGAGGCGCGGATGGTTTCCTGAGGGATCTCATCCCAGACCTGGACTAAAACATCTGCCAACTCCTGGAGAGTCTGTGGTGCAAAGTGACGTTGGTGGATGGAGCGAGACATGATGTCCCAGATGTGCTCATTCGAATTAAGGTCTGGGGAACGGGCGGGCCCGTCTGTTAGGGATTGAGTTCCTCCCACTGCTGCACAAGGGGAATATCGAGCCAGTCCCGCTGCGGTCTCCCATCCGTCTCCGGCCGCAGTGGAGCCTGCTCAGCAGAGACGTCGGTCCCAGCGTCTCGCCCGGTTTAATACTGTGCAGAGGCTTGTTGCTGCCTCTCCTGGTTCCTCTATTGTAACCAGTGCTGGAGCAGGCAGCTCTGGGACTAAGTCCTCTGTTTCTCCGTCTGAGCATGCCCAGGGCAAGATCTCCCACTGAAGATCAGGGGTCACATGCTCGGTTACAGCAGCGGCTCCCATTGGTCCTCCAGGAAGGTCCTGAAGCTGTTTGTGTTCTGGAGCAGTTTCCATTGGTCCTTTTCTGGAAGGCCCTGTAGCTGCTACTATAAAAGGTTTGCATGACCGCATGGCCGTGCGCTAGTATCAAACCGTTATGTGCTATGCGCCAGTATGGACTTGCATGCTTGTGGTCAGGTACGGCTGAAATACGCCAAGTAGAATATCGACTTAATTGGTGAGGAGTTTTGTACACACGATGTTCAGGGCATGGTGTTTTAGACGCCACTAGAATACTAGGTACTACGGTGAGGAGTTGTTTGCCTGTGTATTGGTTGCATGACCACAGACTGCGATCGCCTAGCAGTCGGGTGTGTCTCCTGTGAGGTTAACAGGACACAGTCATTATCCCAGCGGCTCCGTGAAGTAACAGAGTCTGCTTACTTCGCTATACAGCGTCCTAGCGTTTTATTTAGCGACTCTGTGGAATAACAGAGTTTGCACATATCGCCATATTGCGCTACGGCGTTTATTTCTGCGACTCTGCGGGATAACAGAGTTCACTCCTTCTGCCATCTTATTAGCAGCAGGCTCTGCCTGCACGGTGGACCCCAGACTGCGAACGCACCTATTATTTATATTTATTTTGTGTGTTCTGCCAGCCGTAACAAAGTCCAACCGCACACATATGGTCTCACAAGGGATCTGAGGATCTCATCTCAGTACCTAATGGCAGTCAGGCTACCTCTGGCGAGCACATGGAGGGCTCCAAAGAAATGCCCCCCCGCACTATTACTGACCCACTGCCAGACCGGTCATGCTGAAGGATGTTACAGGCAGCAGATCGCTCTCCACGGCATCTTCAGACTCTGTCATGTCTGTCACATGTGCTCAGTGTGAACCTGCTTTCATCTGTGAAGAGCACAGGGTGCCAGTGGCGAATTTGCCAATCCTGGTGTTCTGTGGCAAATGCCAAGCATCCTGCACGGTGTTGGGCTTTGAGCACAACCCCATCTGTGGACATCGGGCTCTCAGACCATCCTCATGGAGTCGGTTTCTGACCATTTGTGCAGACTCATGCAGATTTGTGGCCTGCTGGAGGTCATTTTGAAGGGCTCTGGCAGTGCTCCTCCTGTTCCTCCTTGCACAAAGGCGGAGGTAGCAGTCCTGCTGCTCGGTTGTTGCCCTCCTATGGCCCCCTCCATGTCTCCTGATGTACTGGCCTGTCTCCTGGTAGCGCCTACTGCCTCTGGACACTAAGCTGACAGACACAGCAAACCTTCTTGCCACAGCTCGCATTGATGTGCCATCCAGGATGAGCTGCACTACCTGAGTCACTTGTGTGGGTTGTAGAGTCCGTCTCATGCTACCACGAGTGTGAAAGCACAACCAACATTCAAAAGTGACCAAAACATCAGCCAGAAAGCATTGGTACTGAGATGTGTGCTGTGGTCCCCACCTGCAGAACCACTCCTTTATTGAGTGTATCTTGATAATTGCCAATAATTTCCATCTGTTGTCTATTCCATTTGCACAACAGCATGTGAAATTGATTGTCAATCAGTGTTGCTTCCTAAGTGGACAGTTTGATTTCACAGAAGTTTGATTTACTTGGAGGTATATTCTGTTGTTTAAGTGTTCCCTTTATTTTTTTGAGCAGTATATTTTAATACTATTTAACACTCACTAATTAGAAAGAGTAATTAACTTTGTGAATTATCCTTTTAAAACATCTCCACAATAATGAGGGAACTAAAAAGAGCTAGCTGGACAACTTAGGAAAAAAACTTACTGCACACCGTCAGAAAAGCTTGGGGCCGAGAGTTCAAATCCAACCAGGGCAACATCTGTAAGGTGTTTCCAAGTCTGTATAGATTTCATAGAGAAGGAGTTGTTAGGGGTTGAGTTCCCGCTTCTACAAAAGGGGAATATCGAACCATCCCCGCTGCGGTCTCCCATCCATCTCCAGCCGCAGTGGACTCTGCTCAGCAGAGAAGTCGGTCCCAGCGTCTCGCCCAGTCTAATACTGTGCAGAGGATTACTGCTGCCTCTCCAGGTTCTGCTATTGAAGCCAGTACTGGTCATCGGCGAGCAGACATTTTTGGGACTAAGTCCTGTGCTTCCCCTTCTGAGCATGCCCAAGGTAAGATCTCTCATTGGAGATAAGGGGTCACATGCTCAGGTACTGCAGCAACTCCTTTTGGTCCGCCAGGAAGGTCCTGAAACTGCTTGTGTTCTGAAACAGTTTCTCATTGGCCCTTTTCTGGAAGGTCTTGTAGTTGCTGCTATAAAAGGGTTGCATGGCCGCACGGCCATGCGCTAGTATCAATTCTGTTATGGGGAGGAGTCCCGAGGAGGGGGAGGAGTCCCGAGGAGAGAATTTGCATATTCCCAGTGCCTTATGGGATAAGTGAAGAGTCTCCACGAGCTCAAGGAACACTGGATTTTGGCAGTTGCAGCTGAAAGGAGGACATCAGAAGACCAGGGGAGGAGACCCGAGGAGAGAATTTGCATATTCCCAGTGCCTTCTGGGATAAGTGAAGAGTCTCCGCGAGCTCAAGGAACACTGGATTTTGGCCGTTGCAGCTGAAAGGAGGACATTAGAAAACCAGGGGAGGTGTCCCATGGAGAGAATTTGCATATTCCCAGTGCCTTCTGGGATAAGTGAAGAGTAGTGTTGAGCGATACGATACCGCAAGTATCGGGTATCGGCCGATATTAGCTCTATCGGACTTTCGATACTTAGTTCCGATATTTTCGTCTTATCGGATACCGGAATCGGATTTGTCACTGTCACTGTCAGTGTCCGTCGGTCGGGTCTGTCAGGAGTCAGCGGCACTTACCTGGCAGAAGATCTCCGGCGGTCACGGGCTGGACTGCTTGATGACCGCCATCATCTTTCCCCGGCGGTCACATGCAGTTTCTCTCGATAACTGCAGTGACTGCTGGGTAATCCCGGCCGTAAAGCAGTCAGTCCGATGACGTCACCGCCGGGGAAGCAGGTAATCAGCTGTGCTGCGTCGAGATGACAGGCTCTGCCTGTCATTGCGATGTAGCAGAGCTGGATCGTCGTGGGACCCTCGTTACTATGGACTGCGTCGGACAGGTGGTATACTGTTGGTTTGTTTTTTTTCTTTTTTTACAGGAGATCGATGGCGTCGCAGGAAAGAGAGTATAATAAAAGAAATGAAAACTGTGTTGTCTTTTTTATTTCAGTAAAATACTTTTTTCTTGCTGTGTCTTTATTTTTATACATTTAAAAACTTTGGGATTAATAATGGATCGGTGTCTTATTGACACCTCTCCATTAGTGTTGAGCATTCCGATACTGCAAATATCAGGTATCGGCCGATATTGGCTGTATCGGAATTCCGATTCCGAGTTCCGATATTTTCGTCTTATCGGATACCGGAATCGGGATGTCACTGTCACTGTCAGTGTCCGTCGGTCGGGTCTGTCAGGAGTCAGCGGCACTTACCCGGCAGAAGATCTCCGGCGGTCACGTCCTGCACTGCTTCATGGCCGCAATCTTCTTTCCCCGGCGGTCACATGCAGTTCTCGCGATAACTGCAGTGACTGCTGGGTAATCCCGGCCGTAAAGCAGTCAGTCCGATGACGTCACCGCCGGGGAAGCAGGTAATCAGCTGTGCTGCGTCGCGATGACAGGCTCTGCCTGTCATTGCGATGTAGCAGAGCTGGATCGTCGTGGGACTATCGTTATGGACTGCGTCGGACAGGTGGTATACTGTTGGTTTGTTTTTTTTCTTTTTTTACAGGAGATCGATGGCGTCGCAGGAATGAGAGTATAATAAAAGAAATGAAAAGTGTGTTGTCTCTTTTATTTCATTAAAAGACTTTTTTCTTGCTTTGTCTTTTTTTTATGCATTTAATAACTTTGGGATTAATAATGGATCGGTGTTCTTATTGACGCCTCTCCATTATTAACCGGGCTTATTGTCACCGTGCAATCAACGGTGACAATAACCCCTTATTACCCCGCTTGCCACCGCTACAGGGCAAGTGGGAAGAGCCGGGTAAAGTGCCACAATTGGCACATCTTTTGATGCGCCAAATGTGGGGCTGCTGTAGCCTGGTATTATCAGGCTGTTGAGGGCCAAAATCCATGGGCCTTGACAGTCTTTTAATACCAGGCCGCAGCAGTCTGCATTTTACTTGGCTGGTTAACAAAAATAGGGGGGATCCCCATGCCGTTTTTTTTTCGAGGGGATCCCCTATTTTTGTTAACCAGCCAAGCTAAGCAGACTGCTGTGGCCTGGTATTATCAGGCTTGCAAGGTCCATGGATATTGGATCCTTACCAGCCTGAAAATCCAGGCCTCAGCGGTCTGCTTCATCTGGCTGGTTAACAAAAATAGGGGGGACCCCACGCCAATTTTTTTCGAGGGGATCCCCTATTTTTGTTAATCAGCCAAGATATGCAGACTGCTGTGGCCTGGTATTATCAGGCTGGCAAGGTCCATGGATCTTGGCTCCTTAACAGCCTGAAAATCCAGGCCTCAGCGGTCTGCTTCATCTGGCTGGTTAACAAAAATAGGGGGGACCCCACGCCAATTTTTTTCGAGGGGATCCCCTATTTTTGTTAATCAGCCAAGATATGCAAACTGCTGTGGCCTGGTATTATCAGGCTGGCAAGGTCCATGGATCTTGGCTCCTTAACAGCCTGAAAATCCAGGCCTCAGCGGTCTGCTTCATCTGGCTGGTTAACAAAAATAGGGGGGACCCCACGCCAATTTTTTTCGAGGGGATCCCCTATTTTTGTTAATCAGCCAAGATATGCAGACTGCTGTGGCCTGGTATTATCAGGCTGGCAAGGTCCATGGATCTTGGCTCCTTAACAGCCTGAAAATCCAGGCCTCAGCGGTCTGCTTCATCTGGCTGGTTAACAAAAATAGGGGGGACCCCACGCCATTTTTTTTTCGAAGGGAACCCCTATTTTTGTTAATCAGTTCCCTCTGACGTCACTGATTGTGTCCCTGGCTGACCTGAAGTGAAAGTGGAAAGCAATCAATTAAGCTATCCACTTAAGGGCCCGTCTCACATAGCGATATCGCTACCGAGATCGCTGCTGAGTCACTAGTTTTGTGACGCAGCAGCGAGCTCACCAGCGATATCGCTGTGTGTGACATTCAGCGACGATCAGCCCCCCTGCCGGGTATCGCTGATCGTCGCTGAAATGTCAGGACCTTTTTTTGATCGCTGGTTTCCCGCTGACAGGCACACATCGCTGCGTGTGACAGGCGGGAGACCAGCGATCCGCTGGTAACCAAGGTACACAGCGGGTTTCCAGGCGCGGGGCTGTGCCTAGAAACCCGCTGTGTACCTTGGATACCAGCGCCCTGATGCAGGGAGCTGGTATCCAAGGTACACAGCGGGTTTCCAAGCGCTGCGCGGTGCCAGGAAACCCGCTGTGTACCTTGGTTACCAGCGGATCGCTGGTCTCCCGCCTGTCACACGCAGCGATGCGTGCCTGTCAGAGGGAAACCAGCGATCAAAAAAAGGTCCTGACATTTCTGCGACGATCAGCGATACCCGGCAGGGGGCTGATCGTCGCTGAATGTCACACACAGCGATATCGCTGGTGAGCTCGCTGCTGCGTCACAAAACTAGTGACTCAGCAGCGATCTCGGTAGCGATATCGCTATGTGAGACGGGCCCTTAAGCGATGTTACCCGCAGTGTCGCTGTCCCAGATCGCTGCCTGAGCTGCCTGTTTGGCAGCTCAGCAGCGATCATGTAGCGATACACCAGCGATCCTGACAAGTGCATATCGTTGTCGGGATCGCTGGTGTATCGTTATGTGACACCCAGCCTTTACTCTCCTGTCAGGCAGGAGAGGAACTCATTCATTTGGGGTTTACTGTGAGGCTGCAGCATTAGCTGCGGTCCCTGCAGTAAACATTAACCCTTTCTGAAGGATTACACCGTGGGACCTGACTGTGCATGGGATAGGTAAGAATAATTTTGCTTTTTTATTTTATTTTTATTACAGGAAATGGTTTTTGCAGTAAAATAAAAGATGGTCAAAAACATGTGTCTTTATTTCATTAAAATGATTTTTAATTAAAGTGTGTGTGTTTTATTTTTATTTCATGCAATAGGATTAATAATTGATAGTTGTCTAATTGACAGCTCTCAATTATTAACCTGGCTTAAGGTCACCTTTCAATAGCAAGGTGGCTTTAACCCCATATTAACCCATTCGCCACCGCTACAGGGCAATGGGAATAGACGGGCAAAGTGCCAGAAAGGGCGAATCTAATTATAGATTTGTCTTTCCTGGGGTGTCTGGGGGCAGATGTTAGTAGCCGGGGGGGGGGCAAAAATAATGGTCCCTCTCTGGGCTATTATTATCTGCCCCCACTCACTGGCTTTGTCTGTCTGGTTGCGAAAATAGGGCGGGAGCCCACGCATTTTTTTTCAGCAATTTTACACCTCATATATATATATACATGTCATTGAATTTGTGACACATATATATATATATTTATATTTGTAGTTCATACACTTCTACATAGTATAATAGCCGCTAATTCAATTGCCGGCTTTTGTGAAAATGCAGAACCCGACATGAAATGACACTTGGTGTACATAGGGTTAACCATGTCTTTTCATGTCCTTTGCTATCTAATTTGCACAAACAATTAAATCAGACTATGTGTGCAAAATTTCACACCTGTAGGGGTTAATTAAAGGTGTAAATTCGTAGCAAAAAAGTCAGTTTTTTTTACAACGAATTTACACCTTTAATTAACCCCTACAGGTGTGAAATTTTGCACACATAGTCTGATTTAATTGTTTGTGCAAATCAGATAGCAAACGACATGAAAAGACATGGTTAACCCTATATACACCAAGTGTCATTTCATGTCGGGTGCTTCTGTCTTTTCACTGAAGCCGGCTTTACCCGGCAATTGAATCAAAGGATATTTTACTATGTAGAAGTGTATAAACTATACATATATGTATATATATATGTCACAATGACATGTATATATATATATGTATTCTATGTGTGTATATTTAGTGTTTACAAGGAAAGAATGGGTTTTTTTTAGTTGCGATATTTTGTTCCCATAGACTTACATGGGACTTCCGGTATCGGTATCGGGTATCGCCGATATTTTAGTGATATCGGCGATACCATTCCGATTCCGATACTTTAGGATATCGGAAAGTATCGCTCAACTCTACTCTCCATTATTAACCGGGCTTATTCTCACCGTGCAATCAACGGTGACATTAACCCCTTATTACCCTGCTTGCCACCGCTACAGGGCAGTGGGAAGAGCCGGGTAAAGTGCCACAATTGGCACATCTTTTGATGCGCCAAATGTGGGGCTGCTGTAGCCTGGTATTATCAGGCTGTTGAGGGCCAAAATCCATGGGCCTTGACAGTCTTTTAATACCAGGCCGCAGCAGTCTGCATTTTACTTGGCTGGTTAACAAAAATAGGGGGACCCCTACGCCGTTTTTTTTTCGAGGGGATCCCCTATTTTTGTTAACCAGCCAAGATATGCAGACTGCTGTGGCCTGGTATTATCAGGCTGGCAAGGTCCATGGATATTGGATCCTTACCAGCCTGAAAAACCAGGCCTCAGCAGTCTGCTTCATCTGGCTGGTTAACAAAAATAGGGGGGACCCCACGCCAAATTTTTTTCGAGGGGATCCCCTATTTTTGTTAACCAGCCAAGATATGCAGACTGTTGTGGCCTGGTATTATCAGGCTGGCAAGCAGGGTCGGACTGAGGCACCGGGACACCGGAGAAACCTACGGTGGGCCCCAGCTCCTGCGTGGTGGGCCCTGATTTGAAAGGATAGGTCGCGGGGCAGAGGGGGTGGTGGCCCCGGGGCCCGCGCTCTGAGGGGGCCCACCCGGAGCTACGATACAGTTACATTCTGCGGCAGAGCAGGGAGAATCGCTCTCCCTGCTCTGCCGCCCGGAAGCTATGGGGCCTGAACAGGCGTTGGGGGGGCCCGGTGCCAGCAGTGGGCCCCCCACCCATCATCGGAGGGTCAGCTGTATCGGCATCCAGCCGATAAAGCTGACCGCATGGAGAGAGAAGGAGCGAGCGCTCCTACTCTCCCATAATTCCCCTCTCAGCGTATGACAGCGGGCGCAATAACATCACCTTTTTTTTTTTGATTTTTTTTTTAATGGGGGTGCAGTCGAGTCCTGGCTGGAGAAGTCGTCATGTCGGTGTGGGCCAGATGGAAAAGACATGAAAAGTGAACAATTCCATTAGAAAGAACATCAGCGGTAAGTCATTATCTGTACCTGTGCTGTAATCTATTATATGTTCTGTAGGACTGGTATTATTTAACACAGACCATATGGCGGTAATATCAATATTGGTCTTTTTATATAGAGATTATTTTGGCCAACAGCGCGGTCATTTGCTGAGGTTCTCTGATGATGGGCCCACTCAGAAGTTTTGCCCCCACTAAACCAAAACCCTAGCTACGCCTATGGCTCTCTCTCTAGTCTTTCTTTCTCGCTCTCTGTTCTTTCCTTCTCGCTCTCTGTTCTTTTTTCTCTCTGTTATTTCTTTCTCTCTTTTCTTTCTTTCCTCTCTTTCTTTCTCTGTTTGTTCTTTCTCGCTGCTCTTTCTTTCTTTTCCTCAGTACCAGCCACTGTGCCCTCATTACCAGTCAGTGTGATCAGCAGTGCTAAATGGTTACGCTTGGGGCGAGGATATGGGTGTGATTAGCTGTGAAATGGGTGTTGTCAGGGCGTGGCCTAAAATTTTCAGCGGCGCGCAACACGCGCCGCAGCCTTTAATCCTCTTTCCTGTCTTCCAAATTTGGGAGGTATGCTGTATGACCTCCCTACAACTTCTGGCCATGCTCCTGATGGTCTCGTGAGGGATCTTCTCCCACACCTGGACTAAAGCATCCACCAACTCCTGGACAGTCTGTGGTGCAACGTGGCATGGCCTAAAATTTTCTGCAGCATGCACAGCGTGCCACAGCCTTTGTCCCTCTTTCCCTTATTCAAAGGTTGGGAAGTATGATGTTGGGCCGCAAGAATATATTTTCTCTGGTGGGCCCAAGGTACTCCAGTCCGACGCTGCTGGCAAGGTCCATGTATGTTGGCTCCTTAACAGCCTTAAATACCATGCCTCAGCAGCAGGGGCGTACATATAAATCATGGGGCCCCATAGCAAAAGTCTGAATGTTCCCCACCCCCCAAAAAAAAACCCAGAGGCATTGTAAATGTAAAGTGCCAGCACAGTGAGGGAAGTTGAGTCGCACAGAGACAGGGGTTTTGGGGGTACTCGGCACCGATCACGTCGACTTCTATGGGGGATGTCACGAGTAGCACAGCTCGGTCCGTGACCTGGGCGATCACTGGAATGTGGGATATTTCCAGGGGATGATAGAATGTTCGTGTAGTTTGTCGTGACGCCACCTGTAGTACCTGGTCAGGGTGTCCAGCGCTGCTGTGCAGGTCCTCTGGAAGGGATGGTGTAGTGCAGGTAGGTGAAAAGTCTTCTACAGGTAACACGCTATCCTTCCAGGGCAGATAGATGTGAGATAGAGCAATGGTGCAAAGTGATGTAGCAGAGTGGACTATGCGACGTAGTAAGAAAGCAGGAAACACTTCAAGTTAAACGTTGCATAATAAAATTTTTAATAATAACATTAAAAAAGTGCAAATGGCTTATATTATGTGACATGTTTTGTTACTGTTCATACCCTTGATATGTGTTATACATGTGTGTTAATAAATACATATTCAACAAAAGTGCAAATAGCATTAGTGCCGAAGTTCGTGGAGACTTCTTAGGACTACAACCCCACCAGGGTAACTTCACAGTGTCCTTTACTTGTGCTTGTGGAGGACCCGCTCCAAACCTCCAACTGTGGTCTTGGGTGGGCTGCAAGACTTTCCTTGAGCAGACCTCACTTTCGGCCACACCAAACGGGTTTTTAGTTTCTGAGGTAGTTGAAAATAGTGCACAGTAAAGTTTTTTGTAAAACCAAGATGGAGCACCGAAGTGCCAACTATTTACAGAAAAATTTGTGAGCCAGTACAGTTCATGGCTTCAAAGTTCAACATTTTCATTACAGTGAAACACCATTACCCAACCTGGGTATATTAAGGCAACAATAAACTTGTTCTTCTGAACATTCACCCGTCCGGGTACATCAAACCATTACCCAACCTGGGTATATTAAGGCAATAAACTTCTTTTTATGAACATTCACCCGTCCGGGTACATCAATAATTTAACTATTTACATACAGAGACCCTGTCCGCGTTATTTAGACTTCTTTGGCTGGCCTCTTCCAGGTACCACCTGGTACTCTTCTGGAGCTTGCCAAACATCCGTGACAGGAGGGTCCACCCAGACCTGATGATGTCGTGTGGCCTGTACAGTGACGTTGTGACCCGCTATCTGGGTCTGTGTGGCCACCTCTTTTATCTCCCTCTGGGTCTGGACCCCTATGTCCCGGACTGAACGAACCCCAGGGGGCCTAACAGGCGCCGGGTACGGGCCAGCTATCATTATCATGTCCATAGCTGGGGCTGCTGAGGAGACCACTGAGGGAGGCTGGGGAGATTTACGGCGTGGGGTGGGCACTTGTGCAGAGGCCTGGTTGGGGGAGGCTGAAGGCTCGTAGGGTCTGTCAGTTTCCTGACACTCTGGGGAGTAGGGGTCGCACCTGGTAACATTTAGGGCGTACCATCCATTGTAACCCCAGTGTCGGGTGTAAGTCACCAAGTCTCCTGGCAACAGGTCCCTCCCCGGGTGTCCTTCTGGGAGGTGAGCCTCCACGTCCCGCCGGGTTACAAAAACTTCTAAATAAAGTCCAGGCTCCTGGATGAAGCCCCAACCACCTTTTAACTTAAAGTTCCGTACTGCACCCTTACGCCGCGGCTACCTCGCCGTACTTTTATCCTTTCTCATACGTGCCTTCTCTGCCAGGTCCTTCTCCAGGTGACGTTGCCGAAGCTTTTGGGATTCTCGCTGCTCCCTTTGTCGCTCTGCTTCCCGCTCCCGACGTCTCCACTCTTCCTCCTGACGCCGGTTGTAATTCTTCTCCACCAGCATCTCCATGTCTCCACCATCAAACGCCAGCTTACGATGTACGGTTTGCGGCAGCTCTCCTGGCGCCCGCCAGTCCTGGCGGCACTTACCTGCGGCGGAAGCAGCCGGCTCTGGAACAGATGACGGTCGGGGCTCCGGTACAGGCAGGTAGAGCTCTGGTGCCTGCGCGGCCTCCTCCATGAGGACGGGTGTCGCTTCTTCTGCCTCAGCGACGGGGGCAGACAGCGGGATCTGGGGTGCTGGTGCGCGGCATTTTCTGCAGGAACGGGTGCCTCCACTGTGATACTGGCAACCGGTTCAGATTGCAAGGGCTGGGATGCCCGCACGGCCTCCTGTACTGGAACGGGTGCCTCCACTGAGATACTGGCAACCGGTTCAGAATGCAAGGGCTGGGATGCCCGCACGGCCTCCTGTACTGGAACGGGTGCCTCACCTTCCGGTACAGACACTTCAGGGGGTAAGAGGGATTGGCGCCGCTCCAATTGTAGTTTTAGGGCCCGCCAGCTCGCTTCCATCCTGGCGACCTCCTCCCGGTGCCGGGCCAGGTCTCTCAGGGTATCCTCCGCTTCTTCCAGCGTAGGAGGGTTTCCAGGCCGGGTGCCAAACGGTGGCTCCGTGGCGATCGGGTCGCTTCCGTGGGGGGAGAGCTCTGACTCCTCCATCCCTTCCCACTTCTGCTCACGTCCATTCGCCATCTCAGCAAAGTCACATGTGTCATTAGCATCAGGAGAGGTGACATCTTTTGTAGGGAGGCGGGACCTTCGCATTCGTTTACGCCCACTGAGGAGGATGAGGAGGCGGAACTCCAGAGCTGTGGGGCACGATCTTACATTGCAGTAACATTTAGAGTGTGCGGACATCGTTTTCGCGCCACGGAGTGAGTGTACGCCCACGAGAGCACCCCCTTATTCTTCACCTGTGCCTCATGGCGCAGATATGACGGAAAAATGGCAAATACAGTCTATGATGATTTTTGCAATTCTCAAGCAAAAACACAGTTCAATTAAGGCACACAGGACTCGCTTATAGCGAGCTTCTGAATCCTGTTCGCTGGGTGCGATGCAACATCTCTGTGGCGACTGGACCCTCGGGTGCTTCTGTCTTTTCACAAATGCCGGCTTTACCCGGCAATTGAATCAGAGGCTATTTTACTATGTAGAAGTGAATAAACTATAAATATATGTATATATATATGTCACAATGACATGTATATATATATATATGTATTCTAAGTGTGTATATTTTGTGTTTACAAGGAAAGAAAGTGTTTTTTTAGTTGCGATATTTTGTTCCCATAGACTTACATGGGACTTCCGGTATCGGAATCGGATATCGCCGATAGTTAGTGATATCGGCGATACCATTCCGATCCGATATTTTTAGATATCGAGCAGTATCGCTCAACACTAGTGAAGAGTCTCCGCGAGCTCAAGAAACAATGGATTTTGGCCGTTGCAGCTGAAAGGAGGACATCAGAAAACCGGACGCCGCTAGTTTTGGCATATATTTTACCGCTCGAATATCTCTTGAACAATAACAACATGGAAGAGGCCAAGAGCCATGCGGTGAGCTGCATTTCTTGCTACATGTTCACAGACTTACCAGTGGAAAAGCCAAACTTCACATGCCACAAATGCAAGCTTGTGTCCCTGTTGGAGGAAAAGTTGCAAAAACTGGAAGAGAGGTTATCTACATTGAAAACCATTAAGGAAGGTGAAGAGTTCTTAGACAGAGCAGAATTATCTCTTCATGTTACAGAAAGAGAAGAAATTCGAAGTGCACCTGAAGAAACAGAGGAATGGAAGCATGTGACCCAGAGAAGCAGGAGGATTGGGAGGCAGTCAGCACCAATTCTGCTCAGGAACCAGTACCAGGCTCTTACACAGGAGAATGATGAAGAAATACATCAAGATAAGACTTTGGCCACAAATAATAACCTTGTACGCCCTCAGAGTCCTCCTGAATGGAGAAAGAAAACTGTTGTGAAGAAGAAACGGAGAGTTGTTGTCATGGGGGATTCCCTGTTGAGAGGAACAGAGGCCGCTATCTGCAGACCAGATTTAACCTCAAGAGAAATGTGCTGTCTTCCAGGTGCAAAAATTAAAGATGTGTCTGACAGGATAAGAGGACTCTTCAGACCTACAGATGACTACCCATTCCTGCTAATACATGTGGGGACAAATGACACCGCAAGAAACGACCTGGAAACCATCTGCAGTGACTTTGAAAACTTAGGTAAGAAAGTGAAAGAACTGGGAGCGCAGGTGGTCTTCTCTTCCATCCTTCCAGTGGATGTCCATGGAACAAGGAGGTGGAAGAAGATTCTGCAGGTGAACAACTGGCTATGTCGATGGTGCCGTCAGCAAGGATTTGGATTTTTGGATCACGGAGTGAATTACCTATACGATAGACTACTTGCTAGAGATGGGGTCCACCTTACGAAGACTGGAAAAGATGTATTTGGAAGTGACCTTGCTACACTCATCAGGAGAGCTTTAAACTAGAACAATGTGGGAAAGGAAGCAAAACGCCTGCAAAAGCCATACACCTGACAAATACTATTGAGAATTCTGCTATTAGAAGTGAAGGGGAAGAACAAAGACAAAAAAATCTACATAATAAAAATATTGGAGGAAGAGAAACCAATCACAAACTAAAATGTTTCTATACAAATGCACAAAGCATGGGCAACAAACAAGGAGAATTGGAACTACTAATGCAGGAGAAGAAGTATGATGTCATTGGAATCACTGAGACTTGGTGGGACAATACACATGATTGGAATACAAGGCTAGAAGGATACAACTTATTTGCAAGAAACAGACTTGATAAACGAGGAGGAGGTCTCGCATTGTATGTTAGAAAAGCATATATCTGCACAGAGATTGACGCTTCAGAGACTGGGAGTTCTATGGAAACTGGGTAAGAATACAAGGACAGAACAATGGAAAGGACACCATTGTAGGCATTTACTACAGGCCACCTATGCAAGCTGAAGATATGGATGAACTCTTTATGCATCAAATGGCCAAGTTCTCCAAAAAATATGACATAGTGGTCATGGGAGATTTCAACTATCCAGACATTTGTTGGGAATCTCTCTCAGGCAAAACTAACAGGTCAAGGAAATTCTTATCCTCTCTTGCTGATGACTTTATCTTCCAAAAGGTAGGGGAGAAAACAAGGGGATCTGCTACCTTGGATCTAATCCTTATAAACAGGGAAGAAATGGTTGAGGAGGTAAGAGTGGCTGGGACCCTAGGAGGTAGTGACCATGCTATTTTAGAATTTTGGATAACAAGAGGAGGAAGACCTGTGAAGACTCAGACGTCAAGGTTAGATTTCAGAAAGGCAGATTTTAAGGGACTCAGAAAGTGAATTGGAGGGATCCAATGGCTGGGTATCCTTAGGGACAAAAATGTCCAGGAAGGATGGAAAATCTTGAAAAATTAGATTCTCAAAGCACAATTGTTAACAATTCCGAAAAGAGTGAAGAATGGGAAGCATTTAAGGAAACCAGGATGGATGAACACAGAACTTAAACACATGCTAAAAAGGAAGAAAGAAATGTTTATCAAATGGAAAGAGGGAGGCATATCTAAAGAAGAATATAATGCCGTCTGCAGAACCTGCAGGGCACAAATCAGATTATCTAAAGCTGACAATGAATTAAGGCTTGCAAGTGACATCAAAAGCAACAAAAAAGGATTTTGGGGATACGTCAAAAGTAAAAGAAAAGTCAAAGATGCTATAGGATTTTTACAGGATGAAAATGATGAAATGGTAAGACAGGATGTTGAGAAGGCTGAACTGTTAAATTCCTATTTTGCATCTGTTTTCTCTCAGAAAGGAAATGTAACATCAACTGATCTTCACTGTCCTATTAAAGGAATAGAAGAATCCAGGATATCTATAAACAGAAAGACAGTGAGGAAACACTTAGCTAACCTAAATGAATTCAAGTCTCCAGGTCCAGATGAATTACACCCCAGAGTACTGAAGGAGATAGCAGAAGAAATTCTTGAACCACTGTCCATAATATTTGAAAATTCTTGGAGAACAGGAGAAGTCCCAGAAGACTGGAGAAGAGCAAATGTTGTTCCTATCTTCAAAAAGGGGAAGAAGGTGGACCCAGGGAACTACAGGCCGGTGAGTCTGACTTCTATACCAGGAAAGATCTTTGAACAAATTATTAAAGAACATGTATGTAAGTACCTGGATAAGAATGAAGTGATTAAACAGAGTCAGCATGGGTTTGTAACTAATAAGTCATGTCAGACTAACTTAATTTCCTTCTATGACAGAATCACTGACTGGGTGGATCAGGGAAATGCTGTAGATATAGTATATCTTGACTTCAGCAAAGCATTTGATAAAGTATCTCACACAATCCTTATTGAAAAAATGACTAAGTATGGAATGGTCAAGGCAACTGTTAGGTGGATTCATAACTGGCTTAGTGATCGGACCCAAAGAGTGGTCATAAATGGCTGCACATCCAGTTGGAAGAATGTATCAAGTGGGGTACCACAAGGCTCTGTTTTGGGCCCTGTATTGTTCAACATCTTTATCAATGATTTAGATGAAGGAATTGAGGGTAAACTGATCAAATTTGCTGATGACACAAAGCTAGGAGGGGTAGCTAATACTAGAGAAGAGAGCGCGAGGATTCAAAAAGATATAAATAAACTGGAGCAGTGGGCAGCAACTAGCAGAATGGATTTTAACAGGGAAAAATGCAAAGTACTACATCTGGGCAATAAAAATGAAAAAAAGCATATACAAAATGGGAGGAATAGGGCTAAGTAACAGCACATGTGAAAAAGACTTGGGTATACTAATTGATCACAGACTGAACATGAGTCAACAGTGTGATGCAGCAGCAAAAAAGGCAAATGCAATTCTAGGATGCATTAACAGAAGCATACAGTCTAGATCACGTGAGGTCATTATTGCCCTCTACTCCTCTTTGGTCAGACCTCATCTGGAATACTGTGTCCAGTTTTGGGCACCACATTTTAAAAAAGACATCAACAAACTGGAGCAAGTTCAGAGAAGAGTCACCAGAATGGTGACCGGTCTGCAAACCATGTCCTATGAGGAACGGTTGCAGGATTTGGGAATGTTTAGCTTGCAAAAAAGAAGACTGAGAGGAGACTTAATAGCTGTCTACAAATATCTCAAGGGCTGTCACATTGTAGAAGGATCATCTTTATTCTCATTTGCACAAGGAAAGACTAGAAGCAATGGGATGAAACTGAATGGGAGGAGACACAGATTAGATATTAGAAAAAACTTTTTGACAGTTAGGGTGATCAATGAGTGGAACAGGCTGCCACGAGAGGTGGTGAGTTCTCCTTCAATGGAAGTCTTCAAACAGAGTCTGGACAGACATCTGTCTGGGATGATTTAGAGAATCCTGCTTTGAGCAGGGGGTTGGACCAGATGGCCCAGGAGGTCCCTTCGAACTCTAATATTCTATGATTCTATGTGCTTTGCGCCAGTGTGGTCATGTACCCATGTGGTTAGGGCTCGGCTGAAATAAGCCACTAGGAAACCGGGAACTTCGGTGAGTTTTTGTATGCACGTGTTCAGGGCTTGGCTGAAATAGCGTCTAGAATACCGGCTACTCCGGTGAGAAGTAGGTTGTTTGCATTATTGTTGCATGACCACGGACTGCTATCCGATCTGCAGTGATCTGTGTGTTTCCTGTGAGGTTAACAGGACACGGTCTCTACCACAGTGACTCTGTGGAGTAACAGAGCTCGCTTTTACCGCCATATTTTGCCATCTTACTAGCAGCAGGCTCAGCCTGCACGGTGGACCCCGGGCTGCGAACGCACCTATTATTTATATTTATTTGGTGCGTTCTACCAGCCCTAACATAATACTAGCGCCAGGGTCTGGCTAGTAAAATGGCGGACGACCAGCGTCTACAGCGGAACATCCAGCAGCTGGAGGGTAGGTTGGCAGTCCTTGAGCGCACAACCTCAGCTGTGGATGTTACCGCAGTCGCTGTTCAGGCTGCTAGCGTGGCTGGAGCCAGTTTGTCCACTGCCACCTCTGCCCCTACATTATTCCACCTCCCGCTTCCAGACAAGTTTGCTGGTGACAGCAAGCAATGTCGGGGATTCGTGAGTTAGTGCTCTATACAGCTCGAGCTTCTGTCTGCACGTTTCCCCACGGATCTAGCACAAGTGGGTTTTGTAATATCTTTCCTATCAGGCAGAGCGTTGGAGTGGGCCATGCCGCTGTGGGAGCGTGACGACCGTGTGGTGCGGAGTGCTCCACATTTTCTGGAGGCTCTAAAAAAGGTCTTTTTAGGACCTCAGATCACCCACGATACGGCTCTCCAACTGCTGGCAAGTTCACAGGGTTCGTCCTTGGTCAGCTATTTTGCTGTCCAATTTCGGACTCTTGTGTTATGTTTTGGTAGCTGAGGAGAGCAGGCAAAAACGGCAATACACCAGAGAGGTTGGAATCTACTGGATTGCAGTACCCTGACTAACCACCACAACTAAAGGCAGCCGTGGAGCGTTACTACGTTGGTCCTAGACGCCTCGTCACAGCCTGAGAGGTTAACTACACCTAAAGATAGAAAGAGGAAAGCTATCTGCCTGGGAGCAGATCCCCAAAGAACATAGGAAGCCCCCAAACATGTAATGGCGGTTAGACAAGAGGAAATACAGACACAGACAGAAAATAGTATGAGCAAACGCTGGGGCCAAATCTGCCTAGACAGAAAAGGATAGGAAGGATACTTACTGCAATCCAAAAAAACCCTAAAAAAAGTCCTACGCTACTAATTGCAAAAACACCTGAGATCACACGACCTCTACCACCTAAATTAGTTCTCTGGTGTAACAATACTCAGCCACAGCCACTGAAAAAACTGGAAAAGGCAAATGAATAAACAACAGTGGCTCCAGAGGAACCGAGAGGAGCCCAAGCCCCCGGGCAGGGGAACCTGGCCAACCTCACAGAAATGCAGAGAAATATGCAAATGGCAAGCACAAAAACAAAAAACAGAAAATATCTTATCTGAGAGCAGGAGAAGAGGCAAGACTCAGCAAGCTTCCAAGTGAACCAGGAAACAACGTTGAGACAAGAACAATTGATCACCGGCAACCATGATGGGGGGAAACCTCCCTTATATCCAGCCAGTCCGTGATTCCTGATTGCCAATCCTCATTGAATGGTTCAGTACTGTTTGTAACCACCAGAGGGAGCTTCTGCTCAGAATTCATTTCTAAAACATTCATAACACTCTTGCCTCGTAGTTAGACTGGCCAGATAAAGTCCTCATTCCCGTGTTTTGGAAAGAACTGGCGGGCCATGTGAAAGATGCCTTGGCTACCAGGGAGATTCCCACCACACTGGAGAGGCTTATCGCCATATCTACCCACATCGACTTCTGTTTTCACGAGCGGAGGTTGGAGAGGTCCCAGTGTAGGCAGAGGTTCCGGCTGGCTCCCACTTTTGCCAGACCTCTAGAATCTTTCAGTCAGGCGTCAGACTCCCATGAGGCCATGGAGGTTTCTCGAGCGGGCCGCTCGAGTACCCGTGGTTTGTAACATCTGCCAGCAGTTAGGACATTATGCCAACAAATGTCCACAGCGGTCGGGAAAACGGTCGCGTCTAGCAACCCTGGGAGGAGGTTCACTAGACACCGCAGCATTTTCCACCAAGTTGTCCTTCAAAGGGACAATTACTTTTGGTCCATCCACTCTCACCGTCGAGCCTTGTGTGGATTCTGGAGCCGAGGGGAATTTCATGTCCTCTGCCTTTGCTCTCCACCACGTTATACCTCAGGTGATGCTCGCCAAACCAGTGACTGTGTGAGTAGTGAATGGATTGACTCTGCCCTCACAAATCACCCACCAGACTATACCTCTCACTTTATCTATGTCCCCTTCCCATCAGGAGAGTATTTCCTTTCTTGTCCTTCCCGAGGGAATAGACGAGGTTTGGTTGGGAATACCTTGGCTCCGTCACCACTCTCCTCATATTGAGTGGTCCTCTGGGAGGATACTGGGTTGGTGTGATTCATGTAGAGGCAGGTGTGTCAGGGAGTGCGTTCAGGTCACCACCACAGAGATACCCGTAGACCTTACTCCTCTTCCCCAGTGTTATTGGTCATATGCAGATGTTTTCTCCAAGAAGGCGGTGGAGACTCTTCCGCCTCATCGCCCCTACGACTGTCCTATTGATCTCTTGCCTGGAGCACAACCTCCTCATGGAAGAGTCTACCCCCTTCTCTTCCTGAGACGGAGGCCATGTCCCAGTATATTCAGGAGAATCTGGCAAGAGGGTTCATTAGGAAGTCGGTGACACCAGCAGGGGTGGGGTTCTTCGTGCAGAAGAAGAGCAGAGAATTATGTCCGTGTATTGACTACAGGGGTCTTAACGCCATCACTGTTAAGAATAAGTACCCGTTGCCCCTAATCTCTGAGCTCTTTGATAGGCTCCGGGGAGCAAAGTTATTTACTAAGCTAGATCTACGTGTTGCCTATAACCTGATTCGCATCCGTGAAGGGGACGAGTGGAAGACAGCTTTTAATACCAGGGATGGGCATTATGAATACCTGGTGATGCCCTTCGGGCTCTGTAATGCTCCCGCTGTTTTCCAAGACTTTGTCAATGACATCTTCCGGGATATGCTCTCCACCTCTGTAGTAGTCTATCTGGATGATATTCTCATCTTTTCACCAGATATAGACTCTCACCGGAGGGATGTCAACAGAGTCTTAGACCTCTTACGGGCAAACTCCCTCTATGCCAAGCTGGAGAAATGTGTGTTTGAGCAGGAGTCTTTACCTTTCCTGGGCTATATCATCTCCGTCCAGGGATTGGCTATGGATCCTGCCAAATTACAGGCTGTAATGGACTGGCAAGAACCCCATTCTCTTAAAGCGGTGCAGCGCTTTATGGGGTTCATTAATTATTATCGCCAGTTCATTCCCCATTTCTCGACTTTGGTAGCTCCCTTGGTAGCCCTCACCAAGAAGGGAGCAAATCCCAAGTTGTGGTCTGAGGAGGTCTCCAAGGCATTCTCTTCCATCAAGTCGCATTTTGCCAGTGTTCCCATATTACATCGCCCCGATGTTGATAAGCCATTTATTTTAGAGGTGGACGCCTCTTCTGTTGGTGCTGGAGCAGTCATTTATCAAAAGGATGCTCAAGGTCGGAAGCATCCCTGCTTCTTCTTTTCTAAAACCTTTACACCAGCAGAGAGGAGTTATCCCATCGGGGACAGGGAGTTGCTGGCTATGAAGTTGGCCTTCTCTGAGTGGAGACATCTTTGGTACGGGGCTCATTTTCCCTTCCAAGTCTTCACTGACCACAAAAACTTGGTGTATCTGCAAACGGCACAGCGGCTAAAATCTCGCCAGGCCAGATGGTCTCTATTCTTCTCTCGGTTCCACTTCACCCTCCATTTCCTCTCCGGTGAGAAGAATATTCGGGCCGACGCTCTCCCTCCCTAGTGTCATCAGAGGAGGAGGATGAGGAGCCTTGGCTTATTGTCCCCGAAGAGAGCCTGAGAACGGTAGCCCCGGTTTCGCTAGAGTCTGTGCCTCCTGGCAAGACTTTTGTGCCCACTAATTTGTGACTGGAGGTACTCTCGTGGGCACACTGGTCCAGGGTGGGTGGACACTTTGGGGTAAAGAGGACAACTGAGTTACTGGCGAGGACATACTGGTGGCCACATATGGTCCGTGACGTCAGGGAATATGATCAGGTGTGTGTCTCCTGCGCCAAGAACAAGTCCCCTCGACAACGGCCAGCTGGGTTACTTTTCCCTTTGCCGGTGGAAGACAGACCCTGGGAGATGGTCGGGATGGACTTTGTGGTGGACTTACCCAAGTCTCGGGGTCGCACCATCATTTGGGTGATCACCGACCACTTCTCCAAAATGGTGCACTTGGTGCCGCTACCATGGTTACCTTCTGCACGGGCCTTGGCAGCATTATTTATTAGACACATCTTCCATCTACAAGGTATGCCAGACAAGATTGTCAGCGATCGACATCCTCAATTTGCGTCTCGGTTCTGGAGAGAGCTGTGTCGTCTACTCTGCATTGAGTTAAACCTCTCCTCTGCATATCATCCCGAGACGAATGGGTTGGTAGAGAGGGCCAACCAGACCTTGGTCACATTCTTGTGACATTTTGTCTCTGCCAGGCAGGATGACTGGGCATCTTTGCTCCCGTGGGCTAAGTTCGCGCTAAACAATGCTGTGGCTGACTCCACCGGACAGACCCCATTCCTCTTAAATTACAGCCAGCATCCGCGGGTACCGGTGCCCATGCCCATGGCTTCCGCTGACTCCAGGGTGGCATACTGGGCTGTGGAGGCACGGGACATTTGGGACCGCACCCAGGATGCCATTCAGGCTTCCAAGGAGAGGATGAGGTCTTCTGCCGATGCCCATGTGCTCCTGGCGACCTAGTGTGGCTCTCCGCCCGAAACATCAGGCTGCGGGTGGAGTCCACTAAGTTGGCACCCCGCTATTTGAGTCCCTTCAAGGTCCTCGAGCAGGTGAACCCTGTGGTTTACCGTTTAGCCCTTCCCCCTCACCTTGGTATCTCTGACACCTTCCATGTGTCCTTCCTAAAACCCGTGGTCATCTCCCGGTTGCCTGAGTCATCTGCCGGGACGTCGGGTTCGTCTATGGATGATCACGAGGTGAACGCCAATGTGGGGTGCAAGGTGGTACGGGGCAAAAAAATTTTTTGGGTGGATTGGAGGGGTTATGGGCCTGAGGATAGGTCCTGGGAGCCTGCCGAGCATATTCATGCTCCGCAGCTCATCGCTGTCTTTGAATGTAGCAAGGCCCAAAGAAGGGGGGGCTCTAGGTGGGGGGATAATGTTAGGGGTCGAGTTCCCACTTCTGCAGAAGGGGAATCTCGAACCATCCCACTGCAGTCTCCCATCCTTCTCCGGCCGCAGTGGACTCTGCTCAGCAGAGACGTCGGTCCCAGCGTCTCGCCCAGTCTAATACTGTGCAGAGGATTACTGCTGCCTCTCCAGGTTCTGCTATTGTAGCCAGTACTGGTCAGCAGCGAGCAGACGTCTTTGGGACTAAGTCCTGCGTTTCCCCTTCTGAGCATGCCCAGGGTAAGATCTCTCATTGGAGATCAGGGGTCACATGCTCAGGTACTGCAGTAACTCCTATTGGTCCGCCAGGAAGGTCCTGAAACTGCTTGTGTTCTGAAACAGTTTCTCATTGGTCCTTTTATGGAAGGTCTTGCAGTTGCTGCTATAAAAGGGTTGCATGGCCGCACGGCCATGCGCTAGTATCAATTCTGTTATGTGCTTTGCGCCAGTGTGGTCATGTACCCATGTGGTTAGGGCTCGGCTGAAATAAGCCCCTAGAATACCGGCACCTCCGGTGAAGAGTTTTTTATGCACGTGTTCAGGGCTTGGCTGAAATAGCCTCTAGAATACGGCTACTCCGGAGAGGAGTAGGTTGTTTGCATTATTGTTGCATGACCACAGACTGCTATCCGCTCTGCAGTGATCTGTGTGTTTCCTGTGAGGTTAACAGGACACAGTCTCTACCACAGCGACTCTGTGAAGTAACAGAGCTCGCTTATACCGCCATATTGTGCCATCTTACTAGCAGCAGGCTCTGCCTGCACGGTGGACCCCGGGCTGCGAACGCACTTATTATTTCTATTTATTTGGTGCATTATGCCAGCCCTAACAGGGGTGATGTGATTTAACGCATTCTACAGTTGGGAATTATGCCAGCCCTTACACTATGGATAAAAAATCCATACTTAGTGACTTTATATTACACTGACCCAAAAGGATTATTCCAGACATTTAAATTCTTCATTTTCTGATGATGGAGCTCTATGTGATCTTGCTTTTTGTGTGGTGAGCTATACATTTTATTGGTATTATTTTGGATATTACGATGTTTTCATTGTCTTTTATTCCTAGTTTTGCGATGCAAGGTGACCATCTGTACTGATGATCCAATACCATATACGAATATCTTTACTTTTTTTATTTTTGGATTGTGAAAAATGAAGTGATTCAAACTCCAATATTTGTTTATTTTTTATATTTTTATATATTTTAAAAAAGATTTTTTAAATAACTTTCACATATTTTATTTTTTAGTCCATAGGGGTCTTGAATCTGCGATCTATTTATCATTTCTGCTATACAATAGAATGCTTCAGCACAGAGTCTGGGTTTCATGGCAGGGCAAAGATGACAGCGATGGGGGCTGCACCCATCATCACCTCACAATCTGGCAGCACACATGCGGACTGCAACCATTTCAATGCTGCTGTCAGAGACTGATGGTGGAATCTAAATGATTAAACATTAATGTGGCCACCAATCTATACAGATGAGTCATTTTAGACCCCATTGTCAATATCAGTGGAGGTCCAAGAAGCCACATCCCCATTTATTAACAAATTATCAAATACAGTGGCATATAAAAGTTTGGGTACCCCTGGTCAAAATTACTGTTATTGTGAACAGTTAAGTAAGTTGAACATTTTGCCAAGCATTAAGCATGGTGGTAGATCACTCATGATTTGGGGTTGTGTTGCACCAATGGCACAGGGAACATTTCATGGGCAGAAGGATCAATGGATTCAATGAAATGTCAGCAAATTCTTGATGCAAACATAACATCATCTGTAAAAAGCTGAAGTTGAAAAGAGGATGAAATGGATAATGATCCTAAATACACGACAAAATCCACAATGGACTACATCAAAAGGCACAAGCTGAAAGTTTTACCATGATCTACCACCATGCTTAATGCGGTCTAAAATGACTCATCTGTATAGATTAGTGGCCACAATAATGTTCTATGGGGCTGACAAAGATAGCAGAGTGCAACACTTGATTAATTAATTGTATACCCTTTTTCACATGTAAAGCGCCATGGAATAAATGGCGCTATAATAATAAATAATAACAATAAAATAATAATTCTGGCTGTTCCATAGCGAGCACATAGCCACCACTCCATTCCGATAGCACATTTCAAAGCCATGTTCTTAGTTGAATAGATTGGAGTCCTATAAGGCTTGTAATAATATCTTACTTTGATTTTCTACTTTAAATCACTAATGATTTTTAATGATAGTTGAAGTTTAGCCTAACAGTTGATATTCACTTATAATAACGAACTTCTTTACAAAATAACATTAAACATTCCAGGAGACTTGCATTTTTTAATGTCTGCCTTTCTTGCGTGTCCCAAAAATAAAGTCTTATAGATGAAAAACTATAAGTGTAAAACTTCTATTGTTATTTTGCTATTTTTTCAGCATATACAAGTTAACAGACCTCTCCATGCATATTTCTAGACAAATCTGTCCTGCCAATTTAGATGATGTATACAAACGATCGGGGTTATGTACTCAGGTTTCTTGTAATATGATGTTAATTTTGTAAAACAACATTTCTTTCAGTCGTGACTCAGCCTTTGTAATCTTTTACACTGGATCTAAGGTAACTTTTCTATGGCATTTTAAAATCTAAGAAGCCAAAAAGGCTTCATGGCACATTTAGGAAGTGTCTTTGTTGAAACTTGCTCTGACATTCCGCACATATTTAAAGCTTTCTTTAAACAAATAAAACTCAGCTTCATTGTGGTATCAGATAAGTAGCTGGATCTATACATCGCTGCAATCATCACTGTGGAGCATTACTAAGGCTCATATTGTAGGTTTTGGAACCGTGTTGCAAATAAATAGGGATAGAACCCACTCAAAATATGATTGATAAATGTATGTCATAAATCGGATGTCTTCTTACTCACAAGAAAAGCATGAAGTGTTTAATCCTTTATAATACGTAAATGCCGTTTCCTGTTAGGTTTTATGGCTTTGATTGCTGCCAAATGAATCATGCAGGAAAAAGTACAAATGATTAATGTATTTAACCAATTCAGAAAAACTTAATTTGAATAAGGTATCACTGATATGAACAGAAAAGGAGACTCATTGTTTCTCACGTATCATTATTGATCCATGCATGCTGTATAGCATATTGTTATTTTCCCCGTGTAGAGAGGATCTTTCACTGGATTTTTTTAACTCATACTGAGTAATTTATGCAGCTAATGCTGTTTCATTGATTCCGAAAAATGTTTTTGTTCCTTCTGTGCCCCTCTGTTCCATTGTCATGCCCCCCCAAATATAAAGATGCAAATTTTCCCTTCTACCCACTGGGCGTATACCATAGAACTTCCTTGTGTGCGTTTCCTTTTTCTTTTCTGAAACTGGACATTCCACAATCAATATATGGCTGCTCCCAAAAGTTCTTTGGTATATGACCTGTTGGTTAAAGATAAACTGTATACCTTTATTCCTGGAGGCCTAGTTTTTGAATGGAGAGGAACAGAAGAAAAAGAAAAACCTTCCCAGAATCAGTTGAATATTGGAGGAAGTGCGCAGTTTAAATTAATAAATCCGGTGAAAGGTCATCTTAAACGTAAACATACTTCTCTTGACATCACCCCGACACTAGTTGTCTTATGTTTCTAACATCCCATCCTCTTGGAATCCTTCCAAAACTGAACTTCTTGTGTTTCTACTCTAGAAATCTACCCACACTAATATTTCCAATTTAGTGCGTTACTACCCAGGAATGAGTACTATGGTAGTCATTGGCAGTTTGTCCACTGTCTTGAGATTATGATTGAATCTTTCTTTAACTACCTATATCCAATCATATACATTATCATGTCACATACACCTAAAAAATATCTCCAGAATCTGTCCTTTTCTTACAATCAAAAGCACATACAATTACGGTTAGTGTTGCTCTGATTCATTCTTCTCATATCCACTACAACTAATTGGTCTTCCACTCACTACTACAGCAGTTAGGATCATATTACAGTCTAGCCTCTACACCGATGGCCCCACCCTGCACCAGTCATTGCACTGGTTACTCATCTGCTACAGAATAGAACATGTACTAATCACACTCACCCACAAAGCTCTCCATACTGGTGCACCACCCTACATTTGTTTATTTATTTTATTCACTTATATAGCGCCAATAATTCTGCTAAAGATCTAAGACTAAAATCTTCCATATTTCGAACCTCCCACTGCGCCAGCTCTCTGGAAAATGCTACACTATGTAAACAGGTTAATATGATCCTTAATTCATAAAATGTCATGAAATTTTTTTTTGTCTTTTCTGCAATTGGTTAGCTAATAATTTTTTGTTTTAGAAATGTGGTATACAATTGCAACCTGTAAGTAATCCCCACAAGAAAACCATGTGAAACTTTGTGAAATAAAACATATATGCTATAGTTGCTATATTTTAAATCTACTTTTAATAATCTGTACTCACTTTCTTTGGTCTTATACTGAAAATTACGATAAGAATGCATTTATTGCATAACATAAGCTGACTGTACTGTATATTAAACTTTTGGAGAAAATTCAGTGAAGCCGACGAACCCACAAATTATTGTAGTCATGGGTGTGTTCTTATGGTGACCGATTCCCTTTAAATATACAGTACAGCTCAGTGAAGATAGTACCTTAATGTTAAAGAATTCTTTTCATTTTAGGTGACTGTTTAGAATAAATTGTCGTATTTGTTCATGAGGAATAATACTATTTCTGGCCATTATATGACTTTAGCTTCAAACTTACAGGAGTATTCTCCTCTGTAAGCTTTATCTGTAATTTTCAGTTGTCTCTGAACTAGTGTGGAGAGGTGTGATGCTTTGATGTCTCCGATACCCAGCACACACAGATACATTATGGATTCTTGCCTTAATGTGTCTATATAGCACATTTTTAGAATAAGCATCATTAGCAGCATGGAGGAAAACTATACAGCAGTACTAAGCCGTGTAACTGTGAATCTAGCTATTTAGTAAGATACACACTTTCGAGTCAGGGTGTGTTTTTTGCCTCGCTCTCTCACTGTGCTTCTCACTTTGCTCCTATCTCCTCATTAGACTTCAATAGGCTACCCACAGGGAATGGCCAGGCTTTCTTAGTCTATTCAAAATGAACTGTATCTGTTAGTTGTCATGACCCAGGACGGGGTTTTGTCTTTGTCCCGTCCTGGTCAGACTGGGGTTAATGGTTTCAGCCTCTCTCTGGCAGAGGGCGGCTATTTAGTTGCCAATTGACCTAGGTCTGGTGTCAGTTATACTCCTGCCCTCGGCTGAGTTAGTTGACCTCCTGTGTGCCTGTGCCTTGTGCCTGATCTTCTTGCTTGTTTGGTTTTGACCCGGTCCGTCTCTTCGTTGTGAGTTTGTCTACTGTCTTGATACTGTGTATTTGCCCGTTCTGGTTTTCTGATCCCTTGGCTACGTTCTGGTTATTCTCTGCCTGCTCCTCTTGTACTGCGTTGCTCTCTCTGTGTATGACCTGGCTATCCTGACTATCCGTTTTGTCTATGCCCCTTGGTAACTCTGTCCCGTAGTTACCCTTCTAGGAGTTTTCCGTCTGCTCATAGCTCTCTGGAGCTTAGGCCACACCCACCAGCAGTCACGTGTTTCAGGTCCTCTGGCCTGAAGCTTTCTCTATCTGTTACTGCTCCCTCTGAGAGACCTGTGGCCGGCGCCGCCCCTTGGCAGTCACGTGCTTCGAGTCCTGTTAGTCTGAAGCACGCATCTTCACCGCTACTGCCCCGCTCCACAGGTATCTTTGAGTGCAGTCTGTCTTATTCAGGACACGCGCACTGGCTCAGTGAGCAAGTGTAGTGCGGTGTTCGTAATATTATAACTGACCGCTACTTTTTTTTTTTCTCCTGTGTGTGTTATGGATCCTATGTATGCCCTTTCTGAGCAGGTAAAGCACCTGACTCAGATGTCTCAGAAACTGAATGAGGAACAGCGAGTTCTGGCTCAGTCTCAGCAGCTGGTGGCTGACACTGTGCAGGGGGCTTTATCATCTGGTGCTCACGGGACAGGGGTTCAAGCTGTTACATTAGTTTCCCCAAAGCCCCCGGTTAAATTACCGGATACCTTTTCTGGAGATAGAAAGGAATTTAAAGTTTTCAAAGAGGGCTGCAAGCTTTTTTTCTCTTTAAGACCGCACTCTTCTGGGGATGAAAGTCAGAGGGTGGGGGTCATTATGTCTCTGTTAAGGGGAGCCCCCCAGGCTTGGGCTTTTTCCCTTCTTATCACTGCCCCTGAGAGAATGACTGTGGATGCATTTTTTGAGGCCCTGGGCATATTTATGATGAGCCTGATCGAGTGCTGATGGCTGAGGACATGGTGATGAGTGTATGTCAGGGGAAGCACTCTGCCGAGTGGTTTTGCTCAGAGTTCAGACACTGGGCTGCTGAAGTCTGTTGGGATGATGCCGCCCTCCGGGGCTTGTTCCTTAGAGGCCTGTCTGAACGTCTGAAAGATGCCTTGGCACTTCACCCTCCGCCTGATTCTCTGGAGGACGCCATGACGCAGGTCGTCCGAATGGATCGCAGGCTGCGGGCGAGAGGTGTGATGCAGGTTGAGACACCATTTTTCTCCAGTGGAAGGGGAGCCAGTCCTGTATTGGAGTCCATGGAGATGGGAGCCATCGACATCAAAGAGAAAGAAGGGAGACAGAGGCGTTTGGAAAAGCTGTGTTTTTACTGCGGTGATCCTGGACATTGGAAAAGTAACTGTCCCTCCTGCCCACCGACTAACAAGCGACTAAGTCTGGGTGATCATCTTGGAGGGCACTCAGACTCTCAGGTACCCTTTCCTTCATTTTCTAAGATACTGTTAAAGGTGGAACTTGATGTGAAGAACTGCTTTTTCCTTACTTCAGCTTTTGTGGACTGTGGGTCATCCTTGAACCTGATTGACTCTAAGCTGGTGGCCAGCTGTAGATTAGAGACAGTTAGGTTGGAGACTCCTATAAAAATAATGGCCATTGATTCTACACCTCTCACCAAGGACGGTGTCCATTTTGTCTCTGAAGAATTCACCCTCAGGGTGGGGGCCCTTCACCAGGAGCGTATGTCATGTTTTGTTTTAGATAACCTCTCTGCTGGCCTGGTGTTAGGGTTTCCCTGGTTGCAACGGCATAACCCGATTATTGACTGGGATTCCCGTGATATTGTTAAATGGGGATCTAATTGTTCTGAAAGATGTCTTGCTACTGTGTCTGTGTCGTCCGTTGGTCTGGAAGGTATTCCGGAGTACCTGAAGGACTATGCGGACATTTTCTCTGAAAAAGAGGCTGAATTCTTACCACCACACCGCCCATTTGATTGTGCTATTGACCTGGTTCCAGGTACTAAATTGCCCAAGACCCGCTTGTATAACCTCTCGGGTCCCGAGCGGGCTGCTATGAAAGAATACATTTCCGAGAGCCTTCGTAAGGGACACATTCGTCCTTCTGTTTCCCCATGGCGGCAGGGTTCTTTTTCGTTAAGAAAAAAGATGGTGGTTTGCGCCCATGCCTCGATTTTCGAGAGTTAAATAAGATAACTGTGAGAAATACTTACCCCCTCCCACTTATTCCTGATTTGTACAACCAGTTGTCTGGGGCTAAGTGGTTTTCGAAATTGGATCTGCGGTGGGCATATAACCTTATCCGGGTCAGGAGGGGGATGAGTGGAAGACTGCTTTTCTCACTACTGAAGGGTTGTTTGAAAACTTGGTCATGCCTTTCGGTCTGACCAACGCACCAGCAGTCTTCCAAAATTTTATCAATCATGTGTTCTCTGACTTTATTGGGCATTTTATGGTGGTGTATTTGGATGACATTCTTATCTACTCGCCTGATAAACAAACTCACAATGATCATCTTCGGGCAGTTCTCCAAAGGCTCCGGGAGAACTGTCTCTTTGCTAAGCTAGAGAAATGTTCATTCTTCGTTCAGGAACTGTCTTTTCTGGGGTTCATTGTGTCTGCTGAGGGGTATCGCATGGATCCTAATAAGGTGCAGGCCATTGTTGATTGGGTACAACCTCATGATTTGAAGGCTCTGCAGCGTTTCTTAGGATTCGCAAATTACTATCGCAGGTTTATAAGGGGGTTCTCGCAGATAGTTAAACCTCTCACAGATCTGACTCAAAAGGGGGCTGATGTCAAGAATTGGTCAGCCGCAGCGGTGGCGGCGTTTCAGTTTTTAAAAAAATGTTTCATGTCTGCTCCGGTTCTTATTCAACCGGACCCGTCTGAACCATTTATTGTTGAGGTGGATGCCTCAGAGGTGGGGGTGGGGGCGGTGTTGTCCCAGGGACCCGCCACTTTGACTAATTTGAGACCCTGTGCCTTTTTCTCTAAGAAATTCTCTCTTGCGGAGAGAAACTATGATGTTGGGAATCGAGAACTTCTGGCTGTGAAGTTGGCCTTTGAAGAATGGAGGCATTTTTTGGAGGGTGCTGTCCATCCTATTACCGTGGTTACGGACCACAAGAACTTAGCTTACATTGAGTCTGCTAAAAGGTTGACTCCTAGACAGGCAAGATGGTCGCTTTTTTTTCCAGATTCCAGTTCTCCATCACTTTTCGGCCAGGATCCAAAAATGTCAATACTGATGCCTCGTCACGCAGTCTGGATCCAGTGTCTCCCCCCGAACCTCCATCCTCCATTCTTCAGCCTGGGGTGGTGGTGGCAGGTGTTTCTGCTGGGTTGGAGCAGGAGATTCGGGAAGCTCAGTCTCTTGCCCCTCCGGCTAAGCCAGTGGATAAACTTTTTGTACCAGTTCAATTTCGTCTCAGGGTCCTTCGGGAATTCCACGACTCAGTTCTGGGTGGACATCCTGGGATCTCGGCTACCCGGAGGGCCATCTCTAGAATATTCTGGTGGTCTTCTTTAGCCTCTGATGTTGGGGAATTTGTGTCTGCTTGTGGGGTATGTGCCCGTGCGAAACCCCCCCATAACCGGCCGGCTGGGGAATTGGTGCCACTGCCAATTCCTGATAGACCATGGACCCATTGTCAATGGATTTTATCACCAACCTTCCTCCTTCCAAGGGTAATACCGTCATTTGGGTAGTGGTGGACAGGTTTAGTAAACAAGCACATTTTGTACCCTTGTCGGCTTTACCTAATGCGGAAACGTTGTCCAGATTGTTTGTTGAGCATGTGGTGCGGTTGCATGGGGTACCCTTGAATGTGGTGTCTGATAGGGGGGTACAATTTGTTTCCAGATTTTGGAGGGCATTTTGTAAGAGGTTGGGTATTGATCTGTCTTTTTCATCCGCTTATCATCCAGAGACTAATGAGCAGACTGAGCGGACCAATCAGTCTCTAGAGCAAATCCTGCGTTGCCTGACCTCAGCCAGACAGGATGATTGGTGTACTGCGTTACCTTTGGCTGAGTTCGCGTTTAACAACCGCACTAACCAGTCTACGGGCACATCTCCCTTTTTCTGCAATTATGGGTTTCATCCACATTTTGGGGAGTTCTCCCGTTTGGACTCTGGGTGTCCTGGTGGCGGATGGGACAATACAGCGGTTGGGGGAGTTATGGCAGGAGGTCCAAAGGAACATTACGAAGGCTCAGTCTAAATATAATTTTTTTGCTGACAAAAAACGGTCTGTGGGGCCGGTGTTCCAGGTTGGGGATAAGGTATGGTTATCTACTAGGAATATAAGGCTCAAGGTCCCCTCTGCGAAACTTTGACCTAAATTTATTGGTCCTTATGAAATTACGGAAGCAGTTAACCCGGTGGCATTTCGGTTGCGTCTCCCTCCGTCTCTACGGATCCCCAACGTTTTCCATGGGTCCCTTTTGAAACCTGTGGGGTCCTGTAGGGAAGGATCGTTGTCTTCCCCACCACCGGTTTTGGTAGATGGGCAGTCTGAGTATGAGGTGGAACGAATTCTTGACTCTAGGTTTGTCCATCGTGCTCTTCAGTATCTGATACATTGGAAAGGCTACGGTCCAGAGGACAGGTCGTGGGTTCCTGCCCGATCTGTTCATGCGGATCAGTTGGTCCGGGCCTTTCATGCCAGGTTTCCTGAGAAACCCGGGGGTCCGGTGGCCCCCCGTTGAGAGGGGGGTACTGTCATGACCCAGGACGGGGTTTTGTCTTTGTCCCGTCCTGGTCAGACTGGGGTTAATGGTTTCAGCCTCTCTCTGGCAGAGGGCGGCTATTTAGTTGCCAATTGACCTAGGTCTGGTGTCAGTTATACTCCTGCCCTCGGCTGAGTTAGTTGACCTCCTGTGTGCCTGTGCCTTGTGCCTGATCTTCTTGCTTGTTTGGTTTTGACCCGGTCCGTCTCTTCGTTGTGAGTTTGTCTACTGTCTTGGTACTGTGTATTTGCCCGTTCTGGTTTTCTGATCCCTTGGCTACGTTCTGGTTATTCTCTGCCTGCTCCTCTTGTACTGCGTTGCTCCCTCTGTGTATGACCTGGCTATCCTGACTATCCGTTTTGTCTATGCCCCTTGGTAACTCTGTCCCGTAGTTACCCTTCTAGGAGTTTTCCGTCTGCTCATAGCTCTCTGGAGCTTAGGCCACGCCCACCAGCAGTCATGTGTTTCAGGTCCTCTGGCCTGAAGCATTCTCTATCTATTACTGCTCCCTCTGAGAGACCTGTGGCCGGCGCCGCCCCTTGGCAGTCACGTGCTTCGAGTCCTGTTAGTCTGAAACACGCATCTTCACCGCTACTGCCCAGCTCCACAAGTATCTTTGAGTGCAGTCTGTCTTATTCAGGACACGCACACTGGCTCAGTGAGCAAGTGCAGTGCGGTGTTCGTGATATTAGTCAGAGTGAAAGAGTTCAGGAGATAGGGCAGAGAAAAAGTAACTCAGGAGTCGAGAAAGAAGCATACTGTATATCTCTGATAAGATATATTGCAAATGTTTTTTTCTATTCAATTGTATTATTACAGAAGTTTGCTAAATTGGAGATGACAGAATCTTTTAACATTTGAATTTGCCAGGTTTGGCGATTTTTTTTTAAATTCAATTTGTGGTTAATTTAGTAGGTAGTCCAATTGGTCTGCATTTACTAATACTAGTGCCAGATCAGATTGTACCTGGAGTGATGGTGGTGCTCCTGCTGCTGCTAGTGGCTCCCACTTCTTTATCCTTGGTTAGTTTTTTTCCTTTACACTATCATAATAATAATAATTACCGTATTTTCCGGTGTACAAGACAACTGGGCGTATAAGACGACCCCCAACTTTTCCAGTTAAAATATAAAGTCTCAAAAGTCGGGGGTCTTCTTATACGCCCGGTGTTGTCTTATAGGGCGGTGGGAAGGAGTGGTCCCGATGATGAGGCAAGGGGGCGCCTCACCGGGCAGGTGCTCTGTACGGGTCTCTGTGCTGGGGGGGCCGGGGCGGCTTTTTGTGCAGTGTGGGGGGCACCGCCGGCATTTCCTTAAAGCCCGGAGGCCCCCGCATCTCCATTGCTGCAATGCGGTGGCCTCCGGGAAAATGGCCGCTGGGGCGGCGCATGCTCAGATTCAGATCTCGGCAAAGAGATCTCGTCCCGAGATCTTGTCTCCTGAGATCTCGGGACGAGATCTGAATCTAAGCATGCGCCGCCCCCAGCGGCATTTTCCCGGAGGCCACCGCATTGCAGCAATGGGCTGCGGGGGCCTCCTGGCTTTGAGGAAGAGCCGGCGGAGCCTCCCACGATGCACTATGACCTGCCGCCGCTGCCCCCCCAGCACAGAGAGCCGCAAAGAGCACCGCTGCTGCAAGGAGGTAATAGGGATACTTCATTTACATCTTCCCGGTGAGGTGCCACCTCACCTCGTCATCGGGACCACTCCTCCGCACCGTCCTATAAGACGACCCCCGACTTTTAAGTAGATTTTCAGGGGCTAAAAAGTCGTCTTATACGCTGGAAAATACGGTATCTTTATTTATATAGTGCCAACATATTACGCAGTAATAAAGTTCAAGATAATACAATAATTAAAGCGAAAATAACGATGACCCTGCTCATAAGAGCTTACAATCTACACTGAGGTGGGGGAACACAAAGTACAAGTGCGTATTTACAATGATGGTCCAGCCATCTTGAAGAAATGGGGGATAGATAAATGCTGCGTGAGCTAGACGCCAGCCAATATTTGTAGTGCTTTTGGGTACAGTGGAGTTTGATGGAGAATTATGCTCAGAGAAGTAGAGAATGGGCTATATATAAAAAGAACTTTGATTAGGGAATGTATTAGGCCATCCTAAACAGATGTCTCTTAGGCTAGTTTCACATTTCCGGCGGGCGCCTTGCGGCGCCCCCGGCATTTTGCCGCAGCACCGCATGTGAAAACCTTTCACACTTCCGGCGGCCAAAATGCGTTTTTTTGCCGGATGGTTTCTGATGCTTGGAGAGATAAGAAACCATCCGGCAAAAACAAAAAACGTTACATGCAGCGTTTTTTCCGGACGCCGCAATGTACATTTGCGCCGCATCCGGACAAAACCGCATGCAACGCAGTGACATGCGGCGCCATCCGGCGCTAATGCATGTCAATGCGAAAAAAGCCGCATGCGGCGCATCAGATTTTCAGATGCGGCGCTGCGGCAAAATGCCGGAAATGTGAAAGAGGCCTTAGGGAGTATCTAAAACTGTGTAAGTTGTGGTTAGTCGTAATTTCTTGGGTTAGAGCATTCCAAAGAATTTGTGCAACTATCATCTCCACTGCCACTGATACTTTTTCTTTTCCCATACATTTTGTAAAATATTTTAATTAATTTTTTACAATCTTTTCAACTCTAATTATTGAACCTTTGTCAAAAAGAAAAGTAATAAATGCTAGGTAGGTAGCTAGACGAACGCAAAGAAAAATGTTGTAGCCGACTGCAGAATAAGTGCGGCTTATACTGTTGTCAAATTTGACTAGTAAAAATAGGTGAACAAAACCAGACATACACAGTAAATTTGTTTTAAAAGTTTTTTCAATATTTTTTAAACCAAATTGAACCCACTTCCCCAAAATGACAGAATGAAAAATTATAGGTATGTGCACGATCAATAAGCTAGCATCTGCAACAGTACGTGGTATTAGTTTGTCATGTATGGATATAAGATTTTAATAGTAAAACGTGCAAAAAAATTTTTTTTTTCTGGCACACTTTCTAAGTTACACAGTTGCAGTAAAATGTTTGGATTTGGGGGATTTTTTTATTTTTAAAAAAACAATTATTTCCCCGCTTCATAAAAATGAATGCACAATAATTGCAAAAGCTCATTACAGTCACTTATGATTTCAGATTTTTTTCTGTAAAATATTGTGCTGTCTAGCCTCTGCTTTCTATTGCATTAAAAATGAAAAATGTCATTGATCAATCATATTGAGTCTAGCACTGCTGCTGGCACTTCTCCTATCTTTCACTCTCAACTCTGTCAATTCAATCTGTGTTATCGCTGAGCTATGAGCCTTGGTTGCTGCATTCCGTCTCTTAGCTTTTATACAAGCTAAGATAGTATCTCTTAAGGTACTGTCACATTAAGCGAGATCGCTAGCGAGATCGCTAAAGCGTCAGCGATTTTATGATGCAGCAGCGACCTCGTTAGCGACGTCGCTGTATGTGACATGTAGTGGCGATGTGGCCCCCGCTGCAATGTCGCTGATCGTTGATGAACGTTCTGAGCCATTTTTTGGTCGTTGGTGTCCTGCTGGTGAGCCTGAATCGCTGAGTGTGACACCCTTTATGAACGACTTTACCAGCGGTGCAGGCGGGACTAGGTTTTCCCAACGACCGCAGAGGTCATTATACAGATCGCTGATCTCTTGATGAGATCTTTGTGTTTGGAAGCTAACTAGCAACCATATAGCGATCGCACCAATGATCTCGCCAAGTCGTGTCGTTGTCGTGATCGCTGGTGCAATCGCTAAGTGTGACAGTTCCTTTAGAGGACTGCACTATACCATGTGATGTGAAAACTGTAAGGCATTATCGTTAAGCCTTGCCATCGTGCCTAAGGTCATGTCCGCCTTCCATGACCGATACAATCTTTTGCAATGTGTAAAATGGTGGTGGGCATTTTTTTGATGATTTATGCGAATCAACAAGCATTTTGTTCAAAATCACTGGCAACAACAAATTTCAAAAACTTTGACTCTTATTCGACTTGTGCTAAAGTGATTCAATCATCCCTAGTAACCATTTAACTGCCAATTATATTTCAATGATGTTTGTAGCAGGATGTAGTAATGCTATAACAACCCTTAACCAACTAGTACACCTAAGTACCTTCAGCTGCCAATTGCTGGAAATTTATATGCAGCGGTCCTAGGGCTAACAGTGTTTAAGTGTTTATAAAGATGTATTTCTGTCTCTTATCAGAGACCTTTGAAGTAGCTGTTACATTATTATTAGTAGTAGGAGTAGTCGTTTTATGATTACTAATGATTACTGCCTGGCCATCAATTTTACTTGTTTTCTTTCTCCCATGAAATTACTCCCTTTACTACCTAAAAGCTTTAATATGAATCCCTACTAATAAGGGATCAGCAATCTACGAAGGTGATGAAGATATTGTTATTTGATGGTAGCTCCACTAGTTTTGTGCTATTTCAGAAAGATTTTCAAGCTTTGAGCCAGAGTTTGAAAACAGCAATCATCTGTGCTAAATATGCATTCTTAAGTATCATTATTGGGTTCCCAATTTAATACTACTTATATTATTATTAGTAATGCTTTCTGAAAATAGTATAATAAATTACCGTATTTTTCGGACTATAAGACGCACCGGACTATAAGACGCACCAGGTTTTAGAGGTGGAAAATAGGGAAAAATATATTTTAAGCAAAAAATGTGGTAAAATATTTAATAACATAAATAACATACTATTATATGTGGTGTTATTATATATAATAGCATGTTATTATGTAGAAAGCTACGGGTAGGAGATGGTGCTGCGGGACCAGTGTGGTGTTCGTAAAGTACTATGTGAAGACGCTGGAGGGTGAGTATATGAATGGGGGCACGGGGCTTGTATTTAAAGCACTACTCCAGCACTGAAAAATAACACTGGAGTGCTGCTTTAAGATCCCATGGGAGAACTATAACTCTCAGCATATCCTGCAGCTCCTATGGCATGCTGGGAGTTATAGTCCACCACAGGATGGCAGAGTGCTTTTTTATGTGCTGTCATTACTAACCTTTTAATTAATTCTCTGTTGTACAGTGTGTCTGCAGGATCTGTGAGGACATCATGAAGAGGCAGGGCTTTGTGCGGTCATGTGATGCTCCAGCCCACCCTCTTCATGACCTCATCACAGGTCCTCCACAGGAGCATTCAACATCATATTAGCACAGCCCCAGGCTGTCAGGTATGCGATGCCTCCTGCTGCACTCTGCTCCTGTCGCCTCCTTCTCCTTCCAACACACATCTCCCCAGCTGCTGCAGGAATCAGGCGCTGGGGAACCATGTGTCTCTGTCATTTGTTGCTCCCCGCTCACTGCTCAGCTGATAGGTGGGCGGGGAAGCGGCTAATGAATATTCACGGCACTTAAGTATCTGGACCAGTGGTTTCCCCAGGGCTGGATTCCTGCAGCAGAGGGGATATTTTCCTGCCTCCTGCGATCTCACTCCACCGCTGCCCCCCTCCCCATGTTACATTCCGACCATAAGACGCACCCACACTTTCCTCCCAAATTTTGAGGAAAAAAAGTGCGTCTTATGGTCCGAAAAATACGGTAGTTTTTTCCCCTCTTTGCAGAAATTCATTCCCAGCAGGTTACATCCACCTGGTTCACATCAGCAATGGGTGTGATATGATGCTCAGGTCCTGGCGAAATTGCTATTTGATTGACATGAATCGGCAACAAAATGTCACCATTTTACATATTACAGAAGATTGCATTAGCCACAGAAGGATTATGTGAGGCGTAACCACGGGCTTCCCATAATGCCTTGAAGTCATGACATCACATGTTATAGCACAGCCAGTCAGGAGGAACTATCATTCATAACCCATATAAAAGCATAGGCAAAGAATGCAAGAGCCATTTTAAGCTGATTTAGGATAATGAAAGGATATCAGTGCTCACAGCTCAGCAGTAGATAAAAAGAGAAAGCCATAAAAGATTGGATGAAAACTCTAGACAATTATGTGTTGAGCAACTGCAGTAGTAAAGAAAATGAATGCAGTGGTCTGAATAATACAGTGATTCAACTGACACGGCAGGGAAGAGAAATATAGGAGAGGTGCCATGGCTAAGCATCTACCTGGTGTTCACTAGTAGGGATGAATGGACTCGTGGAAGTTTGGGTTCTGGTATCGGACCTGAACTTTATTTAAAAGTTTGTTTCGGGTGCCAGAACTGTACTCAAACTTGAACTAGAACTGTAACCCCATTGAAACAATGGGGACGCTGATTTTTGAACTGAAACACACTTCTCCCGGAACTCCAAATGTTGCAACAGACTTCCAGGGAAAGTCCGTGTTTGCCAATTAGCACCGGACACTAAGGGTCCGGTAGGAATGACGAACTTTTAAGTTTGGGTTCACTTATCTCTATTTGCTAGAACTCCTGATGATAGAGTTAAGCTTGCAATGCAGGTAGCAGCCAGCTACCACTCCTCGGCAGTCTCCGGTACTGCAGCAGCTGACCTCATGGGTCAGGATAGCAATCACAGTCTCGGAGTCACTGGCAGGACAGGATCCGGATACTAGTTCTGGTTGAGACAGTGCAAATTCTGGAACACAAGTCAGGAAGGACACTGGTATGGATTCAGGTACCGCCAGAGTGACTTCAGGTTCAGGTACCTCCGGAGCTGCTTCAGGTTTAGGTACCGCCGAAGCAGGCTCAAGTATCACCAGAGCGGCTTCAGGCTCAGATAGAGTGGTTTCAGGTTCAGAGAACACAGGTTTCAGGGACAGATACTGGTTCAAACAATACAGGTTTCAGGAACATGTTCTGGGTCAAGGGTTTTGGGAACAAGTTCTGGTTTAGACAACACAGGGGACCTGGCTACTAAATAGTTGCACAATGCTATCAAACCAAAGGGAAGGCATTGCTCAGACACCTCCCTGCTGGGGAACATGCCTTATATACTTGATGCTTCCCACCTATTTGCTAGGGGGAATTTCTAAAGTGCGCGCTCCCCCTTTAAGAATCAGGGATCATGCATGCCCGCTAGGCGCAACACCAGGAGACCTGTGCGACATGCGCAAGACAGGAAGCCGGAGCAAGGAATAAGGACACCACTGTGCAGTCGTGGCAGTGACTATGTTAGCGTCCCAGCTTGGAGGAGGGAGAAGAACCACACAGGTATGCCTGCATTGGTGTTACATCCAATTTGGGTTTTTGTCTGAAAATGGACTTCAGTGGTTTATTAAATGGTCGCATATCATTTATGACATAAAATAGGGCAGTTTTCATTACCATTTGTTTATTTAGTGATGGTAACCTAATAATGAACTGTTCTTTTGCATGCAGAAACAGATCCTTCACCTTTTGCATTCGCTCTGAATACCAAATGATGTTTGTGACTGATTATAGAGCTGTAGTTTGAAATTTCTTGTTGCCAAGTATCATTAAAGCAATTGTTTACCATTGGGCCACCCCTAATTAATGGGCTCAGCGGAAAAATAAAAAAATAAGAAAAAAAGAAAGGAAACATACTTTCAAGACTATCACAGTTTCCCCTACACGGTGCTGCATCTGCTGCAGTATTCACATTTTGTAAAAGCAGGTAGAAAAAGTGTGAAGAAATCATTATCAATTGTATCTGCTGCATTTATAGAAGCCATAAGGCAGCTGAGAGGCAGAAGAATCTGAACTGAGAACTGTAATAAATATCAGGGATATATTAAAAACAGGAGCAATAAAGAAAAGAAAGAAAGAAAGACAAACAGTACAGTCTCAAATCTAATGTTTAGCACTCTCATTCTACCAATAAAGAAAAGAGTTGATGATCTTTTATATATTAGAGACTAAAAAAGTACTCAATATCAGTCAGCTGCTTCTAAAGGTGTGCAGAATACTATTGTATATAAAATGAGGCATTGACTTGTCAAATATAAAAATAATCTTGCGTCTTTACAAATTGGTGCAGTTTCATTGATAACAAGGGGTTCGATTTTTGGCAATAATTTATCAAAATCAAGCATTGTATAGACTTATAGACATAATTTTCCTTTTGTTTAAGTGATTGTTGAAGGTCTCAGTATTTGGACTTAACCAATAGAAACGTCTGAAATGTCATTTTAACTTGTGAAAAGATTGTAATAATAATAATAATAATAATTTTATTTCTATAGTGCCAACAAATTCCACAGCGCTTTACATTATAGAGGGAACTTGTACAGACCATAAACATTACAGCATAACAATAAACACAGATCAAAGTAGATATCAAGAGGAATGAGGGCCCTGCTCACAAGCTTACAATCTATAAGGAAAAAGGGGAGGCACAAAAGGTAGATGTTAACAATGGCTTTCATTGTTCGGACCAGCCATAGTGTTCTAATCGGGTGTTCATGTAATTCTGCATGAACCAGTTAACAGCCAAAGTATGTAACAGTACAGACACAGAGGGCTATTAAATGCATAAAGCGGGTGAGAACATAATAGGTACCTGATTATGGTAAAAAAAATTTGAATGGGCCAAGAGGGATAGTTAGGTTAATGCGTTGAGGCGGTAGGCCAGTCTGAGCAAATGTGTTTTTAGGGCACGCTTAAAACTGTGAGGATTGGGGATTAATATTAACCTGGGTAGTGCATTCCAAAGAATTGGCGCAGCACATGAAAAGTCTTGGAGACGGGAGTGGGAGGTTCTGATTATTGAGGATGCTAACCTCAGGTCATTAGCAGAATGGAAGGCACGGGTAGGATGGTAGGCTAAGACAAGGGAGGAGATGTAGGGTGGTGCTGAGCCATGGAGTGCTTTGTGGGTGAGGGTAATAAGTTTGTACTGGATTCTGTACTGGATGGGTAACCAGTGTAATGATTTGCACAAGGTAGAGGCATCGGTATAACGATTGGTGAGGAATATGATCCTGGAGGCAGCATTCAAGCCAGATTGGAGAGGAAGAGTTTGGTAAGAGAGAGATCGATTAGTAGAGAGTTACAACAGTCCAAATGCGAATGAATAAGAGAAACAGTAAGGGTTTTTGCAGAGTCGTTAGTAAGAAAAGGTCGAATTCTAGAGATGTTTTTGAGCTGTAGATAATAAGAGCGAGCCAGTGATTGGATGTGGGGGGTGAATGAAAGCTTGGAATCAAGTATAACCCCAAGACAGCGGGCATGTTGCTGGTGAGTAATGGTGGAACCACACATGGAGATGGCAATGTCGGGCAAAGGTAGGTTAGTAGAGGGAGGAAACACAAGGAGTTCCATTTTTGACAGGTTCAGTTTGAGATAGAGGGATGACATGATGTTGGAGACAGCGGTAAGACAATCACTGGTGTTTTCTTAAAATGCAGGCGTGATATCGGGAGAAGAAGTGTATAATTGGGTGTCATCAGCATAGAGATGGTACTGGAAACCAAATCTACTGATTGTTTGTCCAATAGGGGCAGTATACAAAGAGAAGAGGAGGGGGCCTGGGACTGATCCTTGAGGAACCCTAACAGTAAGGGGAAGATAAGAGGAGGAGGAACCAGCAAAAGATACAGTGAAGGAACAGTCAGAGAGATAGGAGGAGAACCAGGAGAGAACGGTGTCCTTGAGGCCGATGGAGCGGAGCATAGTGAGGAGGAGCTGATGTGCCACAGTGTCGAATGCTGCGGAGAGATCCAAGGGAATTAGCATGGAGAAGTGACCATTAGATTTAGCAGTTAGTAGATCATGAGAGAATTTAGTGAGGGCAGTTTCAGTAGAGTGTTAAGAGCGGAAACCAGATTGAAGAGGGTCGAGAAGAGAGTTTTCTGAGAGATAGCGAATAAGACGGGTGTGGACCAGGCGTTCCAGGAGTTTAGAGATGAAGGGATGAATTGTAAATGTCTTTTCATGTAAACAACTGAGAAAAGTTACTTCTAGAAAAGGAGGGATAGATTTGCATGCTTGTCATGGGAGATGGTACCACAGAATAAAATTGTTTCACTGTAATTCACTTACCGTATATACTCGAGTATAAGCCGACCCGAGTATAAGCCGACCCCCTAATTTTGCCACAAAAAACTGGGAAAACTTATTGACTCGAGTATAAGTCTAGGGTGGGAAATGCAGCAGCTACTGGTAAATTTCTAAACTAAAAATAGATACCAATAAAAGTAAAATTAATTGAGACATCAGTAGGTTAAATGTTTTTGAATAGCCATATTGAATCAGAAGCCCCACAGAATGCTCCATAAAGTTCATGATGGCCCCATAAGATGCTCCATACAAATTACACCCCATGTAATGCTGCACAAAAGGTTAATAATGGCCCCATAAGATGCTCCATAGAATAGGCCCTATATGCTGCTCCATAAAGGTTATGGCCCCATAAGATGCTCCATAGATTATGCCCCATAAGATGCTCTGTATATTATGCCCTGTATGATGCTCCATATATTATGCCCCATATGCTGTCCCATAAGATGCTCCATATATTATACCCCATAAGATGCTCCGCACATTATACCCTATAAGATGCTCCGCACATTATGCCCCATAAGATGCTCCGCACATTATGCCCCATAAGATGCTCCGCACATTATGCCCCATAAGATGCTCCGCACATTATGCCCCATAAGATGCTCCACACATTATGCCCCATTATATGCTCCGCAGATTATGCCCCATAAGATGCTCCGCAGATTATGCCCCATATGATGCTCCGAACATTATGCCCCATAAGATGCTCCGCACATTATGCCACATAAGATGGTCCGCACATTATGCCCCATATGCTGCTGCAAATAATAAAAA
This sequence comes from Oophaga sylvatica, assembly GCA_033576555.1. Lineage (NCBI taxonomy): Eukaryota > Metazoa > Chordata > Amphibia > Anura > Dendrobatidae > Oophaga > Oophaga sylvatica. The sequence continues at coordinate 321,228,150 of JARQOD010000001.1, read as the reverse complement.
TTAAAAAAAAATACTCACCTCTTGTCGCTGGGGGCCAGGTGCCGGTGTCCTGAGCAGGCGGGGACACCAGCGCACTATGGGGGACAGGTGCCGATGTCACCGCCCTGGCACCTGCAATATTCACCTGTCCCCGGTCCACCACTGAGCGCCGCTGTCTTCCGGGTCCTCCGTCAATGACTGCTCAGGCAGAGGGCGCGGCGCGCACTAACCACGCCATCGCGCCCTCTATCCTGAACATTCACAGCCAGAGGACGGAGCGCAGCAGAGTGCAGCGGTGGAATGGGGCCAGGGAATATCGCATATACTTACCTGCTCCTGGCGCAGTCTCTGCTGCCCCTGCTCTTCTCCCGCGGTCTCCGGAAGCTCTTCCTTCCAGCAGCGGTCACGTGATACCGCTCATTAAAGTCATGAATATGCGCATATTCATGACTTTAATGAGCGGTACCACGTGACTGCTGAACACAGGCGCCGGAGACCTTGGGAGAAGCAGGGGGGCTGCAGAGACCGTGCCAGGAGCGGGTAAGTATGATCTGACAGCCGCGCTCCCCCTCCCCTGCCGACCCCCGGTATATGACTCGAGTATAAGCCGAGAGGGGGACTTTCAGCCTTAAAAAAAGGGCTGAAAATCTCGGCTTATACTTGAGTATATACGGTACTTATTAATTTTAAAGTAATATAACAACATAGTTATATAGTTAGTATTAGCGATGGGTGAATCCGTGGATGTTCGGATCCGTCGGGTTCAGCCGAACATTAAAAAAACTTTGGTTCGGGTACCAGAAAGGTACCCGAACTCAAACCCGAACCCATACACCATTCAAATGAATGGTGGCCCGAGCATCTGGGATTTCCCATGCTGTCATCTGTATGAGAGCATGAGAAACACCGGTAGGTTTGTTACCGCTGGCCAGAGCGCTGCGGTTACGACGATGACAGCGTGTGAGCCAGCAGCTGTGACCAGTGGTTATTTAAATAATTTAAAAAAACAAGTGGGTCCACCCCATTTTTAATAACCGGTCAAGCTAAAGCAGACAGCTGCGGGCTGCATCCTTCAGCTGTCAGCGTTATCCTGGCTAATTACCATAAATAGAGGGGTCCCACGCTTTTTTTAATATTTAAACAAAGTATTTAAAAAATGGCTGGGGTCCCCCCATTTTTGACAACCATCCAAGTTAAAGCACACAGCTTGGGGCTGGTATTATCAAACTGGGAAGGGGACATGGACATTGGCATTCCCTAGCCTACAAAAAGCAGCCTGCAGCCGCTCTAGAAAAGGCACATCTATTAGATGAGCCTTGCCCAGCTCTTTCCACTTGCCCTGGTTCGGTGGAAAGTGGGGTAACAAGATTGGGCTTTGTAATGTCAGCTGACATCAAGCCCAGGTATTTAAATAATTAATAAAAATGGCGTGGGAACCTCTCTATTGTTGATAACATGCTAAGTTAAAGCTCACTGCTGGGGGCTGTCTATTTTGCCTGTGATAGTTATCATAAATAGAGGGGACCTCAGGTCTTTTTTTTTACACAGCATGCCAAGCATTTAAATCCCTAAGTTCCCACTGTGTCACATGTGTTGCGGGAATGATTACTCCCTTGGAAATCCTTCCCTTTAACTTGTCATTGGATCCTATGTGGTCCATGACAGCTGGATCATCACAAGCCATCACTAGTAATCTATCAACCTGATCCATCATATGCTAAATGCCAACACTAGAGAGAAAGCAAGAGAAACAGCAAAACATTTGGTTAACAAATAATTCTATCTTTCTGATTATGGAATCCCTTATAGCCACCTACCTATGTTACCATCCCTCCAGCTGGGCTGTTCTCCTGGCTTTTAGGAAGAGAAGTATTCACAAGGTTGCCATTTTTGAGACCGACATCCTTGCATCTTGATTAGAGATGATCAAATTTGTTTGTTGCTAATGTAAAACTAAAAACAAGATACGATGGCTTAAAATGTGGGAGCTGCTAACAACAGCAGCAGAAACACCACCACCACCACCTCTTGAACCAGCAGTCCATAGTAGAACTATCAAAACAATGGCCTGCATGAGAGAAAAAAAACATGAGGCAAAAAATGTGAGAGCCTCTAGAAGTAGCACCACCGTTACTGCAGGCAGGAACTGTCTCAGCAGTAGTAGTAGCAAGCACAGGTCACACTTGGCCACCTTTGCCTCCAGCAAAAGTATGAGTATGGAAATAGTGGATTTTGGAATAAATGCCAGAAAAACTGAATACTGGAAATAGCCCACAGTGATAAAATAACCTGATTGTCATGTATAGTGTACAGTTCCTATAGCGTCTTGTGCTTGGGTGCGAGGAAAACACAGGAGACACAGGTTGATATGAAATGACTTGTATTACTTCATACAAGCATGCTGAAAAGTTCACACAGTTTGCAGGAACAGCGACAGGAGACACAGCAGGCCAGAGTAACTTCAATCACTACAATAAATCTCCAAAGCAGGTTCAGGATCTCTTCTCTGTACCGTAATTCCTCTGCAAACATGGATTCACCAAACAGCAGGTTTCCAGAGTCCAAAAGTGTTCCAAGGTTCCTCAGTAGGGAATAGCTGGAGTACAAGTCCAAGGTTTCCAGAAGTCAGGTCACAGACTGACTGAGGCTTGATTCAGGAGCACTGATTGTTCAGCTGAGGCTGCTTAAGAAGCAAGAGGGAAGAATCAGGGCGGGAACATGAAAACTGGAAACTCCATATTAACTGAGGGCAAGAGCTGCAGAAAGACAGAAAGCAAAATGGCCGACGGAAAACTGAGTTTCAAGGAACATGTCAACAGAGACAAAGAACCTTACATTACTCCCCCCTTAGGGACAACCTCCGGATGACCTCAGACCAGGCTTGTCAGGGTACCTCTGATGAAACTGGCGGAGCAGGTGAGGAGCATTTACATTATTGACTGGTTCCCATGAGTTGTCCTCCACTGGGTAGCCCTGCCATTTAATCAAATATTGCAACTGATTTCTGTGCAACCTGGAATCTAGAATCCTTTCCACCATAAATTCTTCCTGACCATCGACCAGCACTGGGTCAGGGCAAGGAGAAGAACGTCCAGGAAACGTATTGGGTGTTGCAGCCTTTAGTAGGGATACATGAAAGACAGGGTGGATTCTCATAGTTCTGGGCAGTTGAAGACGACAAGCAACAGCACTTATAATCTTATTGATCTTATAAGGTCCAATGTACTTATGTCCCAATTTAGACGATGGAATCTTTAATTTAAGATTTCTGGTTGACAGCCAGACCAAATCTCCTACCTTGAAAGCTGGTGCAGGTTTACGAAATTTATCTGCTGCTTTCTTGTACCTTTCCTGAGCCAATTCTAGATTTTCCTTTAGAAGATCCATATTCTTTTGTAAAGAAGTGATTCTTTCAGCCACTGCCGGCAAGGGCGTATCTATGGGAAATCGAGGAAGAATGTTAGGATGATAACCTAGATTGGAGTAAAAAGGAGACTGCTTAGTGGAGGCGCTCTGAGAGTTGTTATAAGAGAACTCAGCCAGTGGAAGTAGATCCACCCAATCATCCTGTAGGTGGCAGATAAAACAGCGGAGATACTGCTCCAGGGTCTGATTGGTTCGTTCTGTCTGTCCATTAGTCTGGGGATGAAAAGCAGAAGAAAGGTTTACTTTAATGTCCAATGCTGCACAGAAATTTTGCCAAAACCTTGAAGTGAATTGCACCCCTCGATCCGAAATGACCTCATCCGGTACTCCATGTAAGCGAAACACATTCTTAATCATCAAGTCTGATGTCTGTTTTGCAGTGGGTAAGCCGACACAAGGGATAAAATGAGCTGCCTTTGTTAGACGGTCAACCACCACTAGAATGGTGTTCTTCCCTTGAGAGGTTGGTAACTCCACAATGAAGTCCATAGAAATGGATCCCCACGGGCGGGACGGGGTGGGAAGAGGTTGCAACAGACCAGTTGGTGAGGAGCGAGGTGTTTTCCATCTTGCACAGACTTCACATGAAGTGACATAGTTTAAGACATCTTTCCTGTAAGTGGGCCACCAAAAGAAACGAGAAAGAAATTCTTGTGTCTTTAGAATTCCCCTATGCCCGGCTATCTTGGAATCGTGGATGAGTTGCAATACTCTCAATCTGACTGTTTCAGGTATATACAGACGTTGTCCCTGAATCCACACACCATTCTTAAAGACAAGACTTACGTCCCTTGGGGGTTGAGCCAACAAAGAATCCGCATAGTATGCTTCCTTGATGTCCTTAAGTAGGTCTTGATTATGAATCACTCCCAGGAATCTAGAGTCAGGAAGAATAGTCTTAGGAGGAGTAAGTGGACGTGTCTCTGCTGAATGAATCCTAGAGAGTGCATCAGCCTTTCCATTGCGCGATCCTGGTCTATAAGAAATGACAAAATTAAATTGGTTTAGGAAAAGATTCCAGCGAGCCTGGCGAGGAGTCAGGCACTTAGCCGACCTGATAAATTCAAGGTTACGATGGTCTGTCAGGACGACTATTTGCTGTGCAGCTCCCTGAAGAAGGTGTCTCCATTCCTTGAAGGCGGCAATAATGGCCAACAATTCTCTATTGCCCACATCGTAGTTCCTCTCAGCCGAAGACAACTGCTGGGAAAAGAAGGCACAGGGATGCAAGACATTCTTCTCACCTGTTCTCTGAGAGAGTATAGCTCCAACGGCACAGTCTGAAGCATCCACCTCTATTATGAAGGCAAGCTCGGGGTTGGGATGTACTAAGATAGGTGCGGTGGTAAATTTATCCTTTAAACAGGAAAATGCTTCCTGAGCTTGCGGGGTCCAGGAGAACCTAGACTGTTTCCGGGTAAGTTGGGTGATAGGTGACACTACCTCAGAAAAATTCTTAATGAAACGTCTATAGAAGTTGGCAAACCCGATGAAACGCTGCACCTCCTTCACATTTCTAGGAATTGGCCAATCCTTGATGGCTTGGGTCTTGCTTCCATCCATACTAATCCCTTGCGTAGATAGTACATACCCAGAAATTGAATTTCGGTCCTATGGAATTCACATTTTTCAAGTTTGATGTAGAGATGGTTTTGTCTTAGGCGTTCTAAGACCATTCTCACATGTCCATGATGTTCCTCTGTGGAGTTAGAAAAAATTAGAATATCATCCAGATAAATCACCACAAATGTATCTAGGAGATCCCTGAAGATATTATTCACGAAGTGTTGGAAAGTGGCTGGGGCGGTACTCAGACCAAAAGGTATAACTAGATATTCAAAGTGTCCATAGCGTGACCTGAAAGCAGTCTTCCATTCATCCCCAGGTCTAATACGGACCAAGTTATAGGCCCCACGGAGATCCAGTTTAGAGAAAATTTTGGCATGCCGCACTCTCTCCAACAACTCAGGGATTAAAGGCAATGGATAACGGTTTCTAATAGTAACCTTATTGAGTTCCCTATAGTCTATGCAGGGTCTCAGAGATCCATCTTTCTTCTTCACAAAGAAGATGGGTGCACCTGCGGGAGATGAAGAGGGGCGTATGAAGCCCTTGGCTAAATTTTCGTCTATATAATCCTTCAAAGCTTTTAGCTCGGGCCCCGCTAGGGGGTAGATCTTACCAAAAGGTATCTCGGCTCCAGGCAATAATTCAATTGGACAATCATATGGACGGTGAGGAGGAAGCTGATCAGCGTTCTTCTTGTCACATAAATCCACATAGTCCTGGTATACAGCTGGTAGTTCAGGGACTGACATGGTTCCTTTAGGAACAAAGCAAGCTGAAACTCCTTGACTCATCTGTTTCTCCGGAAAGTGTAATTCCTTGGTCTCCCAGTTAATCGTAGGATTCTGCGCCTGCAGCCATGGTAGCCCTAGAATAATGGGAAAGTGGGGAGAAGAGATAAGCAAAAAAGACATTTTCTCCTGATGATCTTTACCCATAAGGACCCTCAAAGGCTCTGTTTCTTGATCCACTGGTCCAGAAGTCAGTAGAGAGCCATCCACAGTCTCCATCTGTACTGGAGTAGCCTTCTTCACTGAACGTATCCCCTGTTTCAGAGCAAAGGAGATATCCATAAAATTTCCACTTGCTCCTGAGTCGATCATAGCAGAGCTAGACACCCAGACTGAGTCAACCCAGAGTTTGATGGAAAGGAAGCAATGAGAACTGTTTCTTTTATAACTCAGCCTTGACACCGCTGAGGAAACTTGAAAAATTGCAGCGTTTATACCGTCATCGTCCCCAGAACTAACAGAGTTTAAGTCCGAGAAATCAAGATCTCTTGCAGCAGATCTCTCTGGAGCCTGAGGCTCGGACATGACAGAGCTCCTCTCGCAACACTCACAGTGAATGACTGCTGCAGTAGTCTTACGAGAACGGCTGGGGCAGTTTATAATGAAGTGCCCTGACTTACCACAGTAGAAACATAGATTTTCCTTTATACGATGTTCTTTGCGTGCATCACTAACCCGTCTTTGTAAAGAGTCCACCTGCATGGGTTCAGGTTCTGGTTCCCTTGTGATCCTACTCAAAGGTTCCCTAGCTGAGGAGGGAGGCAGTATAAGGTTAGTGCGATTATTTTCGAACCATCTCTCTTGTCTGCGTTCAGTCAGACGAGCATCAATACGGATACAATAGTTAATAAAGTCACCTAACGCAGTGGGAGGGTCGGCACGAGCAAGTTCATCCTTAATCAGTGGAGACAACCCTTTCCGAAAAATAGATTTTTTAGCGGAAGTGTCCCAAGTGGTATCAAGAGCCCATCTCCTGAAATCCAGGGCATATTCGGCTACTGAACGCTTACCTTGGCGCAAAGTTAACATGGCTGCTTCAGCTGTTGCACCTCGATTGGGGTCATCAAACACCTGCCCCATGGCTGAAATAAAAGCATCAAGGTGATTCAAACAATCATCCTCAGTCTCAATCAGAGGGTTTGCCCACATCAAAGCCTTATTGGTAAGCAACATGATTATAGTAAGCACTTTGGATCATTCAGTGGGAAATTGTGAAGCATGTGCAGAGAAAAATAAATTGCATTGATTAATAAATCCCCTGAATTTCTCACGTTCACCGCCAAAACGAAAAGGAGGTAATTTGGGGATCCCAGAACTCGGGGTTATGGCAGGAGCCTGGGCTCGTTCCTCTAGAGCCTCAATCCTGGCTCGCAATTCCTGGGTAGTCTGTCCAAACACTTGCAAATTATGATTAGTGAGGTCCTGTAGGCTTGCAAAACGGGTTTTTAAAGTCTGTACATCTGAAAGGATTGTATCAGTCACTCCGCAAAGTTCCTTTATGCGGGCCTCCATCTTCCAGATCTTTTAAGGCAGAAGTGCTGGAAGGAGAAGAGGAAAGGAAAAAAAAAAAAACAATAGTGTTTACCTGTGGTAACACTCCAGAGTAAAATTTTAAGGGAATGCGCTCACCTGGAATGGTTGTGAGAAGTCACAACTACTGTCATCACATAAGGTATTAAACGGACATCTGATATCCACAGTCACAGCAGACACGGCTTTCCCAGACCCAGCAGACACTAAACATTGGCTCCTGAATCTTGTCATGTATAGTGTACAGTTCCTATAGCGTCTTGTGCTTGGGTGCGAGGAAAACACAGGAGACACAGGTTGATATGAAATGACTTGTATTACTTCATACAAGCATGCTGAAAAGTTCACACAGTTTGCAGGAACAGCGACAGGAGACACAGCAGGCCAGAGTAACTTCAAGCACTACAATAAATCTCCAAAGCAGGTTCAGGATCTCTTCTCTGTACTGTAATTCCTCTGCAAACATGGATTCACCAAACAGCAGGTTTCCAGAGTCCAAAAGTGTTCCAAGGTTCCTCAGTAGGGAATAGCTGGAGTACAAGTCCAAGGTTTCCAGAAGTCAGGTCACAGACTGACTGAGGCTTGATTCAGGAGCACTGATTGTTCAGCTGAGGCTGCTTAAGAAGCAAGAGGGAAGAATCAGGGCGGGAACATGAAAACTGGAAACTCCATATTAACTGAGGGCAAGAGCTGCAGAAAGACAGAAAGCAAAATGGCCGACGGAAAACTGAGTTTCAAGGAACATGTCAACAGAGACAAAGAACCTTACACTGATAGGGTTGAGGTAGACATACATAGCATAACCTGGTAGAGGTTTTAATTCTTTATGCTAAAAAGTGCAAACTATTTAGGGGTATGAATAAAATAATCGCATTTCCTCTAAAATGAAGTAAATTATCTTTAAATTGATAAAGTAGCGATTGCTTATCACAGGTATTTTTGATGACACCTCAGGGTGTCAAATAGGGATAGATAGGCAAATGCAATGGATTTGAAACTAAAAACCAGGCACATGTCCCCCATATGCCACAAAATCTCAATCACAGCAGGATGATGTTACCACTAACAGCGACACCATCAGTTTGAGTCTGGGTTCAGCACAGATTGGTCTGCCTGATGTCAAATGAATAAAAGGGATAATATTTGGAACTTTGGAAGTTTAAAAAACGTTAAGTGTTTCAGTGCTTTATGTTACTAAATAGACTGTTAGTTACTACCAGGTTACCATCTGTTTCTATGATGAGGTCACTTTGATAGTACTAAGGATGTGTTTGCATGAAAGAGTTTGAAACTGGTTGGATACAGTCCTAGGAGAATGTTACATGTAATTTTATATACATACAGTTAAGTCCAGATATATTTGGACAGTGACACAAGTTTTGGCATATAACTGTTTACCAAAAGATATTCAATATAAAGTCATATAATCAATATGGGCTTAAAGTGCAGACTCTCAGCTTTAATTTGATGGTATTTACATCCTAATTTGAGTAAGGGTTTAGGAATTACAGCTCTTTAATATGTAGCTGCCTCTTTTTAAAAGGACCAAAAGTAATTGGACAGATATCTCAAACAGCTCTTTTATGGGCTGCATGGAATATTCCCTCATTAATTCACTATTAGTTAAGCTGGTAAAAGGTCTGACGCTGATTCCAGGTGTGGCATTTGCATTTGGAAGCTGTTGCTATGAACCCACAACATGCGGTTAAAGGAGCGCGCAGTGGAAAATTAAAAAAATAAAATGCTTCTGTTTTTTAACTCCCACATTGCTCACAAGCAACTTAATTCAGCAAGCCCAGTGAATGATTTGGCTTCAATTTCCTAGTATTACATCCTGATATGGTCCAGTGATGATACAGAATAAAATCATTAATAATAAATGTTACTTTACATAATACCATTTTTTCTTGATGCACCAAGTTTCTGTTTTTCTTGTTGCATTTTGTTACATATCTACAGCTGCTTTTTTATTGTGGGTGGAAAATAAGACTTCTTGTAATGGTACTTTAATCCTCCCACATTCATACCAGGCTGTGTGTCAGTTTCCTGTGCTTACCAGGACTCTTACTTGCCTTATACGAGACCCAAAGAAAAAAATAATAAACACCAATACATTACATTCCCATAATTTGACGTTTCCCTGGACTTTCCCAGTTGGAGTCCATAAAGCTTATGACAAACCAAATGTCAGATCCTGTTCATTCATGTGTATATATAAACATATATATACAAACAGTTTAAATGCTAGTGTTCAGGCAAAGAAAAAAACAAGACAAAAAGCCACTGCTTCCACAAAAACACAACTGTTGTCAGAAATCCCTGTTTAATTTAACCTTAAAAACCCTCTGTTTAAATTAACCAGGAAGTGTAAATTCTTTAATGTCACTGGAAGAAAAGCTATTTTTGTATATTGTCATCTCAAAGGCAATCAGACTGTCAAGTAGATAGGAATCATAGATACTAGAAGTTCATCAATAGCTTTCTTTTAAGGTTACCATGCAAGACATTTCCATTTGCATTTTCTCAGCCCCCAATTTATATAATTAAATAAATAAAATAAATAATTTTCTAAGAAAATTAACATTAAAGAAAAGGGGAAGATCTACAACTGGTCCCAAAATGATGTTTATTTCTTGTTAACTGGTGTGTTTTAGACATTGGAGCATGGTTAAGCGTTATGGACACTGTGCTTACTGATGCTACTATAAGGCTAAGTGCACACGTTCAGGAATATTTGCATTTTTTTCGCGTTTTTTCCACGATTTTCCGCGGTAAAAACGCGAAAAAAAACGCAAGCATTAAGCATCCTATACATGTTAATTGATTCCGCATGTTTTGGCCATATGTTGCGTTTTTTTTCCGCGAAAAAAACGCTTCGCGGAAAAAATAGCAACATGTTCATTAATTTTGTGGAATGTAAGCGGTTCATGTGCGGTGATACCAGGGTCTGGAGGAGAGGAGACTCTCCTCCAGGCCCTGGGTACCATATCCCTGGTAAAACAATAATTAAAATAATATATAATGACATTCTCACCTTCCGGCGGCCCCCGCAGCCTTCCCGCCTTCAGCGACGCTTTCGGCAACTTCCGGTCCCAAGAGTCCTTTGCGAGAATCACCCAGATGGCGTAGCGGTCTCGCAAGATGCTACGTCATCGGTGTGATTTGTCGCAATGCATCCTTGGGACCGCGAGTTGCCGGGAGCGTCGCTAAAGGCGGGAAGGCTGCGGGGGCCGCCGGAAGGTGAGAATATCATTATTTATTATTTTTTTTATTATTTTTACATTAGATCTTTTTACTATTGATGCGACATAGGCGGCATCAATAGTAAAAAGTTGGTCACACGTGTCAAACACTATGTGTGACTCGTGTGACCAACCTGTCAATCAGTTTTCCAAGCGATGCTACAGATCGCTAGGAAAACGCTAGCATTCTGCAAGCTAATTACGCTTGCAAAACGCTATTATTCTGGCGGGAATACGCTTACAAAAAACGTGCGTATTTCCCGCGGGAGAAGTGCGGGATTGCCGCGGAAATTTCCGCGGCAATTCCGCAACGTGTGAACTTAGCCTTAATGTGTCATACAGTAATGACTGTTTTATCATCATACTCCTGTCCTATATATTACTAAGATGCATGATGCACTTTATTATTTAATTGCTCTGTGTAATCAGGGTGCACATGCCATCTTTCTACCTGATCTCTTGGCTCTAATTGTCTCTTGTACTGTTTTATACAGAACTTTTGTTATTGTGTTATATATGATTGTTTTGAAGATGTTGTATGCAATAAATTTATACCTTTTTAAACATTATCTGGACCATATTGCTCCAAACTTTCTTTTTTTCTAATTCATGTTACTGCACGGTCAGACACCACCATTACACAGTACACAGTAAGGACACATTTATAAGATTATCTCAGCACAGGAAAAAATTTTAACTCATCCAATTGTGTAATTATTGTGGAATTGTTATTATTCCAAGATCTGTTCATTAAAAAATACTTTTGTTCATGGGAAACCCCTTTATTATTAGGAAAAAGAAAAAGTAGATGTCAGCTTACCAGTATGGGCATGCTCTCCCCAATACAATCCAAAGCCACGCATGGATCAGGGCAAAATAACTGCAGCAAAGTCCAGCAAGGAAACGTGAGATCCAGCAAAAAAGGCTGAGGATAATAGTATAGTATGTAACTTTTAATCCAAGTTAATAGCATGCTGTGTACATATTGGGTCAAGCATTATCACGCTGATAGCAAAGATCAACGTGTTTGAACATTTTAAACGTGTGCGTAGCGCTTAGTTGAGCACCATTTTGGCTATTATGACATGACACTGAGCCATCACTGAACCACCACCATGCTTCACTGTGGGCAGGGTCTTTTTATGAGCAAATGCAATATATCATTCTTTCTCCTTTAGACATATCCCTGATCTGTAGGCAAGAAAGTTTCTTTTGCTTCATCGCTCCACTGAAAAGATAACAAAAACATCTGTGGCTGCTTATTGGGAGTTAAGCTGACTTTCTTGTTCTTTTGGTTTAGAAGAGCTCTACATTTTGGAGTTTGGGCATGGATACTTTCAGTGTTTAGTTGGTGCCTTCCTTCGCAGATTTAAACCTCAGTGCCTGTATACAGTACATCAAATCTTACTGGAGGTCTTTTGCACTCACTTAAGGGTTTTAAACCACCTCCTTCCTCAGGAATCTGGTGGAAGACAGTGATAGCTTCCTTTTTCTGCCATATCACATAGCGTGGCCAGAGTTTCTTTGACTTTGAACTTGAGAACTATACATCTGTGTTTCTAGGAAAGTTCAATGCCTTTGCAATATTTTGTATAATTTTCCTTGCTTGTGTAAGGTAGTGATTTCTTCTCTTAACCTTTTGAACCGTGGTCAACCAAACCATAGCCAGTCTAGATATTTGATGTGTTTTCTTCTCCGGTTGGCTAGTCTCTTGATTAATTGCATTATGTGTGTTTGAGACAATTCCTAATTTGCAAATGTGTTCTCTTATAAGGGATTTAATTCAGGGGATTGATTAATTCTGAGACTGCAGTTGTTGCTAAAAGTAGCATTTTGTGGTGAAGATATAGAAACCACTTGTTAATTTGGTTGAGTTCCAGTATTTAAATTGTTCTTGTTTGATTGCTTTATTGCAAATAACAGACCATTTTTAAATGTCTATGGTAAACCTGATTTGTAATGGGGGGTAAATAATTTTGATTGCAACTACAATCAAACTGCAACTGTTTGTATATCGTTGGCATGCTGTAACACTTTTGCACAATAAAAGCATATTTTACACAAAACAATGTTCAAAGCAATGTTCCATCAACATAGCCATATCAGGATTTGTTATTTGCATGATGAGTTGTAATTTTGAGTTTTATTAGTTTAACGTACAAATAATTTACTTAAAAAATTTTTGGGTGTGGTGGGAAGCTGCATGAAAAGCAGCAAATCTACCATTAGGTTTCCAAATCATTACAGCTTGTTAGTTTGACAAGTAATCTAACATGCTTTAACCTATGGCTGATGTTTGGGCCTTTGTTAGTTTCCCATTTGCCATAGTAGCACATTGGCACCTTGTGACTGGGTTACGGTGACACTTATGGAATCACCAACTCTCTGCCAAACATCTTAGATGCCATGATTAATAGCTAAGAGGTCAAGAATTCAGCTTTCTTCAATGATTCAGCAATTCTCTTGTAAACAAATCCTCAGGTAGTTCAGTAGTGCACATGGATGCATTATTACTTATAGATATCTGCCAGGAAGTTAAGGGCAACTTATATAAAGTTATTACAAGTTGGCAATATAGCTTTGTTTATTAACCCTGGGTCAGGCACATTTCTGGCTCTCTTGAGTTCAGGTGCAGTGCGCCTGACAGGCACAGGTTGATAAACGCCTATAATATCTAATTATCTCAATTTTTGGGCTCTAAAAGTAATCAGTGATCTTCACACAGATGTAGTAAAAGAGAGTACACAAAATCAGATGCAAAGAAAAAACATTTAATAACCATAAGCGTCATAAAACAAGAATCCAAATTTCCAAACTACAGACAAAACCCTCTTATTTGTAAGAAAACCCTACTTATTTCTATGAAATATCCACAAATTTTGCATTATTCATTCATAAAACGAACAAAATAAACAATTGTGATGCAAAAAGCTCAGAAAGTACGAACTTTCAAAAGTGAGAACCTTCTGGCGCAATGAGCCTGAGAGGGCACGGAGGTCACACCTGCTCTCCGTTAGGACGGTGGTAAAACTGTGTTAGGCCCTGTGCACACTTTGCGTTTTTAGATGCGTTTCCGTTGCGTTTTTCAACGTGCGGAAACGCATCCAACCGCAGCACAGTGCACATGCAATGCAATCCAATGGGAACCACAGGTCTGCTGTGCACATGCTGCGGAAAAAAACGCGCGGTTTCGCCGTGCTTTATTTTCCGCAGCATGTCCATTTTTTGTGCGGAACTGCAGCGGTTCGGCGCCCATTGACTTGCATTGAGTCGGGCACTTCCGCAGCAAAACCGCAGGTCTAAAAAAGATCTGCGGTTTTGCTGCAGGTGAAACCGCTGCAGTTCGGGAGGGAAGTGTGTGGGCCGAGTGTGGGCGTGTATAATGTGCGGCGCTATGTGTGTGGGCAGTGCGTGGGTGTGTATAGTGTGCGGCGCTATGTGTGTGGGCGGTGCGTGGGCGTGTATAGTGTGCGGCGCTGTGTGTGTGGGCGGTGATTGTGTGCCGGTGTCTGCGTGATCGGTGTGCGGGCCTGTGTGCGGGATCGGTGTAAGCGCGGCAGTGTGCGGGGCTGTGTGCGTGATCTGTATATGTGCGGGGCTGTGTGCATGATCTGTGTATGTGCGGCGGTGTGCGGGGCTGTGTGTGTGTCTCCGCGTATGCAGGCATCGTCGGATGGGACTACAAGTCCCATCCGGCTATGCCTGCTACAGTGACTGACACATTAGCCAATGATGGGACAGTAGTAGTTCCATCATCCGACTAATGTGCTGAATGTAAAAAAAACAAAACACATACATGACATACAACATATAACATACAATGACGTACAGAACATACACATGACATACAACACATAGAGTATATACTCACCTATTCCCCGACGCCATCCATCTGTGTACCGCTCTGCCGCCGGGAGAGAGAATGACATCACTACAGTTCATTCTCTCACGGCAATGCTGGGTGAGAAAATTCCCATGCAGCATTGCCATAAAGTGAGAAAATGAACTCAGGTAACCTCAGTGATGCACTGCAGGAGCCATTGTCTCCTGTCAGTGCATCACTGGAAGGCCCTACAGAGCAGTGGCATCACCTGATGTCACTGTTCTATAGGGGAGACCGTCGTGGGACATTCGTTATTAATTGGACTGCGTCAGACAGGGAGTATACGGTTGTTTTATTTTTTTACGCTTTATTACAGGAGATCGAGGGCGTCGCTTGGATCTGAGCATATAATAAAGATATGAAAACCGTGTTGTGCTTTATTTCATTCAAATAATTTATTCTTATGCATGTGTTGTTTTTTTTAACACTTTATTAATATAAGATTAATAATGGATAGGTGTCTTATTGACACCTCTCTTTTATTAACCGAGCTTAATATCACCTTACAATAGCAAGGTGATATTAACCCCCCCACCGCTACAGGGGAGTGGGAAGAGAGGGGCTAAGTGCCGGAATTGGTGCATCGTACAGATGCGCCAATTCTGGGGCGGCTGAGTGCTGGTATTTTTAGCCAGGGGGGTGCGCCAATATCCATGGCCCCTTCCTAGGCTATGAATATCAGCCCGCAGCTGTCTGCCTAGCCTTTCTGGCTATAAATTATAGGGGGACCCCATGTCATTTTTTTTGGGGGGTCCCCCTATTTTAATAGCCAGTGAAGGCTAGCTGCGGGCAGATATTCATAGCCTGGGAAAATCCATGGGTATTAACCCCTTCCCAGGCTAGAAATATTGGCCCCGGCTGTTGGCTTTCCCCTCTGGCGCAGAAAGTTGCGCGGGAGCACACGCCATTTTTTTCCTATTTTTTTTTTTTAACTATATTGCGTTAAGATTTTGTGTGTGTGTGCGCGTGTGTCTTTAACTATGTACCATCTTATCTATCATCTATCTATCTACCTATATATCTTTCTGTCTATCTATATATCTATCTATCTTTCTATATATATTTCTAACTATCTATTATCCATCTATCTATGTATTATCTATCTATCTATCTATCTATATCTATTATCTATCTATCTATCTATCTATTCTATCTATCTATATCTATCTCTATCTGTGTGTGTGTAATGGAGTGTGGGTTGGACAAATGTAAAAGAGGAGGTTGGACAAGAAATGACATCACAAATCTTTTTTTTTTGTTAAACAACATATCTTTACTTAGCTGTCAAAAACGCATACAAAAACGCATGAGAAAAAGCATGAAAAACCGCGTCAAAACTACGACAAAATCGCATCAAAACCGTGTCAAAACCGCGTTAAAAAAGGATATGCGTTTTCTGCCAAGAGGTGCGGATTCGACGTGGAAAAATCCACAGGCAAATCCACAATGTGTGCAAAGGCCCTTAGGAGGTTTCAAGCAGCGCCTAAAGATAGGAAGGTACTGGCAGGGGCGGTATCCCCTGTTGCCTTGGAGAGGAAGGAGAAAAAAATGTGCCTGTCAGGCATATTGCGCCTGATGCAGGGTTAAGGGTAGGTCTCCATGGCATCATAGTTGGTTACATTGCGATGGTCATAAGGTTGCTTGTGGCCTGAGGATATGTTTCAAACTCTGTCATGGGGACCTTGTGGAAATTTCAACAAGCTGCATCAATGTTCACAGATACACTGATATACGCCCCACCAGGCAAGATGTTGATATCGGTGTAGGTGGTGCTACTTCTCTTTTTAGCATACCGTATATACTCTTGTATAAGCCAAGATTTTCAGCACATTTTTTTGCGCTGAAAATGCCCCCTCGGCTTATACACGAGTCATTGTGCAGAAACCAGTGGGGGAGGAGATGCAGCGGCTGGAGCCGGTGGCTGGGACATCATACCTTCCTGTGCAACCGCTGATCGTCCCTGCATTCTCCGTTGTCCTAGGGCTGGAAGCTTCTTCCTGTGTTGAGTGGTGACATGGTACTGCTCATTATGGTCATGAATATGGACACAACTCCACTCCCATAGGCGTGGCATCCATATTCATGACCTTAATGAGCGGTACCAAGTGACCGCTCAGCACTGGAGAGCTGCAGGAAGCCGGGACAACGGAGAATGCAGGGCACATTCAGCGATTGCACAGGAGGGTATGATGGAGCAGGATGGGGGGAGCACGGAGGAGGACGGGAAAGAACGGAGGAAGACAGGGGAAGCACGGAGAAGAACTGGGGAGCACAGAGCAGGATGGAGGAGCATGGAGCAGGTTGGGGAGCACAGAGGAGGATAGGGGAAGCACAGAGGAGGACGGAGAAGTATGGAGCAGGACGGGGGAGTACAGAGCAGGATGGGGAGCACAGAGGAGCACTGAGCAGGACTGGGGGAGCATAGAGCAGGATGGGGGAGCATGGAGCAGGATGGGAGAGCACAAAGGAGCACAGAGCAGGACGGGGGAGCACTGAGAAAGACGGGGGAGAACTGAGGATGACTGGGGTGCACTGAGGAGCATGGAGGAGGACAGGGGAGCATGGGGGAGGACAAGGAGCTGAGCCATACATAGAAGGATGGGACGGGGAGCCGAGCCATGCATACTGGGAGGGGGGGAGAGCCACACAGAGCAGGACAGGGATGAGGGGACAATGTATACCCGGCTTATACTCGAGTCAATAAGCTTACCCAGTATTCCGCGGCAACATTAGGGGCCTCGGCTTATACTCGGGTCGGCTTATACTCGAGAATATATGGTAATTATAATTGTCATATACATGTAATTATCTTTTTATGCTGCAATATTAACAATTTTATCATAATATAAAAATGAATTACCTGTATGTGGTTATTTGCAGATACATGCTAACTAGATAGGAAAAAAATGTATTATGTCCAACACCTTTTGACTGATGCACAGCAGAATGTTGAAACACTCCCAGTGCTATACTGCTTACATTCATTTTTAACATTCTGTCTCCTTTACATATGTTTTACATCAAGATTGTTTATGTATTAATGTATCATCTGGAAATACTGTAACACACATGAAATCAGTGCCAGAACATATTGGGATCAGAGTATAAGTAATTAGAGCACAAATAATTTTCAAGTGTTTGATGTCCCAAAGCTGGTACCAAATGTCACTTTCATAGTAGTGTCAGGCACTCACAATGCTCCGGAAGGGCCAATGATAAATATTGATATTTTCCCACTAGCAGATCCAATATAGAAGGAAGTAAAAAATCTCTATTAATTCTGGATTTAGAATTTCTAGCTAAAAATTTTCCAGATGTTCCTATAATTCTGGAATCTGGAGGTCGGTACACATGAAAAGTAATACAATATGGAGGAGCAAGCAGGTAATGTAGTCAGTGGGATGCCAGAGGTTGATACACAGGAAACGGCAATACAGTGTGAAGGAGATGCAGGTGAGAGAGATAGGCTAATCTCTTAAAGAAGGACGTGCAATGACAGACTTTAAAAAAGGTGTCCAAATAAGGTGGAGCCAATCAGGACAAACAGGTACTGGTAGCTTAAAGATCAAGGAGCTATACACAGAGCTGAATACCTCAAAGAGAAGAGTTGCTGCCTGATGCATAGGATTCTCTGGATTTGAGTCCGGACACTAACACTCCAGGTCTGGCCTGCACACATAGCTTCTGTCCCCATCTTCTGCTCTGTGTTAGGGTCTCCGCTAAACTAAGGCTCTAACTTTCAGACATCTGACTCTGTACCATGAAAGCTTAGCTTGCCTTTCTGATTTTACTCTTCACCTGTCTGGGGCACTAAGGTGTACCAACGATATTCAGATACAATAGACACTTTTACCCAGTTGCTACCTTGCTTTCTCTGTTTCCTTCCTACACACATACTTTGTGAACTATCTAGTCAAACTCTGTGTTCTCAACTCTTTAACTACAACTTTACTCTTTTTCTCAGAAAACCATACCCAGCAGCAGAACTTCAGTAACTGGTATCCTTACCCTGTGCCAGTAATGTTACTTCCTTTTCTTCCCAGTATCATCAAACTTTGGTAATTAGAAATACTTGCAATAGCTATAAAATTACAGTAATTGTATCAGTATAAGCATGAAGGCATGTCATGTAATTAACAGTTGTATCAGGCAGGAACATGCAGATATTGCATTAAGTAATAATAGCAAAATCTTCAAGGGATGCCAGCCAACTTCCTTTCCTTAAATCACCCCTAAACTATAGACTAACATTGGCTAAGAGCATCTGACAGTCTATTTTGTATGGGTTCCTCTCAACTTACCTGCGATATACCATGTTGGCAGGAGATAAGGATGTGGCATGTCCAATTTCAGTGGCGTATGACAGTAGCTCTGATGTAGAAAACACAGGAGCACTCAGCAGAGCCAAGAGGGATACAGTGCTGGTCACTAGAGTTGAGCGAAACAGGTCGGTCAGATTCAAAAGTCGCCGACTTTCGCCAAAGTCGGCTTTCGTTAACCGAAACACGACCATAGTGTGCAATCGGCCATGCGTTTGGCAAAACGGGAGCCAAAGTCGGTTTTCCTAGTATGTTTTCACGTGCCTTTTTTCAGCCAATGAGCAAGGATTTACACTGCCGGCAACAAGAAGACATGTGCAGCGTCCACCACCATCTTAGAGAAGGGCATTGCAGTGATTGGCTTGCTTTGGGTGGCGTCACTCATAGTGTCTATAAAAGCCCTGAGCGCCAACCTCCATTTTACTCCTGACGATCTTAACAGTAGGGAGAGGTTGCTGACGCTGTTTATCAGTAGGGAGAGAGTTAGGGCTGGAAAGAGAAGTTCTTATGTGCTTGTGCTGATAGCAATTGTGCTGTACAGTTAGTGTGCAGTGACAGGGGAGGATTTTCTTGTGTGCAGCAGCGCTGGTTATTAGGCTGCCTGATAGCTGTATTGCTGTGTGTACACTGCTGTGCAGACTGTGTTTTATACAGCACTAATACTTTTATTCTTTTTTCTGCACAGTTACCGAGTGTTCAATTTTTCCCACACCATATAGAGCTGTTACATCCTCACACACTACCGTGTACTGTCTGGTATCACGGACAAATACATGCTGACTATTTGTGTGTGTGACTCTGGAAATAAATACGGAGATTGAAATTTTCCCCTACACCGTATACAGCTGTACGCTTGTGATACAGTACCGTATATCTGCTCTTTGTATTACGGTCAAATCCATACTGAGAGAGCATCTGTGTGTGACTCCGGAAATATATACGGAGATTGCAATTTTCCCCTACACTGTACACAGCTGTACGCTCCTCATACAGTACCATATATCTGCTGGTATTTTTGGTACATTTTCCCAAACATGAGGTGGAAGAGGCCACGGACGTGGGCGGGGGGCCCAGCTGGTACTGATGGTGGTGGTGGTGCCAGGGCCGGCTCCAGGTTTTTATGGGCCCCGGGCGAAAGAGCCTCAGTGGGCCCCTTTAACACAGACCACGATTCATGATGCACAGATACAGCAGAGAAATATAGGTACAGTACAAAAATACTTCACTTCTTCCATTACATGAGTGATATCTATTGTAAATTGTACAATAGCTCAAAAACCGCCAAATCCTCACAGCGCACAGTACAGACTGGACAATACAGTCCTCCATACAATATTATGGGCACCACAGTCTCTCCCTCATCACCCATATAATACCCCATGCAGGATGTCACCCCCATATAATGCTCCATACAGAATACTGGACCCAAAATAATGCTCCATACAGAATACTGGACCCAATATAATGCTCCATACAGGATACTGGTCCCCATATAATGCTCCATACAGGATACTGGTCCCCATATAATGCTCCATACAAAATATGGAGCTCTCCTCTGCGCTGTACTGCGTTCTGCACTGTTACGGCTCAGGAAAGGGAGCTGTGGAAAGACTCCCCATTATCATCATGATTGTCTCCCCATCATCATCATTGCCTCCTTATCATCATAATTGCCTCCCCATCATCATCATGGCCTCCCCATTATCATCAATGCCTGCCCATCATCATCATCTCCTCCTCATCATCATCTTCTCCCCATCATCAATGCCTGCCCATTATCATCAATGCCTGCCCATTATCATCATCTTCTCCCCATCATCATCAATGCCTCCCCATTATCAGCAATGCCTGCCCATCATCATCTCCTCCCCATCATCATCAATGCCTGCCCATCATCATCTTCTCCCCATCATCAATGCGTGCCCATTATCATCAATGCCTGCCCATTATCATCATCTTCTCCCATCATCATCAATGCCTCCCCATTATTAGCAATGCCTGCCCATCATCATCTTCTCCCCATCATCAATGCCTGCCCATTATCATCAATGCCTGCCCATTATCATCATCTTCTCCCCATCATCATCATCAATGCCTCCCCATTATCAGCAATGCCTGCCCATCATCACACACAGACAGCACACAAGCACTCTCTCACATACATACACACACATACACACACACACACATACATACACACACAAAGCACCGCACTACATACACACAGAGACTCACACACAGAGAGACACACACACACGTCTTACCTGTCCAGCGTCCCTGCGCTCTGTGCCACAGCCGGCCGCTGAGTGATGACGTCATTCAGCGGCCGGCTGTGAGAGGAAGCGCCGGCGCCCCCTGGAGGCCGGAGCTGTGGCAGCGGAGGCACGGGAGAGGTAAGTATTGTTCCAGCTGATGCCGGGGCCCTGAGCAGGTTGGGGGGGGCCCAGTGGCGGCGCTGACACCGCTCTCCTCTGCTAACGGGCGCGGGGGTGCCAGACTGCGAGTGGGCCCCCTCGCCTGCTCAGGGCCCCGGCACTTGCCCGGGTGTGCCGGGTGCTGACGCCGGCCCTGGGTGGTGCATCTGCTGGTAGTGCCAAAAGCACAATAGCACCTAAGGCAGGAGGTGTTGAGCCTGCGTCATCGTCTGGCTCCAGAAGGCCTGGAAGGCTCCCTTATTTGGAAGTAGGCAAACCGCTTTTAAAGCCGGAGCATCAGTAACAGGTTTTGGCTTACTTTGCCGAAACAGCCTCCAGCTCTATCGCCTCCTCTTCTGAAGTTTCAAAAAATGCAAGCACTGAGTCGTCAGTGCAGGCTCCTGGTCAGGAACAACATCTTTTCTTTTGTCCTTCACCCCCACCAAAAGTGAAGGATGCAGCAGGCCACACTTCAGATTACTCCCTGGAGTTCTTTTCACATACCATGCCTGGGTTATCAAGTGAAATCCTGAATTCCCCAGTCAAGATGAATATGACATGGAGTGCACTGATGCACAGCCACTGCTATCTGATTCTGCTGGTACATTCACCCAGAGCACTGCATTGCCCTCGCAGTCTACTGAACCAGATTCTGACCCTGATGAAACTCAGAAGCCCCTTTCCGCATACTATATCTTACCGTACACAATGACACAGAAAAAGGTGCAGATGAAATTGAAGAGGAGGTGATGGATGACCCAGTTGTTGACCCGGATTGGCATCCATTGGGGGAAGAGGGTGATGCTGGCAATAGCTCAGAAGAGGAGGAGGATCCGCAGCAGGTATCGAAATCGCAGCTGCAGTTATCTGGCAGGCCCGTAGCAGTCAAGAAACATGTTAAAAAAACAAAAAAAGTTGCAGGACAGCTTGGCAAGACGGTCAAATTAGCACAGCGTGCAAGCCCTGATAAGTTTTCCCATAGTAGGAAGAGTTCAGTGTGGCACTTTTTTGACCAAAATCCTATTGACGAGGCAAAGGTTATCTGTAAGAAGTGCGGAAGGACCTTTAGCCGAGGAAAAAATCTCCGAACTTTGAATACCAGTTGCATGCTTAGACATTTAAACACCATGCACTTGCAAGCGTGGAAGGACTACAAAACCTCAGGTAGCACATGTGCACCTGCTCCAACTGAAGGTAGCCAGCAACGCTACATCGCTTCCCCACTGTAAGCCTACCGGTTAGCACACCACCAGCAAGAAATGTTGAGCTGTCATCGCAAGGCCAAAGCAGTCAGGGAATCCCAATGTTTTTCCAACGAAAGATTGAATCTAGGCCATCACCACCACCACCACCATCACCATCACCAACCCCCGCTCAGTCCGCCATTTCCACCGCTAGTTTCCCCATATGCAGCTCTCAAGTCCAGCTCACCCTAGCAGACACTCCTCACAGTTCAATCCCCTTTGACTACTGGGCCTGTAAACTGGACACCTGGCCTGGATTGGCACAATATGCCTTACAGGAGCTCGCTTGCCCTGCTGGTAGTGTGCTATCAGAAAGATTCTTCAGTGCTGCTGGATCAATCCTGACAGAAAGAAGGACCCGGCTGTCGACCCAAAATGTTGGTGATCTCACCTTCATTAAAATGAACCATGCCTGGGTTTCAAAGGATTTTGTACCACCTTCCCCTGATGACACATAGGTTGCCAGCAAAATGGCTCGCTTTGTCCTCCTCTTCCTCCGACTTCTCCAATTCCTCCATTTGCAGCTGCTGAACGTCCAGCCTACACCTCAACATATGCCAGTTTTTCCACCTCCCTAACTGGGCTGTACCCCCCCAGGGCCGGCGTCATCACCTGGCGAACTCAGGCAAGTGCCGGAGCCATGAGCAGGTGGGGGGCCCACTCGTGGGTGATGGCACTGGCACAGGGCCCCTCATAGTGCGCCGGTGTCTCTGACAGTGGGGGGGCCCACTCACCGTCAGAGACACCGGCGTACTATGAGGGGCCCTGTGCCAGTGCCGTCCCCCATGAGTGGGCCCCCCTGCTTGCTCAGGGCCCCAGCACTTGCAATACTTGCCTTTCCCTGCTCTACTGCTGTGACGTCTTCCGCATTTCCTGATAATGACATTCAGGTCAGAGAGCGCAATGATGTCACGTCTGTGCACCCTCTGCCTGAACAGTCACAGTGCAGAGAACTGGAGGATGGCGACGCTGAGGAGTCCAGAGTACAGCAGTGCCCAGCGAGGAGAGGTATTTCAATTTTTTTTAATGTTTGGAGCAATACAGTTATATGAAAAAGTTTGGGCACCCCTATTAATCTTAAGCTTATGTTTGATAAAAATTGGTGTTTTTGCAACAGCTATTTCAGTTTGATATATCTAATAACTATTGGACACAGTAATGTTTCTGCCTTGAAATGAGGTTTATTGTACTAGCAGAACATGAGCAATCTGCATCCAAACAAAATTTGACAGGTGCATAAGTATGGCCACCCTTATCATTTTCTTGTTTTAAATACTCCTACCTACTTTTTACTGACTTACTAAAGCACTTTTTTTGGTTTTGTAACCTCATTGAGCTTTGAACTTCATAGCCAGGTGTATGCAATCATGAGAAAAGCTACTTAAAGTGGCCACTTGCAAGTTGTTCTCCTGTTTGAATCTCCTCTGAAGAGTGGCATCATGGGCTCCTCAAAACAACTGTCAAATGATCTGAAAACAAAGATTATTCAACATAGTTGTTCAGGGGAAGGATACAAAAAGCTGTCTCAGAGATTTAACCTGTCAGTTTCCACTGTGAGGAACATAGTAAGGAAATGGAAGAACACAGGGACAGTTCTTGTTAAGGCCAGAAGTGGTAGGCCAAGAAAAACATCAGAAAGGCAGAGAAGAATGGTGAGATCAGTCAAGGACAATCCTCAGACCACCTCCAGAGAGCTGCAGCATCAACTTGCTGCAGATGGTGTCACTGTGCATCGGTCAACTATACAACGCACTTTGCACAAGGAGAAGCTGTATGGGAGAGTGATGCGAAAGAAGCCGTTTCTGCAAGCACGCCACAAACAGAGTCGGCTGAGGTATGCAAAAGTACATTTGGAGAAGCCAATTTTTTTTGTGGAAGAAGGTCCTGTGGACTGTTGAAACCAATATTGAGTTGTTTGGTCATACAAAAAGGCGTTATGCATGGCATCAAAAAAACACAGCATTCCAAGAAAAACACTTGCTACCCACAGTAAACTTTGGTGGAGGTTCCATCATGCTTTGTGGCTGTGTGGCCAATGCCGGCACCGGGAATCTTGTTAAAGTTGAGGGACGCATGGATTCCACTCGGTATCAGCAGATTCTGACAATAATGTTCAAGAATCAGTGACAAAGTTGAAGTTACGCAGGGGATGGATCTTTCAGCAAGACAATGATCCAAAACACCGCTCCAAATCTACTCAGGCATTCATGCAGAGGAACAATTACAATGTTCTGGAATGGCCATCCCAGTCCCCAGACCTGAATATCATTGAACATCTGTGGGATCATTTGAAGAGGGCTGTCCATGCTCGGCGACCATCAAACTTAACTGAACTGTAATTGTTTTGTAAAGAGGAATGGTCAAAAATACCTTCATCCAGGATTCAGGAACTAATTAAAAGCTACAGGAAGCGACTAGAGGCTGTTATTTTTGCAAAAGGAGGATCTACTAAATATTAATGTCACTTTTCTGGTGAGGTGCCCATACTTATGCACCTGTCAAATTTTGTTTGGATGCAAATTGCACATTTTCTGTTAGTACAATAAACCTCATTTCAAGGCAGAAACATTACTGTGTCCAATAGTTAATAGATATATCAAACTGAAATAGCTGCTGCAAAAACACCAATTTTTATCAAACATTAAGCTTAAGATTAATAGGGGTGCCCAAACTTTTTCATATAACTGTATATGGGGAGCATTATACACTGGAGAATTATATATGTGGCCCATCATACACTGGAGCATTATAAATGGGGCCCATCATACACTGGAGCATCATATACGGGACCCATTATACACTGAAGCATTGTATGGGGCCCATTATATATGGAGCATTATATAGGCCCATCATACACTGGAGCATCATCCATGGGGCCCATCATATACTGGAGCATTATGTGGAGCTCATCATATACTGCATGCAATAAACTATCTTTCCTGCACAACTACTTTCTGAACAACTCTCTACATCTGTTGGCCTTCACTGAAACCTGGATTCAGGATTCTGACACGGTCTCCCCTGCTGCCATTTCCTATGGTGGCTTACAGTTCTCCCATTCCCCGAGACCCACAAACAGACATGGTGGTGGAGTTGGCATACTCCTGTCCCCACAATGCACTTTCCAGGTCATCCCCCAATTCCATCACTCTCATTCCCTTCTTTTGAGGTCCACACCATCAGGCTCTTAAATCCCCTCTCCCTCAGAATAGCGGTCATATATCGGCCCCCAGGCTCATCCACCCAGTTCCTTGACCACTTCTCAGCCTGGCTGCCGCACTTCATGTCCTCAGAACTACCAACCCTTATCCTTGGAGACTTCAACATCCCCATTAACAGTCCTACTTCCACATCTGCATCTCAGCTTCTATCACTAACCACTTCTCTAGGCCTCTCACAGCTTTCAACCTCTGAGACACACAAGGATGGCAACACCCTTGACCTGGTCTTTGTCCGCCTCTGTTCAATTTCCCACCTAAATAACTCACCGCTTCCACTCTCTGACCACAACATTCTCTCCTTCACGCTCACAAATCCTCCACCACCCCAGCGAACTCCTACCTACCGCACATTCAGAAATCTGCAAGCCATTAACCCTCAGACACTTTCAGACTCCCTACACTCTTCGCTGTCCCCAATCTCCTCTTTTTCTTGTCCTAATCTGGCTGTTCAGCACTACAATGACACTCTTAGAAGCACCCTTGACCAAGTAGCACCGCTCACCCTCAGAACTTCCAAACACACAGTAAAACAGCCCTGGCTCACATCGCAAACTCACCTTCTCCAGCGATGCTCTAGGAGTGCTGAACGCCTATGGAGAAAAACCCACACACCAGAAGACTTCATCCACTTTAAATTCATGTTAAGAACTTATAATGCTGCCCTTCACCTCGCCAAACAGACCTACTTCACCACACTGATCTCCTCACTAGCCAACAACCCCAAGAAACTTTTTGACACTTTTCACTCCCTCCTCAGGCCAAAAGCACAAGCCCCTATCACAGACATTTGTGCTGATGACCTGGCCTCCCACTTTATAGAAAAAATAGATACTATCCGTCAGGAAATCTGCTCTCAACCACCAAGTGCTGTGACTCCCATCCCACCCTGCATTTCCCCTGGCTCAATTTCCACATTTGATCCCATCACAGAAGAAGAAGTCTCCAGACTCCTCTCTTCCTCTCGTCCGACTACATGCACTACCGACCCATCCCCTCACATCTCCTCCAGTCTCTTTCTCCTGTTGTCACAACTCACCTAACTACAATCTTCAATCTCTCACTCTCCTCTGGCATTTTCCCATCCTCCTTCAAACACTCCATCATTACTCCACTACTAAAGAAACCCGCTCTTGACCCTTCCTGCACAAACAACTACAGACCGGTCTCCAATCTCCCCTTCATCTCCAAACTTTTGGAGCGCCTAGTCTACTCCCGCCTCACCCGATACCTCTCCACTCACTCCCTCCTAGACCCTTCACAGTCCGGCTTCCGACCCCTACATTCGACTGAAACTGCACTCATCAAAGTGACCAATGACCTTCTGACAGCAAACGTAACGGCGACCACTCTCTGCTCATTCTACTCGACCTTTCTGCAGCTTTCGACACGGTTGACCACCGTCTCCTACTGTCCAGGCTCCACTCTCTAGGTATTAAGGACACTGTTCTCTCCTGGTTCTCCTCCTATCTTTCTGACCGCTCCTTCAGTGTTTCGTTCTCTGGCTCCACTTCATCTCCTCTCCCTCTCACTGTCGGTGTACCCCAGGGCTCAGTTCTTGGCCCCCTTCTCTTCTCTCTCTACACCGCCCCAATTGGACAGACCATCAGCAGATTTGGCTTTCAGTACCATCTTTATGCTGATGACACACAATTATACACGTCATCCCCCGACCTTACCCCCGCTGTACTACAGAACGCCACCGACTGTCTGTCCGCAGTCTCCAACATCATGTCTGCTCTCTATCTGAAACTCAACCTCTCCAAAACTGAACTTCTTCTGCTCCCGCCGTCTACTAACCTCCCTAAATCTGACATTTCCCTCTCAGTGGACGGCACTATAATAACACCCCGCAGCAGGCTCGCTGTCTGGGTGATATGTTTGATACCAATCTCTCCTTCACCTCCCATATACAATCTCTTGCCCGCTCTTGCCGCCTACACCTAAAGAACATCTCTAGAATCCGCCCTTTTCTCACCATGGAAACAACAAAAACCCTCACTGTAGCATTGATCCACTCCCGCCTGGACTACTGTAACGCTCTATTACTTGGCCTACCCATTACTCGACTATCCCCTCTCCAGTCCATCCTTAATGCAGCAGCCAGGGTTATCCATCTGGCTAATCGGTACTCGGACGCGTCCGCTCTTCGCCAGTCCTTACACTGGCTGCCCATTCATTATAGGATCCAATTCAAAGTACTTGTTCTCACCCACAAAGCTCTCCACACTGCAGCACCCCCCTACATCTCCTCCCTCATTTCTATCTATCGGCCTAACCGACTGCTGCGCTCTGCAAACGACTTTCGACTAACCTCTGCACTAATCCGTACCTCCCACTCCCGACTCCAAGACTTCTCCCGCGCTGCGCCAATCCTCTGGAATGCTCTACCCCAAGAAATTAGGACTATCCACAATTTGCATGGTTTCAGGCGCTCCCTCAAAACACATCTGTTCAGAGCGGCCTATCACATTCACTAATCAAAGTCATTCTATGTGTAAGTGTGTGTGTGTGTGTAGCCCATTCACTATCTCCATCCATCCCTCACTCCCTTAAGATGGCTGGACCATCATTGTAAATGCACTATTGTATATACACACCTGTATTTTGTATCTCCCCCACCTCATTGTAGATTGTAAGCTCTCACGAGCAGGGCCGTCTTATTTTGCTTTAATTACTGTATTGTTAACGTTGTGACTTATGACTTGTGTTTTGAAACTGTTAAACTGTAAAGCGCTGCGGAATATGATGGCGCTATATAAATAAAGATTATTATTATTATTATTATTATTATTATATACTGTATGGAACATTATATGGGACCAATTATGTATGCCCTATGTGGTGCCCATAATACTGTATGGAGGACTATACTGTCCGTTTTTTGAGCTATTGTAGAATTTACAATAGATATCACTCATGTAATGTAAGAAGTGAAGTATTTGGCATTGTACTATACCTATATTTCTCTGCCGTATGGGAGCATCATGAATTGTGGTATGTGTTAAAGAGGCCCACTGAGACTCTTTGGCCTGGGGCCCACGAAAACCTAAAGCCAGCCCTCCCCCCCCACAACTTTAGCCAAATAACCCCCAGTTTTCAATGCGTTACTATTATTATAAAGTAAATTAAGGTTGACAAGCTTAAGTAATAAGAATTGATGTCGTTGGCATTGAAATGGGCACTGTAGGTGTGTTTACTGTCCTCCACTCCCTGCCGACTTTTATTCCCCATTGACTTGCATTGGGGTAGGAGTTTCGACTCCGACTCGACCTTTTCCATTAGTCGGCCAACTTCGTTCGACTCCACTTTTGGGAAAGTCGGGTGGTCCGAAACCCGACTCAACCCTCCCGGAGCCAAAGTCGCTCATCTCTACTCTTGAGCATTGTTTATTTGGCCAGGTGGAAGGATGAGCTAGGTTTGCACTCAGTTCTCCTACTTGTTTGGTTTTGAAATACATAAAATACTTTAGTTCATATAATGTATTTTTAATTGTTATCACTATTTTCTTATTGTAGTGAAAAAGTAAGCAGTGCTGGAATTGATGGATTGTGAGACAGTGAAGCAGCTAATTGATGAATTTTGCATAATTAATAACTGAAAGAAACGATGTGTCTGGGAGCTAATCATATTCTACTCAAGGGGATTACAGTTTGTCATAACAGTAAATAAATCAATAATAAAAATTTAGAGCATTTTAATCTGCACTCTACAGTTTTCCCACTTCTAGAAGGCACAAATTCAGGGAGCTCTCTTTATTAAAAGTGAATCACTTATCTGTAATCTATATCCATTGCACATGCAGCACGTACATTACAGCTTCCCCACTGGTGTGGTTAGGTTAACCCTGACAAGCGGACACATAAAGTGAATGCTATGAAAATTTATCATTACAAATTACAACAAACATAACGGATTTGCGTCATAAAGCATGAAGTCTTGCTAGATACGGGCAGATCATAACTTACACAGCTAAACGTACTGACTGTGTCTGTTCTTTAACAAGCATAGAGAAAAAACTGTTATTTATGTATATTTGTATAACAAAACTTGGCTCGGGTTCATATTAACAATATTTTCTTCAAACTACATCTAAATCATCTTTATAGTGGGGGCTAGGTAAAAATTTATAGAGGATTTTCTTCTGGAATACACAGTCATCAGAGCTTTTTAAAATTGGGTAATGATCTTGGGTGATATCGCTTGGATCATAGTTGGCATTACAATACAGTCAAAAGATACTTCATGAGCTCTATATTGTCTAATCAAGTTATTTTACAATTTGACAAGTCATTTTTTTTCTGAACCACATATGTACAGGTAGGGTCTGTTAGGGTTGTTGGATTGCACTAAATAGAATAAAAGATAAGTGCAATCGCAACCCGGGGTCCACCGTGCAGAAATAAATCTGCTGCTAGTGAGATAGATGACGGAACAAAACAACGAGCGTACCATAACCCCTCTCTGACATCAGACATACTATCCCGTCCATAAAACCCGTGACAATCTGACCACGGACGGGATAGTACGTCATAGCGATTAGCTGCGCTCCTGGAGGGAGCGCAGCTGATCGCCGCCGGGTGTCAGCTGATTATCACAGCTGACACCCGGGACTGTGTGCCAGGAGCGGTCACGGACCGCTCCCGGCACATTAACCCCTTGCACACCGCGATCAAACATGATCGCGGTGTACTGGGGGCACAGGGGAGCATCGCGCAGGGAGAGGGCTCCCTGCGCGCCCCCCTGAGACCCTCAGAACAGCGCGATGTGATCGCGCTATTCTGAGGGCTTCCTCCCTCCAGGACCCGGATCCAAGATGGCGCCGGAGTCCTGGAGGGAGGCGGCTTCCTCAGTGCCTGCCGAGAGCAGGCACTGAGAAGCCTGCAGCGCTGCCTGTGAGATCGCTGGTCTCACAGAGTGCTGTGCACACTGTGAGACCAGCGATCTGACATTTTACAGTGATGTCCCATCCTGGGACAATGTAAAAAAGTAAAAAAAATAAAAATAAACGTGTAAAAAAAAAAATTCCAAAATAAATAAAAAAAATATATATACAGTATATTCCCCAATAAATTCATTTCTTCCTGTAAATAAAAAAAATAAAACAATAAAAGTACACATATTTGGTATCGCCGCGTCCGTAACGACCCCCCCATAAAACTGTCCCACTAGTTAACCCCTTTTGTGAACCCCTTAAAAAAAAAAATAAAAACAAAGCAAAAAATCAGTGCTTTATCATCATACCGCTGAACAAAAAGTGGAATAACACGCGATCAAAAAGACCGATATAAATAAACATGATACCGCTGAAAACGTCATCTTCTCCCGCAAAAAAACGAGCTGTCATACAGCATCATGAGCGAAAAAATAAAAAAGTTATAGCTCGCAGAATAAAGCGATGCAAAAATAATTATTTTTTTATATAAAATTGTTTTTATTCTATAAAAGCACCAAAACATAAAAAAATGATATAAATGAGGTATCGCCATAATCGTACTGACCCGAAGAATAAAGCTGCTTTATCAATTTTACCACACGCGGAACGGTATAAACGCCTCCCCCAAAAGAAATTCATGAATTGCTGATTTTTGTTCATTCTAACCTCCCAAAAATCGAAATAAAAAGCGATCAAAAAATGTCACATGCTTAAAAATAGTACCAATAAAAACATCAACTCGTACCGCAAAAAATAAGACCTCACATGACTCTGTGGGCCAAAATATGCAAAAATTATAGTTCTCAAAATGTGGTGATGCAAAAACTATTTTTTGCAATAAAAAGCGTCTTTTAGTGTGACAGCTGCCAATCATAAAAACCCGCTATAAATAGTAAATCCAACCCCCTTTATCACCCCCTTAGTTAGGGAAAAATAAATAAAATTACAAAATGTATTTATTTCCATTTTCCCATTAGGGTTATGGTTAAGGTTAGGGTTGCGGCTAAAGTTAGGGTTAGGGTTGGCGCTAAAGTTAGTATTAGGGTTATGGTTGGGATTAGGGATAGGGGTGTGTTAGGGTTAGGTTTGTGGTTAGTGTTGGGACTAGGGTTAGGGGTGTGTTGGGGTTAGGGTTGGAGTTAGAATTGGGGGGTTTCCGCTGTTTAGGCACATCAGGGGCTCTCCAAATGTGACATGACTCTGATCTCAATTCCAGCCAATTCTGCGTTGAAAAAGTCAAACGGTGCTCCTTCCCTTCTGACCTCTGCCATGCGCCCAAACAGTAGTTTACTCCCACATGGGGTATCAGTGTACTCTGGACCCTAAGAGTTAATGTGCAATTTGTCCTATTTCTTCTGTTACCCTTGGGAAAATAAAAAAATGGGGGCAAAAATATCATTTTTTTTAAAAAAAATGATTTTTTTTGTTTTTACGGCTGTACGTTATAAACTTCTGTGAAGCACTTGGGGCTTCATAGCGCTCACCACACATCTAGATAAGTTCCTTGTGGGGTCTATTTTCCAAAATGGGGTCACTTGTGGGGGGTTTCCACTGTTTAGGCGCATCAGGGGCTCTCCAAATGCGACATGACTCCCCCAGACCATTCCATCAAAGTCTACAATCCAAAACGTCACTACTTCCCTTCCGAGCCCTAACGTGTACCCATACAGTAGTTTTCTCTCACATATTGGGTATCCGCGTACTCAGGACAAATTGGACAACAAATTTTTGCGTCCAATTTCTCCTGTTACCCTTGTGAAAATAAAATATTGGGGGCGAAAAAAATAATTTTTGTAAAAAAAAAAATATATTTTTATTTTTACGGCTGTTCGTTATAAACTTCTGTGAAGCACTTAGGGGTTCAAAGTGCTCACCACACATCTAGATAAGTTCCTTGTGGGGTCTATTTTCCAAAATGGGGTCACTTGTGGGGGGTTTCCACTGTTTAGGTGCATCAGGGGCTCTCCAAATGCGACATGACGCCCCCAGAGCATTCCATCAAAGTCTGCAATCCAAAACGTCACTACTTCCCTTTCGAGCCCCAACGTGTACCCATACAGTAGTTTTCTCCCACATATTGGGTATCAGCGTACTCAGGACAAATTGGACAACAACTTTTGGGGTCCAATTTTCCTGTTACCCTTGTGAAAATAAAATATTGGGGGCGAAAAAAATAATTTTTGTAAAAAAAAAATATTTTTTGTTTTTATGGCTGTACGTTATAAACTTCTGTGAAGCACTTGGGGCTTCATAGCGCTCACCACACATCTAGATAAGTTCCTTGTGGGGTCTATTTTCCAAAATGGGGTCACTTGTGGGGGGTTTCCACTGTTTAGGCGCATCAGGGGCTCTCCAAATGCGACATGACGCCCCCAGACCATTCCATCAAAGTCTACAATCCAAAACGTCACTACTTCCCTTCCGAGCCCTAACGTGTACCCATACAGTAGTTTTCTCCCACATATTGGGTATCAGCGTACTCAGGACAAATTGGACAACAACTTTTGGGGTCCAATTTCTCCTGTTACCCTTGTGAAAATAAAATATTGGGGACGAAAAAATCATTTTTGTAAAAAAAAAAAATACATTTTATTTTACGGCTGTACGTTATAAACTTCTGTGAAGCACTTGGGGGTTCAAAGTGCTCACCACACATCTAGATAAGTTCCTTGAGGGGTCTAGTTTCCAAAATGGTGTCATTTGTGGGGGGTTTCCACTGTTTAGGCAGATCAGGAGCTCTCCAAACACGACATGGCATCCAGCCAATTCTGCGTTGAAAAAGTCAAACGGCACTCCTTCCCTTCCAAACTCTGCCATGCACCCAAACAGTGGTTTACCCCCACATATGGGGTATCAGCGTACTCAGGACAAATTGCACAATAACTTTTGGAGTCTTGTTACCCTTGGGAAAATAAAAATTGGAGTGAAAAGATCATTTTTGTGGAAAAAATATGATTTTTTAATTTTACGGCTCTACGTTATAAACTTGTGTGAAGCACTTGGGGGTTCAAATTGCTCACCAAAGATCTAGATAAGTTCCTTAGGGGGTCTAGTTTCCCAAATGGGGTCACTTGTGGGGGGTTTCCACTGTTTAGGCACATCAGGGGCTCTCCAAATGCAACATGGCGTCCAATCTCAATTCCAGCCAATTTTGGTTGGAAAAAGTCAAATGGTGCTCCTTCCATTCCGAGCTCTGCCGTGCGCCCAAACAGTGGTTCCCCCCACATATTGGGTATCAGCGTACTCAGGACAAATTGGACAACAACTTTTGTGGTCCAATTTCTCCTGTTACCCTTGGGAAAATAAAAAATAGTGACTAAAAATAATTTTTGTGGGAAAAAAATAGGATTTTTTATTTTCATGCCTGGGCATTATAAACTTGTGTGAAGCACTTGGGGGTTCAAAGTGCTCACCAAAGCTATAGATAAGTTCCTTAGGGGGTCTAGTTTCCAAAATGTGGTCACTTGTGGGGGGTTTCTACTGTTTAGGCTCATCTGGGGCACTGCAAACGGAACATGACCCCCATCAACATCTGCATTCCAAAACGTTACTACTTCCTTTCCAAGCCCTGCCGTGCGTCCAAACAGTTTCCCCCCCCCACATATTGGGTATCAGCGTACTCAGGACAAATTGGCAACAACTTTTGGGGTCCAATTTCCTTGGGAAAAATCAAAAATTTGGGACTAAAAAATCATTTTTGTGGAAAATTGTTTCTTTTTTTTTTTCACACCCAGGCATTATAAACTTTTGTGAAACACTTGGGGATTCAAAGTGCTCACAACAGATCTAGATAAGTTCCTTAGGGGGTCTAGTTTCCAAAATGGTGTCACTTGTGGGGGGTTTCCACTGTTTAGGCGCATCAGGGGCTCTCCAAACGCGACATGGCGTCCGATCTCAA
The DNA here is from genome assembly GCA_033576555.1 of Oophaga sylvatica. NCBI lineage: Eukaryota > Metazoa > Chordata > Amphibia > Anura > Dendrobatidae > Oophaga > Oophaga sylvatica. Next base: position 321,193,704 of record JARQOD010000001.1, on the reverse strand, counting down.
TTTCAGCCAATTTTAGTTTGAAAAAGTCAAACGGCGCTCCTTCCCTTATGAGCTCTGCTGTGCACACAGAGAGTGGTTTTCCCCCACTTATGGGGTATTGGCATACTCAGGAGAAATTGCACAACAACTTTATCTGTCCATTTTCTTCTTTTACCCTTGTGAAAATAAAAAAAAAGTTTGTAAAAGATCATTTTTGTGGCTAAAAAGTTAAATATTCATTTTTTCCTTCCACGTTGCTCCTGTGAAGCACCTGAAGGGTTAATAAACTTCTTGAATGTGGTTTTGAGTACCTTGAGGGGTGCAGTTTTTAGAATAGTGTCACTTTTGGGTATTTTCTGCTATATAGACCCCTCAAAGTGACTTCAAATATGAGGTGGTCCCTAAAAAAAATGGCTTTGTAAATTTTGTTGTAAAAATGAGAAATCGCTGGTCAACTTTTAACCCTTATAATTTCCTAAGAAAAAAAATTTTGATTCCAAAATTGTGCTGATGTAAAGTAGAAATGTTATTTCTTAACTATTTTGTGTGACATATTTCTCTGTTTTAAGGGAATAAAAATTCAAAGTTTGAAAATTGCAAAATTTTCAAAATTTTCGCCATATTTGCATTTTTTTCAAAAATAAACGCAAGTTATATCGAAGAAATTTTACAAATAACGTGAAGTACAATATGTCACGAGAAAACAATCTCAGAATCGCGAAGATCCGTTGAAGCGTTCCAGAGTTATAACCTCATAAAGAGACAGTGGTCAGAATTGTAAAAATTGGCCCGGTCATTAACGTGCAAACCACCCTTGGGGGTGAAGGGGTTAAACACACCGTGTTATAGCCATACAGTATAACTGGAACACAAAGTACCAAGCTCTGTTACTGCACAGAAAGGTATGGTCTAAGGCTAGGTTCACATTTGCGGTTGAGTCCGCAGCATATCGTCCGCAACCATAAACGCATACAAAATCGTATGTAAACACATAAAAACGCAGCGTTTTTTAGCCACATCATCTTACGCAAGACGTTAAAAAAATGCTGCGTTTTTATGCGTCTACTTGCGTTTTTGCATGCACTTGCGTTTTTTATGCGCATGCTTCCCATTTTGAAAAAAATTTTCCAGGAGATTTTCAGGGGCACATGTCACGCCCAATGGGCGTGTCTCATGGGATTTCATTCTATAGACCCTTGTAGAGCTGAAATCCGCAGATTTTGATCCTGTATCCTGCGTCAAGATGGATATTTGCAAGGAGAGTTTCTATTTTAAACTGGATTTGGATATCAAATTGTTTCTTGCCTTTGCTTTTGCTTGTGAGAAAAGAAAGGAAAAGAGAAATACGGAGAAGAAGATGGCGTCGGCGCTTTTGGCAACACCCCATTCTTGAAGTCCAGGAGAGCCATGGAGCCTACCACTCCTTATTCAATGAGCTCTGTGAAAACCCAGAGAAATATTTTGATTATACGATGATGTCTGAAGTGAAGAGAGCTTCCGGGATTTGATGGGTCATGTAGAAGGAGCCATCAGCAGACAGGACACCCAGCTGTGGAACGTCATAATTATTATTACTCTGCAATGTCCTTTTTTTTTTTTTTTGCAAAACCCCTGTCGTTAATATTATTTTTCCTCATATTTTTTTCTTTGTCTGTTTGGCAGATTGCTTGCTACCGGAGAGAGCCTATCATCGCTTCTTTTCCAGTTCCGGATAGGCCTTTCCACCCTTTCTGGGATTGTTGCAGACACTTGCCAGGCTTTGTGGGACATTCTTCATCAGGAATTTATCCCCCTACCCACCACTGAAAAATGGCAGGAAACTGCGGTAAAATTCTGGGAAATGTCTAATTTCCCCAACTTTTTGGGAGCAGTGGATGGGAAACACATTAGGATTACAAAACCGGCTCGAAGTGGATCCGAGTACTTTAACTATAAAAAATACTTTTCTATAGTGCTGATGACCATTGCAGCTGCAGACTGTAGATTTATTGCCGTGGACATTGCTTCTTTTGGCCGTGGAAATGACTCCCAGACCTTTCAAAACTCGGACATGGGCCAACGGTTATATAGCAATACTTTTAATTTCCTCCTCCCATGACCTTTTCCAAACACTCAAGCCCTTTCAGATGTGTGGAAACTACTGAAGCCATACTCCAGTCAGGACTTGAGCCACACAAAAAGGATTTTTAATTACCGACTGACCAGAGCACAAAGAACTGTTGAGTGTGCCTTTGGTATTCACAAGTCACTAGTGCGACCACACTTAGAATACTGTGTACAGTTCTGGTCTCCGGTGTATAAGAAAGACATAGGTGAACTGGAGCGGGTGCAGAGAAGAGCGACCAAGGTTATTAGAGAACTAGGGGATCTGCAATACCAGGACAGGATATTACACTTGGGGTTATTTAGTTTGGAAAAATGAAGGCTTAGGGGTGATCTTATTACAATGTATAAATATATGAGGGGACAGTACAAAGACCTTTCGAGTGATCTTTTTGCTCTTAGACCTGTGACGGGGACAAGGGGGCAAAAAAGGTTTAGTCATAATCACAGATGCAGATTCTTTACTGTAAGAGCAGTGAGACTATGGAACTCTCTGCCGTATAATGTTGTAATGAGTGATTCCCTACTAAAATTTAAGAAGAGCCTGGATGCCTTTCTTGAAAAGTATAATACTACAGATTATATACACTAGTTTCTTAGATATTGCGTTGATCCAGGGAGCTAGTCTGATTGCCATATGTGGAGTCTGGAAGGAATTTTTTTCCTCAATGTGAAGCTTACTGTTTGCTACATGGGTTTTTTTTTGCCTTCCTCTGGATCAACATGTTAGGGCAGGTTAGGATAGGATATTGGTTGAACTAGATGGACTTAAAGTATTCCTTCAACCTTAACCCCTTAATGACCAAGCCATTTTGTAGGTTAAAGACCAGGCCAATTTTTACAATTCTGACCACTGTCTCTTTATGAGGTTATAACTCTGGAACGCTTCTACGGATCTTGGCGATTCTGAGATTGTTTTCTCGTGACATATTGTACTTCATGATAGTGGTAAAATTTCTTCAATATAACTTGCGTTTTTTTATGAAAAAAATGGAAATATGGCAAAAATTTTGAAAATTTTGCAATTTTCAAACTTTTAATTTTTATGCCATTAAATCAGAGAGATATGTCACAAAAATTAGTTAATAAATAACATTTCCCACATGTCTACTTTACATCAGCACAATTTTGGAACCAACATTTTTTTTTGTTACGAAGTTATAAGTGTTAAAAGTTGACCAGCAATTTCTCATTTTTCCAACAAAATTTACAAAACCATTTTTTTAGGGACCACCTCACATTTGAAGTGAATTTGAGGGGTCAATATGACAGAAAATACCCAAAAGTGACACCATTCTAAAAACTGCACCCCTCAACGTGTTCAAAGCCACATTCAAGAAGTTTATTAACCCTTTAGGTACTTCACAAGAATTGAAGCAATGTGGAAGGAAAAAATGAACATTTAACTTTTTTTCCCAAAATTTTTCTTTCGACACAATTTTTTTAAATTTTGTCAAGGGTATCAGGAGAAAATGAACCACAATATTTGTTGTACAATTTCTCCAGAGTACACCGATATACCATGTGTGGGGGTAAACCACTATTTGGGCGCATGGCAGAGCTCGGAATGGAAGCAGCGCCATTTGACTTTTTTGGCTGGAATTGAGATTGGACGCCATGTCGCATTTGGAGAGTCCCTGTGTGCCTAAACAGTGGAAACCCCCACAAGTGACCCCATTTTGGAAACTGAACCCCTCAAGGAACTCATCTAAATGTGTTGTGAGAGCTTTTAACCCCCAAGGGCTTCACAGAAGGTTATAACGTAGAGCCGTAAAATTAAAAAATCATATTTTTTCCACAAAAATGATCTTTTCATCCCAATTATTATTTTCCAAAGGATAAAAGGACCCCAAAAGTTATTGGGCAATTAGTCCTGAGTACGCTGATACCCCATATGTGGGGGTAAACCACTATTTGGGCGCATGGCAGAGCTCGGAAGGGAAGCAGCGCCATTTGACTTTTTTGGCTGGAATTGAGATTGGACGCCATGTCGCATTTGGAGAGTCCCTGTGTGCCTAAACAGTGGAAACCCCCCACAAGTGACCCCATTTTGGAAACTAGACCCCCAAGGAACATATCTAAATGTGTTGTGAGAGCTTTTAACCCCCAAGGGATTCACAGAAGGTTATAACGTAGAGCCGTAAAATTAAAAAATCATATTTTTTCCACAAAAATGATCTTTTCATCCCAATTATTATTTTCCAAAGGATAAAAGGACCCCAAAAGTTATTGGGCAATTAGTCCTGAGTACGCTGATACCCCATATGTGGGGGTAAACCACTATTTGGGCGCATGGCAGAGCTCGGAAGGGAAGCAGCGCCATTTGACTTTTTGGCTGGAATTGAGATTGGACGCCATGTCGCATTTGGAGAGTCCCTGTGTGCCTAAACAGTGGAAACCCCCCACAAGTGACCCCATTTTGGAAACTAGACCCCCCAAGGAACTTATCTAGATGTGTGGTGAGAGCTTTGAACCCCCAAGGGCTTCACAGAAGGTTATAACGTAGAGCAGTAAAATTAAAAAATCATATCTTTTCCACAAAAATGATCTTTCCACCCCAATTGTTATTTTCCAAAGGGTAACAGGACCCCAAAAGCTATTTTGCAATTTGTCCTGAGTACGCTGATATCCCATATGTGGGGGGGAACCACTATTTTGACGCATGGCAGAGCTCGAAAGGGAAGTAGCGCCTTTTTCAAATGCAGACTTTGATGGAATGGTCTGCGGGTGTCATGTCACGTTTGGATAGCCCCTGATGTGCCTAAACAGTAGAAACCCCCCACAAGTGACTCCATTTTGGAAACTAGACCCCCCAAGGAACTTTTCTAGATGTGTGGTGAGCACTTTGAACCCCCAAGTGCTTCACAGAAGTTTATAACGTAGAGCCGTGAAATAAAAAAATCATATTTTTTTCCACAAAAAATAATCTTTTTGCCCCAAATTTTTATTTTTATAATGGTAACAGGAGAAATAGGACCCCAAAAGCTATTGTGCAATTTGTCCTGAGTACGCTGATATCCCATATGTGGGGGGGAACCACTATTTTGACGCATGGCAGAGATCGGAAGGGAAGGAGCACCGTTTTTAAATGCAGACTTTGATGGAATGGTCTGCGGGTGTCATGTCGCGCTTGGAGAGCCCCTGATGTGCCTAAACAGTAGAAACCCCCCACAAGTGACTCCATTTTGGAAACTAGACCCCCCAAGGAACTTTTCTAGATGTGTGGTGAGCATTTTGAACCCCCAAGTGCTTCACAGAAGTTTATAACGTAGAGCCGTGAAAATAAAAAAATCATATTTTTTTCCACAAAAATAATCTTTTTGCCCCAAATTTTTATTTTTATAATGGTAACAGGAGAAATAGGACCCCAAAAGCTATTGTGCAATTTGTCCTGAGTACGCTGATATCCCATATGTGGGGGGGAACCACTATTTTGACGCATGGCAGAGCTCGAAAGGGAAGTAGCGCCTTTTTCAAATGCAGACTTTGATGGAATGGTCTGCGGGTGTCATGTCACGTTTGGATAGCCCCTGATGTGCCTAAACAGTAGAAACCCCCCACAAGTGACTCCATTTTGGAAACTAGACCCCCAAGGAACTTTTCTAGATGTGTGGTGAGCACTTTGAACCCCCAAGTGCTTCACAGAAGTTTATAACGTAGAGCCGTGAAAATAAAAAAATCATATTTTTTTCCACAAAAATAATCTTTTTGCCCCAAATTTTTATTTTTATAATGGTAACAGGAGAAATAGGACCCCAAAAGCTATTGTGCAATTTGTCCTGAGTATGCTGATATCCCATATGTGGGGGGGAACCACTATTTTGACGCATGGCAGAGATCGGAAGGGAAGGAGCACCGTTTTTAAATGCAGACTTTGATGGAATGGTCTGCGGGTGTCATGTCGCGCTTGGAGAGCCCCTGATGTGCCTAAACAGTAGAAACCCCCCACAAATGACCCCATTTTGCAAACTAGACCCCCAAGGAACTTATCTAGATGTGTGGTCAGCACTTTGAACCCCCAAGGGCTTCACAGAAGTTTATAACGTAGAGCCGTGAAAATAAAAAAAATCATATTTTTTTCCACAAAAATGACCTTTTTGCCCCCAAATTTTTATTTTTATAAGGGTAACAGGAGAAATAGGACCCCAAAAGCTATTGTGCATTTTGTCCTGAGTACGCTGATACCCCATATGCGGGGGGGAACCACTGTGATCGCCTTACTGCGATCTTTGGGAGGCACAATGAACAAATCTACCAAAGGTGAAGAATTGGTTTTCTTTTTTACGCCGTTCCTCGTGCGATATTAGTGATTAGGCGACTTTATTCCTCGGATCGGTGCGATTACAGTGATACCAGATTTACTCCCTTTTTTCATGTTTAGCTTCTGTCACACACTAAAAGATGCTTTTTTTTGGAATAATTTTTTGTAAGAATTTTTTTGCATCGCCGTATTTTGAGAGCTATAATTTTTCCATATTTCGGACGACAGAGTTATCTGTGGGCTTTTTTTTTGCGGGACGAGCTGACGTTTTTATTGGTACCATATTCGGGCACATAACGTTTTTTGATCGCTTCCTATTCCGATTTTTGTGGAAGCAGAATGAACAAAAACCAGCAATTCAGGAATTGGGTTTTTTTTTATTTTTTTTCCCCCGTTCCGCGTGTGGTAAAATTGATAAAGCAGCTTTATTCTTCGGGTCACTACGGTTACGGCGATTCCTCATTTATATATTTTTTTTATGTTTTGGCGTTTTTTACACAATAAAGAATTTTATAGAAAAAATAATTATTTTTGCATCAGTTTATTCCGCGAGCTATAACTTTTTTATTTTTTCGCTGATGATGCTGTATAGCGGCTTGTTTTTTGCGGGACAAGATGACGTTTTCAGCGGTACCATGATTATTTATATCTGACTTTTTGATCGCGTGTTATTGCACTTTTTCCAAGCGGTATAATGATACCGCTTGGAAAAAGTATAATTTACTACTTTTTTGTGTTTTTTTTTACGGCTTTCACTGAACGGGTTAACTAGGGTTATGCTTTTATAGATGGGATTTTTACGGACGTGGCGATACCTAACATGTGTATTTTTTTGTTTTTTATTTTTTTATTACATAAAAATGTGTATTTTTTAGGGGATTTTTTTTAAATTATTTTTTAATATTTTTTTTACAATTTTTTTAAAAAAATATTTTTTTCAACTTGTCCCTTTATGGGACTTTCACTTTTTTTACTTTTGATTGCAGTTACAATGCATTGCAATGCTCCAGCATTGCAATGCATTGTACCTATGGGGAAAGCTGCTGTGACATGATCACAGCAGCTTCCCGTAGCTAGATGACCCGGAGGTTGTCATGACAACCCCCGGGTCATCAAGGCAGAGATCAGGCCCTGCGATTACATCGCTGGGACGCTGATATGAGGCAGAGGGAGCACCCGACCCTCTGCCTCCCCCCCTGAGCTCTGCGATCGCGCTCGATCGCAGCAGTCAGGGGGTTAACAGCCAGGGGCGGTGGGGGCTCTGCTCCTGGCTGTCAGTGCAGGAAGCCTGGCCACTGCAGCGCCGGGCTCCTGCACTGATCGCGCTGGGGAAGCTGAAATTTCAGCTTCTCCTGCGCGATCGCTGCTGTGTTTGGTCAGTCAGATTGACTGACCAACCACAGCGCTGTGAGTGCGGGGACCGACGGCAAAGGTCCCCGCACCGCTTGCCGTGCCTGTCAGCTGTCTGTGACAGCTGTCGGCACTGATCTACCACGGCGTGTTTACACGCTGTGGTAGATCAAAGGCATGACGTGCAGAGTCCGTCCTGGTGCGGAACTGGCACCTTGTCATGACGGACTCTGCACGTCATTGGACATTAAGGGGTAAATAACTATGTAACTATGTAACTATATTCTGGTCTCTAAATGGCGCATTTTAGGGACAGCAATTAATCTAAAAATTCAAACAGTCGATGAGGTGGTCAAAGCGTGTGTGGTTCTCCACAACTACATAAAGGATAGAGAGCGACCAACCTTCGAACTTGATGAACCTGTTTGTAAACCATTGCCAGATTACCATCATCACCCTCTGAGGACAACAAGGGAAGTTGCCCAAATGAGGGATACATTTGCGGACTACTTTGTTTCTGAGATTGGACGTGTGGCATGGCAAGATGCAATGGTTTAATGTTAAAATTTTATGTAATGTTATGGCCTTTGAATTTTAAAATGTATTTTAAATGTTTTATGATAAATAAAAAAATTTAGTACAACACCTGTTTACTATGTTGATGTCCCCCATGCTTTTGTCAGGAACACCGCACTATACTTGCTCACTGAGCCAGTGCGTGTGTCCTGAGTAAACCAACTGTGCCCAAAGATACCTGTGGAGCGGAGCAGCAGCAGGGAAGACGTGTGCTTCAGAGGACTAGGACCTGAAGCATGTGACTGCCAAGGGGCGGAGCCGGCCATCAGGTCTCTCAGAGGAAGCAGTAGCAGATAGAGAATGCTTCAGGCCAGAGGACCTGAAGCACGTGACTGCTGGTGGGTGTGGTCTAAGCTCAGGAGAGCTATGAGGTGAAGGAAAACTCCTAGAAGGGTAACTGCAGGACACAGTTACCAAGGGGCATATACAGAACGCATAATCAGAATGTAGCAAAGGGGTCATACACATAGAGGGCGACGAAGTACAAGAGGAGCAGGCAGAGCATAATCAGAGAATAGCCAAGGGTCGGACACAGAGAGAGTGGCGAAGTACAAGAGGAGCAGGCAGAGCGGAGTCAGAACGTAGCCATGGGTCTTACACGTAGAGGGCAGCAGAGTACAAAAGGGACAGGCAAAACTCGAAACAGGGACACAGCCAAATCAGAACCAGACAGACAAAACGTAGCACAGGCACAAAGCACTGGCACAAGCACACCAGAGTCAAACACACTCGGCCAAGGGTCAGAGTATAAGCGACAGATGATGGCCCCACAATGAGGCTATAAAAAGCCTCCCAGAAACCCAGAGGGAGGCCATCCCGGTTAACCCTAAAACCACCTAATCCCAGAAACTCAGCAGACAATGACAGCTTTATACTTCACCTGTTCTATGTGTCAGTACTGTGGTTGGTTCTCATGAGCTCCATCGTCTCTTTAGTCTGCATTATCTATAGTCCAATAGATTAGTGCACACTGAAGAGATGATGGAGGAAATCCACCTCATATCTTTACTCACCTGCCTGTGTGTCACAACTAGAGATGAGCGACTTTGCCTTTTTTAGGGTCGAGTCGGGTTTCGTGAAACCCGACATTCTCAAAAGTCAAGTCGAATGAAGTCGGCCGACTAACGGAAATGGTCGGTTCGGAGTCGAAAATCCGACCCCAATGCAAGTCAATGGGGAATAAAAGTCGGCAGGGAGTGGAGGACAGTAAACACACCTACAGTGCCCATTTCAATGCCAACTACATCAATTCTTATTACTTAAGCTTGTCAACCTTAATTAACTTTATAATAATAGTAACGCATTGAAAACTGGGGGTTATTTGGCTAAAGTTGTGGGGGGGGCAGTGCTGGCTGCAGGTTTTCGTGGGCCCCGGGCCAAAGAGTCTCAGTGGGCCCCTTTAACACATACCACAATTCATGATGCTCCAATACGGCAGAGAAATATAGGTATAGTACAATGCCAAATACTTCACTTCTTACTGTCAGGATCCCGTCTGGGTTGGAGCCGATGTTACTGCAAACACTAGGGGAAGCAGAGGCAGGTAGCGTAGTCAGAAGGCAGGCCGAGGTCGGTACACAGGAAAGGCAGTGTTTGTAGCAGGGAAGCAGGCAAATAACGTAGTCAGGTGGCAGCCGGAGGTCGGTACACAGGAAAGGCAGTGTTTGTAGCAGGGAAGCAGGCAAATAACGTAGTCAGGTGGCAGCCGGAGGTCGGTACACAGGAAAGGCAGTTCGGTAGCAGAGGAGCAGGCAGATAACGTAGTCAGGTGGCAGCAGGAGGTCGGTACACAGGAGAGCAGTGTTTGTAGCAGCAGGAACAGCAGGAGAAAGAGCTTGACTAAAGGCTGGAAGCACAATAATCTCGCAATGACACACCACAGGGCCAGGTTTATATAGGGTGTGTAATTGGCAATCAGAGGCCCAATCAAGAGAGCACTAGGTGTAGCCAATCAGGAAGAACAGTCAATGGTATCTGGGTTCAGCAAGGAACTTTGCAGCCAGCAGAATAGCTCAGATGGTAGAGCTGCTGGCCAGTGGACAAGAGGTACTGAGTTCGACTCCTGACAGTACTCCCCTCCTTCCAGGATGGCCTCTGGACATCTCAGGAGCTGGCTTATCCGGGTACCTTTGATGAAAGGCTCTTGTTAGTCTAGGAGCATGGACGTTGTCCCTTGGTTCCCATGAATTTTCCTCTGGTCCGTAACCCTTCCACTGTACCAGATACTGCAGTTTACCTCTGAATTTTCGGGAGTCCAGAATCTTATCCACAATGTATTCTTCTTCACCACGGATCCTTTCTGGTGGAGGAGGTGGCTGAATTCTTCCTGGAAACGGGTTTTCACAGAAGGTTTGAGCAAGGATATGTGAAACACTGGATGAATCTTTAGATTGTTGGGAAGTTTTAAACGAAAAGCAACCTGGTTAATTTTTGCAGAAATTTGAAAAGGTCCAATGAATTTCTGACCCAATTTGGAGGATGGCACATGTGTCTTAAGGTTTTTAGTGGACAGCCAAACTTTGTCTCCAACCTGAAGAGCAGGGGGCACTCTCCGATGTTTATCTGCTGCTTCCTTATATTCTTCCTGGGTCTTGAGCAATATCTCTGATAATTCCTTCTGGGATTCCTGTAATTTTGTAAGCCTGTCATTAACAGCAGGAATGGGAGTGTTCACTGGCAGATTAGGGATAAATACTGGATGTACTCCATAAGTAGCAAAAAATGGGGTTTGAGATGTAGCGCTATGTATGGAGTTGTTGTAGGCAAACTCTGCTGTTGGTAAATAGTCCACCCAGTCATCCTGAAGATAGGAAATGAAGCAACGGAGGTATTGCTCCAAAGTCTGGTTCGTTCTCTCCGTCTGGCCATTGGACTGAGGATGGAAAGCGGTAGAAAGATTCACCGTGACTCCCAAGGCTGTACAGAAACTCTTCCAAAATTTTGACGTAAACTGAACGCCTCTGTCAGACACCACGCTGTCAGGAATTCCATGTAACCTGAATACCTCTTTGATCATCAGTTCTGCAGTTTTTTCAGCAGTAGGAATTCCTTCAGTTGGAATAAAGTGGGCCATTTTTGTGAGTCGGTCCACTATGACAAGGATGACGGTCATCTGTTTGGAAGGGGGTAGTTCCACAATAAAATCCATGGAAATAGATCCCCAAGGCCTGGATGGAACTGGGAGTGGTTGCAAGAGTCCTAGAGGAGACGATCGTGGGGTCTTGTTTCGTGCGCATGTTAAACAGGTTGAAACATATTTCCTCACGTCCTTCCTACAATTAGGCCACCAAAAGAAACGAAGTAGTAAGTCTTGTGTTTTTGCAACTCCAGGATGTCCTGCCAGTTTAGAATCATGGACACTTTTGAGGACTTCAAGGCGAGAAGATTCAGGTACATATATTTGGTGTTTCTGCATCCAAAACCCCTCTTTGAATGAAAGATCGACGTCTTCCGAAGGATGGTTAAGGAAAGAGTCCTCTTGATATCCATCTTTAATTCTATTACCTAGTCCTCTAGAGTGCAATATTCCCAAAAAATTTTTAGGGCCTAGAATTGTATCATCATTACTAGACCTCTCCTGAGGTTCCGAACACATCCTGGACAGGGCGTCAGCCTTGCCATTTCTTGAACCAGGCCGGTAAGAGATTATAAAATTGAATCTTGAGAAAAATAAGGCCCATCGTGCTTGTCTTGCAGACAATCTTTTTGCTGTACGGAGGAATTCAAGATTCTTGTGGTCCGTGAGGACAGTCACAGGGTGATTGGCACCTTCCAGAAGATGTCTCCACTCGGAGAAGGCAACTTTAATGGCTAACAGTTCTTTATTACCAATGTCGTAGTTCTTTTCTGCAGATGACATGGTGTGGGAAAGAAACGCACATGGGTGAAGTTGCATCTTGTCCCCAACTCGCTGAGACAGAATGGCTCCCACTGCAGAGTCCGAGGCGTCCACTTCGACAGTAAATGGCAATTCAGGATTTGGGTGTACTAACAATGGAGCAGACGTAAAAAGAGTTTTCAACTTGTCAAAAGCCTCCTGTGCCTCCGAGGACCAGAAAAATGCTTTGGTCTTTTTTGTTAGTGTAGTAATTGGTAGTATGATCCGTGAAAAGTTCTTTATAAATTTTCTGTAAAAATTTGCAAATCCTATGAAACGCTGGACGTCTTTTAAATTTCTTGGAACAGGCCAGTCTACTACAGCATTGATTTTGCCGGGATCCTTGCTCAAACCTTCTGGGGAGATGATATATCCCAGAAATTGGATACTGGTTTGTTCAAACTCACATTTTTCAAGTTTAATGTAGAGATGGTTCTCCTGTAGTCGTTCCAAGACTAACTGGACGTGCCTGCGATGCTCTTCCAAGGTGTCTGAAAATATAAGAATGTCATCGAGATAAGCCACAACGAATTGGTCCAAGAAATCTCGAAATACATCATTAATAAAATGTTGAAAGGTGGCTGGGGCATTGCTAAGGCCAAAGGTCATAACAAGAGATTCAAAATGTCCATATCTCGTTCTGAAGGCGGTCTTCCACTCATCTCCTGGGCGAATCCGTATGAGGTTGTAAGCCCCTCTAAGATCCAGCTTCGTAAAGATTTTCGCAGAACGGAGTCTCTCAAATAGTTCAGGAATCAAGGGTAGCGGGTAGCGATTCTTGACAGTGATATTATTCATCTCTCTGTAGTCAATACATGGCCGCAGAGTGGAGTCTTTCTTTTCAACAAAGAACAGGGGTGCCCCAGCTGGAGATGTGGAAGGTCGAATAAAGCCTTTCTCTAAATTTTCATCCAGGAACTTTCTTAATACCTTCAATTCAGGTTCGGAAAGATTGTAAATCCGTCCAAATGGAATGGTTGCTCCTGGCAGCAATTCAATGGGACAGTCGTAAGGACGGTGAGGAGGTAATTGATCTGCTTTCTTCTTACTGCAGACATCAGAGAACTGCTGATATTGAGGTGGTAGTTTCTCTTCCTTCTCATGCGAAATCTCAGAGATTTGGACTTGTTGGAGAACAGGGGGTTCCTTATGACAATTATTCTTACAGTAGTCAGATGGAAAGGTGATGGTCCTTGATGCCCAGTTGATAGAAGGGTTATGGACTGAAAACCAGGGGATCCCTAGAATAACCGGAAATTTCGGAGATGAAATAAGGTGGAAACTGACAGCTTCATGATGATCCGGGTCGATACAAATCTCCAGTTCGATTGTCTCATGCGTGACAGGTCCAGAAGACAAAGGTGATCCATCCACAGTTTCCATTTCAATTGGTGTGGATTTGGTCCTACTGGAAATATTATTATCACGTGTAAATTTTAAGTCCATAAAATTTCCTCCTGCTCCCGAATCCAACAGGGCAGAGCATTGTATTTTTTGGGTGCCCATTACAACCTGAATGGGGATTACAAAATGAGATGATGTGTATGTATTTTGTCTATTTCTGGCGTTACTGATGAGATAGTCTGCAAGATGGAATCCGACTGCTGAGAAAGGTCCGTATTGCTGGCAGACCTGTTGTTGGTAAAGGCTATAGTCCTTTTGTTAGGACAGTTGATGGCATAGTGTCCAGGGTCCCCACAATAGAGGCAGAGATGTTCTGCACGTCGCCTCTCCTTCTCCTGTGCAGAGAGTGGTCTTCGGATGACGTCGATCTGCATCGGTTCAGACACAACTTGCGTCTTTTCTTGGTGGTCTGATGCTGAAAATGAGAAGCCAGGGCTATTCCCAAGTGCTCGCAGTCTCTCCTTTCTCCTTTCAGTAAGTCTCTGGTCAATCCGGATACATAGTTGAATAAAGTCCTCCAACTGGTCAGGGGTCTCAACCCTGGCAAGCTCGTCTTTCACTGGTTCTGATAACCCTCGTCGAAATTGACTTCTCTGGGCCGCTGGATTCCAGGTGGTGTCGGCCACCCAGCGACGGAACTCCGATGTATATTCCGCAACAGAGCGACGTCCTTGGCGCAAATTATGTAATTTGGTTTCTGCTGTGGCACAGCGGTTTGGGTCATCAAAAACTTGATTCATAGCTGCGATGAAAGCTTCCAGGTCATTAAGGAGGGCATAGTCTTTTTCTACATAAGGTGAAGCCCAAGCAAGAGCTTCATCCGTCAGGAGATTTATCATGAAAAAAACTTTCTTCCTCTCACTGGTAAAGGGAGCAGGTTGCATCTGGAAGTATATGGGCATTGATTGAGGAATCCTCGGTACTGCTTGCGATCCCCACTGAACTTTGCAGGCAGCGGCAGCCGCGCGTTTGATTCAGACCCTGAATTGCGCACGTCCAGTAGTTGTTTTTGTAGCTCAATTACTTCCTGTTGTATCGCCGTGAAATCAGTTTGTAACTTGGCATATTTTCCTTGAGAGTCAGTACAAAAACTTTGAAGCTCCGTAACTTGCCGCCTCAGGGTGTTCACAGCGGACTCCATTTTGGCGCGAGATTATTCTGTCAGGATCCCGTCTGGGTTGGAGCCGATGTTACTGCAAACACTAGGGGAAGCAGAGGCAGGTAGCGTAGTCAGAAGGCAGGCCGAGGTCGGTACACAGGAAAGGCAGTGTTTGTAGCAGGGAAGCAGGCAAATAACGTAGTCAGGTGGCAGCCGGAGGTCGGTACACAGGAAAGGCAGTGTTTGTAGCAGGGAAGCAGGCAAATAACGTAGTCAGGTGGCAGCCGGAGGTCGGTACACAGGAAAGGCAGTTCGGTAGCAGAGGAGCAGGCAGATAACGTAGTCAGGTGGCAGCAGGAGGTCGGTACACAGGAGAGCAGTGTTTGTAGCAGCAGGAACAGCAGGAGAAAGAGCTTGACTAAAGGCTGGAAGCACAATAATCTCGCAATGACACACCCACAGGGCCAGGTTTATATAGGGTGTGTAATTGGCAATCAGAGGCCCAATCAAGAGAGCACTAGGTGTAGCCAATCAGGAAGAACAGTCAATGGTATCTGGGTTCAGCAAGGAACTTTGCAGCCAGCAGAATAGCTCAGATGGTAGAGCTGCTGGCCAGTGGACAAGAGGTACTGAGTTCGACTCCTGACACTTACATTACATGAGTGATATCTATTTTAAATTCTACAATAGCTCAAAAAACGGACAGTATAGTCCTCCATACAGTATTATGGGCACCACATATACTTCTCCATATGATTCTCCATTATATGATGTGCCCCATGGATAATGCTCCAGTGTGTAATGGGCCCTATCTATGATGCTCAAGTGTATGATGAGCCCCTTATTTAATTCTCCAGTATATAATGCTCCCCATATATTGCTCCAACCATTAAAAAAATGAAATACCTCTCCTCGCTGTGCACTTCTCTACTCTGGACTCCTCAGCATTGCCATCTTCCAGCTCTCTGCACTGTGACTGTTCAGGCAGAGGGCGCACAGACGTGACATCATCGTGCTCTCTGACCTGAATGTCACTGTCAGGAAATGCGGAGGATGTCACAGCTGTGGAGCAGGGAGAGGCAAGTTTTGCAAGTGCTGGGGCCCTGAGCAAGCAGAGGGGGCACACTTGCGGGCACCAGGAACTGGCACAGGGCCCATCATAGTACGCTGGTGTCTCTGACGGCAAGTGGGCCGCCCACCTGCTCAGGGCACCGGCACTTGCCCGGGTGCGCCAGGTGTTGACCCCGGCTCTGGGTGGGTACCGCCCAGTTAGGGAGGTGGAAAAACTGGCATATGTTGAGGTGTAGGCTGAACATTCAGCAGCTGCAAATGGAGGAATTTGAGAAGTAGGAGGAAGAGGAGGACAAAGCAAGCCATTTTGCTGGCAACCTATGTTTCATCAGGGGAAGGTCATACAAAATCCTTTGAAACCCAGGCATGGTTCATTTTAATGCAGGTGAGATTACCAACATTTTGGGTCGACAGCTGGGTCCTTCTTTCTGTCAGGATTGATCCAGCAGCACTGAAGACTCTTTCTGATAGCACACTACCAGCAGGGCAAGTGAGCTCCTGTAAGGCATATTGTGCCAATTCAGGTCAGGTGTCCAGTTTACAGGCCCAGTAGTCAAAGAGGAATGAACTATGAGGGAGAACATTGATAGGGGAGGAGAGGTAATTTTGAACCATAGTTGACAACTGTTGTCTCCTATCTGTTGCAATCGATTCAGTATTACCAATGATGTGAGCGTTACTTGAGAAATCAGACCACAACATGGTAGTGAAACCCCTGTCTCCAACGCCACTTCGACTGTGTGCACCACGAACACCTCATCCATTTGGCCCAGTACGGCTCGTGGTAGAACCTGCACCACTGCTGTGTGCTGGGAATGCAACTAACAAACGGTTTACCAGAGTTGCTTGTTTGGTCCCCAATATTAGCTCTATGTTCTCCTGTGGCATGATGTTCTGTAATTTGCCTTTATAGCATGGATCTAGGATGCTGGCCAACCAGTCGTCATTCTTCATCATTTTGGCAATGCGGGGGTCCCTTTTTAGGATCCGCAAGGCATAATCACACATGTGGGCCAATGTTCCAGGTGTCAATGATGCACTGCCAGTGGTGGGTGGAGGAGCACTTTCTGCCAAATCCACATCCCTCCATTCACGCACAAACCCTGTACCTGACCTTGGCAAGCCAACATTTTCTCTTCCCTCTTTGTTGTTTTGCCACCTCATAGCTCCATGACAGACACAAGAAAGAAAAAGAAAAAAAGATTGTGTTTCATGGAGCTATGAGGTGGAAAAAAATATTGTGTGTGTATACGGCGATTTGTGTGTTGACGGCACACGGTGTATGTTGCCGGCAACGAAAGAGACAAAGCACAAGCAGTGATATGGGGCAAACAACACAATTTTATTTACAAAAAAATATATATATTTTTTACAAAATGAGGGGGAAATGTTACGGACCAGGGGAGTGAGGAGACGGGAGGATTGGCTGGGGGTGAACGCTGAAGGAGTTCCAGGGGACGTGGCTAATAGATGTGTGGGGTCTAGAAGATCAAGGATCGAGGTTGACACATTAGAAGTGGAAACATGAGTCGGGAGAGACACATTAGAAGGGAGGGACAAATTGGATATAACAGACACATTGGGAGGTGAGGGTGGTGGAGGGAGCACGACTGTCCTTTCCCGCCTCTCTTCCCGTCTCCTTTTTTTTGCCTTCCATGTTGTTGTTGGCTGCTTCTTCTTCGCCTTGGAATGGTGGGAGTGGTGGTTTCAGAAGGTGTGGTGGCGGTGGGCAAGCGTGCAGGACCGGAGTCTGCGTGCTGGTGGACGGCTGTGATGGAGCAGGAACCTACGTGCTGGTGGCGGTGGATGGCTGGGCAGGAGCAGGACTCGGCGTGGTGGTGGAGTGGCTCACAACTGCACTTGGCATGGTGGTGGCACTGTAGTGGTGTGCGGCAGGACTGGGCATGGTGGTTGCCATACAGGGGTATGCAATAGAACTCGGTAGTGATGTGAACCGGGTAACTGGTGGCACAGTTGGAAATACATGTTCCTGCGGGTATAACCGAGTCTGCTGCATAGCCTGAACGTATGCAGCATTGCAGGTCTGCATCACATTCAGCTGAAGTTCAGGCGTAAGGTTTTGCGCCATGCACCATTCAATGGCCGTAAAAAAATGATGTGCTGTCCTCTGGATGTCAGATTCTAGACGGTCAAGGCACTGGTGGACAGACTGGAAAAGTGTGTCAATATGGTTCAAACCACTATCCAGTCTATTTACCATCAACTTCATGCTATCCTGGAAAACAGAGCTCAAGTGTAGAAACTCGGGCATGAGTGTCCTGTCTGAGGCCTTCTGCCGCTTTCGGGAAGACCCAACATAAAAAGAGGTGGAGGAGGCCAGGGACAGGGGAAGACCTGATGGACCAGCTGCCTGTTCTCCAGCCTGTGACAACAGCCTACTTGCTGCATCGTTGTTGGATGGCTGGGACTGCTCCAAGGCTGTTCATTGAAGGACTGCTCCAGAGGACGAACCCGGTTCCAGGGTGCTGCTCCAGGTTCTGTGAAAAGAAAAACATTACTACCTCAAAAAAACTGTTGTACAAGCACCAACTCCTGTGGAATATAAAAATTCAGATTAGAGAACACAACACAATGGAACAAACACAAAAATACTTACGTTCTCTGAGCAAGGACAGGCCTCAGGAAAGCCAGCATCCGGTGGTATTTATATTTACGGATCCTTGCTGCACCATAACTGCGAACCTGGTTCTCTTGTCTGAGGTCCTTGTTGAAGCGATCCTTCATTGAACACCAACGGGTTCTGACTTTGTTCACTGTAAAGGGGGAAAAAAAGGGTTAAACAATGCACTTTAGGCCGAGATCACACAACCGTGTGTGATGCGATAAACTCGCAGGAGTTTTTCGCATCACACATGGTTGTGCGATCCCAGCCTTTACAGGTTCACTGCAGCATCAGACAACATTGCAATACTTACGAAAGTCCTTTCTGGCTTGTTTCGTAGCGTTGTCCCAGTCATCCATCAGCTCTTGGGCCACCTCATTCCACTGCCGCCGAAGCACCACCTTGTCTGAGTGGTCTCGCTGCCGGATGTCCACAAGGTGACTCTCTCCTCAACAAGTGAGATGAGGAGGTCATTGTCTATGTAGTCCTCCTCCCGTTGTGGAACCTATAAATGAAATAAAACATTAATGTTGTACAGATAAACAAGGAAATTTAAAAAAAAGAGAAGAAAAAAAAACTTACACGCCGTCTGGCCACCGGCACTTGTGCCTCCCTCTGCTCCTGCTGCTCCTACTGTTCCTGCTCCTGGGCACTTGATGAAGTGTTCTGCAAAAGAAAAAAAATATTTTGCCACATATTACAGTGATACTTACCAATCAGTTGCAAAGGTACTAACTTCAGAATCCTGTCCTGTGTGCTCAGGGCTAGAGGTCATGGAGAAGAATGCTGCAAGAAAGAGACAGAAATAATTACAGAATGCAGGCAATAAAAAGACACAGAGACATAAGGTTGTATACTTACATTTGGTTTGAATTCAGTGTCTTCACAGATGTCTTCTCTTGTATTGCAGTCTCCAGAGGCTTGAGTAATGGACAATGAGTGCCCACACCCTCTTTTTATCTATCTTTGTGTGGGTGGGTGGCTAATCAGTGTCTAGACAGGTTTACTCTGGAAAAACACATGCGTATGAAACGCTAGCAAACGCGTGTGCTTTTGTACGCATGCGTTCTCATAGACTGTAATGCATTGTTTCGACGCATTCCTTCCGCAACCATCTGCATGCGATTGGCAGTGGCAAATTGCCGCTTCCAAAATTGCAACATGTTGCGTTAGCCGCGCCCTGCCGCAAAACCCAAAATGACGCATGCGTACTGAAACGCGGCCGAAAGCATACGAATGCATGTATAGTCATGGCCAAAAGTTTTAAGAATGACACAAATATTAATTTTTACAAAGTCTACTGCTTCACTTTTTCTAATGGCAATTTGCATATACTCCAGAATGTTATAAAGAGTGATCAGCTTAACAGCAATTACTTGCAAAGTCAATATTTGGCTAGAAAATGAACTTTATCCCCCAAAACACATTTCAACATCATTGCAGCCCTGCCTTAAAAGGACCAGCTAACCTCTTTTCAGTGATTGCTCCATTAACACAGGTGTGGGTGTTGATGAGGACATGACTGGAGATCAATCTGTCATGATTAAGTAAGAATGACACCACTGGACACTTTAAAAGGAGGCTGGTGCTTGGCATCATTGTTTCTCTTCTGTTAACCATGGTTATCTCTAAAGAAACACGTGCAGTCATCATTGCAATGCACAAAAATGACCTAACAGGGAAGAGTATCGCAGCTTGAAAGATTGCACCTCAGTCAACAATCTATCGCATCATCAAGAACTTCAAGGAGAGAGGTTCCATTGTTGCCAAAAAGGCTCCAGGGCGCCCAAGAAAGACCAGCAAGCGCCAGGACCGTCTCTTAAAAGTGTTTCAGCTGTGGGATCGGGCTACCAGCAGTGCAGAGCTTGCTCAGGAATGGCAGCAGGCAGGTGTGAGTGCATCTGCACGCACTGTGAGGCGGAGACTCTTGGAGCAAGGCCTGGTCTCAAGGAGGGCAGCAAAGAAGCCACTTCTCTCCAGAAAAAACGTCATGGACAGACTGATATTCTGCAAAAGGTACAGGCAGTGGACTGCTGAGGACTGGGATAAAGTTATTTTCTCTGATGAATCCCCTTTTCGATTGTTTGGGACATCAGGAAAACGCCTCATTCGGAGAAGACAAGGTGAGCGCTACCACCAGTCTTGTCTCATGCCAACTGTTAAGCATCCTGAAACCATTCATGTGTGGGGTTGCTTCTCAGCCAAGGGAATCGACTCTCTCACAGTCTTGCCTAAAAACACAGCCATGAAAAAAGAATGGTACCAGAATGTCCTCCAAGAGCAACTTCTCCCAACCCTCCAAGAGCAGTTTGGCGATCAACAATGCCTTTTCCAGCATGATGGAGCACCTTGCAATAAAGCAAAGGTGATAAGTAAATGGCTCAGGGAACAAAACATAGAGAATTTGGGTCCATGGCCTGGAAACTCCCCAGATCTTAATCCCATTGAGAACTTGTGGTCAATCATCAAGAGACGGGTGGACAATAGTGTTGAGCGATACGATAATATAAATATCAGCTATCGGCCGATATTAGCTCTATCGGCCTTTCGATAATTCGTTTGATATTTTCGTCTTATCGAATACCGGAATCGGATTTGTCACTGTCACTGTCTGTGTCCGTCGGTCGGGTCTGTCACTGTCAGTGTCCGTCGGTCGGGTCTGTCAGGAGTCAGCGGCACTTACCTGGCAGAAGATCTCCGGCGGTCACGTCCTGGACTGCTTCATGGCCGCCATCCTCTTCTCCCCGGCGGTCACATGCAGTTTCTCGCGATAACTGCAGTGACTGCTGGGTAATCCCGGCCGTAAAGCAGTCAGTCCGATGACGTCACCGCCGGGGAAGCAGGTAATCAGCTGTGCTGCGTCGCGATGACAGGCTCTGCCTGTCATTGCGATGTAGCAGAGCTGGATCATCGTGGGACTGTCGTTACTATGGACTGCGTCGGACAGGTGGTATACTGTTGGTTTGTTTTTTTTCTTTTTTTACAGGAGATCGATGGCGTCGCAGGAATGAGAGTACAGTAAAAGAAATGAAAACTGTGTTGTCTCTTTTATTTCATTAAAAGACTTTTTTCTTGCTTTGTCTTTTTTTTATGCATTTAATAACTTTGGGATTAATAATGGATCGGTGTCTTATTGACGCCTCTCCATTATTAACCGGGCTTATTGTCACCGTGCAATCAACAGTGACATTAACCCCTTATTACCCCGCTTGCCACCGCTACAGGGCAAGTGGGAAGAGCCGGGTAAAGTGCCACAATTGGCACATCTTTTGATGCGCCAAATGTGGGGCTGCTGTAGCCTGGTATTATCAGGCTGTTGAGGGACAAAATCCATGGGCCTTGACAGTCTTTTAATACCAGGCCGCAGCAGTCTGCATTTTACTTGGCTGGTTAACAAAAATAGGGGGACCCCTACGCCGTTTTTTTTTTCGAGGGATCCCCTATTTTTGTTAACCAGCCAAGCTAAGCAGACTGCTGTGGCCTGGTATTATCAGGCTTGCAAGGTCCATGGATATTGGATCCTTACCAGCCTGAAAAACCAGGCCTCAGCGGTCTGCTTCATCTGGCTGGTTAACAAAAATAGGGGGGACCCCACGCCAATTTTTTTCGAGGGGATCCCCTATTTTTGTTAATCAGCCAAGATATGCAGCCTGCTGTGGCCTGGTATTATCAGGCTTGCAAGGTCCATGTATATTGGATCCTTACCAGCCTGAAAAACCAGGCCTCAGCGGTCTGCTTCATCTGGCTGGTTAACAAAAATAGGGGGGACCCCACGCCATTTTTTTTTCGAGGGGATTCCCTATTTTTGTTAACCAGTTCCCTCTGACGTCACTGATTGTGTCCCTGGCTGACCTGAAGTGAAAGTGGAAAGCAATCAATTAAGCTTTCCACTTCCTCTCCTGTCAGCCAGGAGAGGAACTCATTCATTTGGGGGTTTACTGTGAGGCTGCAGCATTAGCTGCGGTCCCTGTAGTAAACATTAACCCTTTCTGATGGATTACACCGTGGGACCTGACTGTACATCAGATTGGTAAGAATAATTTTGCTTTATTATTTTATTTTTATTAGGAAATGGTTTTAGCAGGTAAATAAAATATGGTCAAAAACTGTGTGATTATTTCATTAAACTTCTTTTTTATTAAAGTGTGTGTGTTTGATTTTTCTTTCATACAATAGGATTAATAATTGATAGTTGTCTGATTGACAGCTCTCAATTATTAACCTGGCTTAAAGTGACCTTTCAATTGCAAGGTCACTTTAACCCCTTATTAACCCATTCGCCACCGCTACAGGGCAATGGGAATAGACGGGCAAAGTGCCAGAAAGGGCAAATCTAATTAGAGATTTGCCCTTTCTGGGGTGTCTGGGGGCAGATGTTAGTAGCCGAGGGGGGCCAAAAATAATGGTCCCTCTCTGGGCTATTATTATCTGCCCCCACTCACTGGCTTTGTCTGTCTGGTTGCGAAAATAGGGCGGGAGCCCACGCATTTTTTTTCAGCAATTTTACACTTCATATATATATATATATACATGTCATTGAATTTGTGACACATATATATATATTTATATTTATAGTTCATACACTTCTACATAGTATAATAGCCGCTAATTCAATTGCCGGCTTTTGTGAAAATGCAGAACCCGACATGAAATGACACTTGGTTTACATAGAGTTAACCATGTCTTTTCATGTAGTTTGATATCTGATTTGCACAAACAATTACATGAGTGTAAGTGTGCAAAATTTCACACCTGTAGGGTTAATTAAAGGTGTAAATTCGTAGCAAAAAAGTCGTTTTTTTTACAACGAATTTACACCTTTAATTAACCCCTACAGGTGTGAAATTTTGCACACATAGACTGATGTAATTGTTTGTGCAAATCAGATTGCAAACGACATGAAAAGACATGGTTAACCCTATGTACACCAAGTGTCATTTCATGTCGGGTGCTTCTGTCTTTTCACAGAACCGGCTTTACCCGGCAATTGAATCAGAGGATATTTTACTATGTAGAAGTGTATAAACTATACATATATGTATATATATATGTCACAATGACATGTATATATATATATGTATTCTATGTGTGTATATTTAGTGTTTACAAGGAAATAAAGGTTTTTTTTAGTTGCGATATTTTGTTCCCATAGACTTACATTGGACTTCCGGTATCGAAATCGGATATCGACGATATTTAGTGCTATCGGCGATACAATTTCGATACGATATTTTTAGATATCGAGCACTATCGCTCAACACTAGTGGACAAACAAAAACCTAAAAATTCTGACAAAATGAAAGCATTGATTGTGCAAGAATGGACTGCTATCAGTCAGGATTTGGTCCAGAAGTTGATTGAGAGCATGCCAGGGAGAATTGCAGAGGTCCTGAAGAAGAAGGGTCAACACTGCAAATATTGACTTGCTGCATTAACTCATTCTACCTGTCAATATAAGCTTTTGTTACTCATATGTTTGCAATTATATTTCTGTCTGTGATAAAAACATGTGTCAAACACACACATAAAAACCAGAGGGCAGCAGATCATGTGAAAATATAATATTTGTGTCATTCTCAAAACTTTTGGCCATGACTGTACCTGCGTCCACAACGTTAAAGATAGGAAACAAAACGCATGTGGATGTATGTGGCAGAAACACTGCAGACACAACCGCAAATGTGAATCCAGCCTAAGGGTGCTAAAGTACTTTACCATGTTACATGTCACAGGGAAGTCTGCACGTGAATAGAGCTTGCTCTGCAACTAAACTGTGCTTAACCGTTCACACGAGTGAAGCAGATACTGAGCCGAATGAACTAGCTATAATGATGCTAGGCACAATACCTTGTTGCCTTCATAAATTTAGCATTAGAGTTGAGCTTGCCCTGAAACTGGTCTGTGTTAACCGCACACAAGACAGAAACAGATGCTAAGCCAGGCAGCTGATTACCCTAGTCCTGACGCTACTGAATTTGTGCCAGAGCGGCACCCTAAGCATGTAGCAGATTAGAGACACAGGCGCTGAGCCAAGGGAATGAAACCACATATGAGTAGTGCCTTCCTGCCAATGTGTACAGTCTCTGAGCTTAGACTGGCTAACAGCAAGTTGCAGACAGAGTGGTAGAATATCCACCCACAGACACCAAAGTAAGAATGACTCTAGCGTGCCCGCGTGCGCCTTTGAGAGCCTTTTTATACATTAGGCTCCACCCCAAACACACATGCCCAGTCGGCCAAGACATCACCCGCGGGCCAATCCGGAGCTGCCACATCACGAGAGCCGAAAGCGTCCGACCACCAATGAGAAGACGCCTCATCACGGACATGCTCAGTAAGGTGATCTCTGGACTTACACTCCCTTAGACTTGGCTGAAGAGCCAGCAGCAACCAAGCGTATACCGCAATGTCTATGCTGAGCAGCACTTGCTGTGGCCAGGCCTGAATTGGAGACCTCAGAAGCAGACAAGGCTTGGGATCTATCCTGCACAGCTGTAGAATCCCAGTGCCTAACAGTCTTTTGCAAGATTCTCTCACGAATGGCATAATTCTCACAATCTAAATAGTCAAAATCTAAAATGTGAAAAGCTTCCTCAGAAGACTTGTTGGTCTGCGAAGTTTGTTGTTCTGGAAAACAGCAGGATAAGTTAAAATTATACATTTCCAGTCAATTTCTGCTTTAGTCTATGGCCTGGTGTGGGTGTCCATTTATAGGATGCCGATCTGTCATTTGGCATTAACATTGAATAATAACCAGAAAAGAAAAGATGGTATGTCAACTTTTACATAAATATGCAGTTATGGTGCACTCATTTGTATAATAAAAAAGTGTCAACTTTTGTTAGAAAATACAAATCCGAAAAAAGCACGGAAGTTTGTTTCGCCACATATACATCCAGGGATGTATATGTATATATATGTATACATACTTCCCCTGGAAAAAGCTAGAGTGCGAAACGCACGTCGGGGTGCCTGCCGCTTTCAGGTATACACTATTATTCCTATTAGCACTATTTATATGTCAGCATTTGGATTTCCTAATTTTATTAATCAGATTAACTGTATTTTACATCTGCTTTATAAATAAGCATACTACCTCAATGTATCCAATTCCGAACTACCTAATTTTGCACATGCACTTTACAGCATATAATATGCTTTAACTTGCAGTTTTTGAATTTCATTCATTTTACTAATCAGCTAAATGTAGCACATGCTTGCAACTTTAGGATTTCTTTCCTCAAATTAAGCTGATTACACTTTGCATATGCACTTTATTTTGACCATACTTCCCCCCCCCTTTTTTAGAGGTAGTCTTTCATCTGCTGATTACATTTTTGTGCAAAAAACCCTTTAAATACTGCCATACCATGATTTAATTGCGGCTTTTATTTGTATTATTGTCCCTATCTCTATATATATTTTTGCATTGTTGCTATGTATTATTCGAAATAAAATTTGGTATTATTTTATGGCGAAACAAACTTCCGTCCTTTTTTCGGATTTGTATTTATAGTTTTTGGAAGTGCCTATTCGGCAAAATCTATATATTGTTGGACTTATATTTTGGTAGAAAATAGTCTAAATATCCAGATTGGGCATTTAAAATCTATTATGTGTAGCCAGTCTAAAGGGGTATTTGTGTCTCATCCATTCATTGCTGCGACAGTAACACCATTCTATGTGCCATGACCAGAGATGTTCCAAATTATAAAACAACCAATTGGCATAAATTATACCAGAAATGTATTTCAGTCCATGTTGCATCTCACTCCAGTGGACTCTGCATCAAAACAGACATACAAAATACCAGTATTGATGAATTAGCCCCAACATATTTCTCAGTCTTCATGATTATAACAATAGAATGATATAGGCTCTCTGGCTAAGAAGTGACATATGATTGTTACAGGTGGTAAAATATTTACCCTAAGATAAAAACTGTTCACATTCAAAGACAACTATTCCATCGAATATTGTGTGCTGTATGAACTATTCACAATAAAAAATGTTCTGCTCACCTGATGAAAAAAAACCTTGAACTTTCAAGATGTGCACGAATGCTCAATCCCAGTTGGAATCCCAGGTCGTGTCTGAAATTTACCTCCTTATTGTAGCTGATCAGATTAGTTTCGCAGGACTACACATAAACCCACCATATTAATGTTGGGATATGAGGTTATGTTTATTGAGAATTTCAGAATCAACAAGATGACATCTCTTAGGAAACCCTCAAAAATCTCAGAATCAACAAGATGACATCTCTTAGGAAACCCTCAAAAATCTCAGAATCAACAAGATGACATCTCTTAGGAAACCCTCAAAGATTTTCATGATAATCAAGGGTGAGCCACAGGCATATAGCTTCAGTTTTTAACTCCTTTTTGAATAAAGGCACCATATTTGCTATTGGTATGTCCTGTGGAATAGACTATTAGTTTGACAGGACCGATAACAAATGTGGAAAAATGGTAATCCTGTCCAGCACTCAATCTCCAAATTTCCATATAAAACAAAGAGCTTTATTGATCCAGCAAAAAGATACAAAAAGCTTAAAAACAGACATGCTGCCAAAAAAAATCCAATGTGCTTCAAAACTAGACTTACGTACAGGTTTTAGTCATGGCAAAAACTACGGTAAGAACTAAAGTACTTCTGTTATGTCACCATACATGGTGGAATGGGATTGATTAGTCCCCTGACTGGGCCATAAAAAAAGTTTAGATTTGGGGGAAGCCAACAGTATGTAAGGGACTAATATAATTTCTCCTAATAGAAAATTAGGTATGAGGCAAAAATAAATATGGAAATACCCTTTTAATTTTTGTACAGCCACTTGTCGAAAGATAACTCTGTTTACAGTACTGTATTATCTTGTGTGACATGTCTGTGGGTGTATTAGGGATCTGTGTTATACACTATGTGGTTTGGATTGATAGAGAAGCTGTAAGAAACAATTTATAAAACTAACATCAGAGATTGGTTGGACTTTAGCCAGGTTGTAGCTCTAAAATAAACCAACAACAGGAAGAAGAATACTCATCATTATACCATGTGCTTATAAGAAATACTCTGAAATACAAAGTTGTGTAGAAATGTAGATGACTAAAACCTGAACCTATTTTGAGTAACCGCTTTGAGTTTTAATTATTTTTATGTTTTCATTTTTTTTCATTATTATTCAATTTTTTTTCAGTCCTTATCTTTTGTTTGACAATGTGGACACTATTTCATTTTCCTTATGTTTTCAACTAATTCATCAATTTTTGAAAATGTTTGTCATTTTTTTGCACAGTTATATTCCAGTACCTTGGTAGAATGCAAAATTTGTCCTTTTTTTATTTTTGCACAGATAAAGACTAAGATGAGAATTTTAAAGCTTATTGAAAGGGTCATGGGATATTTTACTGAAAAAAGGCATCAACTGAAGCAAAAAAGCAAAAATAAAAAAACCTTTAAGTTTGTGCCAAACTCATCAAACATGCGCCATATTGATGAATTTGGCACAAAATCTGCCAACATCAAAATAAAGACAAAAGATTATTTACAAAAGGGTGCAAATGCTGAATCCGAACCTGTATTTTTGTTGTATTTTTATTTGTTTAGTAACTATAGAGAGAATGTGTATTCAAGATGATAAGTGTGTGTAAAACTGAAAGATGTTCTGAAACCATCTAAGATATGTTATGTGATATGACTGATGGTTGAAAGATACACTGTAGAGAAAGCTGAAGATTTCAAAGCAAGAGGATTGCTGGTAAATATGATGTGCTGTATTGAAGTCTGAGTTAGAATTCATTCACCCAACCAATATGCATACTATAATTCACAATGATAAACAGGACAATAAGTTATGCTTCATTTTTTAAATCTGTTTTGTGTTATTATATTTTTTTTCATTTGATTAAATAGTGAACTCATCTTGAAAAAGCGTAATTTTGCACTAATAGAAACCTGGGAAAAGCAATCTATTGCTGATATATAGGGGTTAAAGATAAGGGACTACTGTTAATGGTTCAAAGAGTATTGTAGCTAACAGCTGCCTAGAATTCCCGTCTTGCAGAGCAGTGACCTCTTCTGGGATTTTGAAGGCAAGCATTTAAAAAGCTGTAGACAATAAAAGCCCTGAGCAGGACAAAAATTCTGTATCTCCCAGGCTGCCTCAGAGATCTGCATTGCTCTTTTGTCGTGCATGTTCTACTAAATGTATTCGGGGGAAAAGTCATATGTGAATATTTGTTGTCTATGATACATAGTGTGAGGTGCTCAGTGTGTGATGCAATTTATCAATGTATCAGACCGCTGATAGTTCAGGAGCAAATCTGGCTCACAATCTCCGTTCTCGTTCATCCCGAATGTGTTCATTGGAGTTGAGATCATTGTTTTGTGTGAGCCTAATAAGTTCTTTTACAGTAGTCTCATCAAGCATTCCTTTATGGACCTTGCTTTGGCAACTGGACCCAATCATGCTACAACAGAAAAGGGTCTTCCCGAACCGTTTCAACAAAATTGGAAGAATACATCAAACATATTCATCATGAAATTCCATCAGGGAGGCATGTAATTGGCTTCAAATTTAACAATGACTCCAGATATATAATCAATGTCATTATGAATTAAGGAGTCCTGGAAGTGATGATATGGCCCCCATAGAGCTCTGATCTCAACATCATTAGGTTTGTGTGGGATTAGATGAAGAGACAAGCGGATTAGTGCAAACCTACATCCACAGATCTGTAGTTAGTTCTCTAAAGGTACTGTCACACTAAGCGAGATCGCTAACGAGATCGCTAAAGAGTCACCGATTTTATGACGCAGTAGCGATCTCGTTAGCGACGCAGCTGTATTTGACATGTAGCGGCGATGTGGCCCCCGCTGCGATGTCGCTGATCGCTCATGAACGTTCTGAGCTGTTTTTTGGTCGTTGGTGTCCCGCTGGTGAGCCTGAATCGCTGAGTGTGACACCCTTTATGAACGACTTTACCAGCGGCGCAGGCGGGACTAGGTTTTCCCAAGGACCGCAGAGGTCGTTATACAGATCGCTGATCTCTGATGAGATCTTTGTGTTTGGAAGCTAACTAGCGACCATATAGCGATCGCACCAACGATCTCGCCAGGTCATGTCATTGTCGTGATCGCTGGTGCGATCGCTAAGTGTGACAGTGCCTTAAGATGTTTGGAACAGTCTCTCTTCCTTCACAATCTGCCTGCAAGTGTACCCAGAAGTATTAATGCTTTGATGTTGTTTTAAAGGCAACGTGTGGTCACACCAAATATTGATTTGATTGAATTGATTTTGATTTCATTCTTGTTCATTCACTTTGCGTTTTGTTAATTGTTAAAAACAAAGTATTAACGATTTAACTTTTTGACACATTCTTATGTTGCAACATTCTTTCCATACATGACTAAAACTTAAAAGTTAAGACATATCAAGGAACTATTTATGTAGTATTTTATAAAGTACCTTGATATTAAGTTTTAGGCAGGTGTGGAAAGAATGTAGCAAGGTAAGAATGTTATAAATCTAAGTCCAGCAAATTTGATAGTCCAAACTATGGAAGAGATATGCAGTACAGTGTCAAGTAAGTATGTGTCTTGTTTATTCTGTCTAGTGCATTTTCGATAATACTAAGTTTCGAGATTGCTTAACTTGTTGCGTGTTTTTGCAGACAAGAAACATTCACCCACACAACTTACAATGAAAAATGCATCCTATGAATGCAGGGTCAGATATTTTAATAGGTTTGTATATGCTCAGAGATACATATGCTATGTGAATTTAGTCAATGCGTGCGTCAGTAGATTTCGTCCCTTGATTTGAGTTATGGTAATTTCCTCTTTGTAACATTCAATTATTTTCCATTAAATATAGTGATATTAAGGCATAGGCCTAATGTAGACAGTTTGCATTTAAGTGTCTAAATGAAGGGGATCTACTACTAAGATGGATCATCAACATCATATGGGTTGGGGCAGACACCTGTCACCTTCACTGAGAAGCTTTTGCAGGTCTCACAGCCATCTGAGAGGCAACACCAATAATCTATACATTGTGTAATGGCCAGTCTCATGTACTGCATCAGGAGTGGGGGTGCCAGATGTTCATAAATGGGATCCAGGTGGTGAACTCCCACCAATTTTATATTCATGACCTATACTGACAATAAATAATCAATATTAAAATCCTGGACAACTCCCTTAATAGCACTGTCCAGAAAATGCTGTAGCTTTATTGAGGTGAAAAACACATTGCAGTGGTATATACATATATTCATTTGAATACACCATTTAATGCTACATAACAGGTTTCCACCTATATTTGAGATTAAAGAAATCTGTTAATGCCATAAGCTTAGATCAGCTTAGGCTGCTTTCACACATCCGTTTTTTTATTTCAGGCATGATCCAGCATGTTGCTAAAAAAACGGATCCGGTACCGGATGCGTTTTTTTGTCATTGACTTTCATTAGCGCCGGATCATGCCTGATGTCATTGCGTTGTATCCGTTTTTGTCCTGATCATACGGATACAACGCAATGACATCAGGCAAATGTACATTCCGGCGGCCGGACAAAACGGTGCATGTAACGTTTTTTTGCTTACCGGAGCCGCCTGATAGTGCCTGAAGCGGCGCATCAGGCGGCTGGAAACAATAGAAGTGAATGGAACTGGATCAGACTTTTGTGCAATCCGTCAAAAGTCTGATCCGGATTCTGGAAATCGGGGACTACTACTACTACTACTACTACTACTACTACATTTTCCTGTGTCTCCGGACATCCAAAACCCTCTTTTTCCAGGTTCAAAAGTTCAGGTCGGATCCAGCAAAAAAAACGATCCGTTGCATCAGTTTTTTTATTTCAGTGCCGGATCCGTCCCTTCAGGTGTTCGACGGATCATGCCTGATACAAAAAAACTGATGTGTGAAAGAGGCCTTAGATGACTTTTTCCACTCTTCCTTATACCCATCAATGCTGTCACTCCAGTACCACTCTTTTGAGCTTTTGAAGACAAATTTTCAAGACATATGTCCCAAGCAACCACAACCAAACAGTTAGTCGAGCATTCTCATAAATGAAAAAGTTTAAAGACCCGTGTAAGTTAAAGTAGGAAAAGACAGCCCAAACACTTTTCTGTCTCAAAATCCAATGAAATGCCCTTTACAGCGTACATGGTCTTTCAAGCAGATCATAAAATCCTCCAGAATCCTCCTTCATCACAACACTTGCAATGGTTTGTAGGTATGTCCCAACACCAGTGTTGTTTTGTGTTTTTTGATCAGTGGT
The DNA here is from genome assembly GCA_033576555.1 of Oophaga sylvatica. Taxonomy (NCBI): domain Eukaryota; kingdom Metazoa; phylum Chordata; class Amphibia; order Anura; family Dendrobatidae; genus Oophaga; species Oophaga sylvatica. The sequence goes on along the minus strand of JARQOD010000001.1, from coordinate 321,162,072 downwards.
TTCTTCATCATGAATATCTTAGGAAAATAACTGAACATAGGACAGACCAGCCAAATCTTTTGTTAACAAAGCTGGTTTAATTATGCACACAGAATATAACTTTGCTAGAAAGCATAAAAAAATTACACATAACCACACAACACTCCAGATCTTACCTAACCTTTGTTATCATATATCAGCTTCTTCCAGGTACACACTTCATTTTGGCAGGTTGGCCCAGGAAGAAGTCAACAGGCGAAACCGAGAATAGGGCCAATAGACTAAATAACGCAACAAAACAGCACCACTGTTAGTAAAAATCTATCGACCGCCACTGAAGGTATAGTGGAGAAAAGGTAATCTGTAGGATTTTCTGACCTGGCATAAAGAGGACATGGCACTTTAATTAAAAGCGAAGTAGAGCCGCATCTTCTTGGAAACTGTCAAACCATGTTAGTCATCTTCTCAGGCTGTAATAGTAAGCAGTTGTCGTTTTTTTTTAAATAAACATAAAATATGTATTCACTAAAATATGCCATCACTTCATGATGAGTTGAAATGTTAGGACCCACACCATTCATGAGAACAAAAAATACCAGCAGTCCTGAGTGATATGTCATCACTGCTAATTGTGGGAAAACCCTGAGCATGTGGAATGTAAAGTATTGTATTTTCTTTTACAGTCACTCAAAGTTACTCTTGCTTATGTCACTGATGATAAACACAGATTTTATTTTTCTCAAATTATCCCAAAAAATATTTCTTAGATTTTAGCAACAAATAAGCTGGACTTTTCTCTATTTTATTCATACAGTTTATTTTTTTTTATAAAACTTTTTTTAGTTCTTCCCCTTCATCTGATGGAAAGTAGAGGCACGTGGTTTGTAATTCATGCACCTTTGTCAGAGTCTATAAATACCTACGTACCAGCACAGTGTTTTGCTACGGTTACATACATATACATGCAATTTTAACATTTTTGTAAGATATCTTAAGATGGAATCTACACTCAAGAATATTTTTATGAACAGAAAACAAATAAAAATTCAGGTACTTAATATATCAAGTTCCCTTTCTGTCGTTACTGAAGCTTGGCACATTGCCAGTGACTTAAACTAAACATGTCTCTGGTTACATGGAGGGATCGAATTATATACGTTTTTTATATTTTGCTTTTTTGAAAAAATATGTAGGTGGACAGACCCCGAAAAAAACAAATATACTGGTAGAGTGTGGGAGCTCTATAGAAAGTATCTAATCATTCTTTTATCACAGATTTAGTTAAACTATATGCAGAGTTTGTGTTTACAAGGAGAGATGTAGTGTAAAGCCCGGGTCTCACATAGCGATACACCAGCGATCCCGACAACGATCAGGATCGCTGGTGTGTCGCTACATGATCGCTGCTGAGCTGCCAAACAGGCAGCTCAGGCAGCGATCAGCACAGCGACACTGTGGGTAACGTCGCTTAGTTACCCGCAGTGTACCTTGGATACCAGCGCCCTGATGCAGGGAGCTGGTAACCAAGGTACACAGCGGGTTTCCAGGCGCTTAGCGGTGCCTGGAAACCCGCTGTGTACCTTGGTTACCAGCTCCCTGCATCAGGGCGCTGGTATCCAAGGTACACAGCGGGTTTCTAGGCACAGCCCCGCGCCTGGCAACCCGCTGTGTACCTTGGTTACCAGCGGATCGCTGGTCTCCCGCCTGTCACACGCAGCGATGCGTGCCTGCAGCAGGGAGACCAGCGATCAAAAAAATGTCCAGGACATTCAGCGATACCCAGCAGGGGAGCTGATCGTCGCTGAATGTCACACACAGCGATATCGCTGGGGAGTCGCTGCTGCGTCACAAAACTAGTGACTCAGCAGTGATCTCGCTAGCGAGATCGCTGTGTGAGACGGGGGCTTAAGGATTGGGGAAAAGTCTGGCAGAGGTCTGATGGGAGTTTAAGGATTTGTCATACTATGATACTTACCTAAAAACAGCCAAGTAATGCAAATTTTTAACAGATAAACATTAACCAAGAATGTTCCTACAGTTTATGCCTAAAGAAGCTATGGAAAACTAACTGGAAAATATAAAGCTATATTCCTTTGTTATTAAATGTTAGATTATCAGGATAGCAGGGACATGTCTGGCTGTCTGTGCTGTGAGCGACAGCTCAGACACCCTATGGATACCTGGGGCATGTCGGGCTGTCAGTGCTGTGAGCGACAGCTCAGACGCCCTATGGATAGCAGGGGCATGTCTGGCTGTCAGTGCTGTGAGCGACAGCTCAGACGCCCTATGGATAGCAGGGGCATGTCGGGTTGTCAGTGCTGTGAACTACAGCTCAGATGCCCTATAAATAGCAGGGGTGTGTCGGGCTGTCAGTGCTGTGAGCGACAGCTCAGACGCACTATGGACAGCAGGGGCATGTCGGGTTGTAAGTGTTGTGTTTGAGTTTCCCCCAGGTATTTTCCTTTCCCGATAATGGACAGGCTATTTAACTGGCTGGCAACGATAGGTTGTTGACAATTGTAGCATCAGTTCAGTGGTGTGTTTAATCTTTATTTTGATATTTTGATCTTTTGCTGCCAGACCTTGAATTTGTCTTTTGACAAACCATTTGTAGAACGTCTTTTGCCTTTGACATATTCTGAGATTCTGAGCTTAGTTACCAGACTTGGGAGTTTGCACCAGACTGTCACGTTTGTCTCTGACGTACGTTCCGGTCTTTTGACCTTGGACCCCTTGACCACTCTGCCTCATGGCTAGTCCATGAGTAGTGACTAGCATCTAGAGTTGAGCGATACTTTCCGATATCCAAAAGTATCGGAATCGGAATGGTATCGCCGATACCATTAAAATATCGGCGATACCCGATACCGATACCGGAAGTCCCATGTAAGTCTATGGGAACAAAATATCGGAATTAAAAAAACCCCATTCTTGCCTTGTTGGTTAATTGTACATGAAGGAAAACAACAAAGAGTAATGTACAATGTATTGTGGAAGGTTGAGGAGACATTAAAGGCATAGATGTTTAACCCAATCAAATGGAATAGCATAAATATTTTTTTTTTAAAGATGTTCGGATTGACGAAGAAATTGACAATGTTGTTAACGTTTTTTCTATTTTGGCAAATATGTATATTTCACAACTTCCATGCTCTTCACCTTTTTAACTTTTCACACACTTTCTCCTTCATAATCTTCAGCAGCATCATCTTTTTCATCAAATTATTCTTCATCTTCACCTTCTTTATCTTCTTCTTAAACTTCTTGCTATTCATCTTTTTGTTAACATTACTCAGATTCTTCTTATTAAACTATTATTCTTATTCATATTGTACTTCATCTTCTTCATCATATTCTTATTTGTGACAGAGAATCCTGTACTTGTAATCTGTCAAAGTATGAATTTTTCATCCTTCCGTTCTTGCTGTCACAAAAGATTTAAATTACAACAGTATTTGTCCGTGTTCAGTTTAGCCTGCAGCAGCAGGCATTTTCCAGGGGCACCACGAGGAGGAACGGACTCACCCCCATACACTGCTTAGTCTTCTTCTGCTTAGAATTTAGAGCATATATTTTGCTCTTCATTTTGGTCTTATACTTCATGTTCTTCTGCTTTTTGATCTTCTGCTTATTGTTCTTAAGTCTCTTGTTCTGTATCTTGTAGTTTGTCTTAACCTTCTTAGTCCTGTTTGGTAATCTTTTATTTCTTCTTTGTGATGGTGTTTAGGCTGGTTGGCTTGATGCTCGTCGTCCTTGTGGTTGTCATCTTCTTCGGGGTGGTCATCAGGGTCGTCGTCTTCATTGTTGGAGATCCAGAGTGATTACCCAAAAAAGCATTGAAAAAATCTTCAATTTGTAAATGTAGCAGAAGGTACAAGAGCCAATGCAAGTAACGAGGACCAGCTGACTGTGCTGGAACCCGGAGGGGCAGCAGAAGGAAAAGAGCCAATGGCACAACCGAGGACCAGCTGACGTTACTGGGACACGGTTACTAAGCAGGAGGTACCTGTGCTCCAAAGCACTACCAAGGACCAGCAGACGTTGCTGGAACTCAGATACCGAGATGGAGGCACCTAGGCCAAAGTCACTGCGGAGAACCAGCTGACGGTACTGGAACCCGGACGGGTAGCAGAAGGTACAAGAGCCAATGCAAGTAACGAGGACCAGCTGACTGTGCTGGAACCCGGAGGGGCAGCAGAAGGAAAAGAGCCAATGGCACAACCGAGGACCAGCTGACGTTACTGGGACACGGTTACTAAGCAGGAGGTACCTGTGCTCCAAAGCAGTACCAAGGACCAGCAGACGTTGCTGGAACTCGGATACCGAGATGGAGGCACCTAGGCCAAAGGCACTGCGGAGAACCAGCTGACGGTACTGGAACCCGGACGGGTAGCAGAAGGTACAAGAGCCAATGCAAGTAACGAGGACCAGCTGACTGTGCTGGAACCCGGAGGGGTAGCAGAAGGAAAAGAGCCAATGGCACAACCGAGGACCAGCTGACGTTACTGGGACACGGTTACTAAGCAGGAGGTACCTGTGCTCCAAAGCACTACCAAGGACCAGCAGACGTTGCTGGAACTCGGATACCGAGATGGAGGCACCTAGGCCAAAGTCACTGCGGAGAACCAGCTGACGGTACTGGAACCCGGACGGGTAGCAGAAGGTACAAGAGCCAATGCAAGTAACGAGGACCAGCTGACTGTGCTGGAACCCGGAGGGGCAGCAGAAGGAAAAGAGCCAATGGCACAACTGAGGACCAGCTGACGTTACTGGGACACGGTTACTAAGCAGGAGGTACCTGTGCTCCAAAGCAGTACCAAGGACCAGCAGACGTTGCTGGAACTCGGATACCGAGATGGAGGCACCTAGGCCAAAGGCACTGCGGAGAACCAGCTGACGGTACTGGAAACCGGACGGTAGCAGAAGGTACCCATGGAAATTTAAGATGACAGGCCGCGAGCCGGCCGCATCCCACAGTACTACAGTGGGTGATTGTCCTATTGTCACAACGGAAACAGCCTTTATTTGCATATCCCGCAGCACACATAGGAAGCACCTAAACTCCAAGCACCATAGAGTCGGCTAACCCGACCGCAACACGACAGGACAACTTATTGGAGGCTAAGTGACGTTTACACTGACAGGAAACAGATGGCGTGCTGTAACCAGTCTGGGCAGGAGTGAGTACCCGTGCCAATGACACTTCCGAGCAACAATTGGCAGTGTTGTAGCCCAGGGATGAGAAGAGAACAGGGTGGAGGCAGCAGGACTTTTTGCCGTTCACACAGCAGGGGAACAGCTGACATTACTGAACCCCAGTAACACAGGAGCAAGTGTTGACTGTGCTAACAGCACTTCCGAGCAACAACTGGCGGTGTTGTAGCCCAGGGATGAGAATAGAACATGGTGGAGGCAGCAGGACTTTTTGCCGTTATCACAGCAGGGAACAGCTGACATTACTGAACCCCAGTAACACAGGAGCAAGTGTAGACTGTGCTAACAGCACTTCCGAGCTACAACTGGCGGTGTTGTAGCCCAGGGATGAGAAGAGAACATGGTGGAGGCAGCAGGACTTTTTGCCGTTATCACAGCAGGGGAACAGCTGACATTACTGAACCCCAGTAACACAGGAGCAAGTGTTGACTGTGCTAACAGCACTTCCGAGCAACAACTGGCGGTGTTGTAGCCCAGGAATGAGAAGAGAACATGGTGGAGGCAGCAGGACTTTTTGCCGTTCACACAGCAGGGGAACAGCTGACATTACTGAACCCCAGTAACACAGGAGCAAGTGTTCACGTGCTAACAGCACTTCCGAGCAACAACTGGCGGTGTTGTAGCCCAGGAATGAGAAGAGAACATAGTGGAGGCAGCAGGACTTTTTGCCGTTCACACAGCAGGGGAACAGCTGACATTACTGAACCCCAGTAACACAGGAGCAAGTGTAGACTGTGCTAACAGCACTTCCGAGCTACAACTGGCGGTGTTGTAGCCCAGGATGAGAAGAGAACAGGGTGGAGGCAGCAGGACTTTTTGCCGTTCACACAGCAGGGAACAGCTGACATTACTGAACCCCAGTAACACAGGAGCAAGTGTAGACTGTGCTAACAGCACGTCCGAGCTACAACTTGCGGTGTTGTAGCCCAGGGATGAGAAGAGAACATGGTGGAGGCAGCAGGACTTTTTGCCGTTATCACAGCAGGGGAACAGCTGACATTACTGAACCCCAGTAACACAGGAGCAAGTGTTGACTGTGCTAACAGCACTTCCGAGCAACAACTGGCGGTGTTGTAGCCCAGGATGAGAATGAACATGGTGGAGGCAGCAGGACTTTTTGCCGTTATCACAGCAGGGGAACAGCTGACATTACTGAACCCCAGTAACACAGGAGCAAGTGTAGACTGTGCTAACAGCACTTCTGAGCTACAACTGGCGGTGTTGTAGCCCAGGGATGAGAAGAGAACAGGGTGGAGGCAGCAGGACTTTTTGCCGTTATCACAGCAGGGGAACAGCTGACATTACTGAACCCCAGTAACACAGGAGCAAGTGTAGACTGTGCTAACAGCACTTCCGAGCTACAACTGGCGGTGTTGTAGCCCAGGGATGAGAAGAGAACATGGTGGAGGCAGCAGGACTTTTTGCCGTTATCACAGCAGGGAACAGCTGACATTACTGAACCCCAGTAACACAGGAGCAAGTGTAGACTGTGCTAACAGCACTTCCGAGCTACAACTGGCGGTGTTGTAGCCCAGGATGAAAGAGAACAGGGGGAGGCAGCAGGACTTTTTGCCGTTATCACAGCAGGGAACAGCTGACATTACTGAACCCCAGTAACACAGAGCAAGTGTGACTGTGCTAACAGCACTTCCGAGCAACAACTGGCGGTGTTGTAGCCCAGGAATGAGAAGAGAACATGGTGGAGGCAGCAGGACTTTTGCCGTTCACACAGCAGGGGGAACAGCTGACATTACTGAACCCCAGTAACACAGGAGCAAGTGTTCATTGTGCTAACAGCACTTCCGAAGCAACAACTGGCGGTGTTGTAGCCCAGGAATGAGAAGAGAACTGGTGGAGGCAGCAGGACTTTTGCCGTTCACACAGCAGGGGAACAGCTGACATTACTGAACCCCAGTAAACAGGAGCAAGTGTTGACTGTGCTAACAGCACTTCCGAGCAACAACTGGCGGTGTTGTAGCCCAGGATGAGAATAGAACATGGTGGAGGCAGCAGGACTTTTTGCCGTTATCACAGCAGGGGAACAGCTGACATTACTGAACCCCAGTAACACAGGAGCAAGTGTAGACTGTGCTAACAGCACTTCCGAGCTACAACTGCGGTGTTGTAGCCCAGGGATGAGAAGAGAACATGGTGGAGGCAGCAGGACTTTTTGCCGTTATCACAGCAGGGGAACAGCTGACATTACTGAACCCCAGTAACACAGGACAAGTGTAGACTGTGCTAACAGCACTTCCGAGCTACAACTGCGTGTTGTAGCCCAGGGATGAGAAGAGAACAGGGTGAGGCAGCAGGACTTTTTGCCGTTATCACAGCAGGGGAACAGCTGACTTTACTGAACCCCATAACACAGGAGCAAGTGTAGACTGTGCTAACAGCACTTCCGAGCTACAACTGGCGGTGTTGTAGCCCAGGGATGAGAAAGAACATGTGGGAGGCAGCAGGACTTTTGCCGTTATCACAGCAGGGGAACAGCTGACATTACTGAACCCCAGTAACACAGGAGCAAGTTTTTGACTGTGCAAACAGCATTTTCCGAGCAACAACTGTGGTGTTGTAGCCCAGGAATGAGAAGAGAACATGGTGGAGGCAGCAGGACTTTTTGCCGTTCACACAGCGGGGGAACACTGACATTACTGAACCCCAGTAACACAGGAGCAAGTGTTGACTGTGCTAACAGCACTTCCGAGCAACAACTGGCAGTGTTTTAGCCCAGGGATGAGAAGAGAACAGGGTGGAGGCAGCAGGACTTTTTGTCGTTCACACAGCAGGGGAACAGCTGACATTACTGAACCCCAGTAACACAGGGCAAGTGTAGACTGTGCTAACAGCACTTCCGACTCAACTGGCGGTGTTGTAGCCCAGGGTCAAGGAGGATGTTTAAATACTATATCAAGTATTTTCCTTGTTACGTGTCAATTAAAATGTCTAAACTCCAAACAGAGAAAATATAAACTTTAGTACCATAAAAATGATGATTTAACTTAAAAATATATGTAAATTAATAATTTACAAACATAAACGCATACATTAACATGTTGAAAAGCAATGCAAACCACAATTAAAATAGGTTAAATAATCTGCTATACGGTTTAAAATAAAAGCATACAAGAAAATATCAAATCCATTAATGAGGGTAAGTAACAGTATGTAAAACCATTTTTATTGTGTAGACAATGAATGGCTGACTTAAAAACATAACAGCATTACAAGTTTTCTTTGACATTCATAAAACTTTACATTTGGTGAATAATATCACTAAATTTTTTAAAAAATACTAAAATTTCCATCATGTAAAACTGATAATATTGCCAATCATTTATATTAACAAAACAAAAATTTAAAAAGTGCATAGTGCAGAGTGAAAACAGATATTTATGCCTGACTGTGGACTTGCAAGCATGACAACGGATAGATAAGGATATATCGATAGAACTGCATAGCCACAGAGGTAATGGCGATGTAATACTGTACCTCAATAAAGTGTGCGTTACTACTACATCCTTTTTTTTATCTAGCTTTAAAAAAGGTTACGTGCATGTATGTTGCGCCTTTGTTTGGACGCACCCGACTGGCTTCCTGCTGTGACGCGTTGGGGATTTGGAGCGTCTGTACGTCTTATGACGCAGACTAACATTCACGGTGCGCATCGTTCATCATCGCAAGCGTACCGACAACACAAAGGCGTTGTCATGACTGCTTTACTCAGTAAACAAGCACCTATGATGAAACATACACGCATGTGCCCTATTACATAACAAGCTACAAGAAAAACGAGTGTAGGTGTGACACAGCTGTTTTTTAAGGTACAGTATTATATCGACATTGTACAGATGTCGCTATTCAGTCTGATAAATATATATCAAATTTACGTATTCTATCAGTTGTCGTTCTTTCAGCACCACTTACAGGATATATTTTGCTATTGTGACTATGCACTATTGACTTTACCAAGGTAATGCATGATTTTTGTTAGCGATTATCATGTTTACATGAAGGACCTTTATGATATGGGCTGTTAACTTTCTAATCAAATATGTATTTTTTAAAATGACACAAATATAAGTAATGTTGAAGAGGACTATTCCTACATGCATTGTTTGCACAATATTACAGTGTACATCACGTCCCTTAATCAACATTGGATTATTATATTTACTTGTATGTTTTTATTTCAAAGGCAAGAACACTGAAGTATAACCTTCGCACTGCAGCAGTTGTCAAAGTTCAACCCACATTATGCACTTCCAACATTGCAGTATTTGAGTCATCATGATGTGAGTTGGATTTGTCTAAGCTATGGAGTGACAAGGTTGACCATCATATCCTATAGCATAAGTAGGCTTTTGTGTTTGCATTTGTTTTCGACATGTGCATATCTGTAATAATATGTCACAATTATTTTGTTACAGATTTGTGACAAAGACAAATCATTTTATGGTTTGAAAGTTGACGTTTCAAATGTTTACAGCTTAGAAATCATGGTGTAGCCTCATATCTATGTGTAGCACTAGACACTTTGAGATGTCATGTTTTTTTCACCATGATTAGGTAGCTAGCAGTAATTTTTGCCGGACACACAGCAGGGGAACAGCAGCGTTACTGAACCCCACAAACACATCAGCGATTGTTTTCATCTGTGCATCTAACACTTCTGAGCAGCAACTGGCGCTGTTGAAGCCCAGGGTCAAGGGGGGTGTAGGCAGAGGCCTAGTATGAGACGTTTGAAGTTGAAGTTGTAGTTAGCAGCAGTAATTTTTGCCAGACATACAGCAGGGGAACAGCAGGCGTTACTGAACCCCACAAACACATCAGCGATTGTTTTCATCTGTGCATCTAACACTTCTGACAGCAACTGGCGCTGTTGAAGCCCAGGGTCAAGGAGGGTGTAGGCAGAGGCCTAGTATGAGACGTTTGAAGTTGAAGTTGTAGTTAGCAGCAGTAATTTTGCCAGACACACAGCAGGGAACAGCAGGCATTACTGAACCCCACAAACACATCAGCGATTGTTTTCATCTGTGCATCTAACACTTCTGAGCAGCAACTGGCGCTGTTGAAGCCCAGGGTCAAGGAGGGTGTAGGCAGAGGCCTAGTATGAGACTTTTTGAAGTTGAAGTTGTAGTTAGCAGCAGTAATTTTTGCCAGACACACAGCAGGGAACAGCAGGCGTTACTGAACCCCACAAATACATCAGCGATTGTTTTCATCTGTGCATCTAACACTTCTGAGCAGCAACTGGCGCTGTTGAAGCCCAGGGTCAAGGAGGGTGTAGGCAGAGGCCTAGTATGAGACGTTTGAAGTTGAAGTTGTAGTTAGCAGCAGTAATTTTTGCCAGACACACAGCAGGGGAACAGCAGGCGTTACTGAACCCCACAAACACATCAGCGATTGTTTTCATCTGTGCATCTGACACTTCTGAGCAGCAACTGGCGCTGTTGAAGCCCAGGGTCAAGGAGGGTGTAGGCAGAGCCTAGTATGAACGTTTGAAGTTGAAGTTGTAGTTAGCAGCAGTAATTTTTGCCAGACACACAGCAGGGGAACAGCAGGCGTTACTGAACCCCACAAACACATCAGCGATTGTTTTCATCTGTGCATCTAACACTTCTGAGCAGCAACTGGCGCTGTTGAAGCCCAGGTCAAGGAGCGTGTAGGCACAAAATATTGAGTTATTGCCTTGTTACGTGGCCATTGCAAATGTATGTACTTCAAACAAGAATAAATGAAGTTTTTACTAGGACAATAAAATGATGAATTTCAATTCCAAGAATAGAAAATATTTATACTTGAGAGTCCTCTGTGGTTGATACCGTTTAATGGCTAACTGAAAATATGGTAACAAATTCAAAGCTTTCGAGACTACTCAGGTCTCTTCAATCAGGCTAAGACTAAAAAAAAAAAGGAAGAATCACATATTTCACACACAACAGGACACAGGAATAGGTAAGACAAGTGAGGGAGGGACAAGTGAGGGGAGACCGGCCAAAAAATGAGAACAAGGATGAATATCAGCGCCACACGATAAGACAAAAAATAATGGATTTACCTGTGGCAAAACACTTTTGTATGCCCGTCATAGCATGATGGATATGGAATTACTGGTATTAAAATATAACTTCAAATATGACAAAGATACAAAGGTTTCAGAATATAAGCTCATCATGACCTTTGACACTGTTAGTGATGGAATGAATAGATCACACACGGATTTATGTCATTCTATATCAATTAAGGAATCTGCGTCTTTGCCCTTCCAGGGGCATGAAAACACAAAACCAGACCCCAATCAGAGGGCAATAAAAACTTTCTATCGTTATCTAAGAACTGTTCCAATATTTTTGTTCATCCCTCTGTGAAAATGACAGTTCTGCTACACGTCACTTACTTGTCTTACCTATTGCACTATTCCTGTGTCCTGTTGTGTATAGAAATATGTGATGCTTCATTTTTTGGTTTAGTCTTTGCCTGATGAAGAGACGTGAGTAGCCTCGAAAGCTTGCAATTTGTTACCATCTTTTCAGTTATCCATTCAAAGGTATCAACCACTGCGGACTCTCAAGTCTAAATATTTATCTATCTACTGCTAACACGGTACAAAGATACACATGTTTCCTAACTTCAAGAATAAAAATAAAGACACTGCAAATATAAACGCATATATGCACATGCCAACAAGAAATGGAACAACACACCACCCAAAAAATTGGTTACAAAATATAGTGTTGTAAATTTAACAATAAAAGTCCATTTTTGTATTTATGAATAATGCTTAAGGAACGCTATGTTAAACCATAACATAGTGAAGACAATGGATTTGTAATAGTCACTTATCATCATCATCATTGCAATTTAGATGTGACAGTCACAGACATTTCAATTATTTAAGTTAATAAAATAGTTACTTTGTACACCATGTATGACATGTCCAGCATGGACTCATCAATGTGAATGACACAATAATGTACGATAAAAAATAACCATTTAAAAAAACATAATGCATTGTCACGATTTAAGTGTGTGCCTGCAAGTGTAGGTGAAACAAAGGCTACGGATAGCAAAGGTATATTCTATGTCTGTATCAGACAGTGGACAGCCTCTGATGGGTAATGGCGATGTTATACTGTACGTCAATAAAGTCTGCGGCTGCAATCATGCATTTTTTGCTTGTACAGTGTTGAAGAGGGTAAAAGCATGTCTGGTTGCGCAAGGCTTTATCCGTCAACACTACCTTCCTACTGTCACACGTAGGGTAGGGTAGCGTGTGTCAATTAGATGACTCTATAAAATGTGACGTTACGCAGCGTTATTGCGCACTAGGGACGCCAAAAATACGACAGCAGTAATCATTTACTGTCTAATACTCCACCTATGACCAACCAAAAAAGACCGTTCCCTCTTTAACAATCTACAAGACTACCAGCATAATGGTTGACGCTGACTTTATTGAGGTACAGTATTACATCGACATTGTCCATGAGTAACTATGCACTGTGATACCTATATACCATTATTAATTTATATCTGTTGTGGTTGTTTCAACAGCACTTGCAGGTATAACTAGTACTACCTATTGTCAGTATGCATGATGCACTTTCTAGATGTAATAATTTATTATTGCACATTATTACCAGGTTTAGATGCTGGCCATTTCATATATGGTGTGTGAAGTTACAGTTGGCATCAGTATGTGTATTTTATAATGTCTGTCATAAATAAAACTCGTGATGATGATGATGAGGATTTTATGATTCGTACATCCATTGACTGCATTATCTTACAGGTACAGATAAAGTTCCTTAAAAAGCATTAATTGATAAGTATGAAATGTACTTTATGCATTAATTTCAAAAAGTGAAGACTATGTTTTAGTTTTTGTTACCATTTATAATAGACATGTGCAGATATGCGCTGTGATGACAAATTATTATTTGTCCATATTTGTCATAAAAATTTATCATTCTAGGCCTGGAAAACTTCACAATTTCATGTTTAAGCATAACAATCAGAGTGACGGCTCTTCCCTATTTGGAGCATGTTCGACATGGGTTTTTCTGTGCATGTGTAGGGAACAGAGACTTGTTGCCGGACACACAGCAGGGGAACAGCTGGCGTTACTGAACCCCACTAACACTATAGCTTGTGTATTGGTCTGTGGACACGACACTTCTGAGCAGCAACTGGCAGTGTTGTAGCACAGGGAGTAGAGTTCAGGTGGTAGAAAGATGAACATAACAGGAGACATGGATAACGTTGCGAACCAGTTATTTAATCTGAAAACAGACAGACAAATTCTGGCGAGATCCATGCCTTGTTCATTTTCAGAAAAGTAAGCCGGTCTACATTATCGGAGGATAGTCGCATGCGACGGTCTGTTAGTACACCACCTGCGGCACTAAAGACGCGCTCCGATAATACACTGGCAGCAGGGCAAGCCAGCACCTCCAATGCATACTGGCTAAGCTCTGGCCATGTATCCAGCTTAGAGACCCAAAACTTGAATGGGGAAGAGCCATCTGGGAGTACACTGGAGGGAAAGACATGTAGTCTGTCACCATCTTACGGAAACGTTGCCTCCTGCTGACTGGAGCCGTCTCGGATGGTGTAGACATTGGTGGCGCTGCCACAAAACTTCGCCACATTTGGAACATACTGGTCTTGCCCTGTGCAGAGGCGCTGCTTGTGCTCCCTCTTGTTGCAGAGCTGTCTCCACTGCCTCGACGCACAGAGCTGCTTTGTAAAGCAGTAGCAGCAGCAGTGCTCTCGGCTGGAATGGAGAACATTATGGATTGCACCAGTGTGTCTTGGTACTCCCGCATTTTACGCTCCCGGTTCAACGGTGTGATGAGGCTTTGTAAGTTGTCCCGGTAGCGAGGGTCTAGGAGGGTGTACACCCAATAATCTGACGTGGTGAGAATGTGGGCGATGCGGCGGTCGTTTCTCAGGCACTGCAGCATGAAATCAACCATGTGCTGCAGACTCCCAACTGGCCAAGAAACGCTGTCCCCTGCAAGAGGCGTCATCTCTGCCTGCTCTGCATCACCCCACCCTCGCTCTACATACTGACTAGAGTGTTGTGTACCTCCCTCTGGAGCGATGTCTTCCTCCTCCATTGACTCCTCCTCATCCTCCTCACAAAGTGAACACTGCCCAGCCCTTTGTGAGGAACCACGTTGCGCTGACTGTCCAGAAGGTGATGGGAATTTGTGACTCCTCATCCTCCACCTCTTCCAAAACCTCATCCCTTATTGCTTGCAGTGTTTTTTGAAGCAGGCAGATAAAGGGGACAGTCAGGCTGACTAGTGCATCATCTGCACTCGCCATCCGCGTTGACTCATCAAACGCACGCAAAACGTGGCAGATGTCCTTCATAGAGGCCCACTCAGTAGTGGAGAAGTGTGAACGACGCAAATTGCGAGTTGATTGCGCCTGATGCAGCTGATACTCCATTACTGCTGGCTGCTGCTCACACAACCGCTCCAACATATGTAACGTGGAATTCCACCTGGTGGGTACGTCACATATGATGCGATGTTCAGGAAGGCGAAATCTGCGTTGCAGAGCTGCAATGCGCGATCTGGCCATGCTGGAACGTCGCAAGTGAGCGCACTCTAGGCGGACCTTGTGCAGCAGTGCATCAAGATCCGGATAGTCCCTCAAAAAACTCTGCACGACCAAGTTGAGCACATGTGCCAGACATGGTATGTGAGTGAGGTTGCCAAGGGCCAGAGCTGCCACCAGATTTCGGCCATTGTCACACACTACCAAGCCTGGCTGGAGATTTGCTGGCAAAAACCACACGTCGCTCTCCTGCTTGATGGCATTCCAGAGCTCCTGCGCTGTGTGGCTTCGATTCCCCATGTAAATTAATTTCAGGACGGCCTGTTGACGTTTGGCCACCGCTGTGCTCATATCGGTCGCATCAGGTAAGCGTTCACGGGTCCATGTGGAGGTAGACCGTGACGGCTCCTGCAGCGATGATTCTGAGGAACTGGAGTAGGAGGAGGAGTCAATGTGGACAGACTTGATTCCTGCAATCCTTGGAGTTGGCAGAACACGTACAGCGCCACTCTCAAGATCTGTACCCGGCTCCACAACATTGACCCAATGGGCAGTGAGGGAAAGGTATCGTCCCTGGCCATGGGTACTGGTCCACGCATCGGTGGTCAGGTGGACCTTGCTACTGACGGCGTTTAGTAGCGCATGTTTAATTTTTCCCTCGACATGCTTTTGCAGACCAGGGACGGCTTGCCTGCTGAAATAAAATCGGCTGGGCACATTGTATTGTGGGACTGCCAATGCCATAAAGTTACGGAAAGTGTCAGTCTCCACCAGCCTGAATGACAGCATTTCAAAGGACAGGAGTTTTGCAATGCCAGCATTCAGAGCCTGTGCTCGTGGATGGTTTGCCGAGTATGGCCGTCTTTTATCCCATGCCTGTGCTACCGATGGCTGTTTTGTGGCCTGGGAGTGTGAGGATGACAGGGAACTTGCAGCTGTGGGTGGAATAACACTGGGTCTCTGGACAACAGTTACAGAGGTTCTTCCATGGCGATCCTGTGAGGAAGCCGAACCAGCTGTGTGTGAGCTGGAGGAAGAGGCTCCAACACGAGCTGAAGATGTAGGTGCTGCTGTAGGTTGGCCTACATCTCCAGTGTGTCTTTGTAACTCAGCTACGTGCTTTGTCCGTACATGTTTCCACATATTTGTGGTATTGAGGTTACTGGTATTTTTACCTCTTTTAACTTTTTGATTACACAGCTTGCATTTGACATAGCAAATATCATCTGCAAGTGTGTCAAAAAAGGACCACGCAGTGCAAGTCCTGGGAGCGCCCGTTTTGGCTGTTGGAAGAGAACTGCTACGAACGGGTGCCAAACTGGAGGGTACAGGCAACCGAGTCTGCAGCCTACCTCTCCCTACTGTTTGGACCGTTGGGGCAATCTCTTCCTCAGAGCTGCTACCACCACCTTCCTGTTCCTCACGCCATGTTGGGTCTTGGACCTCATCATCTCCACTACCCTCTTCCAACACCTGCTGCTGTTGGGTGGTCTGGCCAGCACCTTGCTCAACAGAAAATGGCACCTGAGTCTCATCATCATCAGATGCGTTCTGCGGTGTGCTGACCATCGGCACTGGCTCACCCGCCTCTTCAGATTCAGAGAGACACAGCTGTTGCGCATCACTGCACACTGCCTCTCCTTCACATTCCAGAATGCTGCTTGGCTGGGCCCCTGTTTCCAAGCCAACAGATTCTGAGAACAGAAGCAGAGACTCAGCTGGCTCCAGTTCAGAACTCTCTGACTGCCTGGGCAATTTGGCAGGCGGTGAAGAGACAGATGGTTGTTCAACAGTGCTGTGGTCCTGAGAGGAGGTGGAAGCAATTGAAGTCGATGCATTGGCTGCCATCCAACCAACAACGGCTTCAATTTGTTCTTCCCGCAGCAGGGGGGTACGCTGAGCTCCTACAAAAGTGCGCATAAAGGAACGCTCACGGGGAAAACTGGTGGATGCTGTGTCACTGGGTGCGGCAGCAGCAGGCACAGAATCCCCACGTCCTCTCCCTGCTGCAACTCCACGGCCACGACCACGTGCCTTACTCCCTGCCTTCTTCATCTTGGTAGATTGATAAAGAAAGTCAGAAAAGTTATAAGGCCTAAGTGTGGTTATTCCTCACAGACTACAGTGAACACTGAAACACAACTGTTCAGTAGCTGTGAAAGGCCCCTTTGTCTACTTCTATAGTGTTTGCAACCAATGTATTGTATACGGATGGAAGCGCGTCACACTAATAGATTAGATTTTTTTCAAATATAATGGAGCAGCACCAATTAGTGAAGGATGAGGCAGTGACACACGCTCAGCAGACTACAACCAGCAGTGGTTGAAGAACTAACTGGAGCGTGATCTGCACTCAAAAAATGAAAAGCTCACAGACTACAGTGAACACTGAAACACAACTGTTCAGTAGCTGTGAAAGACCCCTTTGTCTACTTCTATAGTGTTTGCAACCAATGTATTGTATACGGATGGAAGCGCGTCACACTAATAGATTAGATTTTTTTCAAATATAATGGAGCAGCACCAATTAGTGAAGGATGAGGCAGTGACACACGCTCAGCAGAACTATAACCAGCAGTGGTTGAAGAACTAACTGGAGCGTGATCTGCACTCAAAAAATGAAAAGCTCACAGACTACAGTGAACACTGAAACACAACTGTTCAGTAGCTGTGAAAGGCCCCTTTGTCTACTTCTATAGTGTTTGCAACCAATGTATTGTATACGGATGGAAGCGCGTCACACTAATAGATTAGATTTTTTTCAAATATAATGGAGCAGCACCAATTAGAGAAAAATGTGAAGGATGAGGCAGTGACACACGCTCAGCAACTACAACCAGCAGTAGTTGAAGAACTAACTGGAGCGTGATCTGCACTCAAAAAATGAAAAGCTCACAGACTACAGTGAACACTGAAACACAACTGTTCAGTAGCTGTGAAAGGCCCCTTTGTCTACTTCTATAGTGTTTGCAACCAATGTATTGTATACGGATGGAAGCGCGTCACACTAATAGATTAGATTTTTTTCAAATATAATGGAGCAGCACCAATTCCACAAAATCAAATAAAAAAAAGAGTCAGTGAGTGACACGTGCAGATGCCTACAAACAGCGGTGGATGCAGAGCAAACTGCAGCGTCACCTGCACTCTCACAGACACCTTGCACAGAGCTGTTAAAACAACACTGGCAAAAGGAAGCTTTACACAGTGGTTGGTAAACTAGCCTGCCTAAAGCACAGTAGAGTACACAAAATCGCAATGTCTAACTGTCCCTCAGAGTCAGCACAGCAGCGTTCTGTCCCTAACTGAGTTCACAGCACAGTGACGCTAAAATGGCGGCGGCGCCTTTTATAGTGCATTCTGACATCATTTCAGCAGCCAATCACAGCCATGCCATTAGTTAAGATGACCGCAGCATTACAGGATGTGCCCACACTTCATAAGATTCCTCATTGGCTGACTAAAATCACATTGCCTCTCAAAGAATTATGGGAACTTCCGATTCCGGTATACGATATATGAAAAATATCGGAACTAAGTATCGGAATTCCGATACAGCGAATATCGGCCGATACCCGATACTTGCGGTATCGGAATGCTCAACACTACTAGCATCACAATACCCCTACCCATTATGAAGTCCTGGCTGAAGTGGACACAGCACATGACATCACCTTGTAGAGAGTACACATTGTTTTTAACGGTTATGTTTTAGGTAACATCATTATTACTTTATACATTCCTTACATGTCTTAGCATCCTATCAATGAGGTTATTAATGCCAGTGTAACTGCTAGTGTAAATGGCATGAAGACTAAAGGGGTCCGGTTACCTTACATTATGCCACGCATCACCATAATTTTGGGAGTAGGGCAGGTGTAATGTTTCTTCATGAAGGTGTCTTCATTGCGTACGTGTTCTCCTAAACCAAACTCCCACTGTTACTGGGTTCAAGACAAAAGAAGTATGCATTGCTTTGAGTGTGATGGTGTGAGGTTAATGAAGAAGCCTTCAGAAGGGAACGTCACACTGGTCCAAATTTCAGGACTATGGTGTACTGTGGCATAATTTCAATTATCTGGACCCCTGTAGTCTTTATTCCAGGTTCACTAACAGCTCAGTATTCATTGATTTGTTCATGGAACCAATTGTGCGACCAATTATCCAGAGTGTTCTAGGAATAATTTCTCATCTCAACAACTCCAGGCCGCATGTTGCTTGTGCTACTGTGAGCAGCCTGCGTGACTTAAATTTACTGGCATGGTCTGCAGCGTCTCTGGACTTGTCTCCCATATAGCGCATGAGGGCCATCATTGATTGGCAATTGCAAAATGAGCTGCCAGCAGATCTTGATGATTTGCGTGCCCAAATGCCATCAGTGGGGCAGAACACTCCTCAGACAACTATTAATAACCTCATTAATAACAGGAATAGGCATTTAAGTGCGTGTAGATTCTGAATAAATCAAGATGTTTTGAAAATGTTTCCATGTTTTCATCATTTTCATATCACTAACATGTAGTGTTGAGCGATACGATAATGCAAATATCGGCTATCGGCCGATATTAGCTCTATCGGGCTTTCGATAATTTGTTTCGATATTTTCGTCTTATCGAATACCGGAATCGGATTTGTCACTGTCACTGTGAGTGTCCGTCGGTCGGGTCTGTCAGGAGTCAGCGGCACTTACCTGGCAGAAGATCTCCGGCGGTCACGTCCTGGACTGCTTGATGGCCGCCATTATCTTCTCCCTGGCGGTCACATGCAGTTTTTCGCGATAACTGCAGTGACTGCAGGGTAATCCCGGCCGTAAACCAGTCCGATGACGTCACCGCCGGGGAAGCAGGTAATCAGCTGTGCTGCGCCGGGATTCTGATGTAGCAGAGCTGGATCGTCGTGGGACACTCGTTACTATGGACTGCGTCGGTCAGGTGGTATACTTTTTTTTTTTTTTCATTTTTTTACAGGAGATCGATGGCGTCGCAGGATGAGACTGTAATAAAAGTAATGAAAACTGTGTTTTTTTTTTTTTTATTAAATTAAAAAACTTTTTTATAAACATTCACCCGTCCGGGTACATACACAATTTAACTATTTATCAACAATTTAACTTTTTACATACAGGGACCCTGTCCGGGTTATTTATACTTCTTTGGCAGGGGTGTTCCAGGTACCACCTGGTACTCTTCTGATGCTTGCCAAGCATCCGAGGCACCAAGGACCACCAGGACCTGATGACGTCGTGTGGCCTGTACAGTCAAGTCGTGACCCGCTATCTGGGTC
The DNA here is from genome assembly GCA_033576555.1 of Oophaga sylvatica. NCBI lineage: Eukaryota > Metazoa > Chordata > Amphibia > Anura > Dendrobatidae > Oophaga > Oophaga sylvatica. The sequence continues at coordinate 321,142,023 of JARQOD010000001.1, read as the reverse complement.
TGTGTGGCCACCTCTTTCATCTCCCTCCGGGTCTGGAGCCCTATGTCCCGGACTGAACGAACCCCAGGGGGCCTAACAGACGCCGGGTACGGGCCAGCTATACTTATCATGTCCATAGCTGGGGCTGCTGAGGAGACCACTGAGGGAGGCTTGGGAGATTTACGGCGTGGGGTGGGCACTTTTGCAGAGGCCTGGATGTGGGAGGCTGAAGGCTCCGAGGGTCTCACAGGTTCCTGACACACTGGGGAGTAGGGGTCGCACCTGGTAACATTTAGGGCGTACCATCCATTGTAACCCCAGTGTCGGGTGTAAGTCACCAAGTCTCCTGGCAACAGGTCCCTCCCCGGGTGTCCTTCTGGGAGGTGAGCCTCCACGTCCCGCCGGGTTACAAAGACTTCTAAATAAAGTCCAGGCTCCTTGATGAAGCCCCAACCACCTTTCAATTTAAAGCTCTGTACTGCACCCTTACGCCGCGGCTCACACAGGGTTCCTTTATCCTTTCTCATCCGGTCCTTATCTGCCCGGTCCTTCTCCACCTGACGTTGGCGAAGTTTTAGGGTTTCTCGCTGCTCCCTTTGTCGCTCTGCTTCCCGCTCCCAACGTCTCCACTCTTCCTCCTGACGCCAGTTGTAATTCTCCTCCACCAGTTGCTCCATGTCTCCACCACTCCACTGCAGCTTACAGTATCCGGTTTGCGGCAGCTCTCCTGGCGCCCCCCAGTCCTGGCGGCGCTCCCCTGCGGAGGAAGCAGACGGCTCTAAATCAGATGACAGTCGGGGCTCCGGTACAGGCAGGTAGACCTCTGGTGCCTGCGTGGCCTCCTCCATGAGGACGGGTGTCGCTTCTTCTGTCTCAGCGACGGGGGCAGACAGCGGGATCTGGGGTGCTGACGGTGCTGCGGTTTTTGCAGGAACGGGTGCCTCCACTGCGACAACGTCAACCGGATCACATTGCAAGGACTCCTCTACTAGAACGGGTGCCTCACCTTCCGGTACAGACACTTCAGGTAAGAGGGATTGGCGCCGCTCCAAGTTTATTTTTAGGGCATGCCAGCTGGCTTCCATCCTGGCGACCTCCTCCCGGTGCCGGGCCAGGCCTCTTAGGGTATCCTCCGCTTCTTGCAGCGTAGGAGGGTTTCCAGGCCGGGTGCCCAACGGTGGTTCCGTGGCGATCGGGTCGCTTCCGTGGGGGGAGAGCTCTGACTGCTCCATCCCTTCACACTTCTGCTCGTGTCCATTAGCCATCTCTGCCAAGTCACATGTGTCATTAGCATCTGGAGAGGGCCCCTCTTTTGTAGGGAGGTGGGACCTTCGTGTTAGTTTCCACACACTGAGGAGGATGAGGAGGCGGAACTGAAGAGCTGTGGGGCACGATCTTACATTGCAGTACCATTTAGAGCCATCGTTTTCGCGTCACTGAGTGAGTGTACAGTACACCCATGAAGAGCACGCCCTTCTTCTTCACCAGTGCCTCGTCGTGACGCAGATATGGCGGAAAAATGGCAAATACATTCTCTGATGATTTTAGCAATTCTCAAGCACAAAACCAGTTCAATTCAGGCACACAGGACTCGCTTATAGCGAGCTACAGAATCCTGTTCGTGACGCCCAAGTTGAGTCGCACAGAGCCAGAGGTTTTGGGGGTACTCGGCACCGAGCCCGTCGACTTCTATGGGGTATGTCACGGCTTTACCCGGCAATTGAATCAGAGTCTATTTTACTATGTAGAAGTGTATAAACTATAAATATATGTATATATATGTCACAATGACATGTATATATATATATGTATTCTATGTGTGTATATTTTGTGTTTACAACGTAAGAAAGGGTTTTTTTTGTTGCGATATTTTGTTCCCATAGACTTACATGGGACTTCCGCTATCGAAATCGGATATCGACGATATTTAGTGCTATCGGCGATACAATTTCGATACGATATTTTTAGATATCGAGCCTATCGCTCAACACTACTAACATGTCTATCGATCTTGTGATTTCAAGAACTCCATGACTTTTTTCCCTTGGTGTTGCAATTTCAGTCTTGAGGAGTGTAGTTTCAGTCTTTAGTTGATTTTTTTCTTCACTGGAGAATCTCCATTTTAACAGAATTGGAAAACTATTTAGCTGATGTATTAATAGAGACAATTCTAAGGGCTGACAAGACTGTTGATTTTAATGTAGTGCATTAATGTCAATCAAAAAAAGTTCATAAAACTAATATACCTTGAAAAGTGAAATTTAGTCAGCAGGTCTAATGTAAGAATAGCCGCCAACGTGAATGTCTCAGAATTTTGGGAAAAAAAATAAATGGAAAAATTAACAAGAAAATCTATTTTTGTAACAGGCATTTTGTACAGGAGTGCACTTTCTTGAGTGTCTTGAATTTAATTTTATCTATAGTTCTATTGGCTGCCATACAACTTCTGCAGCACAGTTTAGATTTTTTTCCTTTTTTTCTCAGTGTAGCACTCCATTTTTATTGACTTTATGATCATACAACGGGCTTGATAATCCAATCAATTTTAGGTATAAAAAGTCTTTCTTTTGCTGGACAGAATTGAGTAAAGTAAGACCATTTGAGCCAACGAATTCTGCTGCCTACATATGCAAACCTTTAACCCCTCAGAGACGTGACCTATTTTGCCCATAATGTCCAAATGTTTATTTTTCATTATTTTTCCTTTGCATTCCAGAATCCATTTTTTTTCTCTTGATAAAGTTGTATGAGTTGCATTTTTCAGCTGCACCAATTTGAAATACAGATAACATTAATTAACATTTATAAAAAAAAAACAATATTGCCACTGCTTGACATGCTGCACAAGGAAACTTTAAATTCTGTGGGTCAGTAAAATTATGGCAATCCTCAATTAATATAATTTAATTTATTTTTATTACTTTTGTTCAATAAATGCACTGTTTATAAAAATCACTTGTTTTTATGGAGCCATAGCCTGAGAGCCAGATGTTTTTCAATTTTCTGTCAACTGACTGTGTGAGAGTTTATTTTTTACATGATAAAATTACTTTTTAATAGGAAGAATGTATAAAAAAACAACAATTCTTGACTTTTAGATATTTTTTCCACCAATCAATATATTGGACATGATATCTTTATTGGGCGGTTTGATGTGATGCTGTCAATACTAAATCTATAGTCTTTCTTTTTTTTTCTAAAGAGAACCTGTCATATAGAAAGTAGTATCTGATCTGCAGGTCGGTGATTATTGAGCGGCAGGAGCTGATCAGATCAATATATATTTTGTGAGAAAAGAATCAATAAACATTTTATCCATTGAAATACCTGGTGTTTGACAAAGGCAAAAAACAAAAAAATAAGTACTGATGATAAAGGAGATCACATAAATTAAGAGTGCTCACCTTAAGAAGTTGTGCCAGGTGAGCACAACTCCACTAAGGCCGGAGTCACACTAGACAGGAATACGGACGAGTGCTAAGCGAGAAAAAATCACATAGCACTCGGACCAATGTTAATCTATGGAGCAGCTCCCATCATCCGTTTTTTTCTCAGGCGTATTATACATGCTAGAGAAATCGCAGCATGCTGCGATTTTCACCGTATTACGGCTCTGCAGCATGGGAAAATGAACAGGTATTTTCCCACGCCGCAGAGTTCACCGCGGGTCAGCCTGTGAGTGAGCTGAGCATTAGTGACGGCAGCGCTAATCACTGAGTCACTGATGCTGCCGCCGGCAGCTTCTCATTCATTCAGTGGTCACCGCTCCCGGTTGAAAACTATTTAACCCCTTGAGATGGATTGTGGCGTGGGACTTGACTGTACGGCGGACAGGCATGAGTATATTGTTTATTTTATTTTGTCTTTTTTCCAAGGGAACGAGAGCTTCGAATGGATTGGGAGTTTAATAAAGATGGAAAAAATGTGAGTTGTAATATTTCATTAAAATACTTTATCCTTAATGTATGTGTGATTTTTAACCCTTTCAAACAGTAAGATTAATAATGGATCGGTGTCTAATTGACAACTCTAGATTATTAACCTGGCTTACTGTCACCTTACAATAGCAAGGTGACATTAACCCCCCTTATTACCCCATATGCCACCACTACACGACAATGGGAAGAGAGAGGCTAAGTGCCAGAATTGGCGCATCTTACAGATGCGCCTTTTCTGGGTGGCTGGGGGCAGATGTTTTGAGCCAGGGGCCAATAACAATGATCCCTTTCTAGGCTCTTAATATCTGCCATCAGTCACTGGCTTTCCCTCTCTAGAGCAAAAAATTGCGCGGGAGCCCACACAATTTTTTTCTGTGAATACATCCTTTTATTAAATACCTACAGCTCCCAAATTTTAAACACACATAGTACTAACAGTAGTAGTCATTGACATACAATACAGACCAAAAGTTTGGACACACCTCTCATTTAAAGATTTTTCTGTATTTTTATGACTATGAAAATTGTACATTCACACTGAAGGCATCAAAACTATGAATTAACACATCTGGAATTATACATTACACTTTACAAAAAAGTGAGAAACAACTGAAAATATGTCTTATATTCTAGGTTCTTCAAAGTAGCCACCTTTTGCTTTGATGACTGCTTTGCACACTCTTGGCATTCTCTTGATGAGCTTCAAGAGGTAGTCACCGGAAATGGTCTTCCAACAGTCTTGAAGGAGTTCCCAGAGATGCTTAGCACTTGTTGGCCCTTTTGCCTTCACTCTGCAGTCCAGCTCACCCCAAACCATGTCGATTGAGTTCAGGTCTGGTGACTGTGGAGGCCAGGTCATCTGGCGGATGATGTCAGCGTGAGTGTTTGGGTGGCGCTTTGGGTTTAAAAGGCTCTCAGCAGCGCACGCGGGCGCACTAGTATCATTTATGGTTGGTGTGTGTGAGTGGATACGCTACCACTCTGTATGCACGTGTGTGTGTTAATTATCTCCTGAGTTTTAGCCAGTTAGGGTTTTTTCTTCCCGCTTGGCTTGGCATCTGTTTCCTACATGTGTGCGGTTAGCACAGTGGAGTTACAGAGCATGATCCAACCAAAGAGCAGTCGCTCCCCTGTGAAGTCAATAGGGTTTTGTAGCTAGCGTCAGTTTTAGTTTTTTTTCTCTTGACTCAGCATCTGTTTCGGCCACGTGTGCGATTGGCACGGGTTAGTTACAGAGCGCGCACAACTCTTTAGCTCCATCACTCTGTGAATCTAACAGAGCTGAGTACTGTGCATTCTGTTCATACTGCGCGGAGTTAACACAGCCGTATTAAGGTGAACGCTCTCTGTTTAGTTCTGTCATTGTTCACATTAGCAGCAGGTTACATCTCTGCACGGTGGACCCCGGGTTGCGATCGCACTTTATTATTTATTTTATTTAGTTCGATCTGCTAACCCTAACATAAAGTTACCAAAAGGAGGATGTCTGGTGCCATGGTTCCTGGATTTCTCTGGATTGCTACGACCTTGTGAAGAGTTGCACCAAATGTGCATTGACAATCAATTGATGCATTGGACTCATCTATAGCAACCAGCCTAAAAATTGTTGTAGGCCAAATACACCACATATGGTGAGGATATTCCCTGCAAAACTATTCCAGAATGGCTTGAGGACTTGAAAAGGTTTTCTTGAGAAAACAAGTTATGGAAGTCTCATTGCTGGTACCCACACTGGTTAGCAGAGGAAGACATTTTATTCCCAATGGGAAAATTGTATCCCCTTTACAAAATGAAGTAGCAAATTGATGCCAGATTGCTGATCCATTCATTCTCTATGGGACTGCTGGAAAAAGCTGAGTGCAACGCTCAACAGCCCTGAAGGAATGAATGAAGCGATGGTCGAGTATGTACCGCCACTTCATTCTAATGGGAATAAAAGTTCCCCATTCTTTCAACTGTAGGACCCCCTAGCAATTAACAAGTTATCTCCTATCCTCTGCAGAAGTGATAATTTGTTTTCACCAGACAAGCACTTTAAAAAATCTGTTTTAAACACCATTGTGCCAAATACCATAGGATAGCTTCAGAGGTTTTGTATAGTCCATGCTCTCAGTTTTTATCGCTGACCTATAAAGGGGACCTACACAATATTTGGTTTTAATGTTATGATTAGTGATGATCGATTGTGCTCGAAAAAGGTGTTATCTGAGCATGCTGGTATGCTAACAGAGTATCTTCGGCGTGCTCGAATACTATCCTTCTCCGTGGCTGCATGTCTCCTGTCTGTTCAATTGCCGCAACACATGCAGGGTCACCTAACCAACAGGCAATCTCTGCATGTGTTACGCCTGTCACATATGGATGCTGAGCATTCGTAGTTCAAGGATAGGTATGCAAATTGTCTGTTCAGCGCTCTGGCCAGCAGCGCTCGCACACAGTCACCATAGCAGGTGTAACAAAGTCACAAAGTCCGCCTACTCAGGGTGACCAATGGAGAACTGTGGGATTATTAGTGCAAATAGGGTCTTATCGGATAGACTTAAATTTATCTTTATCAGATTATACTAACCTGATGTAGCCGTTGTTTGAGCTTCTGAATGTAAGTGACAGCTGCAGAAGATTCACGAGTCAGTGAGAGACAATTTAGCGTATATCAGAAGGATTCGTGTGGAAAGGTTCTGTGCTGCTGAAGGTATGAAGATGCCATACAGATGTAGGAAGGTGGACAGGGCTGGTGGTACCTCCTCCATGTCGGTTCCGGAACTATCGGGGCTGTCACTATTGTTGCAGGGGGAGAGCTATCTGACCCGGACAGACCTTTGCACTTGACTGTAGGGGGTGGGTCTGAGATAAATTGGACGGCTCACAGGAAAGAGAGAGACTTGGCGGGAAGACAGAGTGCGCATCAGGAGAAGGTTGACTCCCTCTCCGTGGAGCAGCACAATAACACAGGTCTTTACTGCAAATCCCCAGCCTATGTGCATGCTGACTGTGCACTACGTGCATCTGTGTGCCCGCTCAACCCTGTCACCGAGAATTCTCCCAACATCGTTGCGCTGACTGCTGCGAGTGCGCAGCCTACTTCTGACCAGGTGAACCATACAGAGCCATGCAGTTTTACCCCCGCCTCCTCCATTGAACTGAGTTACCCTCCGGCGGGACCACAGACTACTCCACGACACACACACCACTTCGGTAATGCCGGACCTCATCTAGGAGAGCCAGGATACGCTGGTTCCATCCGGAGACAGTGCCTCAACTTTCTTCAGGATCAGGCCAGAGTCTTCACGCATCACTTGCGGCACCACCGTGGGATTTCAAGTTACCACAGCCCGGGAACCATCAGAGATAAGTTTATCTGTTTCATAAACATTTATCTTTACCCAGTTGCAACATACAGTTTTACCCCCTCCTCACTTATTCTCTTCCTGTGTGGAGTATCCCCTGTAATAAACCCTTTAACTCTTGCTCTGCCTCCTGCTCGTCACTGCATCCCACGTATCTGCTATCTAACACAGACATAAGTTAATGGAAGAAATTTGTGGTTTATTTTCATGTTTCGAAGTTATAATTACTTCTTCATCAGGAAGCAACCACATGTACCATGTACCAGTTTGGGTCTCCTTTGTTTTCAATGTGGTTCTTTGGGCTAAAGTTCGGGTTCGGTACCCGAACCTGAACTTTCACGGGGTCCGCTTATCTCTAATGACAATATAATGGATATTCAAGTATGGATTGAGCTTTAAGAAAGCATCTTAAGGATACATGAAGACATCGTGTGATGATCAAACTGCTAATAGTTAAATATTAGTCTTCAATCTGCTTGAAGAAAGCAAGCACTGACATAATTTCTCGGAATTTTCCATTAAAATATCTTATCTGTGTCACAATTACTCAGCAGAGATTCCAAAATGCTCCAATGTTTTATGTCAGCACTTGGCAGGTTGAATTGATGCTTATGATAAATAACGGTACATTTTAATGGTTAAATAAACTCACAGGCAATAACAATTCATTTCTGGTTGCTGATCAGACATGCTTATACCTTTTGTCTGTGTGATGACACATATTATATTAAACAAGACAATTATGATTTGGATGTAAACCAGGGATGTCCCTGAAATTCAAGGACATATTTGGGAACACAGGGCACTGTGAAACAAGAACAAATACACATTTGCAGCTGGTGCCATATACATGGGTATAAAAGGCTAATGAAAACACTGCAGGACGCCTCGGTGGTACATCACGGTTATATTTTGTATAGCAGATGAACAATATAGCTAGCACTTAATACATCACATCACCTGCATCTGCTATGGCAATGAGAAAACAGATCTGTAATAAACAAGTGTTTAATCAGAGGAAATATACGGTAGCTAAATTGTAGCCAGTGGATCAACTTGCCACATTCCTCATATGTGAGTTTTTATTGTATTTTTATATATTCAGGGTATATAGCACTTGGAGTGGTGAGCAAAAGCTGGTCTAAAAAAGATACATTTGTAATTAATTGCAAGTGGCCTAATTTTCATGTATATGAAAGTGATTTTCAGATGTGAAGGCAGAATTTGGAAATAAAGCATGGTTTTCAGGTGCATTATTTCATTTTGCCTGCAGATGTCACTATTGAAATTTCTGTCATTAGGAAAAAAGTCCATAAAAAATGCTATATAACGTCAGAATGAGCATATCATAAGCTATAGTCTTCTCACTTCCATTAAACCTGGAATAAGGCAGAAACAATTTTTCCAGGCATTTAAAAGGGGTTTTCCATAGTTTTGGACTATTTGACAGGTTTCCTGAATGTGAGCTAATTCCAACTGAGACCTCCACAGTCAGAGCTAGGAAATACCATTTCTTCATTATCGATGACATCTGATTTCTGGGACCCCACTGATCCCTAGAATATCAGAATTTCAATGCTTTTCAAAATTAAGATGTGCTGCAGTTCCCCTGCACAGTGTGTAAATTGGGGGTCAAGGTCAGTGACCCAAAAGAAGGATCCCAACAATCATAAAGTCATTGCAAATAAAAGAAGTCTTCAGTAAGTTAATATGCTCATAGTACCCCTTTAATGAAAGAAGTAAAAAGGCTCCAGAGTTTGTGCAGATTATTAGATACCAGACCCAGGAGCGGACATAGACATAGGAGGGCACCTGTGCAAGAACAATATATGGGCCTTTTGCAGTACAATACCTCATCAAAATGCACTATTCCACTTGCTTTGGTGGTGAAATGGGCCCCCTTACCTCTCAGCCCCTGTGCAGCTGCCCAGTTTGCACCAATAGAATGTTGGTTCCTGTCCAGAAACACCACAACATTAGAAGCAACAGGGAGAGTTCAAGCAAAAGAATTACATCTCAATGTTTTTTTCTTAATGTTTATTTTATTTTTTAAAGAAGAGCGTTACCTGAAAATATAATGGTTTGACTCCTCCCAAAAATTTTTTCTTAAGGATGCTATGTTATAACGGAGGTGTGCATATACGTTTTCAGGCACCTGGGACAAGAATTCAGTGTACCCTTCCCCCACCTTCATGCGGTTTGAGAAGTTGTGATGTGATCTCTCATTCATATGCTATTTGCTAACTTACAGTTACGAGCTGTTTTCATATTTCTTTCAATGAAAAACTGAGAGAAGCAAGTAGAAAAGCTAGTTGTCACATGACCGTAAGTATCAAAATCACATGCTGTATGAGTGAGGTAACCATGTGAATAACTGCTGGAGTGAGCAAGCAGAGCTGAATCCTGACAGCAACTATATTACATGCTGTTAGAATTGGCGTGCTACAGGGCTTCTGAATTCTTACAGCACGTGCGCTGCACACTTTTAGGTTTCTTCCATGACAGCGGCAAGAGTGGACGGTGATGTGAGCGCAAGTATACGATTTACAAACTTCTGGCCACATTCCGACTAGATGTGTCCGACTACACTCAATTAATTTTCATTGAACAAGGCCACGCATGTCTAATATCCCACATCATCCCGTCAGCCAGAGCTACCGGACTACTACCCTTAATATCCCACATCCCCGCCAGAGCCACCAGACTACTCCCACTAATATCCCACATCATCCCGTCAGCCAGAGCCACCGGACTACTACCCCTAATATCCCACATCATCCCGTCAGCCAGAGCCACCTGACTGCTACCCCTAATATCCCACATCATCCCGTCAGCCAGAGCCACCAGACTACTACTCCTAATATCCCACATCATCCCATCAGCCAGAGCCACCGGACTACTCCCACTAATATCCCACATCATCCCGTCAGCCAGAGCCACCGGACTACTACCCCTAATATCCCACATCATCCCGTCAGCCAGAGCCACCGGACAACTACCACTAATATCCCACATCATCCCGTCAGCCAGAGCCACCAGACTACTCCCCCTAATATCCCACATCATCCGTCAGCCAGAGCCACCAGACTACTACTCCTAATATCCCACATCATCCCGTCACCCAGAGCCACCAGACTACTCCCACTAATATCCCACATCATCCCGTCAGCCAGAGCTACCGGACTACTACCCCTAATATCCCACATCATCCCGTCAGCCAGAGCCACCGTACTGCTACCCCTAATATCCCACATCATCCCGTCAGCCAGAGCCACCGGACTACTACCCCTAATATCCCACATCATCCCGTCAGCCAGAGCCACCGGACAACTACCACTAATATTGCTTTGTTTAATGGTATGAAAACTTTCTCCAGCCTTTCAATGTTCCTGAATGCACCATGTGTATTGCTTTGTTTAATGGTATGAAAACTTTCCCAGCTTTTCAATGTTCCTGAATGCACCATGTGTATTGCTTTGTTTATGAATGAAACTTCACAGCTTTCAATTTCCTGAATGCACCATGTGTATGCTTTGTTTAATGTATGATTTGCTCACCATCTCCTGTGTACATAATTGTACTCCATTCTTCTTATTTTCACCACACATCTGAGTGGTCTGTGTAACCCCTACCCCCTTTTATGACCTTTCCTTAACTCTGTGCATTTGGCCTGAGCAGTCTCAGCCCACTTTCCACTCACACCTGATTGCCATTAGCTGCACATATATTCAGTGCAATGGGTCTGCTCCAGACGTAGTCTGCTTCATATATTTCAAATCCCATATTTCAAATTACAGATTTCTAATTACACTACTGTGAATTAGACTAGAATTTGACTGGAATTTGGCTGCAAGGTAACATAATTTAAAACCACTATGTTTCAGTTTCTTTTCACTTTCACCCCCATCCTCCTTTCTTTCTTCCTATCCCCTGTAATCCCCCCACCTAGTAAGGAATTAGTCTTTTTCCCCCTCCATTCTCCCCAGCCATCTCACCTTTCCCTCAGAACTGTTCCTCCACATACAATCCTTTTTACCAAGACACACACGGCCACACCATGGCTTATCCTGCTCTCACCTTCTAACGCTCTGTCTGCTACTCCTCACGCTGGCGATGCATCCCCAAATCCTGGCCCTCCTCAACACAACCCCACACTCATTTCTAACACCCTGCCACGATCTTCCACACGTTTTTGCAACCCTGTCAACCTCATACCTATCCATCCACACCCACCTCCCCCAGTCCCCCTACCCGGAGCACTATGGAACGCACGCTCCGTCTGCAATAAACTGTCATTTATCCACGACCTCTTTATCACCAACAAACTCTCCTTCCTTGCCATCACTGAAACCTGGCTCACTCCCTTTGACACAGCCTCTCCAGCTGCGCTTTCCTATGGCGGATTTCATCTTTCTCACATCCCTCGCCCCAGCAACAAACGTGGTGGAGGAGTTGGCTTACTCCTGTCTGATACCTGCTCCTTTACCCCTATTCAAATTCCACCCTCTGCTGCTATTCCCTTGTTCGAAGTGCACTCCATCTGCATCTATTCCCCCTCCAACCTCCAACTGGCTGTCATCTACCGCCCCCCGGAACTAGCCATCTCCACCTTTCTCGACCACTTCACCACCTGGCTACTCCATTTCCTCTCTGCTGACATCCCCACCATCATCATGGGCGATTTCAACATCCCCATTGACACTTCCACCCCGGCTACCTCTAAACTTCTTTCGCTCACAGCTTCCCTCGGCCTCACTCAATGGTCCCCTGCGGCCACTCACAAAGGCGGTCACACGCTGGACCTTATCTTCACCCGTCTCTGTTCCCTCACTAATCTCACTAACTCCCCACTCCCCCTGTCTGACCACAACCTACTGACATTCTCTTCCCTCTCCTCTGTTAGTGCGAATCCCCCACTCCACAAACTCACCCACCCTCGCAGAAATCTCAAACACCTCAATTTACAATCGCTCTCTGAGTCCCTCCTCCCTCTCACAGACATAGCCTCACTTCATGACACAGATGCTGCTGCCACATTTTATAACACCACAATAAAAACCACACTTGATCCGGCCGCCCCCCTCACGCAGAGCAAAACTCGTACAATCAACAGGCAGCCCTGGCTGACCGGCCTGACCAAAGAACTGAGACGGGCTTCCAGGGTTACCGAGCGGAGATGGAAGATAACCCATTCTACCGAGCACTTCAACGCATACAAGCAGTCCCTTGCCAGCTTCAAGTCCACGCTTTCTGCCGCAAAACAAACTTACTTCGCATCTCTCATATCCTCCCTGTCTCACAACCCTAAACAGCTCTTCAACACTTTCAATTCTCTACTCCATCCCACAGCACCTCCTCCCTCTCCTCTCATTTCTGCCGAAGACTTTGCCTCCTTCTTTAAGCAAAAGATTGATATGATCAGAGAAAGCTTTGGCCCGCAGCCCCCAATGCCCCTCTTAGCCACTCAGCCCTGTTCTTCCAAAACCAGCTTCACCACCATGACAGAAGATCAGCTCTCCACTCTCCTGTCAAGATCACACCTCACCACTTGCGCGCTTGACCCACTCCCGTCCCACCTCATCCCTAACTTTGCCACAGTCTTCATCCCTACTCTCACACACCTCTTCAACCTTTCACTTACAAATGGTGTCTTTCCTTCATCCTTCAAACATGCTTCAATCACACCGATCCTCAAAAAGCCCTCCCTCGACCCATCCTCTGCGTCTAGCTATCGCCCGATATCTCTTCTCCCCTATGCCTCAAAACTACTGGAACAGCATGTATATCTTGAACTGTCCTCCCACCTTTCCTCCTGTTCCCTCTTTGACCGGTTACAATCAGGCTTTCGACCGCATCACTCAACTGAAACTGCCCTAACTAAAGTCACTAACGACCTGCTAACCACCAAGAGCAAGCGACACTACTCTGTCTTCTTTCTCCTGGACCTGTCTTCTGCCTTTGACACCGTGGACCATTCCCTCCTGCTACAGATTCTCTCATCTCTTGGCATCACAGACTTGGCCCTATCCTGGATCTCATCATACCTAACAGACCGGACATTCAGTGTCTCCCTCTCACACACCACCTCCTCACCTCGCCCCCTGTCTGTCGGTGTTCCTCAAGGCTCAGTCCTAGGACCCCTACTCTTCTCCATCTACACCATCGGCCTGGGACAGCTCATAGAATCCCACGGCTTGCAGTATCACTCTACGCCGATGACACACAGATCTACCTATCTGGACCTGACCTCACCTCCCTACTGACCAAAATCCCACAGTGTCTGTCTGCTATCTCAGCCTTCTTTTCTGCTCGCTTTCTCAAACTGAACATGGACAAAACAAAATTCATCATCTTTCCCCCACCTCATTCTACCCCTCCACCAGACCTATCCATCAATGTCAATGGCTGCTCGCTTTCCCCAGTCCCACATGCTCGGTGCCTTGGGGTGATCATCGACTCTGCCCTCTCTTTCAAACCACATATCCAAGCCCTCGCCACCTCCTGCCGCCTCAAACTCAAAAATATTTCCCGGATCCGCTCATTCCTCAACCATGAAACCACAAAAACACTAGTGCACGCACTTATCATCTCCCGCCTCGACTACTGCAACCTCCTACTGTCTGGCCTCCCCTCTAGCACTCTGACACCACTCCAGTCCATCCTACACTCTGCTGCACGACTAATCCACCTGTCTCCCCGCTATTCCCCAGCCTCCCCCCTATGCCAGGCCCTTCACTGGCTTCCTATTGCCCAGAGGCTCCAGTTCAAAACCTTAACCATCACATACAAAGCCATCCACAACCTTTCTCCTCCATACATCTGTGACACGGTCTCCCGCTACCTACCTACACGCAACCTTCGATCCTCTCAAGATCTCCTTCTCGACTCCCCCCTCATCTCTTCTTCCCACAACCGCATACAAGACTTCTCCCGGGCTTCCCCCATACTCTGGAACTCCCTGCTGCAAAATATCAGACTTTCACCAACAACGGAGACCTTCAAGAAAAACCTGAAGACCCACCTGTTCCGACAAGCCTACAACCTGCAATGATCCTCAGTGTACTGAACCATCGCACGACCAGCTCTACCCTTTCCTAGTGTATTCTCACCCATCCCTGCAGACTGTGAGCCCTCGCGGGCAGGGTCCTCTCTACTTCTGTACTTGTGTGTCCCTTGTCTAGCACATGTTTATTGTACCTGTCTATAGTTTTCCCTTTTCATATGTAAAGCGCCATGGAATAAATGGTGCTATATAAATGTATAATAATAATAATAATAATAATATAATAATTAATAATAATAATAAAATATCCCACATCATCCTGTCAGCCAGAGCCACCAGACTACTCCCCCTAATATCCCACATCATCCCATCAGCCAGAGCCACCAGACTACTACCCCTAATATCCCACATCATCCTGTCAGCCAGAGCCACCAGACTACTACCCCTGATATCCCACATCATCCTGTCGCCAGAGCCACCAGACTATTCCCCTTAATATCCCACATCATCCCGTCAGCCAGAGCCACCAGACTACTCCCCCTAATATCCCACATCATCCCGTCAGCCAGAGCCACCGGACTACTACCCCTAAAATCCCACATCATCCTGTCAGAGCCACCAGACTGCTACCCTAAAATCCCACATCATCCCATCAGCCAGAGCCACCGGACTACTACTCCTAATATCCCACATCATCCCGTCAGAGCAATGAAACTACTACCCCTAATATCCCACATCATCCGTCAGCCAGAGCTACTGGATTACTACCCTAATATCCCACATCATCCCGTCAGAGCCATCAGACTACTACCACTAATATTCCACATCATTCCATCAGCCAGAACTACTGGACTACTACCCCTAATATCCGACATCATCCCATCAGCCAGAGCCACTGGACAACTACCACTAATACCCACATCATCCCGTCAGAGCTACCAGACTACTCCCCTAATATCCCACATCATCCCGTCAGCCAGAGCCACCGGACTACTCCCCCTAATATCCCACATCATCCCGTCAGCCAGAGCCACCAGACTACTACCCCTAAAATCCCACATCATCCCATCAGAGCCACCAAACTACTACCCCTAATATCCCACATCATCCTGTCAGACATAGCCACCGGATTACTACTCCTAATATCCCACTTCATCCCATCAGCCAGAGCCACCGGACTACTACCCCTAATATCCTACTTCATCCCATCAGCCAGAGCCACCGGACTACTACCCCTAATATCTCACATCATCCCGTCAGCCATAGCCACCGGATTACTACCCCTAATATCCCACATCATCCTGTCAGCCAGAGCCACGGGACTACTCCCCCTAATATCCCACTTCATCCCATCAGCCAGAGCCACTGGACTACGACCCCTAAAATCCCACATCATTCCATCAGAGCCACTAAACTACTACCCCTAATATCCCACATCATCCCGTCAGACATAGCCACCGGATTACTACCCTAATATCCCACATCATCCTGTCAGAGCCACCGGACTACTATCCCTAAAATCCCACATCATCCCGTCAGACATAGCCACCAAACTACAACCCCTAATATCCCACATCATCCCGTCAGACATAGCCAAAGGATTACTGCCCCTAATATCCCACATCATCCTGTCAGAGCCATCAGACTACTAACCCCTAATATCCTCCATCATCCCGTCAGAGCCACCAGACTACTCCCCCTAATATCCTACATCATCCCGTCAGCCAGAGCCACCAGACTACTACCCCTAATATCCCACATCATCCAGTCAGAGCCACCGGGCTACTACCCCTAAAATCCCACATCATCCCGGCAGCCATAGCCACCGGACTACTACCCTAATATCCCACATCATCCCGTCAGAGCCATCAGACTACTACCCCTAATATCCCACATCATTCTGTCAGCCAGAGCTACTGGACTACTACCCCAAATATCCCACATCATCCCATCAGCCAGAGCCACAGGATTACTACCCCTAATATCCCACATCATCCCGTCAGAGCCACCAGACTACTACCCCTAATATCCCACATCATCCCGACAGCCAGAGCCACCGGACTACTACCCCTAAAATCCCACATCATCCCGTCAGAGTCACCAGACTACTACCCCTAATTATCCCACATCATCCCGTCAGAGCCGCCAGACTACTACCCCTAATATCCCACATCATTTCGTCAGCCAGAGCCACCAGACTACTACCCCTAATATCCTCCATCATCCCGTCAGAGCCACCAGACTACTCCCCTAATATCCCACATCATTCCGTCAGCCAGAGGGGACGGACTACTACCCCTAATATTCCACATCATCCCGTCAGCCAGAGCTACCGGACTACTACCCCTAATAGCCCACATCATCCATCAGAGCCACCAGACTACTATCCCTAATATCCCACATCATCCCGTCAGCCAGAGGTACTAGACTACTACCCCTAATATCCCACATCATCCGTCAGCCAGAGCCACCGGACTACTACCCCTAATATCCCACATCATCCGTCAGCCAGAGTACCGGACTACTACCCCTAATATCCCACATCATCCCGTCAGAGCCACCGGACTACTACCCCTAAAATCCCACATCATCTTGTCAGCCAGAGCTACCGGACTACTACCCCTAATATCCACATCATCCCGTCAGAGTCACCGGACTACTAACCCTAATATCCCACATCATCCCGTCAGCCAGAGCTACCGGACTACTACCCCTATTATCCCACATCATCCCGTCAGCCAGAGCCATGGACTACTACCCCTAATATCCCACATCATCGCGTCAGAGCCACCAGACTACTACCCCTAATATCCCACATCATCCTGACAGCCAGAGCCACCGGACTACTACCCCTAAAATCCCACATCATCCCGTCAGAGTCACCAGACTACTACCCCTAATATCCCACATCATCCCGTCAGAGCCGCCGGACTACTACCCCTAATATCCCACATCATTTCGTCAGCCAGAGCCACCAGACTACTACCCCTAATATCCTTCATCATGCCGTCAGAGCCACCAGACTACTACCCCTAATATCCCACATCATGCGTCAGAGCCACCAGACTACTCCCGTATATCCCACATCCCGTCAGCAGGCCACCGACTACTACCCCTAATATCCCACATCATCCCGTCAGCCAGAGCCACCGGACTACTACCCTAATACCCACATCATCCCGTCAGAGCCACCAGATACTACCCTAATATCCCACATCATCCCGTCAGCCAGAGCTACCGACTACTACCCCTAATACCCACATCATCCCGTCAGAGAGCCACCAGACTACTATCCCTAATATTCCACATCATCCCGTCAGCCAGAGCTACTAGACTACTACCCCTAATATCCCACATCATCCCGTCAGCCAGAGCACCGACTACTACCCCTAATATTCCACATCATCCCGTCAGCCAGAGCCACGGACTACTACCCCTAATATCCCACATCATCCCGTCAGCCAGAGCTACTAGACTACTACCCTAATATCCCACATCATCCCGTCAGCCAGAGCAACCGGACTACTACCCCTAATATCCCACATCATCCCGTCAGCCAGAGCCACTGGACTACTACCCTAATATCCCACATCATCCTGTCAGCCAGAGCCACGGACACAACCACTAATATCCACATCATCCCTTCAGCCATGAGCCACCGGACTACTACCCCTAATATCCCACATCATCCCGTCAGCCAGAGCTACCGGACTACTACCACTAATATCCCACATCATCCCGTCAGCCAGAGCTACCGGACTTCTACCCCTAATATCCCACATCATCCCGTCAGCCAGAGCCACCGGACTACTACCCTAATATCCCACATCATCCCGTCAGCCAGAGCTACCGGACTTACTACCCTAATATCCCACATCATCCCGTCAGCCAGAGCCACCAGACTACTACCCTAATATACCACATCATCCCGTCAGCCAGAGCACCGGACTACTACCACTAATATCCCACATCATCCTCAGCCAGAGCTACCGGACTCTACCCCTAATATCCCACATCATCCCGTCAGCCAGAGCCACCGGATACTACCCTAATATCCCACATCATCCTCGTCAGCCAGAGCCACCGGACTACTACCACTAATATCCCACATCATCCCAGTCAGCCAGAGCCACCGGACTACTACCCTAATATCCCACATCATCCCTCAGCCAGAGCCACCGGACTACTACCACTAATATCCCACATCATCCCGTCAGCCAGAGCTACCGGACTTCTACCCCTAATATCCCACATCATCCCGTCAGCCAGAGCCACCGGACTACTACCCCTAATATCCCACATCATCCCGTCAGCCAGAGCCACCGGACTACTACCACTAATATCCCACATCATCCCGTCAGCCAGAGCCACCAGACTACTACCCTAATATCCCACATCATCCCATCAGCCAGAGCCACCGTACTACTACCACTAATATCCCACATCATCCCGTCAGCCAGAGCTACCGGACTTCTACCCCTAATATCCCACATCATCCCGTTAGCCAGAGCCACCGGAATGCTACCCCTAATATCCCACATCATCCTGTCAGCCAGAGCCACCAGACTACTACCATTAATATCCCACATCATCCCATCAGCCAGAGCCACTGGACTACTACCACTAATATCCCACATCATCCCATCAGCCAGAGCCACCGGACTACTACCACTAATATCCCACATCATCCCGTCAGCCAGAGCTACCGGACTTCTACCCCTAATATCCCACATCATCCCGTTAGCCAGAGCCACCGGACTGCTACCCCTAATATCCCACATCATCCTGTCAGCCAGAGCCACCAGACTACTACCCCTAATATCCCACATCATCCCGTTAGCCTGGGGTTAGAACCAGAGCGCTGAGTGGAATTGCCCTAACTTCCATACTGGGGAACCCTTTAAGAGAGGCTCTGGGTCAAACCAAAGCGCAGGATGGATTTGCCCTGACTTCTATACCGGAGATTCCTTTAAGAGGGAAGATGTGCCTATGGGATGGATGATGTGTGATGGGGATATAGGAACGGGAGGGGGTGATTCATTTCTGTCATGTGCTCTCTGCTCCTTTCTGGGGAGCAGACAATTGCTGGAGCTTATGTTCCCGGGGATGCTAGATTTCTCCCACCCAGTCACTGTCTGCTGAGGTGTTGTCGTGGAGTGAGAAAACTGTTGCTCATAGCAACCAATCACAGCTCAGCTTCTTTTAAACAGCTCTGGTGAAATGAAAGATACCCCGTGATTGGTTGGTGATACACACACACATTCAATTTTATATATATAGATATATATACATATTACTGTATATACCTAGATACATTTACGTATAGATAGATAGAAATGTATATGTGTATATATAGAGGTGCAGGTGAATGTATATGATTTTTTTTTGTTTTTCTTGGCACAATAGAGTAGCAGTTAAAAATATTTATTTATTTAAATTTACTTATAACAATATTGTTACACTGTAATTGCAACTGCAAGGTGCTGTAAGTGCTGCCATTTCTGCAACAAATGAACACATCTATCATTCTTTCTCTTATCTGTCTATCTATCGATCTATCCATCTATCATCTATCATCTATCTATCTATCTATCTATCTATCTAGCTATTATCTATCTAATATCTATCTTATATCTATCTATCTATATATCTATCTATCTATCTCTATATCTATTATCTATCTATCTATCTTATATCTATCTATTATCTATCTAATATCTATCTTATATCTATCTATCTATCTATCTCTATATCATCTATCTAGCGATCTGTCTCTTTCTCTATATCTATTATCTATCTATCTATCTATCTATCTATAGTCTAATCTATTATCTATCTACTATCTGTCTCTTTCTCTCTCTATTATCTATCTTTCTATCTATCTATCTATCTATCTATCTATCTATCTATCTATCTCTATATCTATTATCTATCTAGCGATCTGTCTCTTTCTCTATTATCTATCTATCTCTATATCTATTATCTATCTAGCGATCTGTCTCTTTCTCTATTATCTATCTATCTCTATATCTATTATCTATCTAGCGATCTGTCTCTTTCTCTATTATCTATCTATCTATCTATCTATCTATCTATCTATGTCTATATCTATTATCTATCTAGCTGTCTCTTTCTCTCTCTATTATCTATCTATCTATCTATCTATCTATCTCTATATCTATCTATCTAGCGATCTGTTCTTTCTCTATATCTATCTATCTATGTCTATATCTATTATCTATCTAGCTATCTGTCTCTTTCTCTTCTATTATCTATCTATCTATCTATCTATTATCTATCTATCTATCTTCTCTATATCTATTATCTATCTAGCGATCTGTCTCTTCTCTATTATCTATCTATCTCTATATCTATTATCTATCTAGCGATCTGTCTCTTTCTCTATATTATCTATCTATGTCTATATCTATTATCTATCTAGCATCTGTCTCTTTCTCTCTATTATCTATCTATCTATCTATCTATCTCTATATCTATTATCTATCTAGCGATTTGTCTCTCTATTATCTATCTATCTATCTATCTATCTCTATATCTATTATCTATCTAGCGATCTGTCTCTTTCTCTATTATCTATCTATCTCTATATCTATTATCTATCTAGCGATTTGTCTCTTTCTCTATTATCTATCTATCTCTATATCTATTATCTATCTAGCGATCTGTCTCTTTCTCTCTATTATCTATCTTTCTTTCTTTCTATCCATCTACTATTCTTTTCTCTCTCCTTTCCCAGCTTATCCCAGTATTGGTGGTGACCTCTACAGGTCAGTTCCTGCACTGCTTTTGCTCCACCTAGTAGTGGGTGTGTGACTGCTAGTGTGACTTTATTAACTAACACACATAAACTCGTGCAGAATGAGAGAGTTTCCTTCAGTGCAAGGCAGAAGAAACTTGGGACAAGGGAAACTTAGGAAAACCTTCCAAGTTTTGGCAAGACTACAAACCAAGCAGGACACAGTTTATGTATTATTTTTCTTTTGTGTAGAGTTCTAATTATATTTTATATTTTTATCACGTTTTTCTCTTTTTCAATGTAATCTTATTTTTTAAATCTCAGAAGACAGGACATAAACGTTTTCGATATTTTTGAACACTCTGGATGCGAGGAGATTGTGGAGGATTGCTGGCTGTTTTTTATTCTCTTGTGGTCTGATTTGCTGGTAATAGTAGAATTACTTCTGGCTAATTGACCCCAGATCCTCTAGGAAGAAGAGCTGCTGATGTCAGTGTCAGACTGTCAAACAGTCAGAGGATAAGGAAAGGGTATTGGGGTCACGCGTGAGATCCTTGGGTTAGGCACAGGCAAGATACCAGACCACACTGGATTATAGATCTCAACTGATTCTCTTAAGAAGCCTTAAATCCCTCGCTATGTCTGAGAGCAGAAAGAAGGAAGGAAAAGGGAACAAGAAAGGTAAAAAGGATCGGAAGAAAAATGAGAAAATTGAGAAAACTGAGGGAACCCCAAGTGAGTGCCATTTGCTTCTTTATTCTCCTTGATCCAGTAATCAATACCATAGATGTTAGATGATTATTAGAAGTCTATGCTGTTCTGTGTAGGATATCACTGTGCTGTCACATGCTGCTGGGATTATCCAGTCACTTACTGTGACAGTGTGCTGCTGCTGCTGGAGAGAACATTGCATCTGCTCTCCTAACCTGCCCTCTAGTGCTGAAATGACAGATGGGATCTGGAGAAGAAGGAATTCCCTCCACTGCTGGAGAGTTGCTGCATCATGAATTAATGATTTCTTATGGAGTAGGTTAGGGTGCAGCTGACACCACTGACTTACTATCTATTACAGCTTCAAAACTGTATTTTATGCTAGAAATTAAAGCCCCCTTACCTGTGTTGTAGATCTGATATAAATATTATTAACTGACATAAAACTAGCTTATAATCATTCAAGTTCTATATGAGATGAACGGTCTAATAAGGTGTAATTAATATGGTGTAATATGGTGTAATGTAGTCTGATGTAGTGTAATATGGTCTAATGTGGTGCAATATGGTCTAATGTGGTCTGATGTGGTGTAATATGGTCTAATGTGGTCTGATGTGGTGTAATATGGTCTAATGTGGTCTGATGTGGACTAATATGGTCTATTATGGTCTAATGTGGTCTGATGTGGTGTAATATGGTCTGATGTGGACTAATATGATCTATTATGATCTATTATGGTCTAATGTGGTCTGATGTGGTCTGATGTGGTCTAATATGGTGTAATGTGGTCTGATGTGGTGTAATATGGTCTAATGTGGTCTAATGTGGTCTGATATGGTGTAATATGGTCTAATGTGGTCTGATGTGGACTAATATGGTCTATTATGGTCTAATGTGGTCTGATGTGGTGTGATGTGGTCTAATGTGGTCTGATATGGTGTAATATGGTCTAATGTGGTCTGATGTGGACTAATATGGTCTATTATGGTCTAATGTGGTCTGATGTGGTGTGATGTGGTCTAATATGGTCTAATGTGGTCTGATGTGGTGTAATATGGTCTAATGTGGTCTAATGTGGTCTGATGTGGTCTAATATGGTCTATTATGGTCTAATGTGGTCTGATATGGTCAAATATGGTCTACGAACTGGGATGTTCATCGGGAGAGAAATCAATAAAAAGTTTGGGAGACGTTAATGTTTTTAGTTTTTTGGGAAAAAAAAGATTTAATAAATGGAAGATCTGTATTCCTCATACACACTCATTATCGGGATGTTCAGAACATTTCCTACGTCACTGTAATAATGCCTCCTTTTAAGCGGTGTGAACTGTTAAAGGCAGCAGAAAACCATGTTGAGACAAGTTCTTGAAGGAGATTAATCATTGACAGATGAACCTGGACTGGAAGACGTTGTGATATTTGCGCTCTCTGTCCATTTAGGATTATGTCCAAAAAAAAAAAAAAAGAAGCAAATTGGCTGTTTGTGTTTCAGATCGCATTCGCGATTGTAAGTGTAAATAATGTAGATAAAGTATAACACCTAACATATGTTATAGCGGACTCATCTATCACTAGTATACATGTAGTCATTTTACTCATAAGGATTGCATTGTTTATGCCCTCTGATAGTCTCATGAAGTATAACCATCGTTTTCATTTTTAGTTCATAAATCAATAGCACTCATGAAAATAAGCGACTTTGTAATATATCTTAGAGAAATCTGCTTGTTTCTCTGCCAAAATTGATCAGTCATTGTCAAAATTCTCAATTCTACACACAGCAACTCCCTCATCCTCCCCGTCCTATCTACATAGAATCTTATCAGCACCAACTGCCATCTCCTAGCTCAGTAATGGAAATGTCTGTCTTCACTGAATGCAGATTTTACCTCCAAATTGAAAATTTTGATAATAAATTATCAATTTGGCAGAGAAAGAAGCTATTTTTCTGATAAGATAGAGTTTGCTTATGGCAGCATTTTATCCTGAATGACTTGTATAAGATGGACTTTGGGAAATACCTACCTCAGAGTGCTCAGTGAGTGACAGATTTACATGCTCCAAGGGTTCCCAGAGATAGTCTGAGGCAAGCTTCTCCTAATCCTCTTTACTCATCAAGGAAGCTGCCTATTCTGTAGATGTCAAGTCTATTTTCTAGACGCAAGCTTGTGTTTTACAGAATTTACAGATTTGACCTTGGAAATTCTCCACTTTTTAATTGTTATTGTTATTTCTTTTAAGATATGCAGTTCTGACTTTGCAGACTACTTAGTGGAAGTATCTATAGGATTAACCCTTTACAGTATACTGTACTAGTATTATTTGATGATCGATCTCAAGTATTGCTTCTGGAGGCTCAGATGCCCAAATACAGCCCCAAATCTGCTTTAGCAAACTCTTCACTAGTGTATAAATCAGCACAGACGTGCTCATATTTTATGTTACACTTTGCCCGAGCAGATCTCTGGGACCACTGACGCTGGAGGTATACTCTTCGCAAATTGGGGGCATCCAGGGATGAGGAGTGAAAGCTTTGCACATACTGTGTATGAATCGTGTGGTCACCAAAAAAACGCAACTAATAATAACTATAAAGTTCACAGTACTGGAAAATTTCTATAAAAAATGAGGGGACTTGTGCCATAACTTTCAATAATGCGTTCTACCAGCCAGCCTTATCTCTCAAGCTGAACAGTGAACCTAAAGGTGGTCTTACATATTAAATAAAGGTGAGGAAAATGGGTAATTTCCACCATAATGAAGGTGAAATTAAACAAAACATTTTAGCCAATGACACTGTAATCCTTAAGAACAAATTCAGCCATGATTGAAATCTTCCTCCATTAATAGGACGAAAAAATCATTCTATGACCAAACATTCCCAGTTTCGCAAGTGTCCTTGAACATGTATGGCCAATGTGAATGGCTGCCTTGATAATATGATCGTTCACCACACAATTCTTTGTTCAACCATCAACTTCTACTGTAAATGGCCTCCTTCATGACTTTAAAGAATTTATAAACTGCCTGCTGAATTGTATTGCTGTAGGCATATGTCTAATTGTCTTGCATGGAGGACACCACTCAAGTCACCTACAGACATCCCCCAGACTGGGTAATATGACAGATAATAGATCCATGTTGGATGTTAGCATAAGCCACTCCATGGCAACTAGTGCCTAATTTTCCTTGGTGCCATATGTCTACTCAAGCTGTCTATGGGTTGAATTGTTGCCCTCATGGTTTTTGTTTGTGTCAAAAGGTTTTAATCTAAAATCTTTATTTTTCCTTTCTAATTCACATTGCTTCCTTAAGGGAAGTAGCTGCTCCTTTCAGGAACTTATCAGAATCATCTCTGTCTTGAAGATCTTGTCAGCATTGAAATCAGGACAAAACATGAGTTGAAGCCTCCAGGGCTGGCATTCCTGTGGACAATGATCTCCTCACTGAACATAAGGGAGATGGCCACAGAGTCCATCTTAGTTTGCATATATAATGGATGGCAGGATTTGTAAGGTAGAGGAGAAGTGTTGCTTGCTGTGGCGTATCTCCTGTGTTGGTGTTTTAGCTGTATTGTGCGCAATGACAACATCCTTTTCTTGGCCCTTAGTAAATCCATTGCCTGGAGATAGAGTGGCTGACAGCAGTCAGTCTCGGGCTTTGTTTCTTTTCTTTGATTTGCCTCTTGACACTGAAGTTTTTTCTTTAGCTCAATATCCATGAATTGGTTCAGGATCCCATTCTTCATGTGTTTCCCTCAGAGTCATGTAACATTGCTTTCTCTATACAGTGATATAGATACAGGCTTATAGAATAATTGCTGGGAGCATTTTCCATTCAGAATTTCCTGGACTTGTGAAGACTGAGTTTCTTACAGTATGTGACATTTCGTCAATTCCTCACAAGTTTGACATAGGAATGTATAATAATGGATGCTACCACGTAGGAATGAGCTGTCAAATTTCATCAGTCAATATTTATGATGCATTCTTTTCCTCACTGGCAGCCAAAAAGAATGTGATGAACCACTTCTATGTATTTCTATTGATTTTCATTAATAATTGCCTAAATGATTTGATTTCTATTAACTCACAAAATGAAACAATTAGTCACGCTTTTTGACTGTCCTCAGAAAAGTATGCAAATTGTCTCTTCAGAGAGGAAGAGGACTAGAACTCTAGTGCCACCTATTGGATGTAGCAATCCTAAAAGTCAATGTCGACCCTTTAACGAGCCTTGTCACATGACTTAGCATAAAAGCCAAACCAGGATCTCAGAAAAGTAAGTAGACCTCAGCAATCACAATTATAGGAGGGCACAAGTCATTGTCACATCAAGGGATTGGAGGCTTTTGTCGCATTTGATAAGACCAGCGCTCTAAATTACATATTTTACATTAGCTCTATGAGATTCAAAATAAAGCTCTGTAAGTAATCATTGCTTTCCTCCATCATGGGGCCTGTGTATAACTGATCTAAAAGTAAAAACATTGTCTGATGTGAAGATCCTATCTTTACTCAAAAGGAGGTCTCAGACGAGCACCATAGCGTCTTAGCACATTTAGAAGGTGTATCTGCACACATTAGGGAACCCCAAACATGCCAATTGATTGATGGTCCTCATATAAGCCAATAAGGCTGAAACAGTGGAAAATCATAGAATGGTAGAGTTGGAAGGGACCTCCTGGGTCATCTGGTCCAACCCCCTGCTCAATACAGGATTCACTAAATCATCTCAGACAGATGTCTGTCCAGTCTCTGTTTGAAGACTTCCATTGAAGGAGAACTCACCACCTCTCGTGACAGCCTGTTCTACTCATTCATCACTGTCATTGTCAATTTTTTTTTAATATCTAATCTGTGAAATGTCACCCTTACTGTAGAGGTTGTATGACTGTCTGAGTAACTATGATTTACATGTGTAAATAGAGATTGGTGACCATTTATGATGTCAAGAAGCTACAACAGCTACTCCCACCTTGCAAAAATAAAACTAACTTGTGCGCCCAGCCAAATACGTGGTGTGACTACAGAAAGGCAAACAAGGAAGATGTTCAGTTTTGGCTTAACGTATCCCTCATGTATGAAAAATTCCCAATTTTGGCCTGCACTTTAGGACTAAGAATCTAAACTGTCCCATTGCCAACATTGTGCCCCCCAAAAATCCATATTTCATACATTCCCAGTAGGAAACAGTAGGAAACAGAAATCTAATTGGCTTCTAATTTCTTATTGTACTGTACTTAATTCTAGGAACTGGTGTTTAGCTCGTAACTTCCAGTATTTACTGACCATCAGTCTGCGGTTTATTGACCATAGAAACACGTCGTTGGCTTATGCTTTTGATTCTTAACTAGTAAACCTAATAATCCTACTCAAAAGCCAGTGGGGAAAAGTTCTGCCCTATAAACACAAATCTATTTACTGATAAATGATCTTGTAAAAAAAAAATTATCAATAGCAATTTATTCACTTAGCAGCTCAGCCTGAAGCATTGTACAGGCGACTCCGCATCTCGTGACAGCGTGGTACCGGTAGCGGGTGATAGTTTATAAGCAGTAACATGTTAAAGCACATAGGCCAAGAGTTAAAAAAATAAAATAAAAAATTCTAGATGAATAATATTTGAATACAACGATATTGTTGTTGATCTTTCTAAAAGCAAAATAAATGGTGAAATAGTAAAAAAAGGAAATAGATAACGAAGCCAAACTTTTCATAATAGAACATGTTTGCTCTGCGTTCATTGGCTGTTTTATAGAAATTCGCATATGACACAAAAGGGAAACATCCACCTCTCTGATTATGGTCATAAAATATAAAAATAGCATAGAAGTTAAAAAGAAACATCTAACAGGTTTCAAAGTAAAGTGGTGGCTGTCTAATTAAGAAAGTCCTTTGAAGAACTTAATAATGTTAACGCCTGTCGATAAAAGTATTCGAGAGGCAACCAATGCTATCGACTTCTAAATGTTTTCAAAGAGGCATGGGAAAATGATGGTTTTAATTTAGATATAAAACCTTTTTTTGATACATACGATATTACATGATCGTTGCTTATAGAATTGGTTTATTTTGGATATTGTTATTAGATGCCTATTTTGATTTCAGTCTTCAGAGACTTGAAATGATTAGATAGCTGTAGTTGGTAGGAAATATAGAGACTTGTTAAAGACCATCATATTTTTTTTTATTACAGATCGATTTTAAACTTAAAGTATTCTAGAAATGTTATTTTAGTATTACACACATTAATTGATGTTGCTTAAAAAATCTTTTGACATGGACTTAACTTAAAATGCAGTTTAATAAGTAATATACACTTTCACTGAAATCCCTGAAAGGGATTTTGGAGGCTTAAAGGGAATATGTCAGCATATTTTTGCTATTTAAACTGAGAGTAGCATGATGTAGGGGCAGAGACTCTGATTCCAATGATGTGTCACTTACAGGGCTGTGTGTTGTTTTAACAAAATCAGTGTTTTATCAGCAGGGGATTATCACTAAAAGATTAGTTGTATTGTGCTATGTAGTCCTCCTTTCCTGTGTAGCCCCGCCCCCACCACTGACTGGCTGCTTTGTATCAATATACAGTGTACACAGAAAGATGCCAATCAGTAAAATTGTTTCAGCTGTCAGAGAATTGGTAGATCTGTAGCAGAAAAAACTGATTTTATCAAAATGACATCAATCAGACTATTAAGTGATACATCACAGGAATCAGGTTCTCTGCCACTACATCATACTACTCTTAGGTTATATAGCAAAAATATATTGACAGATTCCCTTTAAGATATTTATGATCTGTATCACCGATCAGCTCTTTTCAGCACCGGTGGCGGAATGTAAATGTGCTAATCAGCTGATTGGGGCAGGTGCCAAATATCACAAATCTGATATTAATGATCTACCTTTACAAAAATTCATACATATATGGGAAATCTGGAATATAGCTTTAAAGAACTTGTTAACTAGTTTTATACTGATGACCTATCCATCCATAGGAGAGGTCATCAGTGTAAGATCGATGAGGGTCCAACATCCTGATCCCCAATTCAGTGACTGGATGTACACACTGTACTAAGCGGAACATGACAGTTTATTCCAATTGAAGAGAATAGGAGATGATCTAAAGGACTTGGCAGCAGCCACTAAATAGTGTACAGAGCTGTGGTGCTGCTCTCCATAAACTGTTTACTTCTGACTTTAGTCAGAGGTGATAGCAGATGAACTAGGGAGTGCCAGGCATCAGAGCCCTACTGATCATATATTGAAGTTATATCCTGGGGATAGCTCCTCTATATAAAAGTATCGGCCAATCCCTTTAAGTACAGTACATAAGAGCATTCTCGTAAGCAGATACAACTGTCAATGAGACATCCACTAAAACCACTGCTATGCCACAGTGCTAACAGCTCAGCATGCTTGCTAATCTTTCTATAGTCCCCTGAGTACTGGTCTTAAAAAAAAATCAGTGTGTGCGTGGCCATCTTAAAGAAGCACTCCCATGTATAGTGTTTTATTAAATGTGTATATACATGTATGTAATGTAGTGTGACTGTATTAATATATAGGAAAGATGTGTATCTTCGTACCGTGTTAGCCAGTAGATAGAAAAATATTTAGACTTGAGAGTCCTCAGTGGTTGAATCTGCGTCTCTGACCTTCTAGGGGCATCAAAACACAACACCAGACCCCAATCAGAGGGTAATAAAACTCCTTATCTATGATCTGTTCCAATATTTATGTTCATTCCTCTGCCATAATGACAGTTCTGCTTCACGTCACTTGTCTTACCTATTGCACTATTCCTGTGTCCTCTTGTGTATATATATAAATATATATGTGATTCTTCAGTTTTTGTTTTAGTCTTTGCCTGATGAAGAGACCGGAGTAGTCTCAAAAGCTTGCAATTTGTTACCATCTTTTCAGTTAGCCATTAAAAGGTATCAACCACTGAGGACTCTCAAGTCTAAATATTTTTGTATTAATATACTCACCTAACGTTGCTTTCTCTGGTGGCCAGCCCTTTTCTGCTCCTCTTCTCAGTGACATCACGACTAGTCGGTTCACACTATGCTCTATGCTTGAGTCAGAAGTCTCTTTTACAATCAAAGCCTTTGGAGCCTCGTGCTGATGCACATTAGACTTTACATTGTAGAAGCCACTGTCTGGTCACGCACAGTGCAGTATGACCCAGAGGGTCTGCAGAGGGGTGACATCACTGAGAAGAGGAGAAGAACAGTGCTGGAGGCCGGGGAGAGCAGAGGTAGGTGAGTGTATTAATACACTCAAAATACAATACATGCACATAATAAAACAATATATACATGGGAGTGCTTCTTTGAGTGATCCATTTGGTGCCATAAATGACAATTGTGGAAAATTCAGTTTTTAGTGCTAGCTCTATTTCTACAGTCTATGAACCTGAGGGTGAAGTGTCACAGTAGGTTACAATAGATCCTTTAGAGCAGGGGTGGGTAACCTCAGGCCCACGGGCCGTTTACAGCCCTCGATGACTTTTTATCTGTCCCCTGGCCAGATTCCTGTGGACCACAGTGCTTGGGTCGGCAGCTGTATTTTGACGGCTGCCATCCCATTAACTTCTTTTTGCTCTGTGATCACGTGCTCGCAGTGTTCACTACTGATAGCTGAGATGCGTGCAATGAAAGATTACATCCTGACACCAGTGTTAGTGTCAGGATGTACTTTGTGGGCGGAGTTAGCGCACTGTTTGTACGGCCCCTGAAGGACAGTATAAATATCCAAATGACCCATAGCAGAAAAAAGATTCCCCACCCCTGTTCTAGAGCCTCACCCTGGTTTTAAAAGTCGTACAATATTTTTGCCCATATAGCAGTGGGCCTCCTAAACACATTGAGCCTTAATTTGCCTAGTTTTGATCCCAACACACACAAATTACAGTATTAACTAGTTAGTTTACTATCTTCTGTAGAAGCTTATAAGCTATGGGTTTTGACAGAAAAGGAGACATATGTAAGAAGCGCTAAAACTGTCAGATGAAATAATATTGTAGCAGAAAAAGAATACTTTAGCCCAGGTCATGAATCTGATGTTCTTTTCAGGCTCCAAGTTCTTTGGGTGCATAGAACATATTGCCATCAGTTTAACATTAAAAAGATCCTACCATTAGGCTCCAGACTGATTGTGAGAAAGGTCCAGAGTCCCCAAATTTTAATGAAGTGGCAGTTAGCAGTACTCCTATGAATAGATGGTTGTGATCATACTAAATTATGTGTATATGTTTGTAAGGATCCTATATATTAGACAAACAATTAAGAAACACGTTATTAAAGGCGTGCGCTAATCTTCTATCTTCAGGAGCACACCGCTCCTCTACCTCCTAGCTTCCTGGTTACCAGAAGCAGTGTGCTCCGGAAGATTAACAGTCTGAATCAATGTTTTCTTATGCTGCTAGGAGGGGAAGTTTTGCAGCTTTCTGCAGCACAGGGGCACTGAGGCTGGCCGGATCCAGCAATCTGACCAGCTTTAGAGTAGTAGTTGCACACTGTAAAGCATAGAGCCTGCAAGCGGTGGCGTCATGTGCTATTTGCCTAGGTAACAGACAATTCTGAGACTGAAGGGAGGCTGATAACTTAGGCAATGAACGGTAAATTGTTGAATTAAATGTCCCTCCATTCTTGAGAATGGAGAGGATTTTTTACAAGAGGTAAATTGCAAAAGTTGCCTGTTTTTACAAGTACTTTGTAATTTTAACCATTTGAGAAATTAAGACAACCCCTTTAAATCATTTTCCATAATTAGATATGGGTGAACTTGACAAATATTTTATTCGATCAAGTTCTAAAAATGGCTAAACATTATATTGAAAATTAAGAACCTAGAAAATCTATTGGCTTATTTTTCTTTTCATGTAACGTGCTGAAACTGCCCATGGACAGGTAACTTAGCTAACTTTTTATTATTAAGATTTTGCTGCCATCTTGTGGTTTAGATAATTTTATATCATCAGTTCTCTCCATTTATTACACAGGAGTGAACTTTTTCTGCTCTCTGACAGAAAAGCAGTTTCTAACTGGCAAGCAAAATCCATTTATAAATTGGAAGATCGACAACTTTGTTTCTCAGTGCACTTTTTGGCTAGTTAAGTAGTGAAATGCAAGGGTTATGAGACCGCAAGTTTCTATAGTTTCTTTATGACGAAGTCCCTGGAGAGGAACGCCATTTCCCACTTCCAAATGATGTGGAACAAATCAGTTTTTTCTTGCTTGTCCTAGCTCCATAACTTTTGCATCTTCATTCTGTATGGTACTTAGGGAGATTGCAAGTACAGGTGGTGGAAAAACTGAGAGCTAGTATACAAATTGCTGAAAATTGACAGCAGGCGCTCTGCATGACATCATGCCGCTACTATGCTAAATGAAATCTTCACAAAAAAGAAGACTGATATTTTTGGCTTTCATTCTAGGACACCAGCAGAGTAATTCTTGGCTTTACTTTAGAATTGCATGGTACATATAGTGGAATGATCATAGTGTACAGTGAAGAGTGAAGGTACAGTCAGTTTTCCCAGCTCCTGATACAGCTTCCAAATTTGTTTACTGCACAGAATCTAACATACATGAGCCACATGTAAAATTGATATACGTGTCTGTGCTTATGATTCCCTCTAATGGAAAGTGAACCTTTGAGCATGGGGAGACTGTGTCATTTAGGCTACCTTCACACTAGCGTTCGGCAGGGCTGCGTACTTCCTCTGTTAAGCCCCGCCCACTGCCACACCTCTCCCTTTCAGCTCCGCCTACGTCTGCATGCGTCCTGCGTACCCTATCTTTAACATTGGATACACAGGCCATGCGGATGTATGAGGATTCATCCGCATGTGTCATTTTGATGCTGCACCGAACTCAACATTGTTGCATTTTGTTGCGGTCAGCACAGCGTCAAAACGACACATGTGGACACATCTGCATACATCCGCATGGCCTGCGTACCCAATGTTAAAGATAAGGTACGCAGGATGCATGCAGACATAGGCGGAGCTGAAAGAAAGAGGTGTGGCAGTGGGCGGGGCTTAACGGAGGATGTACGAACGCTAGTGTGAATCTAACCTTACATTGAAAGAGCTACTTGCTTCCAAATCTTTCTCATTTTCTATCTATATATTTTATTATATTTCATTGTGCTTAAAAACATGACTAAAGACCGTAATGCTTGTGGGTAATATCCCTAATATCATTTATCATCTTTTCATCTTTCACTGATAAAATGTTTTATGCAATCGCTAGTAACTACGGTCACCTAATCCACATCACAAAATTTGTATGGTTGAATGCCCTGAGAATATTGTACTGATGTCATAGGGTAGTAACTTTTTTCCTCTAAAATTTGGATAGAAATTGGGGGGGGGTCCATCTTATAGTCCGTATGTACCTTATATATATGTCCCCCATGGCTGTGGATGGGAGAGGAGCTACAGTGGTGAAGGAGCTTGTCCCAGGAGGCAGGAGACGGCTGGGGTGACTAACACATGTGCCTGCTGTTAAAGAAGGTGAATATTCACTGCTTCCCATGCCCGTAGTCCCGCCCACCTCTATGCATTGAAGTCAGCACTGAGAGGTTGGAGGGACTATGGGCGTGTCGAGCCGTAAAAATTAATTTAATAGCAGATAGACGTGATCGCCCTGCGGCTGCGGCTAATACTGTGCCTGCTATTAAAGAAAATGAATGTTCACTGCTCTCCACATCCATAATCACAGGCATGGAGCATAGTGTGTATTCCGACAGCTGACCGCAATGTGTGCTGTTACATGCTGAAATCAGCTGCTGGCATCAGAACAGGACGCCACTGCTAGGCAGCGGAGGGAAGGCAGTGTGATGGGAGGCCATATATACCAGGATGGGGGGCCATGTATACCATGATGTGCAAGAAGCGGCCATGTATACCAGGATGGGGATGATGGCCATGTATACCAGGATGGGTATGATGGCCATGTAAACCAGGATGGTGGATGGTGGTCATATATAGCAGGATGGGGATAGTGGAAAAATATCCCAGGATGGGAATGGGGCTCATGTATATCAGGATGGTGATGGTGGCCATGTATTTCAGTATGGGGATGGTGGCCATATATACCAGGATTGGAATGGTGGCCATGTATACTAGGATGGGAATGGTGGCCATGTATACCAGGATGGGGATGGTGGCTATGTATACCAGGATGGGGATGGTGGCCATATATACCAGGATGGGGATGGTGGTCATGTATACCGGGATGGGGACCATGTATACCAGGATGGGAAACCATGTATTAGAACATAGAAACGCAGAGCATATCAACCACCAAAGATCACGTAGTAATTAAAAAGATATATTTTTAATGACAAAATATATAATAAGAAACAGTACAATACATATATCTCAAAACAGTTTTATCAATAACATAGCTGTTCAAATCCGGTCAAAGGTGCACCAACAATTTGATGTCACCCCACAGGTATGAATATGGGGAGAAAGAAACACAAAACCATAATCTTCACTCAAGCATATATATAAAGTGACAGTGCAACTAGTTGTACAAACAGTAGTTAAGGAATGACAAGCTCACTATCACCACATGGGGGAATATATAATACCATTCATTTTCTTAGGTTGTTTTCTTAGGTAGTTTTTTAACACTAACAGTGGTGAAGCAAGTAAGCAGTGTCAGCAGCAGCTGCCCCCTCCATAACAGTGTGTCATGATCACAAATTTTTTGCTTCAATTTTTTTCTTCTATTTTCCTCCTCTATAACCTATGCGCAACTTATGTGCATCTTAAAGTCTGAAAAATATGGTAAATAAAAAGCTCAGCAATAAAACTTAGACACACACCAATCTATTGACCAACAATGGGTTTTGAATCGTGCCCTGAAAAAGCCAGCAGTGTGAAACCCAGGGTCAGTGAAGTTTTACTTTTGTGAGTATAATAGAATAATTTTTATTAACGCTCCCAGTTATGGACTGGGACTAAAATTCAGCCCTGGCTTTTGAAATCACACCATGCTGTCACTGTCCCCAAGCACCAGATGGGATATATTACTATTATTACCTGGACAGAGGAAAGCAAGATTTACTACAAGACCAATATATCTCATAATACCAGAGGCCTGCTGGGGTAAGTGACCGAGTCAGTTACTTTGTGCTCCGTCACAACTCTTAACAGTATGGGTGTCTTGAGAAAACCAATTCTGTTAACAACGTAGCAGACAAGGTGGCCCACGACCAGACAGGCCGTTCTGACATTTGCCAGAATTGCCAGATGGTCAGTCTGGCCCTGAACGCACCATTTGTGTACTGCTACTCTATGTCATATTCATCCTTTAGGCTGGTAATCTGTATAAGAATGCGGGTAATCAAAGCAATTTTCACCAGAATTCTTGCATAATTTGCTTAGAAAAGTTGGAAAATGTTTGCGCAACTCAGAGTTGAGCAAAAATGTTTCAACTTTAGGCAGTTTCAAATTAGTTTCTCCCATTTCTGCCAAAATGGGTGGATTAGAGGTGTTTTGGAGGTCCAAAGGGGGCATTACGCTACAGTTGGTCTAATTCATGAAGAGCTATGGCATTCCTTACATCAGTGACTGGAGTAAGATTTCTGGGTGGGCATGGAGGCTCTTAATGAATCAGGAGCATCTTACTCCTACTCGCTCCTCATCAAGACCGACGAGAAACTCACCGGTCTTGATGAATAGGTGAGCCTATGTGTTTTTCATTGATGTTGGATCTACAGACCTCAGGTGTACCTTGCATAAGCAAAACTTGCATGGCCTGTTTACTATTGATGGTGAAGATTGGTTTAACATGAAAGCTACTGGAACAGTTAAAATGGAAATGGTGTAATAATTGTTAAATCCCTCTTGTGTCAATGAATACCAATACAATCTTATTTTAGGATGGTCAACTATAAACGCTGCTTGGCATTTCAAGAAAAAAATGTTACTTAAAGTTTCAAATAACATTTAAAATGCTATCAATCATATTGTGGTTTCATATAGAAAAGATAAGTGTTTGTAATGGGTAGCCTTGTTAAGTGGATATACAGTACAGACAAAAAGTTTGGACAAACCTTCTCATTTAAAGATTTTGCTTTTTTGACTGCTTTGCACACTCTTGGCATTCTTTTGATGAGCTTCAAGAGGTAGTCACCGGAAATGGTCTTCCAACAGTCTTGAAGGAGTTCCCAGAGATGCTTAGCACTTGTTGGCCCTTTTGCCTTCACTCTGCGGTCCAGCTCACCCCAAACCATCTCGATTGGGTTCAGGTCTGGTGACTGTGGAGGCCAGGTCATCTGGCGTAGCACCCCATCACTCTCCTTCTTGGTCAAATAGCCCTTACACAGCCTGGAGGTGTGTTTGGGGTCATTGTCCTGTTGAAAAATAAATGATGGTCCAACTAAACGCAAACCGGATGGAATAGCATGCCGCTGCAAGATGCTGTGGTAGCCAAGCTGGTTCAGTATGCCTTCAATTTTGAATAAGTCCCCAACAGTGTCACCAGCAAAGCACCCCCACACCATCACACCTCCTCCATGCTTCACGGTGGGAACCAGGCATGTAGAGTCCATCCGTTCACCTTTTCTGTGTCACACAAAGACACGGTGGTTGAAACCAAAGATCTCAAATTCTGACTCATCAGACCAAAGCACAGATTTCCACTGGTCTAATGGTTTAAATGAGCTACTTTTTTGTTTTTTAGCTATACACCATTCAAGAGTATTTAAGTAGGCATAGGGAGTGTCAAGAATACTTAAACAAACCAGAATACATACGCACACATATCATTTTGTGATTCAATTTTCATTATATTGTCTGAAAATATTCTTATGTTTAATTTTTACACTGCTTTTGTAAGCATTAAAAATCTGATCATTAATGATCTTCTTTAATTTAGTGTTTTTTTGTCCTCCAGTCTGTGGTGATCAACTTGACATGACTTCAATACTGGAAGCATAGACCACCTCTTTGGAAAGACCACCCCTGTGTAGACCAAAGCTCTAAAAATATATGAGACCCACATATTTACTGGGGGTAAAAGACCTTTGGTCTAGATAGTGTTGGTCTTCCCAATCAGATGTTCTTTCGAAAAGGATTCAAATATTACAGTATTGAAATCATACCAAGTAGATCACCAATTACAAGCTGTGGAAGACCAAAGAAACCCCAAAATAAATGAAGATCTTTAATGATCAGAATGGGAAATGTTTGTGATTTAACTGGCGAATGTGTTTATAGTCCTCGCCTTGTGGGAACTTGATCAGAATCCCTGTAACAATTGACAAACTATTGACCCATGAGACCAGATGGATAAGTTTTGCCTATTTTTTTGGTAGAGACATGGGCATTTATCCTGAGCATTGGGCCTCCCAACTGGAAACAAATACTTTCTGTTTGTTTATAACCAGTCATTTATCTAGCTGAAGGCCTCTTGCTTTCTAATGTTATAAGAATGTCATCCAGAGGAAGAAAGAACAAATAATTTAACAACACACGTAGGTGACGTAGGTTCATTACAAAGTATTGTGTTATCTCTATCGGAGTGCAGGTGCTTAAACTTCATATAAAAGTTACTGAAGAAATGCCAGAAGGGCTGAAAGTGTAAAGAATTGTTAGAAATCCAGTGTTTTGTTAGCTTTCCGAAAGGAACATGACTTGAATAAGGCTTTAACAGTGCTGATACTTTATCATGTTCCGTTATGATACAGGAAAACAAACCATGTGTCAGTTTAATGTGTGAGCTGTTCAAGCTGTTTAAAGTATACATTAGGGTTACACGACACTTTCCTCAGTCCTCGTTTGTTTTTATTGCCATGCAGGTTTTCCACTTAACAAAATCTGTCAGAACAGATATACATTTACAGAATAAGGAAAAAAATTACTAAATAAAAAGGTTGCATATTTCTTTCCCTATACCACAGTAAACCACATGCACTAAACACAGGTGTTTTCTTGACCCTCTTGGGAATTTTTCTTCCATATTCACCTTGGTATCTACCTAGCAGTTTCTGCGTGACAGTTTCTCTTTTTAAACACCAAACACAGTAGTCTATAAGATAGTAAAATATTGCGACGTGTAAAAACCTGTCATTATTGGGGATTTCAGAGTCCCCTATTGGAACCTCAATCTAATAGTGTCATTTGCTGTAGAGGTTCTGCCATGTTTGTGACTTACAGTGCCTACAAGTAGTATTCAACCCCCTGCAGATTTAGCTGGTTGACACATGCGGAATTAACTTGGCATTGTGACATTTGTACTGTAGATCAGCCTGGAAGTGGGAAATGCACTGCAGCAAAAATTTTTGTTTTAATTTTTTTATTTTTTAAAAAACGTTAAAAGTTAATTCAGAGTGTCATTTATTATTCAACCCCTCAAACCACAAGAATTCTGTTTGGTCCCCCTAAAGTATTAAGAAGTAGTTCAGGCACCAAGAATAATGAGCTTCACATGTGTGGATTAATGATCTCTTTTGCCAGCCTTTTCTGACTATTTAAGACCCTCCCCAAACTTGTGAACAGCACTCATACATGGTCAACATGGGAAAGGCAAAGGAGCATTCCAAGGCCATCAGAGACAAGATCGTGGAGGGTCACAAGGCTGGCAAGGGGTACAAAACCCTTTCCAAGGAGTTGGCCCTACCTGTCTCCACTGTTGGGAGCATCATCCGTAAGTGGAAGGCTTATGGAACTACTGTTAGCCTTCCACGGCCTGGACAGCCTTTGAAAGTTTCCTCCCGTGCCGAGGCCAGGCTTGTCCGAAGAGTCAAGGCTAACCCAAGGACAACAATGAAGGAGCTCCGGGAAGATCTCATGGCAGTGGGGACATTGGTTTCAGTCAATACCATAAGTAACGTACTCCACCGCAATGATCTCCGTTCCAGACGAGCCCGTAAGGTACCTTTACTTTCAAAGCGTCATGTCAAGGCTCGTCTACAGTTTGCTCATGATCACTTGGAGGACTCTGAGACAGACTGGTTCAAGGTTCTATGGTCTGATGAGACCAAGATCGAGATCTTTGGTGCCAACCACACACGTGACGTTTGGAGACTGGATGGCACTGCATACGACCCCAAGAATACCATCCCTACAGTCAAGCATGGTGGTGGCAGCATCATGCTGTGGGGCTGTTTCTCAGCCAAGGGGCCTGGCCATCTGGTCCGCATCCATGGGAGGATGGATAGCACGGCCTACCTGGAGATTTTGGCCAAGAACCTCCTCTCCTCCATCAAGGATCTTAAGATGGGTCGTAATTTCATCTTCCAACAAGACAACGACCCAAAGCACACAGCCAAGAAAGCCAAGGCCTGGTTCAAGAGGGAAAAAGTCAAGGTGTTGGAGTCTCCTAGTCAGTCTCCTGACCTTAACCCAATTGAAAACTTGTGTAAGAAGCTCAAGATTAAAGTCCACATGAGACACCCAAAGAACCTAGATAACTTGGAGAAGATCTGCATGGAGGAGTGGGCCAAGATAACTCCACAGACCTGTGCCGGCCTGATCAGGTCTTATAAAAGACGATTATTAGCTGTAATTGCAAACAAGGGTTATTCCACGAAATATTAAACATAGGGGTTGTATAATAATTGACCCACACTTTTATGTTTAAAATTTATTAAAATTCAACTGAGCAACATAACTTTTTGTTTTGTAAGATTTATGCTTCTGTTAATAAATCCTACTCTCGTTTGCAGTTTGAAGGCTCTAACTTATTTGCATCTTATCAAACCAGCTAAATCTGCAGGGGGTTGAATACTACTTGTAGGCACTGTACATGCACAGTGCACTGATTTTATGTCTAAGTCATGCTTCATTTTACCTGTGGTGGCACAGCAAAACAGTATGTAATATGTTTGTGCATCTAGAACAAATAGACTACCATAAGGAGAACAACCCATTGGAGGAGCACCACTGCAATGTTATTTGCCTCTATGGTGCAACATACTATAAATTGTTATTACAGAATAATGTAGAGGCTATTGTGTATGCCTCATTTTTATACCTGCTCTATTTATATGCAGCTAAAATCATGATCTCTATTGTTATGCAAAGGGGATATAGTCTTACCGCACTGCTCTTACTCTGCTCTGTGTACTTACTAAGTGCATCCATTGATAGATCAGTGACGTAAAACTGCTGTTCTATAATATTAGATGCTGATACAGTCTGTCTATCCTGCCTTCTGCTTGTGATAGATTTCATCCTGTCAGCTATTATTACAATCAAAAAGCAGGGATATAAGTGTGATGCTGCATCTCATTGGATCCACTGTGGATTCTGCACACAGCACACAAAAATAGTATAATCACTGAGACTGGGTAGTTTTATAACTCTACAGCTAATAACTGTTTGGGCCCACCTATTATACCGCTGTTCTCTTAAAATAAAGCAGAAATTTTCGGTTGCATGGGGGACATACAGAAAAACAAGAGCGTGTTAATGAGTAGAGAGGGGCAAAACTTGAAAGCCACCAGGAAGCAATTTGATAGGTGATGATGATGTGATTTTGTAAGCCAGAACATGTTAGAGATTGACCTTCTGTCTATTACAGAGAGCAGCATACATTTTATAGTAGCCATAAGAATCATAATAAAAAAAATAAAACCTTGGATTACGTATGCTGTTTCAGGGGTGGGATTCAGCCGGTTCTCCCCGCTTTGATGGAACCGGTTGTTCAAAAAGCAGCCGGCTCCCCGAACCGGGGAGAATCAGAGCGGCGATCCGGTACCATGGGCGTACCCACCGTGGGGCAGCTGCCCCTCCCTAGAAGAAGGGGCACACAATGAAAGAGAGCGGAGAGAGCAGCACTATGCCGGCTCCCTCTGCCACAGGTTGCAGTGCCTGTCTGAGTGCGCAGTGCACGGAGCTGCTGTCTCACCAGAGGAGCCTCTTCCTGGCTGCAGCAGCTGTAGTTTCACTTTCTGCAGTGCAGGCTCTGGTTGTCTCAGCCACACTGGGTCCTAGTGCCCTCTGTGTGCAGACACTGGACACTTCCTGCTCCTGCCTCAGCCACTGCCTGCAAGCTTCATGGTAAGAGGGGATGGAATTTATTAAATTCATTGTGCTCAGGCATGTCATAGTCACTGTGGGGGAATGTGAGAGGATGGGGGTACAGTGGGGGAGGGGTACAGGGCACTGGGGTGAATGTAAGAGGATGGGGGTATTGTGGGGGCTAGGGCACTGGGGGGGTTAATGTGAGAGGATGGGGGTATTGTGGGGGAGGGGTACAGGGCACTGGGGTGAATGTAAGAGGATAGGGGTATTGTGGGGGCTAGGGCACTGGGGGGTTAATGTGAGAAGATTGGGGTATTGTGGGGGGAGGGGTACAGGGCACTGGGGTGAATGTAAGAGGATGGAGGGTATTGTGGGGGCAAGGGCACTAGTGTTGTGAATGGGCTTGAGATGAGTTCTGAGCAGAGGCTCCCTCTGGTGGTTACAAGCGGTGCTGGTCTGTCCAGTGAAGATTGTGAGAATTGGAATCAGGTGTTACTGACTGGTCTTATATAAGGGAGTCACCTTCCCATCAGGGTTGCCGGTGATCAATTGTTCTGGTCTCAATCCTTGAATCCTGTTTCCCTTGTAGCCTGCTGTGTCGTGTCTGCATCTCCTGCTATCAGATAAGACATTTTCTTCTTTTGTTTTTGTGCTAGATTTTTGCATTTTGTCCTGCACTTCTGTGGGGGCCTTCAGGGTCCCCTCCGGGGGCTTTTGCCCTCTCAGTTAGTTCAGCCACTGATGTTTGTACTTTTGCTTTTTGTAGTTTTTTCAGTGGCTGCTGTTTTGATTTTGTTACACCAGAGAACTAATTTAGGTGGTAGAGGTCGTGTGATCTCAGGTGT
Organism: Oophaga sylvatica; assembly: GCA_033576555.1. Taxonomy (NCBI): domain Eukaryota; kingdom Metazoa; phylum Chordata; class Amphibia; order Anura; family Dendrobatidae; genus Oophaga; species Oophaga sylvatica. The sequence continues at coordinate 321,100,440 of JARQOD010000001.1, read as the reverse complement.
TTTTGAAATTAGTAGAGTTGGTGCTTTTCAGGGTTTTCTGGGATTGCAGTAAGTACCCTTCCTATCCTTTTCTATTTAGTTAGTTTGGGCCCCAGCGTTTGCTCATGCTATTTTCTTTCTGTGTCAGTGTTTCTTCTTGTCTAACCGCCATTACATGTTTGGGGGCTTTCTATTATCTTTGGGGTTCTGCTCCGGGGCAGATAGCTTTCCTATTTCTATCTTTAGGTGTAATTAGTTTCTCAGGCTGTGACGAGGCGTCTAGGACCAACGTAGGAACGCTCCACGGCTGCCTCTAGTTGTGGTGGTTAGTCAGGGTACTGCAATCTCATAGATTCCAACTGCTCTGGTGTATTGCCTTTTTACCTGCACTCCTCAGCTACCAAATCATAACAGTATCACCGGCCTAAAATTTAATATTGTATGGTACTCACAGAAGGGAAAAATATTGTGAAAGAAAAAAAAAAAAAAGGTTGTCAGAGTTGTCAGAGATATTTTTCTGTTTGTTGCATTTTTTTTTTTTCCCTCTGTATCTCTGGGTGCTGGGGAGGATCTTTTCTCTCAATGGAGTTTGCACAGTTGTCTGGCCATGTGGATCAGCTTGCCACTGAGGTTCAGAGTATTGCTGCATATCTTGCTAGGTTGCCTGTTGTGGAACCTAGGATCCCCATGCCAGATTTGTTTTTAGGGGATCGAGCTAAGTTTCAGAATTTCAAAAATAATTGTAAATTGTTTTTTGCCTTAAAATCTAAGTCCTCAGGGAACGCAGCGCAGCAGGTTCAAATTGTCATCTCTCTCCTGTGCGGCGATCCTCAGGATTGGGCTTTTTCCCTGACACCTGGGGATCCTGTTTTGAGTGATGTTGATGCATTTTTTCAGGCTTTGGGGTTATTGTACGATGAGCCTAATGTCACTGATCAAGCTACAAAAGCCTTGTTGGCATTAAATCAGGGGCTTGATGACGCTGAGTTATACTGTCAGAGATTCCGTAGGTGGGCAGTCCTGACCAAGTGGAATGACGACGCTTTGGCGGCCCTTTTCCGGAAGGGTCTGTCAGATAATGTAAAGGATGTTATGGTGGGATTCCCTGTCCCCTCTGGTCTCAATGATTCTATGTCATTAGCGATTCAAATTGACAGACGTTTGCGTGAGCGGAGAAGTATGCGTGGAATAGTGTTGCCTTGTGAACCTGCTTCTGAATCCATGCAGTGTGATAGAGTGGTGTCTGGGGCACAGCGTCATGAGTTTCGAAAGCGCAATGGGTTATGTTTCTACTGTGGTGATGCCTCTCATGCTATTTCAGTCTGCCCTAAGCGGGGAAGACGTTTTGCACGCTCAGTTGTCTTGGGTAATGTTCAGACTAAGTTTTTATTAACTGTCACTCTGATATGCTCTCTGTCCTCATTTTCTGCTCAGGCTTTCGTTTTATTCTGGAGCAGCTATTAACCTGATGGATTATGATTTTGCTAAATGTTGTGGGTTTCCCTTGATACCCCTATAGAAGTCTATTCCCCTACTGGGGATCGATTCTACCCTTTGGCTGAGAATAAACCTCAGTTCTCTACTCAGGTGATAATGAGGGTTGAACCTGATCACCAGGAGTGCTGCAAATTTTTGGTTCTCTATAATCTGCATGATATTATCGTACTGGGTTTCCCTTGGTTACAGTCTCATAATCCTGTTTTGGATTGGAAATCTGTGTCTGTAACCAGTTGGGGCTGCCAATGTGTTAATACCAACACTCCTGTTTTTTCTGCCTCCCCCCAGGCTCAGGATGTTCCTGACTTTTTGATTGATTTTTCTGATGTGTTTAGCGAAAGTAAATCTGCATCCTTGTCTCCCCCTAGGAGCTATGACTGCGCTATTGAATTAGTGCCGGGTAGTAAATTCCCTAAAGGTCGCCTTTTTAACTTGTCTGTACCTGAACATGACGCTATGCGGTCTTATATCAAGGAATCATTGGAGAAGGGTCATATCAGACCATCCTCTTCACCCTTAGGTGCCGGTTTTTTCTTTGTGGCCAAAAAGGATGGTTCATTAAGGCCGTGTATTGATTATCGTCTTTTGAACAATATTACTGTGAAATATCAATATCCGTTACCTTGATTTCTGACCTGTTTTCCAGGGTGAAAAACGCTACTTGGTTTACCAAGCTTGACCTCAGGGGGGCGTATAACCTTATTCGCATTAAGCACGGGGATGAATGGAAGACGGCATTCAATACCCCTGAAGGGCATTTTGAGTACCTAGTGATGCCCTTTGGGCTCACTAATGCTCCTTCCGTCTTCCAGTCCTTCATGAATGACATTTTCAGGGATTTTGTGGACAAATTTCTGATTGTTTATTTGGATGATATCTTGATTTTTTCTAATGACTGGGACTCTCATGTGAAACATGTTCGAACTGTATTCCAGATTTTGAGAGAGAATGCTCTGTATGTGAAGGGATCAAAGTGTCTTTTTGGCGTACAGAGGATCTCATTTCTGGGATTCATTTTGTCCCATCTGTTATTGAAATGGACCCGGTCAAGGTTCAGGCCATTTGTGATTGGGTCCAACCTACTTCATTAAAGGCTCTTCAAAGATTTTTGGGTTTTGCCAATTTTTATCGTAAATTTATTGGTAATTTCTCGGTTATTGTTAAACCATTAACTGATTTGACCAAAAAGGGTTCTGATGTGGTGAATTGGCCTCCTGAGGCAGTCTCTGCATTTCAGGAACTTAAGCAAAGATTCACTTCTGCTCTGTTCTACGGCAGCCTGATGTTTCTCTGCCATTTCAGGTGGAGGTTGATGCCTCTGAAATTGGGGCAGGTGCCGTTTTGTCCCAAAAAGATCCAGAGACCTCTAAAAGTAACCCTTGTGCCTTTTTCTCTCGAAAATTTTCTCCTACTGAACGTAATTATGACGTGGGTAATCGGGAGTTATTGGCCATGAAGTGGGCTTTTGAAGAGTGGAGACATTGGCTGGAGGGAGCCAAACATCAGGTGGTGGTCCTTACGGACCATAAGAATCTGGTCTATCTTGAATCTGCCAAGCGACTCAATCCTAGACAGGCCAGGTGGGCCTTGTTTTTCACACGTTTTAATTTGTGGTTTCCTTTCTTCCTGGCACTAAGAATGTTAAGGCGGATGCCCTCTCGAGGAGTTTCCTTGCGGACTCTCCTGAGTTATCTGATCCTTCTGTTATTTTGAAAGAGGGTGTAGTTCTTTCTGCCATCTCGCCCAATTTGAGACTTGCTCTGCAGGGGTATCAGGAGGATAGGCCCGAGTGCTGCCCTGTTGGAAAATTGTTTGTCCCGGACAGTGGAAAAAGAGTGTGATGTCTGAGATTCATTGTTCGGCATTGGCTGGGCACCCCGGATTTTTGGTACCAGAGACTTGGTTAGTCGGTCCTTTTGGTGGCCTACCTTGTCTCGTGATGTCAGGGAATTTGTGCAGTCCTGCGGGACTTGCTCTCGCTCCAAGCCTTGCTCTCGCTCTAGTGGTTTGTTGATGCCATTGCCTGTGCCCAAGAGACCATGGACCCATATCTCTATGGATTTCATTTCTGACCTTCCTGTTTCTCAGAGAATGACCGCCATCTGGGTAATTTGTGATAGGTTTTCCAAAATGATACATCTTGTGCCATTATCTAAGTTGCCTTCCTCCTCTGAATTGGTGCCGTTGTTCCTTCAGCACGTGGTTCGTTTACACGGCATTCCTGAGAACATTGTGTCTGACAGAGGAGTCCAGTTTGTTTCCAGATTTTGGAGGACTTTTTGTTCTAAACTGGGTGTTCAATTGTCTTTCTCCTCGGCATTTCATCCTCAGACCAATGGTCAAACTGAGAGAACAAACCAGACATTGGAGACTTATCTAAGATGCTTTGTGTCTGCTGATCAGGATGACTGGGTCTCTTTTTTGCCTTTGGCTGAGTTTGCTCTTAATAATAGGGCTAGCTCTGCCACTTTGATGTCTCCGTCTTTCTGTAATTCTGGGTTTCACCCTCGATTTTCTTCAGGACAGACGGAGGCTTCTGTCTGTCCAGGTGTTGACTCTGTTGTGGAGCGTATGCAACAGATTTGGGACCAGGTAGTGGAGAGGTTGTCCCTCTCTCAGGAGAAGGCCAGCGGTTTGCTAACCGGCATAGGACTGATGGTCCTCGGTTTAAAGTAGGGGACTTGGTCTGGTTGTCCTCAAAAAATATTCCTATGAGAGTAGCATCTCCTAAATTTAAGCCTAGGTTCATTGGACCTTATAAGATCATGGAGATTATTAATCCTGTTTCTTTTCGTTTGCTTCTTCCAGGGACATTTAAGATCCATAACGTGTTCCACAAGTCCTTGTTGAAGAGGTTTGTTGAGCCAGTGGTTCCTGCTGCTGTGCCTCCTGACCCTGTTTTGGTTGAGGGCAATCTGGAGTATGTGGTTGAGAAAATATTAGATTCTCGTTTTTCTAGACGGAAACTCCAGTATTTGGTTAAATGGAGAGGTTATGGTCAGGAAGACAATTCTTGGGTGTTTGCTTCGGACATCCATGCTAGGAGACTTATCCGTGCGTATCATAGAACTCATCCTGACCGACCTGGTTGCTCAAATGAGGGTTCGGTGACCCCTCCTCAAGGGGGGGTACTGTTGTTGGAATGGGCTTGAGATGAGTTCTGAGCAGAGGCTCCCTCTGGTGGTTACAAGCGGTGCTGGTCTGTCCAGTGAAGATTGGAGGATTGGGAATCAGGTGTTACTGACTGGTCTTATATAAGGGAGTCACCTTCCATCAGGGTTGCCGGTGATCAATTGTTCTGGTCTCAATCCTTGAATCCTGTTTCCCTTGTAGCCTGCTGTGTCGTGTCTGCATCTCCTGCTATCAGATAAGACATTTTCTTTTTGTGCTAGATTTTTGCATTTTGTCCTGCACTTCTGTGGGGGCCTTCAGGGTCCCCTCCGGGGGCTTTTGCCCTCTCAGTTAGTTCAGCCACTGATGTTTGTACTTTTGCTTTTTGTAGTTTTTTCAGTGGCTGCTGTTTTGATTTTGTTACACCAGAGAACTAATTTAGGTGTAGAGGTCGTGTGATCTCAGGTGTTTTGAAATTAGTAGAGTTGGTGCTTTTCAGGGTTTTCTGGGATTGCAGTAAGTACCCTTCCTATCCTTTTCTATTTGTTAGTTTGGGCCCAGCGTTTGCTCATGCTATTTTCTTTCTGTGTCAGTGTTTCTTCTTGTCTAACCGCCATTACATGTTTGGGGGCTTTCTATTATCTTTGGGGTTCTGCTCCGGGGCAGATAGCTTTCCTATTTTATCTTTAGGTGTAATTAGTTTCTCAGGCTGTGACGAGGCGTCTAGGACCAACGTAGGAACGTCCACGGCTGCCTCTAGTTGTGGTGGTTAGTCAGGGTACTGCAATCTCATAGATTCCAACTGCTCTGGTGTATTGCCTTTTTACCTGCACTCCTCAGCTACCAAATCATAACACACTGGGGGGTTAATGTGAGAGGATGGGGCATTGTGGGGGAGGGGTACAGGGCACTGGGGGTGAATGTAAGAGGGATGGGGTATTGTGGGGGCAAGGGCACTGGGGGGGGTAATGTGAGAGGATGTGGTATTGTGGGGGAGGGGTACAGGGCACTGGGGGTGAATGTAAGAGGATGGGGTATTGTGAGGGCTAGGGCACTGGGGGGTTAATGTGAGAGGATGTGGTATTGTGGGGAGGGGTACAGGGCTCTGGGGTGAATGTAAGAGTATGGGGTATTGTGGGGGCTAGGGCACTGGGGGGGTTAATGTGAGGGATGGGGATATTGTGGGGGGGGTACAGGGCACTGGGGTGAATGTAAGAGGATGGGGTATTGTGGGGGCTAGGGCACTGGGGGGGTTAATGTGAGAGGATGGGGGTATTGTGAGGGAGGGTGGACAGGTCACTGGGGTTGAATGTAAGAGGATGGGGGTATTGTGGGGACTGAAGTGGGGAGGGGCAACAGAGCATTGAGAGGTGCATGTGAGAGGATGGGGGTATTGTGGGGTCAGTGGGACAGAAAAACTAAGGGGTGCATGTGAGACGATGGGCTGTTGGTGGGGGACAGGGGAAGTAGGGGGCTTTATTTTACTTGTGAGCGTATTAATACTTTAATAATAGATTAATATTTCAGTATTATTATAACAAGGGCATAGACAGACGGCCGTATAACTCATGCGAGGATCGCACTGCAATCCTCGGACTTGCTGGTACCGCTCCTGACATGAGCGCGACTGCCATGTATAATACATGGTATATACAGCGTAGTGTCGCATACACTGCTGTATTATACAATATACAATAGTTCTAATGCTCCATACCTAATATGCAGGATAATGTACAGTGTATATGATGTAACCTGTATAAGATGCGACATTGGCTTGCCCCCCCCCTAGTTTTGATCCTGGGTACGCCCATGTCCGGTACTATTTTTGCAGCCAGCTTGCAGCGCCACAACACACCACCAGCCCCGGCCCCCGCGGACTGATCTCTGCAGTGCGGCGATTGGGTAGCGGCGCGGCCGCGGCCATCTTCTTTAGTCACGAGGCGGAGCCGGAGAGGAGAGAGGTACTGTGTGAGCTGGGCTGCGGCGCTGCCTGGGCCCTGGAGTGGAGCTGGAGGAGTGTGTCTGTGTGGACTGAGGTGGTCTGACCGGCGTCTATCTATGATAGATAGACGCCGGTCAGAGTAGTAAGGCCTCCATGGAAGAGCGTTCTTCTAGCCCCCTGCGTTGTCTTCTTCTCTGGAGAGCTTGAGGTCTATGCTCAGAGCTGTCTGTAGGGCACAGCTGTAGAAAGCCCCCCAGCTGGAGACAGACCACCAGCTCCCAGATCCTGGTGCCTTCTTAGACATTATTACCGAGAAGCTTGCAATCCACTTGTATGTACCCAGGTGTATAGAGTCACATTTACATCCTGCGGCTTTTTATACGGTCTACTTTATAAAGATGACAGTAATACCTATATCGTACCTTAGGTACTGTACATGCAGTGGTGGTGGGGGAACTGTAAGTCCCAGCATTGCATATTGGCATCTGATCTATAGAGATTACTGCAGGTAATACAATAAATATGTTCTATTATTACAATCACTAGTATAAGTCCCAGCATCTCCCCATTTGTCTAGATATTAGACACACGTTTATTATTCAGATATTATGTAGTATCGACTTTAGGCTGATCCAAACAATCGTATTTTTGGTCAGAAGAAAAAATGGCAGCACGCACGAGTTGCATCTGATTATGGGATCGCACTCAGCCAGGCAAATCAGTGAGTCCGTGAAAAAAAAATCAGACTGCACTCGGATGACATCTGAGTGCAGTCTGATTTTCACAGCTTTACAGAATGAAGATGGGGAACTTTTTATTTCCACCTTCTCCACATCCGCAAAAATCGGAGCACGCTGTGAGCACCATGATCAAACTCCGATCAGAGTGTGATTAGCTTAATCGGAACGATTTTCTCGGATGAGACAAAATACGGTTGTGTGACCCTATCCTTAGAGAAATAAATACATTATTATTATTATTGATGAGCAAATGTGCTTGTTTGTTAGGCAATCCCTGCATGTGTTGTGGGTGTCGAACAGCCATGAGACATGCAACCGCGTGGACTGGAACATATTTTTCGAGCATGCAGAAGACATTCGGTTAGAACCCGAGCATGCTCAGATAACACCTTATCCGAGTACGTTCACTCATCACTAATTATTGTATTTCTGGATAGAAGGTAGAACTGTAAGTCCCAGCTACATAATACTATAGTTTAATCTTCAGTTCAGTATGAGACTAGAAAGAGACTTCTTAATCAGAATGTAGTGCACAGCCTGGCCAGCCGTCAGTCAAGTGAGACAGCTGCATAGAAATATATATATAGAAATATATGCAGCTGTCACACTCGGGTCAGGAGAGCCGCTGGCCAGAATGTGCACTGTTCTGATCTCATTCCAATTTATTGTTTTTCAACTGACTGCGCCCCTACTTATATGTTTGAGGAAAAGGTGTGTGTGTGAATGGGTGTGCTTTAAAAATGGGTGTGGCTTAAAATGGGTGTGGCTTAAAATGGGTGTGGTTTTCCGACGCACAAAACACAGAACCTGTTGTTGAAAATTTGAATCCCACCCCTGTGCTGTTTAATACATGAAAAATCTCAATCTAGTTGATGATGTATGTGCAAGGAAATGTCATATATAGTAAACTGACTACTGTTTGCAGTTTCTTTAAAATGGTGGTCTTCACATGGAATCGATGACGAAGGAAACTTTACCGGAGTTCCCAGAACTTTTTTTTTTGTAATTTCACAGTTAGCACATGCAGCTGCTCACTTCAGACAGCTGTTGATCTTTATGCATTGATATGTGGGAGAAAAGCTATTTTTTAGCACCTTAAGTATATTAAAATACGCCATGAGTAATTGCAGCTTAACAACTTTCAAAACTCTCTGATAAGTGTTATTCCTATGTGTTAAATCAATGGGTACCAGGAGAAAAATGACACGCTGTATAAATGGGACATTTATTTGTAACATGTTAATTTTTTTTTTTTTTGTATTTATGAGCATGAAATTCAGTTTAATACCGTTTATTATTGAGTTGTAATAATTTCCACTGTGCTGTAATCCACAGTATGCAGTTGAAATAGTTATGAAAATGAGTTAACACATTATTTTAGTTAAATTGCTTGTTCTTGTTCTTGCTAGTTCTTCTGTCTTGTAGGTACTGGTATTTTTTTTACATGATTGGAGGACATAAACTGTTTGAAATAATTGTATTAAATTAAAAATAAGCTTGTGTTACCGCTGCATTATCAAGCATGTACTGTTTCTTTCTTTACAATGGATTCCTATGAGTGATGGATGTCACTGCATGGCATCCGTCGCAGGCTTACATTAAACGTGTACGTAAGCAAAATCAAAACATTCTAAAAAGAGCCTTTTGAAGTATGTAATACAGCACGAGCCAAACTTTATAATTATTCTTTTACAAATTTTCTAATTCAACATTAAACAAATAATTTATTTTTGTTATTGATTTAAATGAGTAGGCCGCATACACTGACCATTTAACCTTATTGCTACATAGGGTATTAAAAGCTTTGTAACAGAAAAATATGAGGATTGTCACATGTAAAAACTTAGTCTAAAAGTAAATAGGTTGTGCAGGCAAAAAGTACTTGACACCTGTGGGGGAGATTGTGTAGAATTAATCAAATAACACTCACCTGCTGTCAGCCTTATATATGCAGTCAGGCTGTTTCGCCATCTGTTTCGGCACTGGGGGCAGTGACCGTGCCATTCAACCAGCCACAGGACTGCTAAAAGGCTGGCTGTAGTGGTCAGGTGGCTTAAACCGCTCTCATTAGATGTTTTGCTGATGACTCTTGTTCAAGTCACCTGACTGTTGAAACCTAGTGGTCCTGTGGCTGGTTGAATGGTTCAGTCATCACTTTAAGGCCGGGGTCACACTTGCCACTGCAATGCGAAAAGCTTGCGCGAGTCTCTAGCCTCAATACCCGGCACTGCCACCGGCACTCGGACCGGAGCGTTCAGCGTTCAGAAATACATGCAGCCACACACTCCTGTCCGGAGTGCCGGCTATTGAGATGAGAAAACTAACGCGAGTTTCACGCATTGCAGTCACAAGTGTGACCCCGGCCTAAGACCGAGCGCCGACCCAAGGTGGCCTATGCTAGATACAGGAGGGAGACAGATTGATTTAGATCTATTTACAGAATTCAACCTATAGGTAATGATGAGCACCTTTTGCCCAGAAAACCCCTTCAATTACTCTTTTAATAAACTGGATTAAAAATACAAATAGGTATTTAAGGTTTTACTTTCAATTTCATTCTTTTGTTTTATACCATTTTGGTTCTTTATAGACCAGTCTGCATTACTGATGATAGCTTTGGTAGGTGATTAGTTTACAAAATGATTCTACATTGGCACCATGGCTTTTGATGGGAAACAATTACAAGGACACAGCCCTTGAGGTGATACCAGTGGATAGTATATGTATGCACAACCGCTACGTCAGCTTCATTTGTCAAGTGCAATCAGTTGCAAAAGTGCACATTTGTGTACAAAGGGAGGCCCGGTTTTGACCACAACTGTGTAAATATATTGACATTCCTTGTAGAAACATGCTGTATAAAATATCACTACCAGGCACCAAAAGTTTAAAATCAATTTACTTATGAAAGGTTAAATTCTCCTAAACTGTTGTTTTACAGCATGACATGAATTTTGAGCTTGTTTACTGTTATCATTAAAGCCTTCATTTTCAACACTTAGTTATAGAGAAGAACAGATCGATTTGTGGAGGATCGAGTAAGGCCGGCGTCACACACAACGACAAAAAATCGGTCCGTTTTAGACGGTCGATTGTCGGATCAAAATGCAAACATCACACATCCTTCTGGCATCCGATTTTCCTTCAAAGATGCGATTTAGTCGCATGTGTGTGTACCTTGTAACATCCGATTTTCATCCGACTTGCGAGATTTTCTCGCAGGCTTGCAAAACTGGCATATAATGGATCCAAAAGAATAGTATTTCAATCACAAAAAAAAGAATAGATATATACACATAGAACACATATATATATATATATATACATGTCATTGTGACATGTATATATATATATATATTTATATTTCCTAGACTTCTACATACTGTAATAGCCGCAAATTCAATTGCCGGCTTCTGTGAAATCACAGAAGCCTACATGAAATGATACATTGTTTCCACACAGTTAACCATGTCATTTCCTGTATTTTGATATTTGTTTAGAACTTACAATTACATGAGTGTATTTGTGCAAAATTTCAGACATGTAGGGGTTAATTAAAGGTGTAAATTCGTTGACAAAAAAATGCGTGGGCTCCCGCTGTATTTTCTCCACCAGACAGAAAAAGCAAGCGAGTGGGGGCAGATAATAATAGCCTAGGGAGGGTACTTTTTTTTTGTGCCCCCCCTGGCTACTAACATCTGCCCCCAGACACCCCAGAAAGGGCAAATCTATAATTAGATTCGCCCTTTCTGGCACTTTGCCCGTCTATTCCCATTGCCCTGTAGCGGTGGCGAATGGGTTAATAATCTCACCTTAATGTCACCTTAGTATTGAAAGGTGACCTTAAGGCAGGTTAATAATTGAGAGCTGCTTCAATGCGGCGTGGCATGGAGGCAATCAGCCTCCAATAGCGGCCTTAAGCTCATCCAGAGTGTTGGGTCTTGCGTCTCTCAACTTTCTCTTCACAATATCCCACAGATTCTCTATGGGGTTCAGGTCAGGAGAGTTGGCAGGCCAATTGAGCACAGTAATACCATGGTCAGTAAACCATTTACCAGTGGTTTTGGCACTGTGAGCAGGTGCCAGGTCGTGCTGAAAAATGAAATCTTCATCTCCATAAAGCATTTCAGCCGATGGAAGCATGAAGTGCTCCAAAATCTCCTGATAGCTAGCTGCATTGACCCTGCCCTTGATGAAACACAGTGGACCAACACCAGCAGCTGACATGGCACCCCACACCATCACTGACTGTGGGTACTTGACACTGGACTTCAGGCATTTTGGCATTTCCTTCTCCCCAGTCTTCCTCCAGACTCTGGCACCTTGATTTCCGAATGACATGCAAAATTTGCTTTCATCAGAAAAAAGTACTTGGGACCACTTAGCAACAGTCCAGTGCTGCTTCTCTGTAGCCCAGGTCAGGCGCTTCTGCCGCTGTTTATGGTTCAAAAGTGGCTTTACCTGGGGAATGCGGCACCTGTAGCCCATTTCCTGCACACGCCTGTGCACGGTGGCTCTGGATGTTTCTACACCAGCCTCAGTCCACTGCTTCCTCAGGTCCCCAAGGTCTGGAATCGGTCCTTCTCCACAATCTTCCTCAGGGTCCGGTCACCTCTTCTCATTGTACAGCGTTTTCTGCCACATTGTTTCCTTCCAACAGACTTCCCATTGAGGTGCCTTGATACAGCACTCTGGGAACAGCCTATTTGTTGAGAAATTTCTTTCTGGGTCTTACCCTCTTGCTTGAGGGTGTCAATGATGGCCTTCTTGACATCAGTAAGGTCGCTAGTCTTACCCATGATGGGGGTTTTGAGTAATGAACCAGGCAGGGAGTTTTTAAAAGCCTCAGGAATCTTTTGCATGTGTTTAGAGTTAATTAGTTGATTCAGAACATTAGGGTAATAGGTCGTTTAGAGAACCTTTTCTTGATATGCTAATTTTTTGAGACAGGTTTTTTGGGTTATCAGGAGTTGTATGCCAAAATCATCAGTATTAAAACAATAAAAGACCTGACAAATTTCAGTTGGTGTGTAATGAATCTAAAATATATAAAAGTTTAATTGTAATCATTACATTATGGAAAATAATGAAATTTAGCACTATATGCTAATTTTTTGAGAAGGACCTGTATGTATGTTCACCCAAATAGGGGAATAGCTGTCCATATGACAGATCAGCAGAGTTTGACCAACACCAGGTAGTTAAAATACAGTATATATCCAGCCATCTGTTATGGATAAGTCATCAATTGTTATATCCTGGACAACCCCTTTAATTCGTTGTGTATGGTTATCTTAATACATTTATCAGACCCATACTTTCCATTCTCTGCAATTCTTTTTAATCTGTGTGCATACAGTGGTCCACATAGATCAAAAGCCCTGGCAAAAATGTTTATTATTGCCAATAAACGTACTAAGAATCTCAAGAGAAGATCAAAGCAAATTTTCTCCAGAAAGTATAGCAGATATACTGTATAGTTTGACGAGAGGCTGGGCATCTGTAAGACAGAGGTGTAACCAAGCTTTGTTATATGGGGAAAAGATTCAGTATGCTGGCCTAGCCAAACACAAAAGTTCAGGCTGATTTTTGAAAATGACAGACTATAGCTGCATTTACACGGAAACATAATTGCTTATCTTGCAATGTAAAAGGCTGTTGATCACCCAATGAAGGAGCAGAACGCTCGTTCATCAGGTGAAATGATCTTTTCTGCTATGCAAACAGGACTCGCCCTGCCGAGAACCATGGCAGCCTATAGCGATCTTCTACAGATTGCATTCCTTAATTTAATCTGCCGGTGTAAGCAGGCTATTAAATAACACTTGCCATAACAATGATTTTTGTTTTTTACCTGGCATTTACTTTTTGTTCTAAAGTCTTGAAATTCTGGAGATATAGCCCTCCTTTCTGTGTATATAAATCTTGTGTTGTAAAGGAACTTTGTCAGCACAGAATGACTGTTCAAACCAAGTACAGGCGCTCTGTGCACCCTTGGCGCGTCCAAACATTTAAGTGTACCTTCCCACCTACTTATTTTCCATCTATCTCTGCCCCTCTCTGGCTCTATAAAGCCAGAGCTGTCAATCAAAGAAGAAAAGGGGGAGCTAGAGGGGAAAAGGTAAGTTGGAAGATGAATTTACATGCTTGGCAACGCCAAGGTGGACAGAGCGCCTGTACTAGCTTTATACAGTCATTCTGTGCAGACAGTCCCTTTCAGCTTTTTAGCCAACTGGGCATGATCCTCAAGTTGACTCCCATAGAGAAAAGTTGAAGGCCAAGCCGGCTGGGTAAAGAATGAGATTTTCATAGGGAGAAGAGGACCAGAGAAGAGAGGGATCAAAAGACAAATAACGCCAGATTCAGGAGAACAGCAGCATTTACAAGTAAGATTGTCCCTTCAAATCATAATGATGCATTATGTAACTTTCTGTAGGAATATCAGTGTAGGGAAATTGACCTTAGTCTGATAAAGTCATTGAGCTCACTTCCCACAGTCATAAACCAGTGACTGCTCATCTATGGGGCCGGGAGTCCTTACATGTGGTTTACCCATCTGCTTGAATCATGTCCATAATGTTAACCATGCTTTGAGAGCCACTACCTCCTTAAAGAAAACAAGTGTTAACAGCCCGTTGACAGATGTAATTCAGAGTATTTCTGCACACAATGCTGGGGCTTTCAGAATGACTTATTTGCATGTTATTACATTTACTCCTCACACTTACAGAAGATCTTGTGAGCTGATTCAGGAAAAGCATTGGCATAAGGAACTCCCTATGACTTGCTGCATTATGCAGCAGTATGGTAGCAGACAGCGGTGTGGCTACAGAACATTGCTGATTTACTGCAGTGCAGCATATTCTGCTGGTAACTCAATATTTGGGATCTATTCTGCACAAGACAAATTGATATTAATCACATTTATAGCCTGTTTCCTTTACTTAGCTAGGTTGTCACATAATAACTCATTTAATTAAAAAGAAACACCCATGTTTTTCAAGATAGAAAGACAGACAGACAAATAGTAATAGATAGATAACTAGATGGATGATAGATAGATAGATAGATAGATAGATTAGATAGATAGATAGATAGATATGGGATAGATAATAGATATGAGAAATGATAGATAGATAGATAGATAGATAGATAGATAGATAGATAGATAGATAGATAGATAGATAGATAGATAGATAATATGAGATAGATAGATAGATAGATAGATAGATAGATAGATAGATAGATAGATAGATAGATAGATAGATAGATAGATAGATAGATAGATAGATAATAGATAGATAGAAAGATAGAAATGGGGTAGATAGATAGATAGATAGATAGATAGATAGATAAAAAGTAATAGATACGTAGACAGATGATAGATAGATAGACAGATAATAGATGATAGATAGATAGATAGATAGATAGATAGATAGATAGATAGATAGATAATAGATAGATAGATGATAGATAGATATGGATATAGATAGATAGATAGATGATAGATAGATAGATAGATAGTTAGATAGATAGATAGACAGATAGATATTGGATAGATAGATAACTAGATTAGATAGATAATAGATAGATAGATATGGGATAGATAATATATATGAGATAGATAGATAGATAGATAGATAGATAGATAGATAGATAGATAGATAATAGATAGATTAAGATAGATAATAGATAGATATGGGATACATAGATATGGGAGAGATAGATATGGGATAGATAGATAGATAGATAGATAGATAGATAGATGATAGATAGATAGATAGATATAGATAGATAGATAGATAATAGATAGATAGATAGATAGATAGATAGATAGATAGATAGATAGATAGATAGATAGATAGATAGATAGATAATAGATATGGGATAGAAGAGATAGATAGATAGATAGATAGATAGATAGATAGATAGATAGATAATAGATATGGATAGATAGATAGATAGATAAATAGATAGATAGATAATAGATAGATTCAAGATAGATAATAGATAGATATGGGATACATAGATATGGGAGAGATAGATATGGGATAGATAGATAGATAGATAGATAGATAGATAGATAGATAGATAGATAGATAGATAGATAGATAGATAATAGATATGGGATAGATAGATATGGGAGAGATAGATATGGGATAGATAGATAGATAGATAGATAGATAGATAGATAGATAGATAGATAGATAGATAATAGATATGGGATAGATAGATATGGGAGAGATAGATATGGTAGATTAGATAGATAGATAGATGATAGATAGATAGATAGATAGATAGATAGATAGATAGATGATGTAATATAGATAGATGTAATATAGATAGATAGATGATAGATAGATAGATAGATAGATAGATAGATAATAGATGAAGATAGATAGATAATAGATAGATAGATAGATAGATAGAAAATATATATATAATAAATAGATCGGTGACTAGATTAGATAGATAGATAGATAGATAGATAGATAGATAGATAGATAGATAGATAGATAGATAGAATAGATATAGGGGGAAAATAGATGACAGATAGATATGAGATAGATATTAGATAGATAATAGATGTTTGAATTCTGCTAGTATTAGAAATATGTGTACATGTTACTAACTTTCATTAGAAAAATATTTAGACTTGAGAGTCCTCAGTGGTTGATACCTTTTAATGGCTAACTGAAAAGATGGTAACTCTCAAGTCTAAATATTTTTCTATCTACTGGCTAA
Source organism: Oophaga sylvatica (assembly GCA_033576555.1). Taxonomy (NCBI): domain Eukaryota; kingdom Metazoa; phylum Chordata; class Amphibia; order Anura; family Dendrobatidae; genus Oophaga; species Oophaga sylvatica. Next base: position 321,084,426 of record JARQOD010000001.1, on the reverse strand, counting down.
CACGGTACGAAGATACACATCTTTCCTATAACTTGCATTACACATTATATACAGTCCTAAACTTTGAATATTTTAATTAGAATTTTATATTCTAGGAGGAAGGGAACTTGCTGGCCATTGCAGTCACTTTTGTGTCACCCATATAAGACCATGTAATGCAGTAAATCTTTTTTGTGTTTTTTTAGGTATACACTAGGATACACTAAAAGCGATTGAATTCTCCAGGGGCTATAGGCCACACAATGGTCTTTTATGTCCCTACATCCTGTGGATCACCAGTAGTTTGATCTGGGGATAAATCTCGTGTGCATATTGACAATTTCAGAAGACGCAAGTAATGGCTAATGACAAAGATCCCCACATTATTGTTAGCAATCTCATTACATCATGACATCATAGAATTAGTTAGAAAAGGAAATGTTAGTGGAGAGAAACATGATCTGGGTTTTTAGCCATTTCACTTCGTAGCTTCGCAGGCATTCAGGAGACTTTAAGATCAATCATCCTTAGGGAGGGATGCTGTGAAATTTCGGAGCAGCTGGATGGCACAGATTCTGGATACACTTGCTGTCAACAGAAGACTTGTGAGAAAGCAAGACACAGTGAGAATGTCAGCCAGGCTTATGTGCTGTCTTTTAAAACATCTTCCATTTTGTCAATGGAGCGTCTGGAATAAAACGTCATTCCAAAATATATTCTGGTTTCCTCATCACTATTTTGACTTAACTTTTAGAATTTTTTTTTCACAGTAGGAACTGGAACTAATCTTAATCAGAATCATGCTACAAAATGATATGAGGTTGGAGCAAAAGTTCAAAGGCCTTGTATTAGCAAAGCTGAATTCTTAAACTCCCAGCTAAGATCAGTCACGCAGTAGTAGAATAAATAAAGTCTTTTGGGCCCCAGTAATACATTGTGATAAACTCATAACATTTTTTTATTGACCGCAATTGTTTCTTTTATTATTTCTAAAGCCTAAAATATTATTAGATGCCCAAATATTAGTAAGTCCTTGGGTGTTGTCCTTTTAGATGATTATAAGAAAATTGGCACTACAGATTTAAAGAAGATGAGTAAAAGTTGACATAACCTTAGTCATAAAGAGGTTGTCCACTACTTTTACATTGATGACCTATACTTAGGATAGGTCATTAATGTCTGATTGGCCAGGGTCCGACACCCGGCTCCCCCACCAATCAGCTGCTATCCGTGTCATCAGCTGCCCGACGGAAGTACTCGTGGAGCTGGCTGTCTTCTGATAGTGGTCGTTGCAAGGTACTACACATCCACCTCCTATTGATTTAAAGGTGAATGTGTAGTACCCAGCCTTGGCCACATCCAGAAGACAGAGCAGCTCGGCAAGTGAGTACTTTCGGCCTGTCGTGCCTCCACCGATAACAGCTGATCTGTGAGGGTGCTGAGTGGCGGTCCCCAGACGATCAGACATTGATGACCTATCTAAAGGATAGGTCACAATGTAAAAGTGGTGGACAGCCTCTTTAATATTAGTCAATATACTGGTATAAGTAACAAAAGGAATAGTTTGGCTTAACCAATGATATACCACACTGTGAAAGCACTTTATAACGGACTTAATTGACCATCGCAAAATAGATTAAAACAGAACAAGTGATGTTACCACAAAAAAACGCTAAAGGTTACTTATATGAGAAAATACAAAACTTTATTGAAACATGACATATATACGATTAGAACATGTAAAGTACAGGCAGGGACAGCAAGTATCAATGCAAGGTGCCCACACAACCTAAAAGGAAAGGTAGGCGGACTGGTCCCAGATCACATAACAATATTATAATAAACAAGCAGCACTACATATACAGTGTGTATATAGTTCTCAAAACACATAAGAACAATCATCATCTATCAGAATAGTACTGTTGCCGCGGTCACTAGAAAGGACCATATGATCAGTGTCAAGTACTGCTGTAGAAAGGGGTGGAAAGAAACACCAGAACATATGCAAGACAAGCGAAATGTCTGTAGTGAGACCTGTGGGCAAAATGCCACCACAGCGTCGGTAAATTACCTCAATTGTCTGGTGTTAGTCTGAGAGCTGGGACCGGTGCGTCTGCCCGACGCACGTTTCGGAATAGAATACTTCGTCAGGGGTATATTAGAATTTCCTTTGGCTGGTACTATATATAGTATGGTAGCACTTTTTATGGTGTTTTATTTTTTATTTCACTTTTTTGAGATTACTTTGGGACTATTTACGGAGGCACATTTGCTTGGTCTTCATCAGATTCTGACTCTGTCTATGGGACTCTCTGGACAAATGCACATCAGGTCATTGTCTATGGATTCACATCACGGCACTAGTAATATGGCATTCTGTTAATAAGGAGCATTACTTGAATTTAAAACACTTAGGGAAAATACTACTGAAAAGCAATTTTTGAAGGCTGACAACAGTGTATTTTGGTGTTAAATCCCTTTTTAAAGAGATCCATAAAGCTATTTGATTAGTAATATTAATATTATATTTGAAAGATGACATTATACATAGGTAGATAGATAGATAGATAGATAGATAGATAGATATGGGATATATAATATAATAATATATAATAGATGATAGATAGAATAGATTAAAATAGATAAATAGATAGATAGATAGATAGATAGATAGATAGATAGATATAGATAGGTAGATGTCAGATTAGATTAGACAATAATAAATATATAGATTGATAGATAGAACTATTGTATATATACAGTAGCTAATAAGTAACTTTTATAAGTAGTGGTATATTCTTCAGTGTACATGAAGAAAGATAAAGTCTAGGTAAGTGGAAGCCCACTGACAGGCAGAGACCTGTTGGAGATGTTCCTTTAAATCCCTTAATCACCTGCCTGTGATTTGACAAGCCACTGTGACTTCCTGAGGTCTAATAAGTTCTAGTCTACGTTGATAAGGTGAAATGTACCTGAACATGTAGGTACATTGTTATGTAAAATAGTATAGGTTTATTAGAAACCACATAAGTTTGCCCCAGGCAGATTGTGTCCTTCCCAGAGTTTCCCAGCATCACATAATGCTAACACAGGAGTTTAGCCGAGTAATATTGTACTTTAGTTTGGGGAAACACACAGCCGAATAAAACTTTCTGTTTAAAAGGATTAGTCGATCTTTCCCGTGAATGAGAACAAATCAGCCGAGAAGTGTGCTGTGTGATCATTTCACATTTTCTGAAGGAGCAGAATGTAAATGATGGTACGACGTGTGAAAAAATGCACAAATTGCTTTCCTTACTCTTTGATGCTAGAAAACTTGTAATAGTCCAGTTACTTCTTTCTGGCGGGAGATTAGTAGATGTTTACTTTCCACCCGAGTTATACAGTGGACAACAGTGTTGTTCATCATCTATTCTATTTGTGATCCCTTTGCTCACTGTAAGGGCAGGTGCAGACGACCATATAACTCAGATGAGTGCTATCCATGGTTTTGACGGATAGCACTCGTACCCATGTCATTCTATGGGCCTTTTTTCCTGTCTGAGCATCACAGCATTCATGGTTTGCCTCCAAGAATCGGATGGCACTGCCCCACTCACGCGTTTGGGTCAATGAAAAAAAATGGGACCACACTCGGATAACATCTTTTCACGGACTGAGTGCATCGAGAAGGTGGAGAAACTATTATTTTTCACCACCTTTGAGAAAACTGGATCTGACTTTGATGAAACTCAGATCTGAGTCTGATTAGCATAACTGGACCAATTTTCTCAGATGGAGAGAATACTTTTCCGTCAAATTATGACAAGAGCATTCTTAAAGTGATACCTTTATTGGCTAACTAGAAAATTATATGTTCGCTAGCTTTAAGAGCTCAAAGGCTCCTTCTTCAGGCAAGATTACATTTGAGAAAACAGTTGTCTGTACCTGACCTTCCAGAAGAGTTTCTACAGTGTATCAACTAGGGGATGTCTCTATTTGTAAGCGTTGACCCTATTCTAACACAGGGGTCAGAGGGATCAAGTCATTCTCCAACTATGATTCACCCAGTTATGAACTACTGCAAAAAATATGGTACATGGAAATTATCCAGGTTATATATTAAAGTGTTTTTTCGTGAATCAAACATCTACGTATGTGATTGCAGACTGGCAAATCGTGACAATCTGCAGGTCACTTGCTGTCACAATTCCCATGTATTCCCTGTACTAATTCATTTATGTAGCGAAAGTGTAATGAAATGTGCCCTAAAATTACCAAATGAGTCCGTAAATGTGACAGTCCTAAGCAACAAAAGCATGACCATGATCTTAATAAGTTATCCCATATTAGAAAAATGGTTCTTCCGTGTTCCGGAAAGTGTCACAGAATGTGCAGATGTATATTTCAATGCAACTAAGGCAGTGACTTTCACCTGAAATTTGCAGAGAATCCATAGAAATATCTTCATGTGTAATTTTTATCTTATGCTGTATATTGCACCCTACCAGAGTGAAAAGGGTAAAATGTACTGCAAAAATACACATCAGAATAAAGAATGCACAACCACAAGCAAAATTTCAAGAAAAAGTCATAGTAATGGTATCATTAGATGTTCAAACTATAAATTGCAGGACGAAAGCTGCCGCAGGGATCTGAAATCTGAACTTTGCCTTTACCATTTTGTCATAAGAAGTAAACACATATTCTGTCAACGCAGGAACTGTTTATATCAGTCCATAAACCTAAATAGCTCTTCCCCCTGAAATGGATCTTATATGATTACTCATTGCATCATATTCTATTACTTTAGGCATAGTTAGACAATTTGTTTAATTATGCCACATGTATGGGTATTCCTCAATCATTGGTCCCATATGGTCTTTCACAACATTTTGCTTGTCTCACCGCAGGGTTTTTCAGTTTTCTCTGAACCCATATGGGAGTAATTTGATTTCTGTACCTCTGTACTGTCAGAGAAAGGAACCAGTAGATAATTGGCTTCTAGTGTCCAGTATACACAGGGCAGGCTTATTCATGTTCTTTCAAGCTGTACATATCAGGAGTATTTCCAACATTGATTAAAGCCTTTTTTAATAGGCATTTCTTAAACATCCAGCTCAGTATAATTGAGGAAAGCAACCATCACAAATCTAATAAGCATGCACTTTGAACAGTAAAAAGCTATAAAACATAATAATAAAACACATCTGTAGTTTATGTTTTCTCTGTCTACCAGGAACAAACAGGAGGATTCTTACATATTTTATGGGTATTTTTTTAATAATTTACTTTTTTTACTGGAATAAATGCATATATTTCGCTCTCCATATGGCAGCAAGAAGCCTATTTGAAAATCACGTCACAGTGCCACATTACTAATCTCTGATTGTTAGTTATGGCTTCCATACACATTGGTAAAAAGTTGTTGTTTAAACTAGCTGCCCATAATGATAGGGGCCTTCTGACTGGCGACTGGCAGATATTGTTGGGGGGAGGGTAGAATGAACAGACATGTTCAATTGAGGTTCTGGCAGTTGCCTACTCAGCTCTCTTCGTTCAGAAGACACACATGTATATGGCGGAGAGTTCGGGGGAGAGGTATTGTTGCAGTTGTTGCACACTGTCCAATCCTGCATTGTCTCTGGTTTACTCCTGAAAGTGTTGCTTTTAAAGAAAAATGTCTGAGGATCCTTTGAAATGCGCAAATCAGATCTTAGCTAAGTCAAGAAGCTTGTGTTACCATTTATGACATTTAAATGCTATGGCCCCTGTTATTCGTAAAGACTGGCGTTTTATATGAAGTGCTCACTAGAGTAAAAAAATATTTAGAGTTGAGAGTCCTCAGTGGTTGATACCTTTTAATGGCTAACTGAAAAGATGGTAACAAATTGCAAGCTTTCGAGACTACTCAGGTCTCTTCATCAGGCTGAACTAATACAAAATCTGAAGAATCACATATTTATACACCACACAGCACAGAAATAATGCAATAGGTAAGACAAGTGACGTGAAGTAGAATAGTCATTATGGCAGAGGGATGAACATAAATATTGGAACAGTTCATAGATAAGGAGAGAAAGTTTTATTACCCTCTGATTGGGGTCTGGTAATGTTTTGTGATGTTTTCACAGGGTATTTGGAGTAAATTCCTTAATTGATGTAATAGGCCATAAAGGACTCCTTTCCCAAAGGACTCTGGATTACAAACCCAATTCTTCACACCTACAATACCCATTATGCAAAAAACCTTTGTCACAGGACGTCTGAGACAATTTGTTACCATCTTTTCAGTTAGCCATTAAAAGGTATCAACCACTGCGGACTCTCAACTCTAAATATTTTTCTATCTACTGGCTAACACGGTACGAAGATACACATCTTTACTGTATCACACTAGAGTAAAACGCACCTAATTCATCTACTTTTAATAAATTTGGGGCATCTTATAACTCTTGTATGTCACCGTCAAAAATGTACATCTGTCCGGTACTGGAGTTCATTTGTGCCATAATTCGCAACGCTTGTTCGGAGTGATTTGTGATGAATTTGTCAGGCGTACTTGACCATGCCCCTTCCAGTGAAACTTTGCCAACTCTTCAAACAGTTGGCGGAGCGGACAGGGACTGACGAAAAAATGTGAAAAGCCACCAAGTTTTCCGTAACTAAGTTTAAAAAAATGTATGCCCAAATTCAGGTGATATTGGTTTCATGAAATGGAGATACAAAAGACCTCTCTTTTCCTACCAATACCTTAAATAAAGATGATTAGAGTACTAATATTAAGACTATGTAACCATACGTCACTAATGTAATATGACTGGTGTTCACCATTCTATATGATAGTACTATACGTCCCATTCAATGTGGGGTGTAATTTTATTATTCCCACTAGTCTGTCTTTAGACTCGCAGCGTAGAACAACAGTGCCACTTTGTGGATGAAAGCTCCGTCCCTCAACATCGCACTTTATTCCTATACACCGCATCACTTTGGCAATGTGTCAAGTTGTAATACTATGTATTTGACACAAAAACAGTGAATGTGGGATACTATAATACATGAAATTCATTAGTGCAGCAGTATGACTCCAATGTAACATTCTAATGCTGATGAATATTTAGCAAAAAGAATTTACAAATGGAAAATAGGTCGATGACAACAAAGCATTTACTGATAAATGAGAACTTAATATGAAGCAATGTGTTGATGTGAGAACACAGCGATACTTATGCATCACTGCAAAGGCAAAATATTAATCATTCATGCTTTCTTTCAGTAGATAAACACGCTTTTCATTGCTATTGGTATAATTGTGTCAGACAGGTTGCTTGTTATTCTTTACAGTACTGCTTTTTAGAAGTGTTTCACTATGATTTAAATTGTACTGGTGTCCATTTTATCTGAGGATGTTCAATGATTTTCTCTATGTGGTCTATATTATGATTGCTTCATCTTATTTGCATTCTTTTTTTAGTGTTATGTAACATACTGTATTGGGGTAAGAGCGATTTTTATGTGCGTCAACATTTAGGAAAAACTCTTTGACACTATAAATCTCTTTATTGAAAATAGCAACCAATCTCAATGCAGCTTTCTTTTTTCAGAGGGGGTAAACAAATGAAAACTGAGCTCTGATTGGTCAGTAAAGATAGGAAAGAAAGATATTCTATTAAACAATTATGATAAATGAGGCCAAGTTGATGGATGTAATTGAACTTAGAAGTTCAGTTTGGCAGCAGTATAACTTAAAGAGTTTCTCTAAGATAGAAAAATTAAAGAAATGTCACCATGCATATATTCCTAAATACATTTGTGTAGGTGCCTGTGAGCATGTGCAGTAGGTTACACTGACAGGGACCTGTATTTGAATGTTGGTAAGTGTTAGGTGCCTGTGAGCATGTGCAGTAGGTTACACTGACAGGAACCTGTATTAGAATGTTAGTTCATGGTAGGTGCCTGTGAGCATGTGCAGTAGGTTACACTGACAGGGACCTGTATTTGAATGTTGGTAAGTGTTAGGTGCCTGTGAGCATGTGCAGTAGGTAACACTGACAGGAACCTGTACTAGAATGTTAGTATAGGTTAGGGGCATGTGAAGTATGTAGCTGTCCTGCTGTGAAATGGGAATAGCTTGAAAGAACATGGTATGGACTATCTCCATATCACAGCAGCTCAGCTTCTTACTGCTCATGCTCACATGCACCTAACATTTACTAGCATTCTAATACAGCTCTCTGTCAGTGTTACCTACTGCACATGGTTGTTGTTAGGTGCCTGTGAGCATGTGCAGTAAGTTACACTGACAGAGACTTGTATTAGGATGTTAATACAGGTTAGGTGCACGTGAGCATGTGCAGTAGGTTACACTGATAGAGACCTGTATTAGGATGTTAATACAGGTTAGGTGCATGTGAGCATGTGCAGTAGGTTACACTCACAGAGACCTGTATTAGGATGTTAATACAGGTTAGGTGCCTGTGAGCATGTGCAGTAGGCTACACTCACAGAGACCTGTATTAGGATGTTAATACAGGTTAGGTGCCTGTGAGCATGTGCAGTAGGTTACACTGACAGAGACCTGTATTAGGATGTTAATACAGGTTAGGTGCATGTGAGCATGTGCAGTAGGTTACACTGACAGAGACCTGTATTAGGATGTTAATACAGGTTAGGTGCCTGTGAGCATGTGCAGTAGGTTACACTGACAGAGACCTGTATTAGGATGTTAATACAGGTTAGGTGCCTGTGAGCATGTGCAGTAGGTTACACTGATAGAGACCTGTATTAGGATGTTAATACAGGTTAGGTGCCTGTGAGCATGTGCAGTAGGTTACACTGACAGAGACCTGTATTAGGATGTTAATACAGGTTAGGTGCATGTGAGCATGTGCAGTAGGTTACACTGATAGAGACCTGTATTAGGATGTTAATACAGGTTAGGTGCCTGTGAGCATGTGCAGTAGGTTACACTGACAGAGACCTGTATTAGGATGTTAATACAGGTTAGGTGCCTGTGAGCATGTGCAGTAGGTTACACTGACAGAGACCTGTATTAGGATGTTAATACAGGTTAGGTGCCTGTGAGCATGTGCAGTAGGTTACACTGACAGAGACCTGTATTAGGATGTTAATACAGGTTAGGTGCCTGTGAGCATGTGCAGTAGGTTACACTGATAGAGACCTGTATTAGGATGTTAATACAGGTTAGGTGCCTGTGAGCATGTGCAGTAGGTTACACTGACAGAGACCTGTATTAGGATGTTAATACAGGTTAGGTGCATGTGAGCATGTGCAGTAGGTTACACTGATAGAGACCTGTATTAGGATGTTAATACAGGTTAGGTGCCTGTGAGCATGTGCAGTAGGTTACACTGACAGAGACCTGTATTAGGATGTTAATACAGGTTAGGTGCCTGTGAGCATGTGCAGTAGGTTACACTGACAGAGACCTGTATTAGGATGTTAATACAGGTTAGGTGCCTGTGAGCATGTGCAGTAGGTTACACTGACAGAGACCTGTATTAGGATGTTAATACAGGTTAGGTGCCTGTGAGCATGTGCAGTAGGTTACACTGACAGAGACCTGTATTAGGATGTTAATACAGGTTAGGTGCCTGTGAGCATGTGCAGTAGGTTACACTGACAGAGACCTGTATTAGGATGTTAATACAGGTTAGGTGCATGTGAGCATGTGCAGTAAGAAGCTCGGCTGCTGTGACATGGAGATAGTCTATACCATGTACATTTAAGCTATCCATTTCACAGCAGGGCAGCTTCCTACTTCGCATGTTCACAGGCACCTGTCCTGTCCTTTCATTGTAGGGCAGGTTTCAGTCAGTGTAACAAAGTGGCAAAACAAATATGACTTGCTAATAAAAGGCATTTAGGAAATTTATTCCTAATCATATTTTCTTAATTTTTTTCTTTCTAAGCCCTTTGAAGTCCCAAAGCTTGAATGCAGAAACTGAAACAGGAATTTCAATCCACCATGGTCTTGTGGTAAGAGACTTTGGGCCACTCAGACACCAAATTCCAGGTGTAATTTGGTGCCTTTGCAGTCTCTATTTTAGTCTTTCCTACTCCCCCACACACATGTAAACTGCTACAGCTTGCACTAAGCATGATACATATTACCCTACAATAAAAAGAAGACCGGTAACAAACTTCATTAGCTACTCTGAAAAAGAAAGTAAACAACTAATAGGTATAACTTAGAATATTTGTGTTTATGCCATATACTTGTGTCTATAGAATCTAAGGTTAAATGTGGGCAGAACTAAAAGATTTTGATAAGAAATATCAGCTGTAAATGTCGTTTTATAAAACAAAATCACATGTAATGTATTATATAGATTTCACCCTATAAATCACATCAGAGAAGAGAATGTCATTGTGCCACTACACATTTGTCTTCTACAAGAGATGTATGGCTAGTATAGGATAACTTCAGAAATGCCCTGACCTGGAAAGTCTAAGAAGACTCTTCAAGGCCTCATGTGGCTTACAGGTTTTAGGATATAACAAAGTACTTTAAATTTGTCATCTTAGCTTACATAGTCATTGTAAAAGTAGGACATCAAAAGAAAAGTAGCTGAGCTCTTGTAATATATCATCTACGGCTCCATTTAATACAAGCAGAGAATCAATACCTCTAAATGCTTACCCTTTTATCTAGGGCAAGCATCCAGGAAGATCATTTTAATTGATTTAGTACACTGATCTTAATAAAGAAAACACGCGAGAAGCCAATAACCCATTACTTTCTTATTTACCCTCCGAGCTGGTAATAGTACATACAATATATTTGAAACCATTTTCTTGCTTGATGATTAATAAACAGGACATTTTAGTGCTTGTGGTGTCTGAGATAACTTGGGGGATTTCTCAGGAAAAGAGTGAACAAGAATGTGGAAGATCAAGTTTCAGTATACCATACTACTAAGTCAAGATTCACATTATTACAGTGCTCTTTAGAGAGCTCTATGTGAGGGTTTCTGGTGGAATCCCTGAAAAACAACTGCATTCGTTCCCTAGCAGAGTCATTCACTTAAGTGAAGCCAATGGACCCTTTCTGACCGCTCCCAGCAATATTTGTATTTTTCAGACATGCAAAAAATCAGGTTTAAGTATGGCTAACAAACAACTAATGTAAATGATCAGTTTATGGAACTGGAAGGTAGAAGATATTGAAAAGTGGCAAAGAGGCAATTTACAATCTTGCAGCACATCAACATTGAACTATTTTGCTTAAATATCCCATTTTTTTTAAATCAGCTTTTCAATTAGGGCTACATTCCTTACAAAGACTTTTGTATGTACTTGTTTGTAATTGCTCACTTCACTGTGTCTGAATTGTCTTGTATGTGCATGCAGCTATTTAATTTTTTTGGTGTAGTGTATTGTTACTAGTAAGCTGATTTTTTTTTTAAATAGTCTGATACCTTATTTTGATCAATAGGGATCCATCATAACACCTACTTCCATGTATTTATTTGTTACATGTAGACCTAAAATTTGTATGTGTGAACAGAACCTATGAAAATGAGGAGTGAGAGTAGAGATGGAGACCACATTAGGTGATATTCTGAGATTAATGCAGACCCAAGGGAGTACATGGATTAGTGGTGGAAGGCATCAGACAAAATACTAATCTCTCCTCCTTAAACTTCTCCTTTGATCCTCAATTTGAAGTTATCTGAAGTCAGCCAAAATAGTTACTTTTAAAGGGATTGTCAACTACGACAATTCCGATTATATAATTCAGGATCCCAAGTAAAATGGAAACAGAAGATACCTCCCGCAGCGGCATCATTTCATCGTTATTGGCACCGCTGTGCTCGGAGAGTGATGTGATTGTTATATAACATGCAGGCTACACCTACTGACCAGCTGCTGTTTAACTGCAGCCTTCAGTATTTCAGCAGAAGGCTAGGTTCACATAGCGTTAATGCAGTCCGTTCAACGCTTAGCGTTGATGGACTGTATTAACGCTACTCCCTAACGCGATCACGTTATGCGATCGCGATAGTGCAGCTTCTCTATCTGCGCTAGCAGTGACGGACCCCCGAACACTGCAGACCGCGTCCGAGGATCCGTCACAGAATGACGGCAGATCACTAATGCATGCCGATTTCGGCATGCGTTAGGATGCGCTACTGTTATTGTGGGCAATGGCGGCGTTAATGCATCCGTTACATAGCGTTAGTGCCGCTATGTAACGGATCCCGTCAGTGCATTGCCCGCAACGCAATGTGAACCCGGCTGAAGGGACATCCGCCCTGATGGAATATTGATGAGCTGCAGTCAAACAGCTGCCTCTCATTGGCTGTGGCCTGCACGTGATACAACAAGTCACGTTCCTCTCCACTCTAACAGAACCACTGCGGGAGATGAGTAGAGTCTGTTTTCATATTAATTAGGGTCCTGAATTGATTAAGCTGAAATTGTCTACTAATGAAAACCCCTTTAAGTAAATGTAGCTGTGACAGCTGTAGCTGCAGCTTTGACATATTATGTAACTGACTTATTCACCAAATCATCATTTTAAGACTGAAAAAAGAAAGATTCCTCAACAAAATTCAGTATATAATTCTTGTAATACCTTAAAACAAGGGATGAGTGGACCCATGGATGTTTAGGTTCATCAAGTTCGAACAAACTTTAGTCCAAAGTTTGGTTCGGGTACCAGGACTCTACTCAAAGTTGAACCCGAATCTGAACCCCAGAGAATTCAATGGGGACCCAAACTTTGTTGCTGTAAAACGGCCATAGTTTAGAGCTAAGGGGCTGATAGGAAGTCTGAACACTAAATCAGACCTCCTGGAGAAGTCCATGTTTGGTGAAATGAACACCAAACTTTATACCTCGGGTTTGCTCATCTCTGCTTAAAACATGTTTATATTAAAACACAAACTTAAGTAGAGAATTCAATCTTTAGTCAAGCCACAATCATAATTGTCACAATAATTCAGTATGTGAGATTTTTGCTACATTTGCACATTTAACTAACGTAGCTGGCACTGTAAAGGTAGGTTGATATCATCACTCTCTGTTTTCATTATGTCACGCAAACTAGGAGGACTGAAGATGACTTTTCACTGCCTGCAGCAGAGCATGGAAACAAGTCCTGCTTTGCCTTCAACTGTTGCACAGTAAAAAAAAAAAAAAAGCACAGACATAATCAAAAGAAATAGACAGCTGCTAAGGGGGTTTCTTTCATGAGAATTTTAGATGAAAAACTTAACATACTTAATGTTACCCTTGCGACTGTCAAGTCTTCTGCATTTGTCTGATAGAATATGCCTTTTAATATAATACGCTGAAAAACTCTTACAATGAATGATGACTGTATTTGCAGCTAAGCACTCAGCATTGAATATACTGCCATTATGTACTGCAAGAAATACCTTTAATCTTTATGTTCTGTAAGAAGCTAGATGTAGCCTACATATGCCTGTATTCCTCCAGAATTAGAATGCTTTAAATCAATTTTCAAGCATGCTTATATATGTCATTTACCACTAGATATCCTCGTCATCAATGTAAGTCAATTAATGGACATCTTTTATATTGAATACCTAACGTTCTTTACTTGTAATACCATGTCTAACCACAAGGTGTGCTGCTAAATTGGGGCAATTTTAGAGTTGAATTAGAGTTCCATGATTCAGGAAGACTCCCATGTTGCAAACGTTATGGAAATATTTCAGGATAACCAAGGTTGTTTAAGGGGTTATCCTAGACTGAGGTCATTGTTTCGCATGGGGCTAAGAACTTACCTGCAGGTAGTTGCTAAAATCTACCTGTTCTCCCGGCAATGATCTCTGCAGGATCAAGCTCTGACCGTTGACCTCATGTCAACAGAAGAGCTTTTTCTATTATGGTCTGCTCTGTCAACAAGGTATCGCTGTCAATGTCATGTTGATTGACAGCCGACTCCCTGCTACCTACCAGCTGTTGAAATCAGCATGACTTCAGTAGTGACGCACCATTGACAGGGCAGAGTGGAAGAGAAGAAGCTGCTCTGTCAATGTGATGTCACTGATAGCAGGAGAATAGCTGACAGGCTCGGTCCGTGACCACTCTGAGCTGGCAGAGAACGATTCTGGGCAGAAAAGGCAGGTAATTAGCAACAACTTGTATCTTTCACACCAAGGTGGAACCAAATGCTCTATGATGTAATATTACCTGGATTAGACTGGGCTATACCTGGTAATAAAATACTCTAGTGGAATATTCTGCTGCAGCATGTGCCGTATTACACTATAGTGTGTGTCTTTTAGGATGAATACTTTACATCAATAGTAACAATACCTAAAAAACCTTGAATATTTCAGATATTTAGGAATATTTGTCATCATAAAGTAGAGCAGCACGATTTAAGAACAGGTCCAACAATTATACTCAGCTATGTTTGAAGAGGACCTGTGAGCTCACTGCACCACACTTATCTATTAATTTATATTGCTTGTAAAATAAAATCTGCATTGTGTTATTACTGTATTAGGGTATGTGCACACAATCAGTAATTGGCAGCGCTTTGGACCCAACACACGTCCGCTGCATCCAAAGCGCTGCCGTCCATTGAAGGTAGGTGAATCTGCATGTGTTCACTGAGCCTTGCGGATTCACCGCGTCCAGTACATTGTACGGGTGATATTGATCTTGTGGAGTCGCGAGTCTGTCTCTGCTGGTGATCCTCAGGAGTCGGTGCACGCATAGTGGACATGGGGTTTCTTGAAATCCCATCCACTGTGCTGCAACATCTGGATGCTGCAGGTTGGATGCTACACAAGTACGCAGCGTCCAACCCGCAGTACTTACTGATTATGTGCACCTACCCTTATTTCTTTCTAGAAATGTGTGAATGAATTGGGAATTTGGGTTTATCAGTTAGTGGGTGTCCTTGCTCAGGGTGACACTTGAAACAATGCTGACACTGTCACGCATCCCTTTAACAAATGGAATGGTAATTCCCAGATGTCAATTTTTTCAATTCTAGGAGAAATAATAGAGTACAACACAGTGTTTTTAGAAATAATAACAATTATGGCTTTGCTTTCCTCTTCCCATTCACTATCATGTACAAGTCACTCCTTATAAATGATAGTTTCTAATACTTCCTGCACTAATATCTATGTGTGTACCAGTTAAGTTCTTTTTTTTTGGACCTTGTGTAATATTCTAGAGCACAGTTATGCTATGGGTCTTCCAAAAGCTCTCCCCATAATTGTCCAAAGTCTTGCAATCTTGGAATGCAGATGCATGAAGAAATTCCTTTACTGAAAATAAGGAACCAAGGCCAACCACAGAAAACAACCATACAGCACTATCCCTCTTCTGCAAAGTTTACAATTAGCACAAAGCTGTTAGGCAAGTAATGTCCTCCTGGCATTCACCAAACCCAGACTTATCCATTATACTGTCAGATATAAGCAGTGTGCTTCACAGAGTTCCACAAAATGCTTGGCATTGTTCTTGGTGATTTAAGGCTTGAATGCAACTGATCAGCCATGGAACCCAATACGGTGAAGCTCCTGTTGCAGTTTTTGAGCTGTTGCAAATGGCAGAGGAGGTTTTATGTCTGCAATGTTAGTAACTTTTATACACCATA
>JARQOD010000001.1:321010930-321068752 GCA_033576555.1 Oophaga sylvatica | reverse complement strand
AAAATTATCTGTTTTATCCGAACATTTAGGCTATGTGCGCACGTTGAGTATTTGCTTGCAGAAATTTCTGCAAGGTTTCTGCATCTCTTGGCATGCGGTTTTTGCATACTTTTTTTCCTGTGCATTCAATGGGTCAAAAACGCATATAAAGCATGCCATGTGCACACAGCCTTACCAAATATTAAAAAAATAAGTTGTAGGTGTTTCATGAGAATATTACTTAATTGAACATTTTTAATTCCACAGAAAGTCTTCTGAGCTCCAAATTCCAAAAACAACAGAAGCAGATGGTGGAGAATATAAATGCACGGTGTCAAACCAACTGGGGAATGACAGCAAGAGAGTGAATGTCACAATACGTAAGTAAATTACTAAATGTATTATCATTACTTATCTTTATATTGTGCTTATGAGTATTCACTCAATGGCTTAGTAGGCTGTTCAAACATTAATGCCTATCCTAAAGATAGGTAGTCAATATTAGGGTCCTAGGAACGCCCTTTAAGAAACTACAGCCCTTCACACACATTAGAATAATGTCAGAAGATCCTGCCAATATCAAATGGTTTGGCCAACAAGTCTTTTGTGTATGGAAGCCTGGGACAATTTATTGTTGGGCTAAATATCGATTTGGCATGTCCCATTTCAAACTGCTGGCTTTTTTGTTCTCCTAAACATAACTCATTGCCAAACATGTCTGGCTGCAGCTCCCTCAAACAGAACGCAGGAGCATTTGGACAAAAAGAAATGTTTTTGGGATAGTCGGCTGAGATGGACATCCATCTCATGGTTATGGCAGGCTTGAAAATCAGATGTACAGATGATTGATGGAAAGATAGATAGACTGCTTGAAAAAGGCTTTTGAAGCCGAAACGTTGCACCACGCCATGTGGGCCTAATAAAGTCCACTCTTATATATTTTTTGATAAACTTGGAGTGCTGTTCCCATTTTTATTCCTAGATAGATATTGGATAGATAGATAGATATGAATTATGAGATGATGGATAGATGATGGATAGATAGATAGATAGATAGATAGATATCCCCATTTCAGCTTCTCACTGTCTTTGAAATAGTCCTTGTATTTGAATAGTATAGCTAATTTTCTTTCAGACGTATAATTGAACGTCAACCAAGTTGACTGTCATGACCTTGGCATGTCAACTATATAGATCACGTTTGTTTTAGTGTAGCGAACATGCTTGTAATGAAATATTTACTGTGTTTATCCATTCTGATTTATACATTCTACAGCAAGTGAAAACATTCCCCTATAATTAAATTAAGCATGAGCTATGTAAGACCACCACAGTTCACATCACTGCTGGGGATCTATATATCACACTCAGTTGTTACAGATTTCTGGATGAAAAGATGTGCTACATTGAGATACAAACAAGTAATCAGTCACTGAGCCTGCCCTATGCAGAAGTAATAGGTAAATGAACTATTAACTGACTTACACTTTACAGGAAGGATCAAAGTCCCCAGTGATGGAATGTCTGCAGGATCTCATATGTGGTGTATACACTTATTTACAGTATGTTTCACACATCTTCTTACATTCACAACATTCCTGTAAGGTCAAAGTAATCTACAGGCAGTTAATCTTATTCATTGCAAGCTCATATTTTACCGCTTGTCTAAATGAAACACATAGATGGATTTATATTTAATAGTATGTCTAATTGAATTTGTCCTCCTGACTTCTTCTATATTGGGAAACACTTTTATTGTTTGGTCAAGTCCAAATATTTTACAAGTTCTCAAAACAGATGTAATCAAATTATGTACAATGTAAAGGACTGCTGGTATAATCCGCATTCCTACACACTAGAATAATAAACATATATAAGCTACCAAGCCTATAAAGATTACATATGACCAGCATCCCCTCTGTCTGACCCTATGCAGACAACACATCATGGACTCCTATCTGAAAGTGATGATCATTTGTACTACAGAGATACATTTTTAAAGGGAACCTGGCAGGTGATTCACGCCGCCGAAACCACCGGCAGCATGAATCACAACCTGGCTATAAAAGTGCAGCCAAGTATATTATTCTCCAAAATGGACTGGTGTTTCAGAGAAGATATACTTTAAAGATTTAGCTGAGAACTATAGCCAAAGACAAGATTAGTCCCGCGCTGCCCCGACCGGCTCTTCCCGGCACTGTTGCAGGTGATTGTCAGGTCCCTCCCTATGAACACATGAGAAAGAGACCTGTTAATTACCTTCAGGGATACTGGGAGAAGATGGAGGAGGGCAGTGCTGGTGGACTAGTCTAGTCTTCGGCTGCGGTCTCCAAACAAATCATTAAATTATAATTTTTATCTGCCGTGCTGATAGACTGCCATTCTGGTTTGTCAAGCCTGAATCACCTGACAGGTTCCTTTTAAAGGGTGTAAAATCTAAAGTACTTACCGTATATAGTCTAGCCATCCAACTCAGAAAAAAAATAATAAGTATATGTACCTACTTGCAAAAGGGCAATATACAGGGAATGTGTCTTAAATTAAGTAATATTCCAGTCCTTAGTGAAGTCACAAATCCTTACTCAGAGACCAGTTGGACTGACATTAGGACACCATTTAATTCACAGTCTCCTAAAAAGTATTGAACCCTCAGCCATCCCAATAAAATTTCTATATATTGTAATTTATGATATGAACTATTATTAATGAAAGTAGTTAGAAATATTTGATGAAGGACATATTCATCACAACGGCTGAACAAAAAGGGGGAAGCTGAAAATACTATACATGATATTGTTGGCATATAATTGGAATATTATATATGATTGGCATACAATCACGATAGAAGGTCAATGAACATACAGCATTCTTCAAGCAGGCATGATAGACATGATATTCCTGCAGTATAATCGTACGGGTACTTATCTAGTATCGCAGCACATATTTACATAATGTTTTCTAAACTACATGCTGTACATGACTCGCAGTGCAATGTGCCTTCCATTTTAGGGCCCGGTGTAATAGTAGTAATGCAAATCATTATGGTCTTCTTGTAATCTCTCAACCGCTGAGTATGAATTCATGTTGGCCGAATGAGCCCTGCTCTGCACTGACATAAATTTACGTTGTCATTTTGAGCAGCAGCCGTGACTCCCTGAGCAGTGGTTGCTAATGGATTCCAACAAAGTGGTGGGGAACTAGATTAATCAGTTTCCGGTCACTAAAATCCCCATGCGTGGTGATTAAATTGCATGACCATCTGAGTTACACGGATATATTGTGGTAAGATTTTAATATTAAAATGCACTCTGGTCATTTAGGATGTGTCCTATAGCCCACAAGAAATATATGCCTACATGTATTGCATTAGTAGGTACATAATATTAATCTATTCAGTGAAATAAATAAAAATATAAATTATCTTGGAATTTAATTTGTGATGGGTATGAAAAATTCATAATTTCTTCAAAAAGAACTCCAAGTGTTAGAATTGTTTTAATCCTCTTTCCGACATCAGACGTAATAATACGCCCATGTCGGACACCCTCCCTTTGATGTGGGCTCCGGCGAAGCCAACATCTTTCCCGGCACATGTCAGCTGTTTTGAACAGCTGACATGTGCCCAGAACCTCCGCGGGTGGAATCGCGATCCACCCGTGGCTATTAACCCATTAAATGCTGCTGTCAAATACTGACAGCAGCATTTAATACGCCCTTCCGGCAATCATGCGGAAATCTGCCTATCGGTGACCCTGTCATGTGATCGTGGGTCACTGGTGGGTTGGCATGACCACCAGAGGTCTTCTGGAGACCTCTATGGTTGTCACTGCCAGCTTGCTGTGAGCACCGCCCAGTGGTCAGCGTTCATAGCAAGTGAGTAGTAATTCAGCTACATACAGGTGTTCTGATCATCGCCTGTATGTAGCTAAGCCGATGGGGTACTGGCAGCTTCTAGTCTCCCACGGAGACTATTGAAGCATGCAAAAAGTAAAAAAAAATTATTTTAAAAATATAAAAAAATAAAAAAATACAAAAGTTCAAATCACCCTCCTTTCGCCCCATTCAAAATAACACAATAAAAAAAATAAAACATATACATATTTGGTATCAAGGTCTTCAGAATCCCCCGATCTATCAATAAACAGGATTAACCTAATCGTTAAAGGGCGTAGCGAAAAAAAAGTCAAAAGGCCAGAATTACGTTGTATGCTGACACCGCGACATTGCATTAAAATGCAGTAACGGGCGATCAAAAGAACGTATCTGCTCCAAAGTGGTACCATTAAAATGTCAGCTTGGCGAGCAATAAATAAGTGCAGGGAGGATATAACTTTATTTTCTCTTTGCACTTGCACGTCCAATCAGACTGCCACATATATTTAAAACGGTACTTGTCTAAAGATGAGCACTATGGCTGCAGGTATATACTGTTATTTTTTTGCTTGACATATTCCCTTTATTGCAGTAATACTTATTATACTATTTATAGTGTAGTAATAAGCATATCATTCTTTTAATTTTCCTGCACATATAATGTCTAGTACATTTCACTGATAGTGTGCATCATTAAGACATAGAGCTTTTATTGATTAATCTTTTGTTATGATTCAGACACTAGCAGAATATAGAGGAAGTCATTTTTCTTGGGCTTACCAAAGTGACCTTAGAAAGTCATCTGATAAATGGGACTCCTGTTAACTGTCTGAAAAAAAGAACAAAAGAACACATTATTACTAAAATATTTAATTATAAATTATTTGATTTCTTAATGTAACTGTAGAAGTACTAAATTATACACTAGACATTGCAATATCTTGGGTTAAATTGACAGAATAGGTAGATATATAGATAGATAATAGATAGATAGATGATAGATAGATAGAAAGATACATAGATATGGGATAGATAGATAGATAGATGATAGATAGATAGATAGATAGATAGATAGATAGATAGATAGATAGATAGATAGATAGATAGATAGATAGATAAGGTAGATAGATAGATAGTAGATAGATAGATAGATAGACAACAGAGAGATATATGATAGACAGATAATAGATAGATGATAGATGAATAGATAGATAGATATGCTACATCTCCATCCTGCAAGAGTAGAGAATGGTTAATACTGAGGTTCACATCGCTCATGAAAAATTAGAATAGTGTCCTTCTCCACTCTCATGGACCCTGCGGCAGAAAAAGATTTTGCTTCTATGGTGAAAAGTCTGAAAGTAATGAAAGTAGGCATTTTCATCTATATGTATGTGCCATCTTTCGTCATTTTTCTCTTGATTGAGTTTTCCAGTGATTTGTTTCATTGCAACCATTTGGTAAATGCAAAAAAGTTAATTTTTTTTCTCATTACTGTACGCTCTGCACCCCATCTTTACTGAAAAAAAAGAAATGTAGAAATTTTTGCAAATTTGTTAAAAAAGAAAAACTGAAATATCACATGGTCATAAGTATTCAGACTCTTTGCTCAGACACTCATATTTACGTCACATGCTCTCCATTTCCTTGTGATCCTCCTTGAGATGGTTCTATTTCTTCATTGGAGTCCAGCTGTGTTTAATTAAACTGATAGGACTTGATTTGTAAAGGCACACACACCTGTCTATAAAGGACCTCAGAGCTCACAGTGCATGTCAGACCAAATGAGAATCATGAGGTCAAAGGAACTGGCCAAGGAGCTCAGAGACAGAATCGTGGCAAGGCACACATCTGGCCAAGGTTATAAAAGAATTTCTGCAGTACTCAAGGTTCCTAAGAGCACAGTGGCCACCATAATCCTTAAATGGAAGAAGTTTGGGACCATCAGAAATCTTCCTAGACCTGGCCGTCCAGCCAAATTGAGCAATCGTGGGAGAACAGCCTTGGTGAGAGAGGTAAAGAAGAACCCCAATATCACTGTGGCTGAGCTCCACAGATGCAGTAGGGAGATGGGAGAAAGTTCCACAAAGTCAACTATCACTGCAGCCCTCCACCAGTCAGGCCTTTATTGCAGAGTGGCCCAATGGAATCCTCTCTTCAGTGCAAGATATATGAAAGCCTGCATAGAGTTTGCTAAAAAAAACACATGAAGGACTCCCAGAATATGAGAAATAAGATTCTCTGGTCTGATGAGCCAAAGATAGAACTTGGTGATAATTCTAAGCGGTATGTGTGGAGAAAACCAGGCACTGCTCATCACCTGCCCATACAATCCCAACAGTGAAACATGGTGGTGGCAGCATCATGCTATGGGGGTGTTTTTCAGCTGCAGGGACAGGATGACTGGTTGCAATTGAAGTAAACATGAATGCGGCCAAGTACAGAGATATCCTGGATGAAAACCTCTTCCAGAGTGCTCTGGACTTCAGACTTGGCTGAAGGTTCACCTTCCAACAAGACAATGACGCTAAGCACACAGCTAAAATAACAAAGGAGTGGCTTCAGAACAACTCTGTGACCATTCTTGACTGGGCAGCCAGAGCCCTGACCTAAACCCAATTGAGCAACTCTGGAGAGACCTGAAAATGGCTGTCCACCAACATTCACCATCCAACCTGATGGAACTGGAGAGGATCCCCAAATCCAGGTGTGAAAACTTGCATCATTCCCAAGAAGACTCATGACTGTAGAAGGTCAAAAGGGTGCTTCTACTCAATACTGAGCAAAGGGTCTCAATACTTATGACCATGTGATATTTCAGTTTTTCTTTTTTAATAAATTTGCAAAAATTTCTACTTTTCTGTTTTTTCAATAAAGATGAGGTGCAGAGTGTACATTAGTGAGAAAAAAATTAACTTTTTTGCATTTACCAAATGGCTGCAATGAAACAAAGAGTGAAAAATTTAAAGGGGTCTGAATACTTTCCGAACCCACTGTATTTATTATGTATATATCCAAAGACATAAAATGTGTGTGTATATAATATAATATATATATATATATATATATATATATATTATGGACATAGGTATTTCTAGATTTTGTTTTTGAAGGAGCTGCATGCTGATATAAATAGTTCGGGAGATAAAATCATATTAGTAGATAGCCTTTAACCCCTTGGCACTGCAGCCCTTTTTCGTTTTTGCGTTTCTGTTTTCACTCTCCTTCTTCCCAGAGCCATAACTGTTATATTTTTTAGTCATTGTGGCCATGTGAGGGCTTGTTTTTTGCAGGACGAGTTGTACTTTTGAACGACACCATTGGTTTTACCATGCCTTGTACTGAAAAACAGGAAAAAATTCCAAGTGCACTGAAATTGCAAAAAAAGTGCAATCCCACAGTTGTTTTTTTTTTTTTTCACCATGTTCACTAAATGCTAAAACTGACCATTATGATTCTCCAGGTCATTGCGAGTTCATAGACACCAAACATGTCTAAGTTCTTTATTATCTACAGTAAGTGGTGGAAAAAAATTCCAAACTTTGTTAAAAAAAAAAAAAATTGCACCATTTTCCGATGCCCTTAGCGTCTACATTTTTCGTGATCTCGGGTCGGATGAGGGCGTATTTTTTGCGTGCCAAGCCGCCATTTTTAATGATACCAATTTGATGCAGATACAATCTTTTGATCACCTATTATTACATTTTAATGGAATGTCGCAGCGACCAAAAAAACTTTTCTCGCTATGCCAGTTAGCGATCGAGTTAATTCTTTTTTTTTTATTAAATAGATTGGGTGCTTCTGAACGCGGCGATACCAAATATGTGCATGTTTGATTTTGTTTTATTTTGAATGGGGCAAAAGGGGGGTGATTTGAACTTTTGTGTTTTTTTATTTTTTTAATATTTTGAAAAACTTTTTCTTTTTACTTTTAGCATGCTTCAATAGTCTCCATGGGAGACTAGAAGCTGCCATAGCCTGATCTGCTCTGCTACATATAGGCGATGATCAGATCGCCTCTATATAGCAGAATTAGTGACTTGCTATGAGCACCGACCACCGGGTAGTGCTCACAGCAATCTGGAACTGACAGCCATAGAGGTCTCCAGGAAACCTCAGGTTGTCATGCCGTCACACCGGTGACACGTGATCACGTGACGCGGGTTACCGGTGAGTGTATTTCTAGCCTGATGGCTGGAAGCGCTTGTTAAATGCCGCTGTCAGAGTTTGACAGCGACATTTGACTAATTAATAGCCGCGGGTGGATCGGGATTCCACCTGCGGGTATGTCAGGCACATGTCAGCTGTTCAAAACAGCTGACGTGTCGCGTAAAAGATGTGGGCTCACCGCTGGAGCCCACATCAAAGGGGGAGATGCGACATGCGCAGTACCAGTGTGTCGCATGTCGCAAATGGGTTAGGCTACTTTCACCCATTAGGTTTTTTCTGTCAGGCAGGATCCGGCTATTTTTAGAAATAACGGATCCGGCAAAATCTGCCGCTGGATCCGTTTTTTCTTTCTCATTGACTTGTATTAGTGCCGGATTGTGCCGCATGGCCTCCCATTTGTTTTGTTTTTTGCCGGCTAAAATTTTAATTCCGGCATTTGGAAAAAACATCTCCAGTAACATTTTTTGTCTGCGGCGAAAAACCAGACAGCGCCGGATGTGGCGCTTCAAGCTTTTTGCTACAATGGAAGTCTATGGGCGCCGGAATGCGCTGGATCCGGAAAAAAATGGATCCGGTCACCAGATCCAGTTTTTAAGTCTAAGCATGCTCAGATCCAATTGGCCAGCCCCCAGGAAACAGATCATCATTTGGGAGCCTCCCATGGGCATTTTTAAAAACCAGATCCGTTGTAAAACGGATAAAAAAATGGACGAAAAGAATGGAAAACAGATGAAACTATGCGGATCCGGCAGAAAATTGGATCTGTTTCATCAGTTTTCCACAATTTACGCCAGATCCGTCGCTCCGGCACGACACCGGATCCTGCCTGCCGGAAAAAACCTGATGTGTGAAAGTAGCCTTAAAGAATTAGTTTTTACTTTTCTTTATTGAACATGTTTGTTATTTTCTTTTATATATATATATATATATATATATTATATACTTTTTATATGAGCATATAGCTTCTTCAAAAACAAGTCTAGAAATACCTTCCAATGTCCCTCTGTTCCTCCTTTGCTGAGAAGTTAGTGTTTGAATTGATATGCATATAAGGCTGAATATCAATTTGTATATTCAAATTCCTGTGTCACTCCAGCTCTGTTTTTCGCCTTGCGGCCTCCTCCTTCTGTTTGAGTGACTGCTCCTTTTTCTGAACTCAAACAGTATAGATGCTGTCTATCAAGCAGGAGAAGGCCGCGCTGAACTGGAAATAGAGCTGGAGTGACAAGGGCTTCAGATTCCCTTTGATACAATTTTATGAATAAACTAGATGGTGGCCCGATTCTAATGCATCGGGTATTCTAGAATATGTATGCGGCCGACCGTGCGCGCCTAAGCAGTGAAGCAGTGTTTAAATGGGTTGTGCACTACTTTAAATTAACGTTACTATGTATCTCTCCAGGGCACCGAATGAATTTTGTTATGACGTCACATTGTGAATAGTGCTTGTGACAACATCGCAGACGACGCACAGCTAGCACGTAATTTTCCTGGCTGCAGCCGGCTGTTGTTTCCGCTGACATGACGACTATTTGCTGCTGCAGCCAGTGGTATTTTGTTTCGTGTACCACAGTGAATGACGGCTTGGGGGCGGGTTTGTCTGTAGATTTGTTCCTTTTCACGCCGGGACAAAGAATGTGGTGCCAAAATCGGTAATTGGTCGCGGGCAGAGTCCGCGACCAATCAACACAGCGGTGTTTAAGTTTAGTGGCAAGATCGTTGATTGGTCGCGGTGAAAGACCGCGACCAATCATCGAATTGTATTGTGAGGACCGGAGAGCGCCGCTGCCTATGCGGCTACTTCCGCTGCGAGAACCCTGGACATGAGCGGGCGCTCGCAGCAGAAGTATCCCGACCCACAGCGCCGCTTCCGGTCCTCTCTTGACATCCTAGCCGCATGGATGTCAGCGCCTCTACCTGTGCGGATACTTCCGCTGCGAGAACCCGGGACATGAGCGGGCGCTCGCAGCAGAAGTATCCCGGTCCTCCCTTCCGCATGGAGGTCAGCGGCGCCGTCGGTCAAGGCAGGGCCGGCTCCAGGTTTTTATGGGCCCCGGGTGAAAGAGTCTCAGTGGGCCCCCTAAACACAGACCACGATTCATGATGCACAGATACTGCAGAGAAATATGGGCATAGCACAACGCCAAACACTTCTCTTCTTCCATTACATGACTGATACCGATTGTAAATTGTACAATATCTCAAAAACCACCAAATCCTCACAGCGCACAGTACAGACTGGACAGTACAGTCCTCCATACAATATTTTGGGCACCACATAGTCTCCCCCTCATCATCCATATAATACCCCATGCAGGATGTCACCCCGCCATCCCCCATATAATGCTCCATACAGAATACTGGACCCAATATAATGCTCCATACAGAATATTGGACCACATATAATGCTCCATACAAAATATGGAGCTCTCCTCTACACTGTGCTGCATTCTGCACTGTTACGGCTCAGGAAAGGGCGCTGTGGAAAGACTCCCCATTATCATCATCATTGCCTGCCCATTATCATTATCATTGCCTCCCCTCATCATCATTGCCTGCCCATCATCATTATCATTGCCTCCCTATCATCATCATTGCCTCCCCATTAATATCATCATCATCATTGCCTTCCCATTATCATTGTCTCCCCATCATCATCATTATCATTGCCTCCCTATTAATATCATCATCATTGCCTCCCCATTATCATTGCCTGCCCATTAATATCATCATCATTGCCTCCCCATTATCATTGCCTCCCTATCATTATCATTGCCTCCCCATTAATATCATCATCATTGCCTTCCCATTATCATTGTCTCCCCATCATCATCATTATCATTGCCTCCCCATTAATATCATAATCATCATTGCCTTCCCATTATCATTGCCTCCCCATTAATATCATCATCATCATTGCCTTCCCATTATCATTGCCTCCCCATCATCATCATTATCATTGCCTCCCCATTAATATCATCATCATCATTGCCTTCTCATTAATATCATCATCATCATTGCCTTCCCATTATCATTGCCTCCCCATTAATATCATCATCATTGCCTTCCCATTATCATTTCCTCCCCATCATCATCATTATCATTGCCTCCCCATTAATATCATCATCATCATTGCCTTCCCATTATCATTGCCTCCCCATCATCATCATCATCGCCTCCTCACCACCATCACTGCCTGCCTCCCCCCACCACCATCACACATGCACTCTCTCACATACACACAGGCAGGCACACACACACACACACACACACATCCACATCTCACCTGTCCGGCGTCCGCACGCTCTCTGCCACAGCCGGCCGCTGAATGATGACGTCATTCAGCGGCGCTGCTGTGAGAGAGGAAGCGCCGGCGCAGGCGCCCCCTGGAGCTCGGAGCTGCGGCAGCGGAGGCACGGGGAGAGGTACGTATTGCGCCGGCTTGTGCCGGGCCCTGAGCAAGCGGGGGGGCCAGTGGCAGCGCTGACACCGCTAACGGGCGCCGGGGTGCCCGACGGCGAGTGGGCCTCCCGCCTGCTCAGGGCCCGGCACTTGCCCGGGTGTGCCGGGTGCTGACGCCGGCCCTGGGTCGAGGTCCTTCTGCTGCTAGCGGCCGGGAGATGAGCGCCTCGTGCCGGTCATCTCCCCGCTGCCTCGCCGCTGACCTCCGTCCCGTCCCGATTTTGTGAAATCCCGCGGCGCTGATTGGCCGCTGCCGGACCAATGAGCGAAACGGGATTTCCTGGACAGACAGACCGACAGACAGACAGACGGGATAAGACAATTATATAGTAGATAAAATGACATTATTAACCCACACAGACAACTTTTTAATATAAGAAAAGCTGTGAGTCTGGTTATTGAGAACCCTGTGTAGATCCAAGGCAATGAATGGTCATGTTTATAAGGCTCTTTTCACACTGCATTTCACTGACCCATTTTCTGGATGCCCTTGAGAAAACTCATAGCCAAACATCACAGGCTCCAGTGCTGATTTTGAATATTGGTATCCGTCATGCTCTTCTACATAACAGGATGCAGCGTAAATTGAGTCTTATACATGGACAATATGATTCCAATCTTATGTCACTCTTTTGAAGAATTAAACTTCGGGTGTAATTGCACACATATTAGATGGGTTTTATGTCCTTCCCTTAATACGAGTTCCCATTTGTCTGCTGGGCTACATCCCCTTTCCAGGGCAACATGCAGTCATAGCCTAAAGCATTATGGGTTTAGAAGAAAATTATTTTTATATACCAGATCCTAATTTTTCTAGTAGGTACTTTACTGCTGAAAAAGAATTTTTGGCTTATTGTCAAGACAGAAGGATAATTTATTCTGCACAAAGCTCCTTGGAAGTGATGATGCTGAGTAACCAGAGACTTGCCAAACTGCAGCATCATCTACAATGTGACCTTGACAGGACACAAGCATTTCTGAAACCAATCAGGAAAATGAGATGATAAGGCTTCTAATGCACTGCAATCAAAAATATGCCTGCTGCTTACAAGAAGAGCAGTCTGTGGCATAGACTCTGAAGTAAGCAGAAAATGGAAGCCATAATTGCAGGTGCTGTGTTGCTTGGCTAGTAGTAATATTTTAATCATTGTCTCATTAATTAAATGCAATAAATTAATGTCTGCTCACTATGATTAATACATCACAGCAGCAAGTTAAAAAAATAAGGTGATGTGGTTTATACTGTATATGATAAGTTTTGGCACACGTGCAAAATATGGATGAAATGTGCACCTTAAAGGCTTCTTCTGAGAGAATATATTGATGCGTGAAGGTATAATTGGCAGGGGTCTGACCTTTTGGATGCGGCTCAGCTGCAGTACCAGACACAGCTGCAGTACCAGACACAGCTGTATGTATACACATTGTTCTGCTGTCCATTATGGTCCTGGAGGTTATGCTGCCACTGAGAAAACACATTGATGGCTAATTCTGATATATTCCTGGAAAACCATTTACAGTTTGAGCATGACCAACACCAACAATTGAAGATTCATTGTTATTATGCCTTAAAAGAACATTTTTTTGTATTATATGTGTTTCTGGTTTCTGTAATATATGAAGATATAATATTTCACAATTTGGAAATAAGATGCATGATCCCGTTCAATGATGAAATAGACTTTGCGACTTATACGCATTCTAAATATCGATTGCTACTTCCTTTTTCTTATTGCATGTCCTTAAATTCTCCCATAGTGTATCCTCCCACTTATGTGGTCAGTTATTACTTGATCCAAGTTGATGCTCTAATAGTTCTAGCAACTAATAGTAAGAGGATATGTAGGTCAGCTGGGTGCTGTTCATCTTGGTGGTGCTGAACGTTTCTTGAAAGGAGCTGCTGAACAATAGAATATCCTTCCTTAATAAGGTTGCCTTTAATTGATGATCACTTGGGGCAGATGGAGTCACCTGCAGATTTGTGGCTACTTCTCTTCCTGCCAGTATATCCATTATACATAGACAGCAGGGGAAAAAATGCAAACTGATACTTGGCAGTGGAAGTAGCCTCTTGGTATTACTGTAAAACATGCTATTTCTCATTCTGCGGCTAAATGTAAGGCAGGCCATGGCTGTGGGAGCTTTATAACACAGGAATACAATTAGCTCTGTGTGTTCTTGTCTGTACATGGCTATTTCTCTGTTTGGTACCTAAGGTTTGTAATCTTTGTGCCTAGGAAATGAATAAAATCTTATGAGCGTTTCATTCAGTTGGGAAAATTACAGAGCATCAATGTCTAATACTGTGATTTTCTCTTGTGAAATTGTTTTTGAGTGCAACCGATTTCCCTTGATCTGAACTTATAGCATGCCTCCAGTTGTGAGCGTACCTTAGCGTAACAGCAATATACAAGACAATATTCTGCAGAAAAATGGTCCCTGCTATGAGAGATCCAAAGCTATGCAATGATCATTGTGAAGAAATAAAATGGCCCCATTAGCTCTGAAGCAATATTTACATGAGACTATACTCCATTGTATGACCTGAGGCATGGGGCATCAAAAGCAGACAGTAGCTTGTAGACATGCAAACATGTTTTATTATTATTTATTATTATTATTATATGCTGTAATATCTATAGGATGATGTATTTTATGCAGCAAATTAGTTGTAGCAGTCGTATAATGTGCTGTATGAAATGCACTGATACCTTTAATATTAAAACACAGGGGTTCACAACATTTTTTGGTCCAAGTGCCACATTGCCATACTGAACAAACCCCAAGGGCCACATTTTTTTTTAAAAGGGGTAGTTACATGACTACATAACCAAAATCACCAGCAGTGCATTTTTACATCACCAGAACCAAATGTTTAGTATTTGAGAAGAATGTGGAGTGTTTCTGCTCAGTTTCTGGTAAAAAAAAATCAGGGTTAACACACAAATTTAAACTGAGTTTTTTAGAGCAGAAACTCACCAAATCCTTCTCATAAACTTAAAGTTTTGACACTTTTTAAGCTTTTACATAGTCATGAAAATGTTATGGATTGCTACATGTATACAAGATCAGAATCACTGTTAGCACGAGTGCAGCACCAGAACTACCATCAGTACATGAATGCAGTGCCAGAAACACTGTCAGTACATGAATGCAGCCCTGAAATACGTCTATACATGAATCAGCACCAGAACCTCCATCAGTACATGAATATAGCACCAGAACTACCGTCAGTACATGAATGCAGCACCAGAACCACCATCAGTACATTAATGCAGTGAAATAAATACCGTCAGTACAAGAATGCAGCACCAGAAACACCATCAATACATAAGTGCAGCTCCAGGAACACCGTATAATGTCCCAAATAGCTCCATGATTTCTCAAATTGTTCCAAAATGCCCCCATAATGTCCAAAGTTGCCCAATAATGTCCCAAATTGCCACATTATATGTTCTTGTAATAACACTACCTTTGCCTAACCCGACCCCTCATCTAAAATAACATGACATTTAATCTTTTGTTCCTACATGGAACACTTACCAGTGCCCGACATCTCCTATGCCTGTGCCAAATGCTCATTAGGTGTCAGCTATTGAACTAAATCTTTTGCCCCGATAAAATAAAAAACTATACTCACCTCCTGTGCTGGCACCGTTCCAGCGGTGTCGACACTCGCTCTCCCCAGGGCTCTCGGGTATTGTGACACGTGAGCCTGGCGCACAATCAGTGCTGGCGTCTCTATCTCTGCCTTCATACAGATTGAACTTGAAGAGGAAGTCAGGGATCAGCTGCAGCCACACTTCCTCTTTATGTTCAATCCATATGAAGGCGGAGACAGTGACACCAGCGCTGATTGGGTGCCTGCTTCATGTGTCACAATACTGCACTAGAGCCCCAAGACCGCAAGTGGTGACACCACTGGAATGGCGCCAGCATGGGAGGTGAGTATAGTTTTTTATTTTATCGGGGCCAAACATTTAGTTCAAGAAGGGGTTGTCCTAATAGCGGACAACCCCTTTAATTCCATATAGACTTCTACTGTCAAGTCTGAAAAGCTGAGCTGTGCAACTTTTCTATAAAATGAGTCAGGAGTATTTTCTAAGATAAGACATTAACAGTGACTTGCAGAATTCTTTCTCTGCATTGTGTTGGCTGATGCTGTAGGTGAGTGCTGCTCTTTTTGTATTAATAATTATTATTACCATGCTTTTTTTGTTGGCATATTTCTACTCTATTCCATCTCTTAATGCACTGGCAAGATTCCTGCTGCCAATAGCTGGATCTCGCCACTGCAGTGGTAAGTAAGATATCCTCTGCAGCTATTTAAATTATGCATCCCACTTCCTGTAACTACATGAGCTTGCAGACTGATTAGATTTTTTTTATTGGAGGCTATAGGAATGATCAGTATGTAATGTGGCAGAAGCAGCATGAAATAATAATTTCTAGCATTTGTTAAATCTTATATGACACTGGATTAGATAGTATAATTGTAAAGTAGGAGATTATACTTTTCAAATTTTCTGTCCATTATCAGATATTAGTTATTATTAGTATTGATAGATATTAGTATTACACTTGACTACTTTATTTTGTGTCTTACATTTTTATATTGTTTTATTCCAAGCTTCTTCATTTTATTTTGCAGCATTGTATGGTACATGCGGCAAATAAAATGATAGCTCAATGTATATCTATTCTTCAATTTTATGTTTACTTTTGACAAGCATATTCTATAATTTCACAGTCAGCTTGAGTTATAAACATTACTTGATATATATGAATTACTATTACATATATGAATAGGTGTGATGGTGAAATTGCCCACAACTTTGTAAATTTATTAGTAGAGATGAGCGAACTCGAACTTAAAAGTTAGTGTCCGGTGCTGCATGCCGAACGCGGACTTCTCCTGGAAGTCCATTGCAATGTTCGAAGTTCCAGGGGAAAACTGTTGCAGAGAGAGAGAGAGAGCATTTTCCAGGCAAAAGTTTGGATCCTCATTGTTTTCAATGGGGTTTTGGTTCTGGTTCAAGTTTGGGTACAGTTTTTGTACCTGATCCGAACTTTGGAATAAAGTTCGAATTGGGTGCCAGAACCTAAGCTTTAACGGGTCCGCTCATACCTAGGTATTAGTATTTCTCCAACTGAGATTATTTTAAGGGATTGTTGAAAATACCATAGCATTCTGTGTCTTTCTGACTATAAGGCACATATTTTTCTTAAGCAAGTATATCTTCATACAGTGCCACATGGAGCACCGTATGGCTCCAAAAAGAGTGCCTTGAATCAACCTGCAAAGTCTTCCTTTACCTGCATATAGGCTCCATGCACATGAATTTACCTTTTCTACCTAAAAACATAAATATAAATTGTTAATGGGGTCCACACTAGAAATTGACTTTAATAAAAAGAAAAGTTCTGTTCAAATTATTGAAGTTCTTGGACCTAGACTAAAAATTTAAATTATTAAGATACAATAAATCTAAGGTAAATGCCTTAAATATTGTTTTAATGGTCAAAAATCTAGTAGTTTAGCCATCCTGTTGGTAGTTTGAAATTATTGATATAGAATCCCACCTGGGAAACCCATTCTCTATATGACTACCTGCTGACAATCAGCTGATTTCCGCTGGTCTGGCAATGAAAATCAATGCTTATTACTGGTGCTGGTCACTGCAAGAAAAACATGGTATTACATGGAAACAATTTAAATAGATGGGTGTCCAAGAAATATATGGTTGGGCTGAACCTTCAAAGCAGAAAGTGTTTATTTCATTTCTTCTGTAGGTTGACCATTATTAAGGGGGTCTCAAGTAAGGAATTCCCCTGTATCATATATGGTCTATTAGAAAATATGCATAGGGATTTCATAGTGGGAAAATCACTTTAAATTATGTCCATTAAAACATCACATGCCATTACAAATAGCACTTTTTTTTCTGAACAATTCACATTAATTTACTGTTCTCTAGATTCTGTATTATCTGCCTATTCACTTCTTTTCTTCATTGCCTTAAGTGGAAAATTGGATGAAATGTATCTTAGTTATGGTGCTGAAGTCAACATATTTTATAACTGCAGCTAGAATATTAATACATTAGTGTTTTCTGATTTATAGTAGCTTGTGATATTATTTGCTGTGATAGACCATTACGCAACTCAACTTTGGTGTACAGTTGTTGCATAATATCCAACAAAACCTGAAATCTTAGTTTTATAATGCTAATTTGCTTATTTAAGGACACACAATTAGTCGTGACAGATGTATGGTGATCTTGTGGTTGTTCACTACAGGAAATTACCTATTAAGTTCCCCAGAGTTCTACACAAATTAAAAAAATGTCTATACATACAGTACAGGTCAAAGTTTGGACATATGTTCATGGAATGGTTTCCTTGTTCTTATTGGAATGTGAACATTGTAAATTCAAATTGAAGGAAGGGACACATATGGAAACAAGGAGTAATGAAACGTGTGAAACTAACCAGATATAGTCTTAAACCTTAGATTCCTCAAAAGTGCCACCCCCCACCCTTTTTACTCTGATTAAAGCTTTGCATCCCTTTCACTTTAAAAGCCTCATCAAGTAATCACCTGGAATGACTTCCAATGAACAGGAATACCTAACCAAGAAGTCATTTGTGGACTCATCCGCCTTCAGAAAGTGTTTGCAACAGTCTATCATTACTTTGAGACAAGACTGTCAGCCAGTCTGGAATATTGCTAGAAGCTTGACAGTATCCTCAAGTCCTTTCATGAAAAACATTAATTGCTATATTGAAATTGATTCTTATGAAGACCACCCTAGGAAAGGAAGACCAAACCTCATCTGCAGAGGATAAGTTCATCAGAGTTACCAGAACCTGTAAATTGATTGCACTTCAGATAACAGCCCTCATAAATGATACATAGAAATCAAGTAGCAGACACAGCTCAAAATCAGCTGTCCAGAGGAAACTTAGAAAAACAGGCCTTTATGGTCAAATTGCTTTAAAAAAAGTCACTACTAAGAACCGCAAAGAAGAGACTTCTTAGGCCAGTTTATGTAAAGGCTATGTGATCAAGAAGGAGAGGGATGGAGTGCTGCGTCAGATGACATTGCACTGCAGCAACGTAATGAAGCCAACAAGTTTTCAACACCTTTAGGAACTCCATCAAGACCGTTGGAAAGCCTTTCCAGGTGATTACCTGATGAAGTTGCTTGACAGATTGTCAAGGGTGTTTAAAACTGTCATCAGAATAAAAGGAGGGTACTTTGTAGAATCTAAGGCTTAACAAATATTATTTCTTTCATATGTGTTTTTAACTCTTTTGGGAAACCATTGCAAGAATAGGTGTGTCCCAACATTTAATCAGTGCTGTACCCCACAGAGCAGCACTGCTCCCCTGTGTATACGATTAATACATATATATATATAAAACGAATGCTCCTAATCTGATAACCAAAGGTTGAATTTACCTATTATTGTGTACAATAAGATCCTGATGTCCCACACAAATGTGTTTTAATTGTAAAAGAAACAAGATATAGTGAAGTATATCCTTCCCTACTGTGCACATCATTCCTCTGCCTCACTGCAGCTTACTGGGCATGTGCATTGTGCAGAAGAAGCTAGAGAGAGTTTACCTGGCATACTGTGCATGCTAAGGAATGGATGCTCAGAGGAAACATTGCTTGCTTGCGGTGCTCTAATGAAGTGTACACAGGGAAAGATGTCAATCATGTGGAGAGGGGTGTGATTACAGGAAATGAAGACAGACTATTCTGGAGAAAGAGATGATGTTTAGGACTGATCCTGGCTAATAAGCATAAGAAAAGATGCACTTTTAAAGTTCAATTTTATCATATAGAAATGTTTTTGTGGAATATCATGAGCTTTGTTGCAATACAGTAATAGGCCAATTTCTGAATCTTGGGGGTACTGTCATGTTCGCTCTCTTTAGTACATCATTTTGCATTCTTTTATGCTTGAGCACATTTCTTCACCCATCTGTAAACCATTGTGTATGTGCAATTCACGTATGACACATTTACATCTGCTAATAATGCCATTTTGTTCTTGACATTCCACTTGTTCAGAGCAAACATTTTCTACCTACAAGGTGTAATGACACCAGCGTCTATTTCAGCTCAGTGTGAAAAGGATGTGAAATGCAAGTGGGTGTATTAATTGGAAAATGAATCTGTGTCAATGGATGGCATTTCATTACAGTGTCTATGTTACTTGTCAACACTGTGAAAATGGCCTAGGGGATGTGAACCTGGAGTAACTATATATATTAATTTCCTTGTTTTATGCTTTTAGTCATGCATGGGCATTAATTTGGCTATGTGGGTGCTCATGAACTTTGTGGTACCCTTTACTCCTCTTGCCACTCAAAGCACAAAAAGTGCTCGCTTCTGCCTTCTGCTTTGCTCCCATCTCTCATCCTCATGGCTGGAGCAGGTATAATGTATGGGAATAATGTAATAGTCAATTATAATGTATCAACAGGACTTCTGTGTATGCAGATCTGATCTATGACCATGGGAAAAGGCAGGTGCATTTTATATGTAATGTTTGATGGGCTTTTTAGCTTCCATTAATTATTATTTCTCCAAATATACATTGTTAATTGTTAATACATTGACTTGGTATACACAAGATATAACTATGTTGATCTGCGGCTTTGCAGCTATTCTCCTTTTCAATCAAGGTGACTATTGTCTAGCTCTACATACTACAGTAGTATTAGTTTTTGGTCATGTACCTTAACATAGTTTAGTCTTTTTCTATGTTAACATTCTTGGTTTTGTTGGTGCACATACAGAATGAATACACTAATGTAATCAAAACAGTTAAGGTTGGCTACTGACCTGAATAGTCCAAAAATAATTCACTTTTGTATTATTTTGCACTAGACTGCAGGAATCGTAAAGTGATTGCTCCACAATTATATATAATCCATTCACAGAACAGGTGATATGTTTTGATCACTCAGATTCTCATCATTGTGACCCCCAGCAATAATATGAATGGTGGTCCTTAGGGTTTGGGGTTTGGACTTGTTCGCATGTAGATTTTTTTCCATGGTGTTTAAATGGAAAAAGCAAGACATTTTAGGCATGGTTCCAGTTTCCGGAATGCTGGCGTTTTGGATGGAGCGGAAACCCAGCTCCGCCCAAAGCCCCGCCCCTTCTGAATGTGCGGTGAATCTGAATGTGTTCATTGAACACATCCGGAATCACAGCAGCCTTACATAGGACTCTGCTATTTACCTTGCAGCAACGGAGCATCGCCGCAAGGTAAATAGACATGCTGCAGTCTAAAAAGACTCATCGCATGTCCGTTTACGCAGGTCTGATGCCTGCGTCTTTTAACGCATAGTGGAGACGGAATTTCATTAAATCCCCTCCACTATGCTGTAACATCTGGACGCTGCGTGTTTGACGCTGCGGCTGTACACAGCGTCAAACACGCAGCATTTCCTGACCGTGGAAACATACCCTTACAGTACCAGAGAAGTAAATGAGATTTCTGAAATCTTCCACACATACTGCTTGTTTTTTTGATTGAAAATTTAAACCGTTAAGTTATTTTTTCAAATTTTTAAAGCTTTTTTCATTTATTCAAATGAATAGGATAAAACGCAAGGACAAACACATCAAAAACACACACAAGTGCATGGCGGTTTTCCTGCTAGCACTCTGGTTTGCATCAGAAACATCTGCTGCAAATACTAAACATGCGCACATACCCCAAAGATTTGGTGGACATGTCATGGTGCAAACCTGTGCAGCCACACAAGGGCCGAAGAGATAAAGGGGCCCATTTCCACCTTTAAAGCAACTGAAATCATGCATTATCATGAGCTATTGGGCTGCAAAGGGCCCATACATTGTTCTTGCACAAGAGGCCCTTTTCTGTCTGTGTCCGCCAGTATCAGAATAGCATAGTACTGTACTTTGTAGTGTCTCTCCAACAGAAGTACTGTAAGGAAAACCAATAGTAGTTGCAATAAGGTCAAGGCAAAACACAATTAATGGGAAATGTATTTTTAAAATGGAAGTTGCCATTAAAAACAAGCCTACCCCCAATTATTTTAATGCAAAAACTTGGATCAAACCTGATGTGCTCATACTCATTAAATGAAACTCAGTCGAACCCTTTGATGGGATATGTCAATGATCTAATGCATTGTAGTGTATGTGACCATTTGACTCTACTCCAAAGGCAACTGTCAGGGTTGGAAAGAGTTAGGCATGTTGTATCTCAACATGTCTGGTCTCTTGGTTCCATAGGACATAAGCCCTTTTTAAAAAAAAAAAAAAAGTTGCTCACTGTATGTATATGAATAAGTGTTTTGGTGACAGATATAGTCCCCTTGAAGAGTACGGTTTTATATACATGGCTGATGGATAGACTTTATTGGCCTGTTTTCTTTCCAGAGATTGAACTATAGTGAATTTAACCCTTTAAGATTACCCATCTTTATGTGATTTGGGAAAGTTTTGAATTAATTGTTGTCACATTGCTTAAGTCTCTTCATGATAAGAAGTTAGGGTGTTGCCAAAAATGAAAGTTGTAGTTCCATCTATATGATGGTCATTGTCTAGTATTAATTTGAAAGTGCTAAAGACAATTCATTTGGTTAATGATCACCATGTTAGGCCAAATCTGTCTATGCATGAAAATCTGTATAATAACCTACTAACCACTGTCTGGCTTAAATAAATACTAACAGCTAACTGTATTGTTAGCTACTTGCAAAATACTATAGTTAAATGTGCATTGCTCCTAATGTATTCTGCATGCACACAGACATTTATACAGCCATATTACGCATTGAAGTTTTTTCTAAAATAGGTAAGGAGAGACGCCTCAAGATTATAGAGCTGCAACACAATTTAGCAAATTCGCTGCCACACCTTTTATTAGTCTGCAGAATTTTGTGAAAAGGATGTCGCATGCTTACGGTCAGCTAATTTGTCATTGCCATCTTACCTACATTGTCTTCAGTATAGAAATGTTTAACCTTAAAATGATAATGTTGCATGTGGTGACTATTGCTGTCCCCATATAACAATAGATATTTGGATGCATGCTCTCCTACCTGATCAATATTTCAGCTATAGATGAGTCTACGTCTACAAAGCTAGCCTGTAGAGAGGATATTAATCTGGTTTAAATAAAATAAAGCTATGTTCTGGAACAATAACATGTGTGCATCCATCCTTATGTCCTGTAGAAAGATAATCTTGGATTAAGGCTTGTACTGTTTCAATCTCACACAATGCTGTTTCACTGATGGATAAACTTACAAGAACAGCAGGATGGAAGAAACAGCAGTTAGAAAAAAAAGTGTCTCTCTGGGGAGGACTCGAATATCAGACCTGCTAGGCGCTGGGTCCTGCCTCTGTAGCTACCCATTTCCATCTCCTCCCCATTGTAGCCTGGAAAGATTGCTCTAATCAATTGCTGCGCCTTTCCCTATCCTAACCATAGGAGAAGGGTGAAAAATCTGAAGCGAGAGATCATAAATGCTGGCTGCTGTCTCCTCTTTGATTTGATGGCCTTCATTCCTTCTAATTGGATAAAGTAGGAAGTCATTGTTAGTACTGTGATGCTTGATGCACTGATTTTATTCAGACCAGCCCTGCAGTGGGTGGGGGAGAACAGTCAGAAGGGAAAGGAGAATCTAAGTGATAAGGTACGTGACTAGTAGAGTGGATAAGGAAAAAGCCTCCTGGTCTAAAGGCGAAAGAAACCAGGATGCTGAAGAGGACGAAGCCAGGCGAAGAGAAGGGAGTAACCTCACAGCTCGCCCTAGCCTTCCTATCAGATCACAGCCTGTAATAGTAGTGTTGGCGTTGAGGCTCGCAGAGCAGGCACCTGCTGCTCTGTAATGATTCAGCCTCTTTCCCTGGTAGCTCTAACACAACAGGATGCTATTGCTGCTGTCACTGCTGTCTCATCTACCGCTGCTGTTCCTGCCACTCTTTCTGCCCTTCTTGCTCTTGCTACTTCATGACATCTGTATTCTACCAAGCAGATACCTTCGTCACATGCTCCAGGTGAGACCGCAGCTCTTCACCCCTGGATCCTGGCTAACCTAACTAACTCATTGACAACTACCTATAAAGGAAGTTCTAAGCATGCAGATACATTTTGCTGCCCCGGCTGTGAAGACAAGCATGCCACGTTTCAATGTTCACCTCCCTTTGATTAAGAAATTTATTTTCTTTCAATAATCTTCTGCTTAGACTGCGTATTGATTTGCAATGTAACATGCAGCATAGTTTATTTTTCCTGTATGCACGCGTTGTTCTGGTAATGGACCATGTACAAGTTTCTGCTTTACTAAGACAAGCTGATTGAGATTTATGCCTTTAAGATGCCTGGGGATACTGCAGAGGGTTTTCAGAATCAGTGCTCTGAGCAGAGCTCAGACCCCCCCTCTACTGAACTTCAAGATGAAGAAAGCGTGCCAGAGACTCAAGCTGAGGATGGAACTACCCAGGGGATAGCAGGCCTCGCTATTACCTGCTGTGTGTGCCTGGAGGCAGACAGACTGAGAATCTGTCTTAACTCAGAAAAGATCTGTATCCTTCCCATACTGGCATGCCTGATAAGTTCTGCCTTTGCATTGCTGGCCTGAAGTGGGTATTTGTAGACAAAATATTTGAATATGACTCTCCGACTCATTTGGATCCTGATAGAATAAACCAAGATCCTATTATTTATGCTGACGCTGCACCGAATACATTGGTGCCATCCTCTATATATACTCTGCCTTTTGTTATTCCTACTGCTGAAACTAAGATTACTGTGGAAACTGGGACCTCACTTTTAACTACAGAGTCTACTTTTAAGCCACTATCCACTGACAGCAATTTAGTGACTTCAGTGGAAAAACTCTATCAGCTTTCTACTGTCAATAATTTAGGAACTACGGAGTCAAGTACAGCGATCACATCAAAAAAAGGTAAGTATGTTACCAATATCCATACGTATGAATAGCTATTGCAAGTAGGCACTGTCCGAATAAAATGATTATTGTATTGTGTTGGACTTACAAATGATTTGAGTCTATATGATTTTCAGATTCAGAGTACTGTTCTTATATTTACTTGGCATAAGGGTCGTGTTTGCCGATAAAACTTTATTAGTTCATCTGTCGTCACAACAAACCTCAAAACTAAATAGGCGTCAACACAAAGGTGTGTGTTGTAACCTGAAGAGAGCTACTCGGAGAGCAGTGTATATTCTACACATGGCTTTCATGGCTTCCTTTAAGAGACCTTCTGCTGTCTTGGTCTTTAAAATCTCCCAGGGATCATTCATTTTGTTCCAGTCTTTGAGTGTAGCTGTTGATTAATATTGCAGTAAAATGCAAGCACATGGGATGAAGGCCCATGGAGGCCGGTTGGCTTGTTCTGATCATTCATGGAAGCATATGCTTTTTATTGGTGATGTATATAAAATTTTTGCCTGGGTGTAAGTTTCATTTTAGTTATATCATGTCATCCTTACTAATACTGTGCCCTTCCCTTGGAATAATGTGGTATGTTTGCTTTGGATTTTCATTTATGCAAGTACTTTATCATGTACGAAATGAACCTGTTTGACGTTTCCTTTTTCATATGGACAGAAAAAGTATAAAACATACAACTGTTACCGTGCCTGATGCAAGATATTTCATTTTTATCATATTGCAGTAGTATTCTGAAATTATATCATTATCGATACCATCTGAATTGAAAGCATTATCTGTCTAAACACCCTATCCTAACTTGAGTCATGATAGGCCACAAAGGAAGTAGTTCAATGAGACATTAAGCTCTACTTCACATTAGGACATACATATAATGTAAATTAATTTAGACTACCTAATATGTCACAGATGGGAAATAAAACCTACCATAAACATACACAAACTAATACACACGCATAGATACAGGCACAGCAGCCCCGTCTTGTTGAATGAATCTTCTACATTGTTAGCAGATTCCGTGTACATATAACCCTCAAGGTCATAGCCCGGTAATGTATAATTGATTTTACTTTATTGTCGTGGCTGGGGGGAGGGAGAAAGATAGGAAAATAGAAATTGAAGTCAAACAAGGTATATAGCGAGAAAGTTGAAGTATACATTTTATGACCAGACACATATTCCATAAATGTGTTTGTACTGAGAGAACATTTTTGACTCTAGTGTGCCGCATCGGAGTGGGCAGATGAAATTTAATGTCTCAGTATACTTTCATTTTCCCTGTCTGCCTAATGTCTTTGTGTGCATTATTAATAAGCTGAGTGGAATGCAGAAAAGCACTGCTGAATTCTGGGCTTCCTGCTACCTACAGTACAGCTATTGTACTTATTTTATAAAAATGATCATATGTAAAAGTCATGGAGGAATCTAGAAAGATTCTATAGGAATAAAGGCTATAGAGTAATACAGATAGGTATATGAGTTTTCCGCAAACACCGGCCATTCAGTTCTGGCATTCATTGTCTTCTGGATTCAAGGGAGTGTCCGCCACGTGTTTCAGGACATGTTTCAATTAGATCTTCATCTAT
The DNA here is from genome assembly GCA_033576555.1 of Oophaga sylvatica. NCBI lineage: Eukaryota > Metazoa > Chordata > Amphibia > Anura > Dendrobatidae > Oophaga > Oophaga sylvatica. The sequence continues at coordinate 321,042,700 of JARQOD010000001.1, read as the reverse complement.
TAAAATAATCAATATTTAGTAGAAATATGGATACATCCTCTTAAATAATCTTGCTTTGTCAATATCTCAACATTAAAAGTGAATTGGCATTATACTCTTTATCTTTGAAAAATTGTCTAAGTCAAGGTTGATGTCCTTTATGGAAAAGCTCACATGTCCTTTCATACTAAAACAACATTGTTTCTTTGATGCAGATTGGAAAAAAAAGTTCATCTGATCTGTTGCAGGATACTAAAAAAGGCTTTTGTTTCAGAAATCTGATTCGGAATCAATATTGATTAGTAAGGACAGATGGGCTTTTACATAAGTAACATAATGTAGACCAGGCATGTAAAAAGCTGCAAAGTATTCACATCGAATACTGCAGTATGTGCGCAGGCCCAAAAAATATAGATTGGGGTACATTGTTGTATATGACAAGTCAGTATACATGGTATGATTTCCAACAAATTCTAAAACATTCTTAAGAAATAATGTCTTACTGCTGCACAATTTAAAGGGCACCTTTGAATAAAGACTTAATTATGGGAACGCACTAAAGCTAACTGGTTCCTGGTTATTCTGTATTATGAAGCAGTGGGCACATCGTTTGCCTACAAATTTGGCTTAAAGGGAATCTGTCACCCTAAATTGGCGGGATATTTAAATGATGGCAGTCAGGTCAGATGGGCGGTGTTTTGGGTACTTGCCTTAACATGTTGTTCGCCGCTGTCTCCATTATTTCTGGGAATTGTAGTCGTTGTCCTCCATATAACGCGCCTGCACATTGCAATCTGCAGGCAAAGCATACTGCGCGTGCGCAATTCAAGATTGCAATGTGCAGGTACGTTATATGGAGGGCAACGACTACAATTCCCAGAAATAATGGAGACAGCGGCGAACAACATGTTAAGGCAAGTACCCAAAACACCGCCCATCTGACCTGACTGCCATCATTTAAATATCCCGCCAATTTAGGGTGACAGATTCCCTTTAAAAAGAACATGTCATCAGGTATAAAAATTATAATTTTTGTTTTTTATTGTATTCACGCTGCTCCCCTAAGTAGTTTGTTTTGTTTATTTGATTCTATTTTTTATGGTTCTTAATAAGGGGCGTTTCTCACAGGGTAATAATATAGAGTAGCCTAAAAACACTCCTCAGGAGAATCCTGTGAGTGAGCCACTCCCCCTTGGCATTACATGAGATGTTATGCAACTACGCGTTCCATTTTTTTTCTTTTGAATTTGTCAAGATGTGGTCACATGTGTATGCCTTATTTAGAATGCAGTTTCTTGGCTGATGGCAACTAATGGGACATGCATCATAAATCTTAATGAACGCGAGACCTGTGTAATCTCTGGATGCCCTCTGCCACTGGTTTGCTAAGTGTTCATTGTCAACAAAAATTATTTTTCTATCTACTGGCTAACACGGTACGAAGATACACATCTTTCCATTGTCAACAAAGCATTTTTCGTCTCTGCCTCCCTTCTGTTACACGTTTTTAGACTTTAATTAGTTTTGCTCCCTTATGATTTAGTAGCTGTTTCCTTGTAGACAGCTGGCTGTCTGTTCTGAAGACAACATGATATCTGATATGGTATTTAAAGAGTTAACTCCAGGTCAATTAATGTGCTAGGCGATAAGTGACTATGTGTATGTCATAAGAGTGCAAGTCATCTGGGATTTTTTTTATGTTTTTACATTGTGTCGCTAGGTTTTGTCATTTGTAAGTCATGCCCAAATATATGGGAATCTGAAAAATTGGGTTTATTGTATATTTATATTACTTTATGCTTTTTTGCATATGACTGTAGTCTTTCAAAACATATTGTAGTCTACCTGTCTGACTGCTTTGCTTAATTGTGTCCAGTATAGGTTAAGATCTCCAGTAATTATCTTGATGCTCCACATTTAGATTTAGATGGGTCGGCACAATGAGTGGTTTCATGTTATTCCAATAATGACAGGGTAGCTGCTGGGCCCATGGCTGTCATTCTAAGCGGGGTTAGTCCAGATAAGCCACAGCATCATTTACTAGCCACAATTATGTCACCTTTGTTATTCCAACCTATTGTATTGTGGGGATTATCATACCTTGATTTCTATATAAATTGTCTCTAACATATCAAAATAATACTGGATGAAGTGCTTGTGGGAGAACATGAATTTGGGTCATCATTAGTGTTGAGCGATACTGCTCGATATCTAAAAATATCGTATCAAAATGGTATCGCCGATATCACTAAATATCGTCGATATCCGATTCTGATACCGGAAGTCCCATGTAAGTCTATGGGAACAAAATATCGCAACAAAAAAAAACCTTTCTTTCGTTGTAAACACAAAATATACACACATAGAATACATATATATATATATACATGTCATTGGGACATATATATATATATACATATATTTATAGTTTATACACTTCTACATAGTAAAATAGACTCTGATTCAATTGCCGGGTAAAGCCGTGACATACCCCATAGAAGTCGACGGGCTCGGTGCCGAGTACCCCCAAAACCTCTGGCTCTGTGCGACTCAACTTGGGCGTCACAACAGGATTCTGTAGCTCGCTATAAGCGAGTCCTGTGTGCCTGAATTGAACTGGTTTTGTGCTTGAGAATTGCTAAAATCATCAGAGAATGTATTTGCCATTTTTCAGCCATATCTGCGTCACGATGAGGCACTGGTGAAGAAGAAGGGCGTGCTCTTCGTGGGTGTACACTCACTCAGTGGGGCGAAAACGATGGCCGACCACTGTAAATGGTACTGCAATGTAACATCGTGCCCCACAGCTCTTCAGTTCCGCCTCCTCATCCTCCTCAGTGTGTGGAAACTAACACGAAGGTCCCGCCTCCCTACAAAAGAGGGGCCCTCTCCAGATGCTAATGACACATGTGACTTGGCAGAGATGGCTAATGGACACGAGCAGAAGTGTGAAGGGATGGAGCAGTCAGAGCTCTCCCCCCACGGAAGCGACCCGATCGCCACGGAACCACCGTTGGGCACCCGGCCTGGAAACCCTCCTACGCTGCAAGAAGCGGAGGATACCCTAAGAGGCCTGGCCCGGCACCGGGAGGAGGTCGCCAGGATGGAAGCCAGCTGGCGTGCCCTAAAACTAAACTTGGAGCGGCGCCAATCCCTCTTACCTGAAGTGTCTGTACCGGAAGGTGAGGCACCCGTTCTAGTAGAGGAGCCCTTGCAATGTGATCCGGTTGACGTTGTCGCAGTGGAGGCACCCTTCCTGGAAAAAACTCTGCACCGGCAGCACCCCAGATCCCGCTGTCTGCCCCCGTCGCTGAGACAGAAGAAGCGACACCTGTCCTCATGGAGGAGGCCACGCAGGCACCAGAGGTCTACCTGCCTGTACCGGAGCCCCGACTGTCATCTGTTCCAGAGCCGGCTGCTTCCTCCGCAGGTGAGCGCCGCCAGGACTGGGGGGCGCCAGGAGAGCTGCCGCAAACCGGACACTGTAAGCTGCAGTTTGATGGTGGAGACATGGAGCTGCTGGTGGAGGAGAATTTCAACCGGCGTCAGGAGGAAGAGTGGAGATGTTGGGAGCGGGAAGCAGAGCGACAAAGGGAGCAGCGAGAAACCCAAAAGCTTCGCCAACGTCAGCTGGAGAAGGACCGGGCAGATAAGGACCGGATGAGAAAAGATAAAGGAACCCTGTGGGAGCCGCGGCATAAGGGTGCAGTACGGAGCTTTAAATTGAAAGGTGGTTGGGGCTTCATCCAGGAGCCTGGACTTTATTTAGAAGTCTTTGTGACCCGGCGGGACGTGGAGACTCACCTCCCAGAAGGACACCCGGGAGGGACCTGTTGCCAGGAGACTTGGTGACTTACACCCGACACTGGGGTTACAATGGATGGTACGCCCTAAATGTTACCAGGTGCGACCCCTACTCCCCAGAGTGTCAGGAACCTGTGAGACCCTCGGAGCCTTCAGCCTCCCACATACAGGCCTCTGCAAAAGTGCCCACCCCACGCCGTAAATCTCCCCAGCCTCCCTCAGTGGTCTCCTCAGCAGCCCCAGCTATGGACATGATAAGTATAGCTGGCCCGTACCCGGCGCCTGTTAGGCCCCCTGGGGCTCGTTCAGTCCGGGACATAGGGTTCCAGACCCGGAGGGAGATGAAAGAGGTGGCCACACAGACCCAGATAGCGGGTCACGACTTGACTGTACAGGCCACACGACGTCATCAGGTCCTGGTGGTCCTTGGTGCCTCGGATGTTTGGCAAGCATCAGAAGAGTACCAGGTGGTACCTGGAACACCCCTGCCAAAGAATTAGAAATAACCCGGACAGGGTCCCTGTATGTAAATAGTTAAATTGTTGATGTACTCGGACGGGTGAATGTTCATAAAAAAATTTTTAATTTAATAAAAAAAAAACAACACAGTTTTCATTACTTTTATTACAGTCTCATCCTGCGACGCCATCGATCTCCTGTAAAAAAATGAAAAAAAAAAAGTATACCACCTGACCGACGCAGTCCATAGTAACGAGTGTCCCACGACGATCCAGCTCTGCTACATCAGAATGACAGGCAGAGCCTGTCATCCCGGCGCAGCACAGCTGATTACCTGCTTCCCCGGCGGTGACGTCATCGGACTGGTTTACGGCCGGGATTACCCTGCAGTCACTGCAGTTATCGCGAAAAAACTGCATGTGACCGCCAGGGAGAAGATAATGGCGGCCATCAAGCAGTCCAGGACGTGACCGCCGGAGATCTTCTGCCAGGTAAGTTCCGCTGACTCCTGACAGACCCGACCGACGGACACTCACAGTGACAGTGACAAATCCGATTCCGGTATTCGATATGACGAAAATATCGGTATTCGGAATCGAAAGGCCGATACAGCTAATATCGGCCGATACCCGATATTTGCAGTATCGTATCGCTCAACACTAGTCATCATCAAATCCAAAATTTGGGGGTATAAGAGCTCAAAAGAACCCACACTGTAGTATGTTGATTTCATCATGAGTCGTGACACATACTATTTCTAATCACTACACACCAAGTCTACTAATTTTAGTATTATGCTTAAGTATTTTTATAGGCTAATAGGATTCGAAAATAATTTTGGCCCAGAAAATAAATTATTTAACATTTCCTGCAAACTGTTTTTAACAATTGAATGCTACTATTTCCCTGCCAAGCTAAAATTAATTTGCTTAGTTATATATAGCCAAAAAAATGATAGAGAAACAATAGATGTTAAATCCAAATGGCCAGTGTTAGTGGAACATAAGGGATGAATGAAAAAAGTGTTTCTGTTTATGAAAATGATTTCCATGTATGATGATAATAATAGTATTTATTATCTCTATAGCTACTTATATTATATCATAGATAATAATATAGATACTAATGGAAATCAAATAATGCTGAACTAACAAATACCTATACATTTCAGTTACACACACACTGATATGTAATAGCATGTAAGTTTACTCACTGGCTCGACAATGGTTGCTGAAAATCACCATGATCTTCAGAGCTTGGCCCCATGGACAGCTAAAGATTTTCTGTGGGATTCACCAAGTGCTGTCCTATTATATAAATTCAAGGTTAATGCACACATAATAGATGATAGCATATTTAAAAATATATATTATTTGTCTTCATTTTTTGATATTCGTATGAGTTATAATTATTGCTGTTATTATTATTAGTAGTATTATTATTGTAGACAGGCCCTTTCATTGCTTAATGTTCTTGTGATTTTCATACCACACTGCTTCTATCCCCAAAGAATTGTGGCTGAGTATTATTAGATGGTTGCCTCTGCGATTGGAGAGAGGCTTTATAACCCTTTATTGTGTTGTAAAAATAAGATTTTGGTTTATTTTGTGATCTATTAGCTGCAATATGTGACGTTTGATACTAAGAATAAAACTCTCAGATAAAACTCTCTTGGTAAATCCTGGATGTGGTAACCTTTACATGCATTTTGCTCAGTCCTGGACATTATCTATTGTAATGTTAATGCTGATAGTGTAGCCACACTGGTGACTTAAAACAGTTTTCCAGGCTTAAGATATTGATGATCTATTCATTGCGCATAGGTCATCAATATTAGATTGATGGGTTCAAATACCCAGGAAATCCACCAATCAGCTATTTTCAGCTCTGACACTCTGACCGGTCTATAGACGCTGTGTAGAGCCAGAAAAGAAGATCCCCGTTAACTGTGTAGTGGCAGCTCCCTGGTACTGCAGATCACTTCCTGTTCAGTTCAATAGGAGGAAATACATTATAATTGGAAATAGTATGTTGGTCTGGGTAGACAATTAATGCTGTTTTTCAGAAACAAGAATAATTTAGACTCCAGATAGTTCTAGCTTTCTAGCTTTCAGAACCAGAGTTCTGGTAAATATTTAGAAGGCTGCAACATCAAGAATTGTCACTTGTACCGTAGATGTGAGAGCTATAGGGTTATACCCCTATGATGATCAGTAATTATATGGTCCAGTAAGTGAAGTGCACGTACACATTATATATATTCATTTTTGATGACATGGTCGCTTACATATTGCCATTCATGCATAGTTTATTTTTCTGCACATAAGCTGCCAGCCAACTATTGCAATTGAAAAATGATCTGATAAGTTGTGTACTGATTATTGAAATATTGTACATTTTGATTCCAAGGGAATTGAAAGGCATGATAGTTACTAGGCAGAGACATCATAAATTGTAATCCGGCTGAGAAATCGGCTACCTGCCTGTCTGCAGACAATGAAGCCCTTCTAGATATATTCATTAGTCAAACGTCAGTGAGTGTTATACTAGAGGAAATACTTTGTTAAGATACAAAGGTCCTTTGGGGGATTTCCTGTTATCAATAATCTTTTTGCTTTAATGCCCTGCTAATTGAATTAATTCTTTTTTTTCTGAATGTACACCTCTCATCCAGTCAGCATTATGCACACCATATTGGCATTATAGCTCTAGCCAGTTTGCCAATATTTAAGTGTGCATGAAATATACTTTACCCATGGAAGCTGTTATATTTGGCAGCTTCTCTTATTTCAGACTTGCTTTTCTAGTATGTTCCCTGTTAAGGCAAGCTGAAAGTAAAGTCACTCATTTCCAGTGCACATTAACTTGAACAATCTTGTTCCTATGATTGATGTTTCTCAATGATCAATTATTCTGGCTGAGGGTTAATCTGCTTATTATTTCCAAAGCTTTCCACTGTTTCCATTGCCTCTTACCTTTCTTGTGTGGTATTTTATTTCATAGGGTGCTGTAAATATTTATTTTCACATTAATGGGGTTGTCTCATTAGAGATGACAACTCTCAAAATGAGGATGTTGGGGTGATTAGCTGATCACCCTGGAACTAGCTCACTGCAGTCATTTGAGTATGCCATGGGAAGCTCTGGCCAGCTATCTAAGCATTCCATGCCATTCATGAATGGTAGCTTGTCATCCAAAGTAGCCCTATAATCTTCCATAAAAATGGGGTACAAAGAGGAAGACTCTCTCTATGATGGTCATATGCGCTACAATGGCATATAGACAAGGGATGTGTTTTTGAGGCAATCCTTATAAATTGATACAGGACTTTAACCCCTTGAGAAGCCTCATGAATAGAGATGAGCAAATCAATTTGTAGGATTCTGGTCCAGCGTCCATATTCATGGTTCAGAAGCCGTTAGTAGGGAGCACCCCCAAACTATTTACTACCTGTCAGCAACAGCAGCAATTTTTTCTAATTAGTAGGAAGGTTCTACGTCACACCACAATGGTAAAATTATGCCAGGCACACAAATTAGAAGAGGTACTGAGGCTTCCAGCAGGTGGTAGGAGGTTCAAAGATCTGGTCACATAATACTGGTATGGCCACTAGAACAAGGCTCCTGCAAATCGATTTGCTTATATCTACTTATGCAAGTGAAAGAAGATCAAAATATGTCACGGCTTTTTATCCATGTGTTCTTGCTATGACTGTCTATCTGTGTACAATATGTAGTGAGATACACAAATTAACTCTTATAAGCAGCTATGTCCTACTTTTAGCAGATGAATCCTTTTAAAGCAGCTGTGTCTTCCTCTGTTATCTAGGCCGCATAATATTCATACTTCTTAGTATGTGTTTGATTAATAGGAATATTATGTATGAAGTAAAGTTCAGGCTCTTGGCAGGAAATATTTTACTTATATGCATTTCACTATTTCATTGCCTTTTGGGATACATTGATAAAATTCACAATAACTGTATGGATCACACATCCAATTCTAGGGCCTGTGCACACATTGCAAATTATTTTTTTCTGCGCAGATTTGTCACAAAACCTGAAGGATTCTTGATGCCAGCAAAGAATCCTGAAGTCTTACGCACATGTTATTTATTTTTGACTTTCAGATTTGGTGCGGATTTAAATCTGCAGAATATCATTTCTTTCCATGTGTTTGCTGCAGATTTCACAGATTTTACTAAGGGATGTAGGAAAAGTCTGCACCAAAAACGCATAAAAAATGCAGCAAAAACGTGCCTGTTTTATGCAGCTTTTTTCCTGCCAAGAGATGCAAAAATGGTGCAGAAATTTCTGCACCAAATACTTAATGTTTGCATAACCCATACATTGATCTTTAATAGCAAAGAGATATTTGGAGAACTGAACATGAATTAAATTTTGATTAGGAATCTGTATCAGGCCACTGCCATGGACCTTTTAGTGTGACCCTACTATATTGTGTAGTACTGTACAGTGACCATTGCTGCCATGCTACACTAGCAAAGGGAGCAACACAGATGCCTTAAAGTATCCATGCTGCCAGGCAAAAAAAAACTAGACCATTGGGTTATATCACCTCACAATAACACCACAACAATGGCCTTCACAAAAAAATCATGTCATTGGGTCTCAGGTAACATTGACTAGCGCATCTACAAATTGTCAAAACAGGTAAATTGATAGGACCGCCTGCACATCTGACATTTACGATTGAGATGATGTATAGCATTATCTGCCCCCCAAGTCGAAATCTAACAGCAAAGAAAACCTCACTAGATTTTGCATGGCTGAGGTAAAATGAAAGTAAAACATGTAATGCTGAGGGAAATAATTTGTTTTTCTTATGATATACCGTATATACAGTTAGGTCCATAAATATTTGGACAGATACAGCATTTATCTAATTTTGGTTCTAGACATTACCACAATGAATTTGAAACAAAACAAATCAGATGCAGTTGAAGTTCAGACTTTCAGCTTTCATTTGAGGGTATCCACATTAAAATTGGATGAAGGGTTTAGGAGTTTCAGCTCCTTAACATGTGCCACCCTGTTTTTAAAGGGCCCAAAAGTAATTGGACAATTGACTCCAAGGCTATTTCATGGACAGGTGTGGGCAATCCCTTCATTATATCATTCTCAATTAAGCAGATAAAAGGGCTGGTGTTGATTTGAGGTGTGGTGTTTGCATTTGGAAGGTTTAGCTGTGAAGGAAACATGCGGTCAAAGGAGCTCTCCATGCAGGTGAAACAAGCTATCCTTAAGCTGCAAAAAACAGAAAAAACCCATCCGAGAAATTGCTACAACTTTAGGAGTGGCAAAATCTACAGTTTGGTACATTCTGAGAAAGAAAGAAAGCACTGGTGAACTCATCAATGCAAAAAGACCTGGGCGCCCACGGAAGACAACAGTGGTGGATGATCGCAGAATACTCTCCATGGTGAAGAGAAACCCCTTCACAACAGCCAACCAAGTGAACAACACTCTCCAGGAGGTAGGCGTATCAATATCCAAATCTACCATAAAGAGAAGACTGCATGAAATTAAATACAGAGGGTTCACTGCACGGTGCAAGCCACTCATAAGAATCAAGAATAAAAAGGCTAGGCTGCACTTTGCTAAAAAACATCTAAAAAAGCCAGCACAGTTCTGGAAGAACATTCTTTGGACAGATGAAACCAAGATCAACCTCTACTAGAATGATGGAAAGAGAAAAGTATGGCGAAGGCGTGGTACAGCTCATGATCCAAAGCATACCACATCATCTGTAAAACATGGCGGAAGCAGTGTGATGGCTTGGGCATGCATGGCTGCCAGTGGCACTGGGTCACTAGTGTTTATTGATGATGTTACACAGGACAGAAACAGCCGAATGAATTCTGAGGTATTCAGAGCCATACTGTGTGCTCAGATCCAGCCAAATGCAGCCAAACTGATTGGTCGTCGTTTCATACTACAGATGGACAATGACCCAAAACATAAAGCCAAAGCAACCCAGGAGTTTATTAAAGCAAAGAAGTGGAATATTCTTGAATGGCCAAGTCAGTCACCTGATCTCAACCCAATTGAACATGCATTTCACTTGTTAAAGACTAAACTTCAGACAGAAAGGCCCACAAACAAACAACAACTGAAAACCACCGCGGTGAAGGCCTGGCAGAGCATCAAAAAGAAGGAAACACAGTGTCTGGTGATGTCCATGAGTTCAAGACTTCAGGCAGTCATTGCTAACAAAGGGTTTTCAACCAAGTACTAGAAATGAACATTTTATTTACAATTATTTAATCTGTCCAATTACTTTTGGTCCCTTTAAAAACAGGGTGGCACATGTTAAGGAGCTGAAACTCCTAAACCCTTCATCCAATTTTAATGTGGATACCCTCAAATGAAAGCTGAAAGTCTGAACTTCAACTGCATCTGATTTGTTTTGTTTCAAATTCATTGTGGTAATGTCTAGAACCAAAATTAGATAAATGTTGTCTCTGTCCAAATATTTATGGACCTAACTGTACTCGAGTATAAGCCGACCCGAGTATAAGCCGAGGCCCAAAATTTTGCCACAAAAACTGGGAAAACTTATTGACTCGAGTATAAGCCTAGGGTGGGAACTGCAGCAGCTACTGGTAAATTTCAAAAATAAAAATAGATACCAATAAAAGTAAAATTAATTGAGACATCAGTAGGTTAAATGTTTTTGAATATCCATATTGAATCAAGAGCCCCATATAATGCTCCATACAGTTCATGATGGGCCCCAAAAGATGCTCCATACAAAATACGCCCCATATAATGCTCCATAAAGTTCATGATGGGCCCCATAAGATTCTCCATAAAGTTCATGATGGGCCCCATAAGATGCTCCATACAAAAAATATGCCCCATATAATGCTGCATAAAGGTTAATAATGGCCCTATAAGATGCTCCAAAGAATAATATGCCCCATATGCTGCTTCATAAAGGTTGATGGCCCCATAAGATGCTGCATAGATATATATGCTTCATATCCTGCTGCTGCTGTGATTAAAAAAAAAAATGACATACTCACCTCTCGGCGCTGGGGACCAGGTACTGGTGTCCAGAGCAGGTGGGGACACCGGCGCACTATGGGGGCCAGGTGTCGGTGTTGCCACTGGCTCAGGGCCCCGACACCTGCGATATTCACCTGTCTCCGTTCCACCGCCGCTCTCCACTGTGTCTTCCGTCTCTCTGCAGAGACTGTTCAGGCAGAGGGCGTGCACTAACCACGTCATCGCGCCCTCTAACCTGAACGTCACAGCCAGAGGATGCGGAAGACAGAGTGGCGTGCAGTGGTGGAACGGGGACAGGTGAATGTAGCATGACTCCCCCCATCCTCCTCACGCCCTCCTGGCGCGGTCTCTGCACCTCTTGTTTCTCCTATAGTCTCCGCCGCCGGCAGCTCCTTCCAGCGTTCAGCGGTCACGTGGTAACGCTCATTAAAGTAATGAATATGCGCTCCACACCTATGGGAGTGGAGACACGTGCATATTCATTACTTTAATGAGCGGTACCACTTGACCGCTGAACACAGGAAGAGCTGTGGTGCCTGGAGACCATCTGAGAAGCAGGGAAGTGCAGAGACCGTGCCAAGAGGGGGTGAGCATGATGTGACAGCCACCGGCTCCTGCGCTTCCCCTCCCCCGCTTACCCGCTGGGACAATGACTCGAGTATAAGCCAAGAGGGGCACTTTCAGCTTAAAAAAAAATGGGCTGAAAATCTTGGCTTATACTCAAGTATATACGGTACTGTATTTTTGAGAAAAGTCTCATAAATTCACCCCCTGCCACCTGAGTTCTTGCATTTTTCTCCTTTTTGCATCTTACATAATAAAAAAGTTAGAATTATTTTTTTTTTGCTGTAAAATAGTGACCAGATAGGGTTTTAAATGATTTGGAGCAAATGTTTTGTTAAAGACGTTGTCCCCTTCCAGAAAATCCTGGTCCACGGGTCCACCGCTAATTCTCCTTTGCTGAGGATTTTGCACATATAGTCAAAGATTGTGGCACCTTTATGTATGATTGGATATAATGTTTGGTTTTATTAGATGCCATTGTACTTTTGCCTCAGGGATAACAGAATATCACAGCGAGTTAGGAGACGTCATGTCAGATTACCGCAATCTTAACCAATGGGACATTTTAAGACTCCATGTTCTGAGGAGATTGAGCAATTTATTTTCCCCATACCAGCAAATTAAAGTGTTTTTAACCAGTCAAAAAAGAATAATTTGCAGTCACTCTATGTAACCGCAGATTGTCAAATCGTGACAGTGCATGATTGTCATGATTCCCCAGTACTCCCATTGTGGGTGGGTGATCATGTATGCATGTATTCAGTTTTTCTATTCTGGCTTCTCTCAAATTAGTTGTATCGAGAGAACCCAGTTGAGACTAGTGGACACATTGGCACATGACCACAAGTATGCAAATCACATATGTGACTAAACAAAGAATGCAAGTACAATCATGACAGTGTATACAATGCATACTGTCACGATTTGACAGTCCAGACTTTTCTTTCTTAAAGGGAATCTCTCAGTAGAATCAACTCTCCTAAGCCATCTATATGGAAATATAGATCATAGGAAGTTGAATAAAATAATACTTTAATATCTACAACATAATGCCTTATTCCAGAGAAATCCATGTTTTTCTCAGCTGTATATGAGCTGATAAGATATTTGGACAGAACACTGATTTCCCTGAGAATCTGACTCCAAAGCTTATTTTAAATGAAAAGGGGAGTTAACAAAGTGAGAAATTTAGATAAGGAGACAGACTTTTAGTTATTACATGTCTCACTCTGGTAACACCTCCTTTTGTTTACTATAAGCTCTAGAGGTGGATTCTCAGGGAGATCTACATCCAGCCCATAGATCTTAACAGCTCATTTCCATATTAAGAAAAATACTCTGGAATAACACATCAGATTGCAGATGTCAAGGTGTCATTTTACTCAACTTTCTATAAGCTGCATGCCCATATAGATGGTTTTGGAAGGCTGACCATACTGACAGATTCCCTTTAATCCGAAAACCCCTTTTAAAGTATCTTTATATTTTAGAAAATGACTTAAAGGGGTGTCCCAAATTTTTCTCAATAATGCCAACCACTACATTAATACAACATTTCATATATAGCCATATATGGCTAGTTCTGAAGCTATATTTGAGTTTTATACACATGTGCAGTGTAGTTAACTCTATGTAAGCTTCTTGAACAGCAGCTGCACATTGTCTCTGCTATTTTGCTGCAATGTCTGCAATCTAGGATGTTAAGCTCACAGACCATTATCTGGACTGGTTACATTTCCATACACTTCCAAATTGAATATGTACAGGCTGCATCCTTAGGTTGTAAATTTGGAAAAATGGCATTCCTGGAACATAGGTGCTTGTAGAGGGTCCCTCCCCATGAATATAGCAATATAGAACCCCATATATAGTGATATAGATAAATCCATTATAAAGAGATAAACCAAAAAGCACGTTGGCTCAGTGGTTTAGCACTGTTGCTTTGCAGCGCTAAGTTCCTGGGTTCAAATTCCACCAAGGACAACATCTACAAGGAGTTTGTATGTTCTCCCCATGTTTGTGTGGCTTTCTTCTGGGTTCTCCGGTTTCCTCCCACACTCCCAATGACATACTGATAGGGAATCTAGATTGTGAGCCCCAATGGGGACAATGATGATAATGTGTGTAAAGTGCTGTGGAATTAATGGCGCTATATAAGTGAGGCTATATATAAAGAGGAGAAGCTGCAATATGTATATTGGTAATTGGCACAAAATTGTGTTCCAAACAAATTTCTAAAGAGCAAGATAAAGCGCACAACCCCTTTTAACTACCATAAATATGTAAGCAAAAGTCTTAGCCATGACAAGTAAGGAAAAGGAAACGGAATAGATTCTCTTCTAGTCTGTTACTTGCAGCTAAACAGATCTATCAAGAAGGAAATATGCTGTTGTTAGGCAACTGACGTAACTTATTTCCCCACAGACCAATATAATGTTCATATAGCGGTTCCAGCCAGTGGTTCATGTCAAACAAGCTCACAGGCTCCTGGGAAGGATCAAGTTTTCCTCATAAAGAAAAATATATGGGATAGTTCTGCTGATTATTGTAAGACAAATTAATTCACCAAACCCCCTCTCAGTGTCCAAAATTGCCCTTCAAACACAGTACCGTGGTACAGCGCATTGTCGTATAGCTTGTAACATTCGCCACAATATAGCACTTCATTCATCTAAACATTCAATTAGATTAGTAGACACTGTAAGGAAAGCATTCTGTCCATATATCTAGGTGATGTCCTTGATAACATGCGACAAACCTAAATATAGCTGGTAAATAAAAGAACAAAACAGAAACCAATGTTTCTTCCATTTCTCCTTGGTTGTAATACAGGAGGTCAATAAGATGCTGTCAAGTTTCTTTAATATCTAGAGATTTATAATGTCTGTGCTGACTCATCACTTAACAACAGACAAAGCTCGAATACCTGATGTGCAAACCAAAATAAAAGAGCTTCTGAGAATGTGGGCAACTGATAGTAATACAATTATAAAAAAATAATTACTAGATGTAGGGACACAGAGATGAATCTTTCCAGCAGAAATTCTGCCCTTACATATTACAGTGGTCATTTTCATGTGTTTTCAATAAACTTTTATATTGCCATTCCTTAAGCAAAGCCTTCTTTTCACATTTATTTAATTATGGGAGATGTTTAGTGAAGTGTAGTTAGTTTACTATGGCCTTTGGCAGGTCATCATACTCTGTTTCTGAAAGCCCACTGTTCTCTGCGTTCTATCCTAATCAGGATTATAGCTGGTCCGGTTCCCTTAACTCTCTACCTGCTGTATTAAATGACAGTATAGTGTACAGTTGTGACCACATGTTTTGAGAATGACCCAATCTTTGGGTTTTTCAAAATTTGGAGCTACGGTGCTTTTATATCTTTTAAGATAAGTATTTTTGACGCATGTAAAAAATGGTAACGGTGTCATCATTGTTTTGCATCTGTGTGTCATCACTGTTTCATCATTGTGTCATCAGTGTTTTCCACTTATGGATAACTAAATGAACTACAAAACTTTTGCTATTTTTCGCAATGTTGAATATGTACAGCACACCAAAGGAACGACTCATAGACTTGTATTTAAATCTGTGATACCGGAAAAAATTGAACATGTCTTTGTGAGTTTTGCACAGACACACAGTCCAAAAAAAAATACGGACATGTGAATAGCCCCACGGACTATTATGAGTACATACAGTACAGACCAAAAGTTTGGACACACCTTCTCATTTAAAGATTTTTCTGTATTTTCATGACTATGAAAATTGTACATTCACACTGAAGGCATCAAAACTATGAATTAACACATGTGGAATTATATGCTTAACAAAAAAGTGTGAAACAACTAAATATGTAGCCCCCTTTTGCTTTGATGACTGCTTTGTACACTCTTGGCAATCTCTTGATGAGCTTCAAGAGGTAGTCACCAGAAATGGTCTTCCAACAATCTTGAAGGAGTTCCCAGAGATGCTTAGCACTTGTTGGCCCTTTTGGCCCTTTTGCCTTCACTCTGCGGTCCAGCTCACCCCAAACCATCTTGATTGGGTTCAGGTCTGGTGACTGTGGAGGCCAGGTCATCTGGCGTAGCACCCCATCACTCTCCTTCTTGGTCAAATAGCCCTTACACAGCCTGGAGGTGTGTTTGGGGTCATTGTCCTGTTGAAAAATAAATGATGGTCCAACTAAACGCAAACCCTGATGGAATAGCATGCCTCTGCAAGATGCTGTGGTAGCCATGCTGCTTCAGTATGCCTTCAATTTTGAATAAATCCCCAACAGTGTCACCAGCAAAGCACCCCCACACCATCACACCTCCTCCTCCATGCTTCACGGTGGGAACCAGGCATGTAGAGTCCATCCGTTCATCTTTTCTGCGTCGCACAAAGACACGGTGGTTGGAACCAAAGATCTCAAATTTGGACTCATCAGGCGAAAGCACAGATTTCCACTGGTCTAATGTCCATTCCTTGCGTTCTTTAGCCAAAACAAGTCTCTTCTGCTTGTTGCCTGTCCTTAGCAGAGGTTTCCTAGCAGCTATTTTACCATGAAGGCCTGCTGCACAATGTCTCCTCTTAACATTTGTTGTAGAGATGTGTTTGCTGCTAGAACTCTGTGTGGCATTGACCTGGTCTCTAATCTGAGCCGCTGTAAACCTGTGATTTCTGAGGCTGGTGACTCGGATAAACTTATCCTAAGAAGCAGAGGTGACTCTTGGTCTTTCCTGGGACGATCCTCGTGTGAGCCAGTTTGTTTCTTTACTTAGCTGCTTTTTTCTTGCCATAATACAAATTATAAGTCTATTCAGTAGGACTATCAGCTGTGTATCCACCAGACTTCTGCACAACACAACTGATGGTCCCAACCCCATTTATAAGGCCAGAAATCCCATTAATTAAACCTGACAGGGCACACCTGTGAAGTGAAAACCATTTCCGGTGACTACCTCTTGAAGCTCATCATGATAATGCCAAGACTGTGCAAAGCAGTCATCAAAGCAAAAGGTGGCTACTTTGAAGAACCTAGAATATAAGACATAATTTCAGTTGTTACACACTTTTTTGTTAAGTATATAATTCCACACGTGTTAATTCATAGTTTTGAAGCCTTCAGTGTGAATTTACAATTTTCATAGTAATGAAAATACAGAAAAGTCTTTAAATGAGAAGGTGTGTCCAAACTTTTGGTCTGTACTGTATATCCATGAAAACATGGATAGAAGAAATATTTCCAAGAAGGACATCTGAATAAGGCCATAGATGTTTCTGTGGTTACTGAAGGCATTTCATAAGTTTTTAAACTTTTATTGTCAAATGCATCAAGTTTATGTAATGTGGTATTTACAGTGGTGACCCTTATTTTATGCCCTAATTTGCCCTGGCATATTGGATATAAACCTCTGGCCAAAACCTGACTGATGGCAGACCATTCTTCTCTTGGCATTTATCACAATTTCAGTGTTTATGTTTGCTCACCTTCTTTCTCAAATGGGATGTTTCCTGGCTATGGGACCAAAGTTTCAATGTTTTGTTCACCGAGCCACTTAGTTATCACTTTTACCTTGTGACATGTTCTTCATCATGCTGGAAAAAGCATTGTTCATCACCAAATTGCCCCTGGATTGCGGGGAGAAAGTACTCTTGGAGGATGTTTGGATACCATTCTTTTTTCATGACTGTGTTCATAGGTAAAATTGCAAGTGAGCCCACAATGCAACCCCACACATGAATGGTCTTAGGATACTTTACTGGGAGCAAGATAGAAGACTCATGGTAGCGCTCACCTTTTCTTCTCTGGACAAAGAGTTTGAAGGGGGCTTCATCAGAGAAAATAATTTTCTAGGAAGTACAGAAATTTGACTTGACTTAATTTGTCACCTTAAAGATTAAGTCCGATCTGCAGGCATCAGGGGAAGCTGAGCGGATTAGTGTATAGTTTTGAGAAAAAACAGTCAGTACAATCTGTCATTTAATCATTTAAACCTCTTCTCTTTCTGGGATTTACGGTCCAGTGCCCATTCCTATCAGTGACTGATAAGTGTACATACTAAGATATCTGTCAATCACTGATAGGACCGCCCACTGGACCCAAAATCCATGAAAGAGCAGAGGTTTAAAATGACTAAAACACATGTTATATATTTCCACTCTTTCTTAAATCTTAGCAGTAGGAAACCATGCCTATAAAAGAAAGGAAAAAGAAGAAATGTTTACCCTCAGAAGCCACCATTTGCACCATCACTGCTGCTCAGTCTTTGTACAAGTCACCTAACCCTGCAGCCAAACAGTGGCCTCAGCTGTCAGGTCATTAACGGTTGTGCTATCATGTCTTCTGGTCTGGCAGAGATGACCAGAGCAGGAGCACAGGAGCAGAGGATGGATTTGGGGTGCAACTATGCCTCCCTTTTTCATTTCTTTTGCAAGCATGCCTTCCTACTGCTAATGTTTAGAAAAATGCTAAACCCTTTGAATTAACTGCATATATGTATGTGTGTTTATATGCGGTTAGGGTAAAAAGGTATAGTACTTTCATATTTGTATATATGAAATATGTATGTACAGATATATATGTTTATATATAAATATGTATGTCCAGTATATACAGAATATAATATCTATACATTTACAAGGAATATTTCATGTTTCTGAAGCAGCTTCACTGGAGGTTTTGCATTAGTTTTTTCAGCGGGTCCACCACCAGTAACTTTTTTCAATTATTTAAGCTATAACTAGAGAGAATATTGAACATGTTACTTTTGCTAATCCTGAAGACATTAAAAGAAATAACAAAACACTGAACATGTGCATAGAAATGTCATTTTTATATTGCTGTGCATTGCTTTCACAGAGTTTTTGCGGTCCTTTATCACGTGCGTTCTAGGCAGAATCCATCTGAAAAACACTTCGGCCTTGATTGATCAAGACAAGCATCTTTCACACTGGTCTTGATGAGGGTGTAGAGTGCAAGGTGCTTGATTCATCAAGAGGCCTATCCAGCCCAAAGACTGGTGTAAGATTTATGTTGTTAGATATGCCACCGCTCTTTCTGAATTTGATGAGCAAAGGTTGCTCTTTCCGTCAAGCCCCTCTTCCAACTTTGTCAGAGCTGGGAAAAATGGCATGAAAACCCCAAAAGTTGCAAAATTTTGTGACTTTTCAAAGCTTTTTACACCAGTTTTGTGGAATAATAGGTTTGATGTATCATGGCCTATGTATGCACATACCCCAAAAGCAAAACTGCTTTTGTTGCCTGTAACAACCAATCACAGGCTCAGCACAGTTAACATTTTGCTAGACCACAATAAGAAATGAAAGCAGGACTGCTGTTTGTTGCTGTGTGCAGCAAATACAGTTACTATTTTAGTCGGTTTCATTTTTCTCTCCCAATGTCTTCCTCTTACCTCATTAGGCATTAAATAACCTGTGACATTACTATTATAAGAGAGGAAACAAATGCTGCACAGATGAAATTTCCTCCTCTGTGCTGATAATTATATCATCTTAAATGTTTACCTGTGCCATGAAAAATTTTATATGAGACGTCTAGTCACAGATTCCAAGAGCTTACAAAAACAAGATAATATCATGAGTCTTTAGGAAGCATTGACAAACAATAGAAAAGCAGTCTGATATCTTCTATTTTTAGTCATGCATGACTTGAAAACAATAAAAAAAAGGATATTCGATAAGATCTGTGTCTAGTATATTACTTTCAGTGCCTGCATTTCTGTCAGACTTCTACATTCCTATGTACTGATTGTGCCTTTTTATAGCCATGCGAGTAGGAATTGAAGTACACTATGTTTCCTTTTACTTTGTATGAATATATTTCTTCTAAATTTTCATTGGTCTTAACCAGAGGTGGGTAACCTTAGGCCCTCGGAACATTTACTGCCCACGATGACCTGTAATTCGGCCCCAGCCAGGTTACTGGGGACCACAGTGCTTGGGTCGGCAGCAGTGTTTTGATGGCCACCCGCTCATTAATTTCTTCTTGCTCTGTGAGCATGCTCAAGCAATGATCACTACTTATCGCCGAGACGTGTGCAATGAAAGATTATGTCCTGACACCAGTACCAACGTGAAGACTTACTTTGTGGGTGAAGTTAGCACGTAATTTGTATGGCACCTGAAGGATGGTATAAATATCCAAATGGCCCTTGGTGGAAAAAAGGTTCCCCACCCCTGGTCTAAATGGTTCCAGATCTTGGGAAAAGTGCTTAAAGAGGATATTGCTCCTATGTGTTACTTTCCTTTTTATTTAAGAAAACATTGGAAAGCTGCTCACTAGAGTTGAGCGATACTTTCCGATATCCAAAAGTATCGGAATCGGAATGGTATCGCCGATACACAAAAAATATCGGCGATACCCGATACCGATACCGGAAATACAATGTAAGTCTATGGGAACAAAATATCGGAATTAAAAAAAACCCATTCTAGCCTTGTAGGTTAATTGTACATGAAGGAAAACAACAAAGAGTAATGTACAATGTATTGGGGGAGGTTGAGGAGACATTAAAGGCATAGATGTTTAACCCAATCCAATGGAATAGCATTAATTTTTTTTTTTTAGGAAATACGTTCGGATTGACGAAGAAATTGACAATGTTGTTAACCTTTTTTCTATTTTGGCAAATATGTATGTTTCACAACTTCCATGCTCTTCACCTTTTTAACTTTTGACACACTTTCTCCTTCATAATCTTCAGCAGCATCATCTTTGTCATCAAATTATTCTTCATTTTCACCTTCTTTATCTTCTTCTAAAACTTCTTGCTTTTCATGTTTTTGTTAACATTACTCATATTGTTCTTTTTAAACTATTATTCTTCTTCATATTATAGTCCTTCATCTTCTTCATCATATTCTTATTTGTGACATAGATTCCTGTACTTGTAATCTGTAAAAGTATGATTTTTTCATCGTTCCGTTCTTGCTGCCACAAAAGATTTAAATTACAACAGTATTTGTCCGTGTTCAGTTTAGCCTGCAGCATCAGGCATTTACCAGGGGCACCACGAGGAGGAACGGACTCACCCCCATACACTGCTTAGTCTTCTTCTGCTTATAATTTAGAGCATATATTTTGCTCTTCATTTTGGTCTTATACTTCATGTTCTTCTGCCTTTAGATCTTCTGCTTATTGTTCTTGTGTCTCTTGTTCTGTATCTTGTATTTGTAGCACAACCTTGTACCAGCTGATGTTACTGGGACACGGTTACTAAGCAGGAGGTACCTGTGCTCCAAAGCACTACCAAGGACCAGCAGACGTTGCTGGAACTCGGATACCGAGATGGAGGCACCTAGGCCAAAGGCACTGCGGAGAACCAGTTGACGGTACTGGAACCCGGACGGGTAGCAGAAGGTACAAGAGCCAATGCAAGTAACGAGGACCAGCTGACTGTGCTGGAACACGGAGGGGCAGCAGAAGGAAAAGAGCCAATGGCACAACCGAGGACCAGCTGACGTTACTGGGACACGGTTACTAAGCAGGAGGTACCTGTGCTCCAAAGCACTACCAAGGACCAGCAGACGTTGCTGGAACTCGGATACCGAGATGGAGGCACCTAGGCCAAAGGCACTGCGGAGAACCAGTTGACGGTACTGGAACCCGGACGGGTAGCAGAAGGTACAAGAGCCAATGCAAGTAACGAGGACCAGCTGACTGTGCTGGAACCCGGAGGGGCAGCAGAATCAAAAGAGCCAATGGCACAACCGAGGACCAGCTGACGTTACTGGGACACGGTTACTAAGCAGGAGGTACCTGTGCTCCAAAGCACTACCAAGGACAAGCAGACATTGCAGGAACTCGGATACCGAGATGGAGGCACCTAGGCCAAAGGCACTGTGGAGAACCAGCTGACGGTACTGGAACTCGGACGGGTACCATAAGGCACCCATGAAAATGTAAGTTGACAGGCCGCAAGCCGTCTGCAGTTACCAAATCACACAGTCCTACAGTGGGTGCTTGTCCTATTTTCACAACGGAAAGAGCCTTTATTTACATATCCCACAGCACACATAGGAATCACCTAAACTGCAGGCACCATAGAGTCGGATAACCGGAATACAACATGACAGGACAACTTATTTGAGGCTAATTTACGTTGACACTGCCAGGAAACAGCTGTGGTGCTGTAACCAGGGTGGGCATGAGTCAGTACCCGTGCCAATTACTTCCGAGCAACAACTGGCGGTGTTGGAGCCCAGGGATGAGAGGAGGACAGGGTGGAGGCAGCATGACTTTTTGTCGTACACACAGCAGGGGAACAGCTGCCATTACTCAACCCCAGTAACACAGGAGCAAGTGTTGACTGTGCTAACAGCACTTACAGGCAACAACTGGCGGTGTTGGAGCCCAGGGTCCAATGCATCGACTTCAATTGTTTCCACCTCCTCTCAGGAACACAGCACTGTTGATCAACCATCTGTCTCTTCACCGCCTGCCAAATTGCCCAGTCAGTCAGAGAGTTCTGTACAGGAGCCAGCTGAGTCTCTGCTTCTGTTCTCAGAATCTGTTGGTTTGCAAACAGGGGCACAGCCAAGCAGCATTCTGGAATGTGAAGAAGAGGGAGTATGCAGTGATGCGCAACAGCTGTGTCTCTCTGAATCTGAAGAGGCGGGTGAGACAGTGCCGATGGTCAGCACACCGCAGAACGCATCTGATGATGATGAGACTCAGGTGCCAGTTTCTGTTGAGCATGGTGGTGGCCAGACCACCCAACAGCAGCAGGTGTTGGAAGAGGTTAGTGGAGATGATGAGGTCCAAGACCCAACATGGCGTGAGGAACAGGAAGGTGGTGGTAGCAGCTCTGAGGAAGCGATTGCCCCAACGGTACAAACAGGAGGGAGAGTTAGGCTGCATACTCTGTTGCCTGTAGCCTCCATTTTGGCACCTGTTCGGATTTCTCTTCCAAAAGTCTAAACGGACGCTCCCAGGACTTGCACTGCGTGGTCCTTTTTTCACACACTTGCAGATGATATTTGCTATGTCAAATGCAAGCTGTGTAATCAAAAAGTAAAAAGAGGTAAAGTGTCAGTAACCTCAATACCACAAATATGTGTAAACATGTGCGGAGAAAACACGTACTTGAGTTACAAAGACACACTGAAGATGTACAGTCTATAGAGAATCACTGCACAAGTTTAACTGCATATGTCATGGTTAAATTTGAAATTTTTATTGCACACTTGATGTGAAAAAAGAAAATAGCTATGAGACTACTGACTGACGTTTTGGGCAACGCAGTGGCCTTTATCAAATAGTCGCTGGAAGAGATAGAAAAATTTACAGTCAATGACAATGTATAATATATACAATATATACAATAAATACATGGGGTGAAGAATATATATACATAGGAATTAGGCAACATGTTAAACATTTGGGTGATACTGTAGAACACGGAGAATTATCCCTCTAGGGTATGCGGGTGGATAATGTAGTTTTTTGTTGATTTTTGGGAGTGTGTAGAAAACAGGGGTGATGGGGTATTGAATATTAAGGAATGTCATAGTCTTACAGTCTATGGTGATCAATTAAAGATGTTTTGTCAGGATACGATAAATTTTTTGACAGATGTAAAACGTAGGGTCACAATTGAGTTGTCTGTAGGTTAGGTTAACTGACAGTTGTCTATGAATTTCGGCAATAGATTGGGTCTTATTCATAATAACGATAGCACCCCCCTTATCTGCTGGTTTAATAATAATGTTGGGGTTATCTTTCAGAGATTTTATGGCTTGTTTATCTGTGGGTGTCAGGTTGTGGCGTATCGGGTGTAGGCCCAATCTCGGCAAACCATCCACGAGCACAGGCTCTGAATGCTGGCATTGCAAAACTCCTGTCCCTTGAAATGCTGTCATTCAGGCTGGTGGAGACTGACAGTTTACGGAACTTAATGGCATTGGCAGTCCCACAATACAATGTGCCAAGCTGATTTTATTTCAGCAGGCAAGCCGTCCCTGGTCTGTAAAAGCATGTTGTTGAGGTTAAAATTAAACATGCGCTACTAAACTCCGTCAGTAGCAATGTCCACCTGACCACCGCTGCGTGGACCAGTATCCATGGCCAGGGACGATACCTTTCCCTTACTGCCCATTGGGTCAATGTTGTGGAGCCGGGTACAGATCTTGCGAGTGGCGCTGTACGTGTTCAGGCAACTACAAGGATTGCGGGAATCAAGTCTGTACACATTGACTCCTCCTTCTCCATTTCCTCAGAAACATCGTTGCAGGAGCCGTCACGGTCTACCTCCACATGGACCCGTGAACGCTTAATAAGAATCTTTAGTTATATAGCGCCAACAGATTACGCAGCGCTTTACAGTTTAACAGTTTCAGAACACAAGTCATAACTAACAACGTTACCAATACAATAATGAAAGCAATATAATCCGCACATGCTCGTGAGAGCTTACAATTTACAAATATGTGGGGGAGATACAAAGTACAGGTGTTTATATACAATGGTGTATTTAGAATGATGGCCCAGCCATTTTGAGGGAGTGAGGGATGGATGGAGATAGTGAATGGGCTACACACACACACTTACACATAGAATGACTTTGATTAGTGAATGTGATAGGCCGCTATGAAGAAATGTGTTTAGAGTGAGCGCCCCAAAACATGCAAATTGTGGATAGTTCTAATTTCTTGGGGTACAGCATTCCACAGTATTGGCGCAGCGCGGGAGAAGTCTTGGATTCGGGAGAGATGTTCTTTAGGTGTAGGTGGCAATAGCGGGCAACAGATTGTATATGGGAGGTGAAGGAGAGATTGGTGTCAAACATAACACCCAGACAGCGAGTCTGTTGACCGATATGAGCACAGACGTGGCCAAACGTCAACAGGCCGTCCTGAAATTAATTTCCATGGGGAATCAAAGACACACAGCGCTGGAGCTCTGGAATGCCATAAAGCAAGAGAGCGACATGTGTATTTTGCCAGCGAATCTCCAGCCAGGCTTGGTAGTGTGTGACAATGGCCGAAATCTGGTGGCAGGTCTGGGCCTAGGCAACGTCACTCACATACCATGTCTGGCACATGTGCTAAACTTGGTCGTCCAGAGTTTTTTGAGGGACTATCCGGATCTTGATGCACTGCTGCACAAGGTCCGCCTACAGTGCGCTAACTTGCGACGTTCCACCATGGCGAGATCGCGCATTGCAGCTCTGCAATGCAGATTTTGCCTTCCTGAACATCGCATCATATGTGACGTACCCACCAGGTGGAATTCCACGTTACATATGTTGGAGCGGTTGTGTGAGCAGCAGCCAGCAGTAATGGAGTATCAGCTGCATCAGATGCAATCAACTCGCAATTTGCGCCGTTCACTTCACCACTACTGAGTGGGCCTCTATAATAATAATCTTTATTTATATAGTGCCAACAGATTCCGCAGCGCTGTACAGTTTAACAGTTTCAGAACACAAGTCATAAGTGACAACGTTAACAATACAATAATTAAAGCAATATAAGCCGCCCCTGCTCGTGAGACCTTACAATCTACAATGAGGAGGGGGAGCTACAAAGTACAGTTGTTTATATACAATGGTTTATTTACAATGATGGTCCAGCCATTTTCAGGGAGTGAGGGATGGATGGAGATAGTGAATGGGCTACACACACACACAGTTACACGTAGAATGACTTTGATTAGTGAATGTGATAGGCCGCTCTGAACAAATGTGTTTTGAGTGTGGAAGTAGGGCTGTTAATGGGGATGTTGAAGTCTCCAAGGATAAGGGTTGGTACTTCTGAGGACATGAAAGTGCGGCAGCCAGGCAGAGAAGTGGTCAAGGAACTGTGTGGGCGAGCCTGGGGTCCGATATATTACCGCTACTCTAAGGGAGAGGGGACGAAAGAGCCTGATGGTGTGTACCTAATAATTTTCAAAATCTTAATATAAAATTTACATGTTACATATTTACATCTAGTATAAAACATTTAACCATTAAGCCTACTTACAGAACAAGGAAGTGTAAAAAAACTTGTGCTTAAAAAAAAAGTGCAAATTAAATGTGAGAAGGGCAGTGTAACAAATAATTTAGGAAAAAGATAAACTAACATCAAGTGCTGTGTGCTGTGTAAGAGCCAGACACATTAACATGAAATCAGTCTGGAATAGCGGTGATTTTCTCCCCATAACCCGAGTAACATTCTGGGGAGAGGGGTGTAGAGTCAACGATCAGCAACTAGCTACGGTAGATCAAATACCTGAAAAAAAAAAAAAAAAAAAATGGTTATTTAACATTCATAAGATACATTTTATTTTATCAAAAAAAAATTAAATATTTAACATTCATAAGATACATTGTATTTAAAAAAAAAAAAAAAAATATTTAACATTCCTAAGATAAAAAATTTTTTTAAACATAAAAACTATAATACACAGCAGGATCTTTAGTAAAAACCAGACTTACCACTGTAACCTCTTAATCCTTGCAAGCTTCAACACAACGTTGACAAGGTACACAGCAGGGGTGGTCGGTCTCCTAGACAACGAGCAAACTCCTTCATGTTGAGAGAGGCCACCATCTCCTTAGCTTTCTGGTACTTTTCTGTGGGAATGAGCTTGTCTCCAACCAGCCAGGAATATTCATTGAATGGCACACCATGGTTTGGTATTAGCACCCAGTACCAAAAGTGAAGCCAACCACAGTTCCCATTTCTCATGAACTTTATTTGATATACTGGCTGGCCAAACATTAGTTTCTCACAAAGGAGCTGAAGACCCTGAGTGGCAGTAGGTGCAAGTCTCTCCAGCATGACCTGTTTGTTAGATATTTGCCGTCTACACCTAAAGAACATCTCTAGAATCCGCCCTTTTCTCACCATGGAAACAACAAAAACCCTCACTGTAGCATTGATCCACTCCCGCCTGGACTACTGCAATGCTCTATTACTTGGCCTCCCCATTACTCGACTATCCCCTCTCCAGTCCATCCTTAATGCAGCAGCCAGGGTCATCCATCTGGCTAATCGGTACTCGGACGCGTCCGCTCTTCGCCAGTCCTTACACTGGCTGCCCATTCATTATAGGATCCAATTCAAAGTACTGGTTCTCACCCACAAAGCTCTCCACAGTGCAGCACCCCCCTACATCTCCTCCCTCATTTCTATCTATCGGCCTAACCGACTGCTGCGCTCTGCAAATGACTTTCGACTAACCTCTGCAGTAATCCGTACCTCCCACTCCCGACTCCAAGACTTCTCCCGCGCTGCGCAAATCCTCTGGAATGCTCTACCACAAGAAATTATGACTATCCACAATTTGCCTGGTTTCAGGCGCTCCCTCAAAACACATTTGTTCAGAGTGGCCTATCACATGCAATAAGCAAAGTCGTTCTATGTTTAAGTGTGTATGTGGAGCCCATTCACTACCTCCATCCATGCCTCACTCCCTCAAGATGGCTGGACCATCATTGGAAATGCACCATTATATATACACACCTGTACTTTGTATCTCCCCCACCTCATTGTAGATTGTAAGCTCTCACGAGCAGGGTCGGCTTATTTGCTTTAATTATTGTATTGTTAACGTTGTTACCTATGACTTGTGTTTTGAAACTGTTAAAGTGTAAAGCGCTGCGGAATATGTTGGCGCTATATAAATAAAGATTATTATTATTATTATATCAGAGGGAGAAGAGCATTGGGCCTTGACAAGGTGCCCGATTGCATCTTAAGTCTTATTGAATGTTGGAGCCAGTCCACCGTACAAAAGCAGCCATAGAGTGTCCGGGTACCTGCTTGGATTTCGATCAAAATGAAGACTACTTTGATGTACATGTACACCAATTCGAGAAAAATGACAAGGATGAGGCAGTAAGACACGCTCAGCAGAGTACAAGCAGCATTGCTTGAAGAAGTAACTTGAGCGTGATCAAAATTGAATAAATTAAAATCTCAGACTACAGTGAACACAACTCTTAGCTGTGAAAGGGCTTTTTGTGTCCTTCTACAGTGTTTTCAACCAATGTATTGGATACGGATGGAAGCACGTCACACTATAATTTCAATTGAATGGAGCAGCAAGAATTACACTAAAGAAAAAAAAAAAAAGAGTGAGAGTGACATGTGCAGATGCCTACATACAGCGTTGTATGCCGAGCAAACTGCAGCGCGTCACCTGCACTCACACACACACCTTGCAGAGCTGTGAAAAAAACACTGCAAGGCAAAAGGAAGATGTACACAGCGGTTGGTAAAGTAGCCTGCCTAAAGCACAGCACACAAAATCGCAATCTCTAACTGTCCCTCAGAGTCAGCAGAGCAGCGTTCTGTCCCAAACTGAATTAACAGCACAGTGACGCTAAAATGGCGGCTTTATCCCACAACAATACCTTCCTTGTGTCACGGTTAGGGTAGCGTGTGTCTATTATATGAGTGTCTGTAAAATGTAACGTTACGCAGACTTATTCTGCATTTGGGACGCAAAAATAAGACAGCAGTAATCATTTACTGTATAAAACTCCACCTATGCGCAACAAAACAAGCACGTTCCCTCTTACGGTTCCTGCGCTGACATGTGAGTAGGGAGTTTGGAGACGTTCCTGAATTTATCCCAGGTATCCAAGCATATCAGGCCGATAGGAGAGCATTAAAACCACCCACGGTGGTGACTTAAATATGGTGAATCGAACCAGTGAAGAACTGTAGGTCGATGCGAATGAATGTGCGATCACATGACACACGTTTATAATAACCCTTGCTAGACACGAGTAACTTTGTAGACATTTGGACACACCTG
The DNA here is from genome assembly GCA_033576555.1 of Oophaga sylvatica. Taxonomy (NCBI): domain Eukaryota; kingdom Metazoa; phylum Chordata; class Amphibia; order Anura; family Dendrobatidae; genus Oophaga; species Oophaga sylvatica. The sequence goes on along the minus strand of JARQOD010000001.1, from coordinate 321,014,104 downwards.
AACCCAGATGGCAGTGAATATTCATTCTATTCGGCGCCACATGACTCTTGGTCCAGAATAGATTATATATTGCTAGCACAGGAGCTATTAAGGGGAGTGGAAGAGGCAGATGTGCACAGCGTAGCTATATATGACCACGCGCCCGTATCAGTGACCCTGCCAGATATGGTGCAGATGGGGCCAAACCAAACTTGGCGCTTCCCGACCTATTTGTTAATGGATGAGAAGTTTCGACATCATGTGAAGCAATGGTGTTTTTAATATGTAAGGGATAATGGAGATACTAGGGATAGGCCGAACTTTTATGGGCAGCAGGGAAGGGAGTAATGCGTGGGAAACTAATAGGTTATCAGACAACGCTAAAAAAGAAGATGGCGACAAACTACTCGCAGGCTAGCAGGATATTACGCGATAGGTACACGGCAAACAAGACAAGTTCATCAACACAGGTTAAAAATAGATGTAAGCAGGCTAAGGTTGACTTACACGTATGGGTATATCGACGAGAGAGAAGCAGTAATAACAATTATAGAGCCGATGTATATCGTTATGGTAGCAAATGAGGGAGACTATTAGCACGACTAGCGAAAGGAAATCACATTCGTCATCAACATATTACAGCGTTAACGAATAAACATGGGATCATGAACACAGACCCTCGAACCATAAACACCATTCTACAAGAATACTACTCAGACTTATATAAGGTGGAACATACGGATAGTGAGGAGGGTAACACCTTTGTAGATGGAATACGGTTACCATCCATCACAAACTATCAGCTTCTCCTTTTAAAAAAACAAATTGAGGTGACGGAAGTGACAGCGGCGATAAGTTACTTTAAATACGGGAAAGCTCCAGGATCTGACGGGTTTACAGCCAAATTATTAAAATTATTGAGTGAGGATATCCCGTCCACATTGGTACGCACCTTCAATCATATATTGGAGACAGGAGGGTTGCCCAGCCATTCAAACATGTCACACATGAAGTAGCTACTAAAACCAAACAAACCTTCACATCTGCCTGGATCCTATCGTACATTCTCACTCATTGACCATTATATCAAGATTTTGTCCAGGATAAATGGAAGATCTTTTGAGTAGCATTGTTCCTACGCTGATAGGGCGATCACAAGTGGCCTTTGTTAGCTACTTTGTTGGCTACTATCAGTCTCACTATGCATAACACATGTGTGCAGTGGGCAGTAATACCTTTGCCTTCGTGGAGTAGGAAAACCCCTCTCCTATCGAAGTGTTTAGTTGGGGAGATGGAAGATTTGACACCGGGACCTGAATTGTAATACTTAAATGTGACAGTGGACAAATTTGTTAAGGCGCAACTACGCGGCCCCTACGTTGATCTAGCCCGTGAAAATTTACTGGTTGTCAATGGGGAACCCCAACACCCCGGGCAGCTACAGTATTTAAACAATTAGAGCTGAACCAAGATTTGCTGTATCAGGTTTATAAAATACATGTTGAAATTTTTTAGCAATTGCTGCTACCGCAGTCATATCGGAGGTTGGTAATGGACTTAGCGCATGCGCATGTACTAGGGTGACATTTGTTGCCAAAAGAAAACCCTACACAGAATTATACAACGGTTTTTACTGGCTGGGGGTCTATCAAGAAGTTAAAACGGTATTGTAACTCTTGTCGCATGCGCCAGATACACAGTCCTCAGCCTCATTTTGTAAGTCCCTTGGTGCCATTAAAAATTTTAGAGGTCCAGTTTGAGAGAATACCCATGGATCTGGTGGAGCCGGTTAATAAATCAGCAAGGGTCATCAACAGGGGCAATAAAAGGGCACTGTGTGGGTCACCAGTTTTGAGCACACCCAGTTCAAAAGAGAATTCATTGTCCAGACTGATGCGTCAGAGGTAGGTCTGGGTGCCATGTTGTCTCAGGACTGGAGCTTAACGGGGAGGAGCATCCATTAGTTTCCTGAGTCGAAAACTTACTCCATCAAAAAACAAGACAGCATTGTAGAGAGAGAGTGCCTGGCGATAAGTGGGCACTGGAGTCGTTGCGCTACTATTTGTTGGGGATAACATTTTGTTTTGTAAATGATCATTCCCTGTGACTGGCAGTGTTGTAGCCCAGGAGTAGAGTTCAGGTGGTAGAAAGATGAACATAACAGGAGACTTGGAAAACGTTGGCAAACAGTTTATTTAATCTGAAAACGGACAGGCAAATTCAGGTGAGATCCATGCCTTGTTCATTTTCAGAAAAATAAGCCGGTCTACATTGTCTGAGGATAGTCGCATGCGACGGTCTGTTAGTACACCACCTCAGCACTAAAGACGCGCTCAGATAATACACTGGCAGCAGGGCAAGCCAGCACCTCCAAAGCATACCACACATCAAATACAATATAACAGTAATAATAATATTATCAATAAAAAATGAAATTGCACACACAGTACACAGACACAGCTCATATGTGTGTATGAGAGAGTGTTTCTGTGTGTAGTTCATGCCTCTAGCCTAGAAGATCAGTCTTGCTAAAATCTTTAACACTGACCCCTGTTCTGTTCTTAAAATGGGGATGCTGAACTGCTTCTCAGCCCCCTCATACACAATCATTATGTGGCACTGCTGGACTCAGTCAGAGGCATCAGATTGAACTAGGTGTCCTGAGTCATTCTCAATAGAACATTTTGTTCAGCAGTTCATCTAGTTCATTTAGTTCAGAGGTCACATGATGCATTTCCTATCAGCTCCTCACAGGATAGGGTGGAGAAAAACTGAACTAAATGAACTAATCTTTTTGAACTAATCTTTTCAGTTTAACTAGTTCATGGTGAAAATAATCACCAAAATTAACTAGATTTCCCATCACTATGGTGTACACCTTGGGGCGCTGTCAAAAAACTTCGCCACATTTGTAACATACAGCTCCTGCCCTGTGCAGAGGCGCTGCTTGTGCTCTCTCTTGTTGCAGAGGTGTCTACAATGCCTCGACGCACAGACTGCTTTGTAAAGCAGTAGCAGCAGCAGCGCTCTCGGCTGGAATGGAGAACATTATGGATTTCAACAGTGTGTCTTGGTCCTCCAACATTTTACGGTCCCGGTTCAACGGTGTGATGAGGCTTTGTAAGTTGTCCCAGTAGCGAGGGTCTAGGAGGGTGACACCCAATAATCTGACGTGGTGAGAATGTGGCCGAGCAG
>JARQOD010000001.1:320971268-321010830 GCA_033576555.1 Oophaga sylvatica | reverse complement strand
ACTTGAACTTTTATTTTAGCCATGTAAATTGATGAAATATGTTTTCAATATACATTAGATACAAAAAACATATTTATCTAAATTATTTATAGGTTGAAAGGAAGGCATAAGGAATGATAATATTGTTTTACCATATCTGTAACATTTAGTAGCCATAGTATAAACAAGAATTTACCCATATAGACCTAGTAAAGCTTAGAGTAGTCCTAAAACTTCACCCACTTTTTCCCAAATATTCCTGACATTATTTGTCCTTAAATGTAAAACTAATGTTAACCATAGTGTTTAGGTTTCAACAAGAGCTGGTTATGATTCTAAAATTAGACATTTTAATGCTCCAAATAGCTTGAACTACAGCTGTAAAGGATTGTTGTTTTTTTTACATTTTTACAGCAATATGTTTCAAAAAATGTTATATCCAGTGAACACGTAATTGAACGTGAGACGGAAACATCGTTTTCAACAAGTCATTATACTTCAACAACACATCATTCAACAACAGTAACTCAAACACCAAGCCACAGGTATGAATGATTTCAATGGGAAACAAAATAATTATTCATGTTTAACCAAATAATGGAAAAAAATAAACAAATAAGTAAAGTGATTGTTAGGGTTCGATTTCCCGCTGCTGCGGTCTCCCATTATCTCCGGCCGCAGTGGAGCCTGCTCAGCAGAGACATCGGTCCAGGCGTCTTGCCCACTCCTCTACTGTGCAGTGACTTGCTGCTGCCTTTCCTGGATCTGCTATTATAGCCAGTGCTGGAGCAGTCGTCTTTGAGACAAAGTCCTGCGTTTTCCCATCTGAGCATGCCCAGAGTGAGATCTCTTATTGGAGATCAGGGGTCACATGTTCAAGTGCTGCAGCGGCTCCTATTGGTCCGCCAGGAAGGTCATGTAGCTACGTTTGTTTGTAACAGCTTCTCATTGGTCCTTGTTCCTGGAAGGTCCTGTAGCTGTTGCTATAAAAGGGTAGCATGGCTGGGCCGCCATGCGCTAATATCAATCATTGTATGCTATGCGCCAGTGTGGTCATGTGTATGTGTGGATAGGGACCCGGCTGAAATAAGCCACTAGAATACCGACTTAATCGGTGAGGAGTTTGGTATGGTAGCTGGTCAGGGTCGGTGTCCTAGATGCCCTAGATTACCGCATAACCGGTGAGGAGTTTTGATTGCCGTATTCAGGGTCTGGCGTTCAGACGCCATAGATTGCGGGTGACTCCCGCGAGGACATTAGCACATGATCACGCTTTATGAACGCGTAGCACTTAACTGTGTACCTGAGAGCCTGAACAGGACTGCGACCTAGCGTGTGTTTCCTATTGCCCCTCGGTTTGTGTCTGTGAGTGTGCGCACACATCGCCATATAGCGCTGCGGCTCTCCTTCTTGCGGCTCTGTGGAGTAACAGAGTTGCACTTATTGCCACAGCGCATTACGGCGTTTATGTTGGCAACTCTGGGGATAACAGAGTTTGCTTCTCGCGCCATTTCTACTAGCAGCAGGCTCCGCTTGCACGGTGGACCCCGGGCTGCGAACGCACCTCTCTACTTTATATATTTGGTGCGTTCCACAGACCCTTAACATAATATTAGCGCCGGGGTCTGGCTAGTAAAATGGCGGATGAACAGCGTCTATCGCAGTACATCCAGCAGCTGGAGGGTAGGTTGGCGGCTCTTGAGCGCACAACCTCAGCTGTGGATCTTACCGCAGTCGCTGTTCAGGCTGCTAGCGTGGCTGCAGCCAGTTTGTCTTCTGCCACCTCTGCCCCTACATTATCCCACCCGCTTCCTGACAAGTTTGCCGGTGATAGCAAGCAATGTCGGGGATTCGTGAGTCAGTGCTCTATACAGCTCGAGCTTCTGGCTGCACGTTTTCCCACGGATCGGGCACAAGTGGGTTTTGTACTTTCTCTACTCTCGGGCAGAGCGTTGGAGTGGGCAACGCCGCTGTGGGAGCGTGACGATCGTGTGGTGCGGAGTGCTCCTCGTTTCTTGGAGGCTCTTAAAAAGGTCTTTTTAGGACCTCAGGTCACCCACGATACGGCGCTACAACTGCTGGCATTGGCACAGGGTTCGTCTTTGTCAGTCTGTTTTCCGTCCAGTTTCGGACTCTAGCTTCTGAGCTAGATTGGTTGATAAAGTTCTTATTCCAATCTACTGGCGAGGACTGGCTGACCATGTTAAAGACGCTTTGGCTACCAGGGAGATTCCCGCCACACTGGAGAAGCTTATCTCCATATCTACCCGCATTGACCTCCGTTTTCACGAGCGGAGGTTGGAGCGGGCCCAGTGTAGGCAGAGGTTTCGGTTGGCTCCCACCTTTGCCAAACCTCTCGAATTTCCCGATCTGGCGTCCGAAACCCAAAAGGCCACAGAAGTTCCTCATGCAGGACCTAAGTCTCGGTCCTCCGAGTATCCGTGGTCTGTAAACGTTGTCAGCAGACAGGACACTATGCCAACAAATGTCCACAGCGATCGGGGAAGCGATCGCGTCTAGTGGCCCTGGGAGGAGGTTCACTAGAGACAGCGGCATTTTCCTCCAAGATGACACTTAAAGGGACAATCACTGTTGGTACTTCCATTCTCACCACCGACCTTTGTGTGGACTCAGGAGCAGAGGGGAATTTCATGTCCCCTAGCTTTGCTCGACGTCATGCAATACCTCTGGTGGCGCTTGACAAATCAGTGACTGTCCGGTAGTGAATGGGTCGACATTGCCCTCACAAATTACACACCAGACTGTTCCACTTGCATTGTCTGTATCTCCTTCCCAACAGGAACTTATTTCCCTACTCGTCCTTCCCGAGGGAATAGACGAGATCCTACTAGGTATACCTTGGCTCCGTTTCCACTCCCCACATATAGAGTGGACTTTGGGTAGGATACTAGGTTGGAGTGATGCATGTAGAGGCAGATGTGTCAGGAGTTGCGTTCAGGTTACCACTACGGAGTTACCCGCAGATCTTACTCCACTTCCCAAGCACTACTGGTCATATGCAGACGTGTTCTCCAAGAAGGCTGCGGAGACTCTTCCGCCTCATCGCCCCTATGACTGTCCTATCGACCTCTTGCCTGGCGCAGAACCTCCTCGGGGAAGGGTCTATCCCCTCTCTCTTCCTGAGACAGAGGCCATGTCGCAATATATTCAGGAGAACCTGGCAAGAGGGTTTATTAGGAAGTCAGTGTCACCGGCAGGGGCGGTGATTTTTCTTGTGCAGAAGAAAAACGGAGAGTTGCGTCCGTGTATTGATTACAGGGGTCTTAACGCCATCACCGTTAAAAACAAGTACCCGTTGCCCCTGATTTCTGAGCTTTTTGATAGGCTTCGGGGAGCAAGAGTATTCACTAAACTAGATCTGCGCGGTGCTTATAACCTGATTCGCATCCGTGAGGGGGACGAATGGAAGACGGCTTTTAATACCAGGGATGGGCATTACGAATATCTGGTGATGCCCTTTGGGCTCTGTAATGCTCCAGCCATTTTCCAAGACTTTGTCAATGACATCTTCCGGGATATGCTCTCCACCTCGGTCGTAGTCTATCTGGATGATATACTCATCTTCTCTCCAGATATTGACTCCCACCGGAGAGATGTCTGCAGAGTCTTCGACCTCTTACGGGCTAATTCCCTCTATGCTAAGTTAGAGAAATGTATGTTTGAGCTGGAGTCTTTACCTTTCCTTGGTTATATCATCTCAACCCAGGGATTGGCTATGGATCCGGCCAAACTACAGGCTGTGATGGACTGGCAGGAACCTCACTCTCTAAAAGCGGTGCAGCGCTTTATGGGGTTCATTAATTACTATCGCCAGTTCATTCCGCATTTCTCTACCTTGGTAGCTCCCATGGTAGCCCTCACCAAGAAGGGAGCAAATCCCAAATTGTGGTCGGAAGAGGTCTCCACGGCTTTCTCTTCTATTAAGTCTCATTTTGCTAGCGCTCCCATCCTACATCGCCCCGATGTTGATAAGCCATTTTTATTGGAGGTGGATGCCTCATCCGTTGGTGCTGGAGCAGTCCTCTTCCAAAAGGATGCTCAAGGTCGGAAGCATCCTTGCTTCTTCTTCTCTAAGACCTTCACTTCAGCGGAGAGGAATTATTCCATCGGGGATAGGGAGTTGCTAGCCATGAAGTTGGCCTTCTTTGAGTGGATACATCTGTTGGAGGGGGCCCGTTTTCCCTTCCAAGTCTTCACCACCACAAAAATTTGGTGTATCTGCAGACAGCTCAGGGCTTAACTCTCGCCAGGCCAGATGGTCCTTGTTCTTCTCTCGGTTTAATTTCACACTCCATTTCCTCTCTGGAGAGAAGAACATTCGTGCCGACGCTCTCTCTCGCTCTGTGGTGTCCTCTGAAGAGGAGGTAGAGGAGCCTCGGCTTATTGTTCCCACAGAGAGCCTGAGAACAGTGGCTCCGGTTCACTAGAGTCTGTGCCCCCGGGCAAGACTTTTGTGCCTACCAATTTGCGACCGGAGGTACTCTCTTGGGCACATTCGTCCAGGGTTGGTGGACATTTTGGGGCAAAGAGGACATCTGAATTGCTGGCAAGGACATATTGGTGGCCGCATATGGTCCGTGATGTTGGGGACTATGTTCGGGCGTGTGTCTCCTGCGCCAAAAATAAGTCTCCACGACAACGGCCGCTGGTTTACTATATCCTTTGCCGGTGGCACACAGGCCCTGGGAGATGGTTGGGATGGACTTTGTGGTGGGCTTGCCCAAGTCTCGGGGTTGCACCATCATTTGGGTAATCACCGACCATTTTCTAAAATGGTGCATCTGGTGCCACTACCACGGTTACCTTCTGCAGGGCTCTGGCAGCGTTGTTCGTTAGGCACATCTTCCGTCTACACGGCATGCCGGACAAAATTGTCAGTGACCGAGGTCCCAAGTTTGCGTCTCGGTTCTGGAGAGAGCTTTGTCGTCTACTCAGTATTGAGTTAAATCTCTCTTCAGCGTATCATCCTGAGACGAATGGGTTGGTAGAGAGGGCCAACCAGACCTTGGTCACCTATCTACGACATTTTGTCTCTGCCAGGCAGGATGACTGGGCATCCTTGCTACCATGGGCTGAGTTTGCATTAAACAATGCTGTGGCTGACTCCACCGGACAGACTCCTTTCCTTCTGAACTACGGTCAGCATCCGCGGGTTCCGGTGCCCATGCCCGTGTCTTCCGCCGACTCCAGGGTGGCAGACTGGGCTGTGGAGGCACGGGACATTTGGGACCGTACCCAGGATGCCATTCAGGCGTCCAAGGAGAGGATGAGGTCCTCTGCCGACGCACATCGGCGCCCCACTCCAACATTTGCTCCTGGGGACTTGGTGTGGCTCTCCGCCCATAACATCAGGCTGCGAGTTGAGTCCACTAAGTTGGCACCCCGCTACCTGGGTCCTTTCAAGGTCCTCGAGCAGGTTAACCCTGTGGTATACCGTTTGGCTCTTCCACCACGCCTGGGTATCTCCGACACCTTTCATGTATCCCTCCTGAAACCCATGCTCATATCCCGGTTTTCTGAGTCATCTGCCGGGACATCGGGTTCATCTACGGATGACCATGAGGTGAACGCCATCGTAGGGTGTAAGGTGGTACGGGGCAAAAAGTTTTATTTGGTGGACTGGAGGGGCTATGGGCCTGAGGATAGGTCTTGGGAGCCTGCCGAGCATATTCACGCTCTGCAGCTCATCGCTGTCTTTGAGCGCAGCGAGGCCCAAAGAAGGGGGGCCCTAGGAGGGGGGGTAATGTTAGGGTTCGATTTCCCACTGCTGCACAAGGGGAGTCTCGAACCCGTCCCGCTGCGGTCTCCCATTCATCTCTGGCCGCAGTGGAGCCTGCTCAGCAGAGACGTCGGTCCAGGTGTCTTGCCCACTCCTCTACTGTGCAGTGACTTGCTGCTGCCTTTCCTGGATCTGCTATTATAGCCAGTGCTGGAGCAGTCGTCTTTGAGACAAAGTCCTGCGTTTTCCCATCTGAGCATGCCCAGCATGAGATCTCTCATTGGAGATCAGGGGTCACATGTTCAGGTGCTGCAGCGGCTCCTATTGGTCCACCAGGAAGGTCATGTAGCTACGTTTGTTTGTAACAGCTTCTCATTGGTCCTTGTTCCTGGAAGGTCCTGTAGCTGTTGCTATAAAAGGGTAGCATGGCTGGGCCGCCATGCGCTAATATCAATCATTGTATGCTATGCGCCAGTGTGGTCATGTGTATGTGTGGATAGGGACCCGGCTGAAATAAGCCACTAGAATACCGACTTAATCGGTGAGGAGTTTGGTATGGTAGCTGGTCAGGGTCGGTGTCCTAGATGCCCTAGATTACCGTCATAACCGGTGAGGAGTTTTGATTGCCGTATTCAGGGTCTGGCGTTCAGACGCCATAGATTGCGGGTGACTCCCGCGAGGACACTAGCACATGATCACGCTTTGTGAACGCGTAGCACTTAACTGTGTACCTGAGAGCCTGACAGGACACAGTACTTTTTCTCAGCGGCCCTGTGACGTAACAGGGTTCGCTTTCAACGCTAGACTGCGCCCTAGCGTGTTTTCTTTGCCACTCAGTTGTGTCTAGTGAGTGCGCACACATCGCCATATAGCGCTGCGGCTCTCCTTCTAGCGGCTCTGTGGAGTAACAGAGTTCGCACTTATTGCCACAGCGCATTACGGCGTTTATGTTGGCGACTCTGCGGGATAACAGAGTTTGCTTCTCGCGCCATTTCTACTAGCAGCAGGCTCCGCTTGCACGGTGGACCCCGGGCTGCGAACGCACCTCTCTACTTTATATATTTGGTGCGTTCCGCAGACCCTTAACAGTGATCAAATAGTTTTTAGCTATATCAATCAAAAGAATATTAATATTGGTATTAGCATAATAGATGTGTGTTCCATTTACTTCACTATTCAGATTTATTCTGAAAGGTTAACAATATTAGGTCAACTTTAGAAATTAAAAAAAAAGAACTTTTTAAATTGTGGATGTCCTGTCCGCAGGGAAAAGTCACACAAAAGACTTTGGCCCTGATTCATCCAAGCAATTTCACCAGAGTTCTGTTATAAATTGATTTGAAAACTTGCAAAACTTTCACGCAACTCCAGGTTGCACGTAAGTGTTGCAACTTTTCAAAGCAGTTTATCCAAGCACTGCCAAAATTTGGCAGAACTGCGGTGGGGGCTTGACACCACAGTTCGTCAAATTTATAATATACTGTGGGATTCCTTATGAAATCTCCTAACGATTGAGATTTCCGGCATGGCACACAGGCACACTCCACTTGTCAGACACTTATGATATGCGCCTCTTATTGAATCAGGAGCTTCTGATTTCAATGTGCTATCTCACCAAAACCAACATAAACATTGCAGTCTTTTATGAATTGGGGCCATACTGTGCAATAAGAAAGCGACTAATAAATTGTTTCTCCAGGCAGACAAATTATTAACCTTCATGACCAGAGCTTTTTTAGGTTTTGTATTTTCGTTTTTGCTACTCTTCTCAGAGCCATAACTTTTTTATTTTCCGTCAATATGGCCATGTGAGGGCTTGTCTTTTGTGGGACAAGATGTACTTTTGAATGACACCATTAGTTTTACCATGTTATGTACTAGAAAACAGGAAAAAAAATCCAAGTGCGGTGAAATTGCTAAAAAAAATGGAATCCCACACTTGTTTTTTGTTTGGCTTTTTTACTAGTTTCACTAAATGCTAAAACTGACCTGCCACTATGATTCTCCAGGTCATTACGAGTTCATAGACACCAAACATGTCTAGGTACTTTTTTACCTAGGTGGTGAAAAAAAATTCCAAACTTTGTAAAAAAAAATAAAAAATTGCGCCATATTACAATACCCGTAGCGTCTCCATTTTTCATGATCTCGGGTTGGTTGGGGGCTTATTTTTTGCATGCTGAGCTGAATTTTTTAATGATACCATTTTGATGCAGATACGTTCTTTTGATCGCCCGTTATTGCATTTTAATGCAATGTCGCTGCAACCAAAAAAATGTAATTTTGGCATTTTGACTTTTTTCTTGCTATGCCATTTAGCGATCAGGTTAATCCTTTTTTTATTGATAGATTGGGCGATTCTGAACGTGGCGATACCAAATATGTATATGGATTTTTTTTTATTGTTTTATTTTGTATGGAGCGAAAGGGGGGTGATTTGAATTTTTTTTTTTATACTTTTAAAAACATTTTTTTTTTACTTTTGGCATGCTTCAATAGTCTCCATTGGAGACTAGAAGCTGCCACAAACCGATCATCTCTGCTACACAGAGGTGATGATCAGATCGCCTCTATGACGCCTTCATTGTGATGCCAACGAACTGGAGACCCGCGATTACGTGATGGGGTCACCTGTTTTCGGATTTCCAGCCCGATGGCTGGAAGCGTGAGTTAAATGCCGCTGTCAGTGTTTGACAGTGGCATTTAATGCGTTAATAGCTGCGGGTGGATCGCGACTCCACCCGCAGCTATTCTGGGCGCATGTCAGCTGTTCAAAACATCCAAATGACCCTGATCAAAAGTTCACATACCCTGGTGATTTTGGCCTGATAACATGCACAGAAGTTGACACAAATGGGTTTGAATGGCTATTGAAAGTAACATCCTCACCTGTGACCTGTTTACGGGACTCTCTGAAAACTAGCGGTGTGGCTATTTAAAGATGCACAATAAGGAGGCACTTGACGAAAAATGGGCTGCATGGTTGAGTTGCCAGAAGAAAGCCATTACTGCGCAAATGCTACAAAGTATATAGCCTACAATACGCAAAACAGCACAGAGACAAGCCTCAAAACTTCTGTAGCAAGGTAATTTGGAGTGAAGGGGCCAAAATTGAACTTTTTGGCCACAACCATAAACGTTACATTTGGAGAGAGGTCAATAAGGCCTATGATGAAAGGAACTCCATTCCTACTGTAAAGCATGGAGGTAGATCGCTAATGTTTTGGGGATGTGTGAGCTACAAAGGCACAGGAAACTTGATCAATGTTGAAGGAAAGATGAATGCAGCACGTTATCAGCAAATACTGGAGGCAAATTTGCAATCATGAACCCTGAAGCTGCGCATGAGATGTACTTGGACGTTCCAACATGACAATGATCCAAAACACAAGGCCAAATCGACCTGTGATTGGCTATAGCAGAACAAAGTGAAGGTTCTGGAGTGGCCATCTCAGTCTCCTGATGACCTCAATATCATTGAGCCACTCTGGGGAGATCTCAAGCGAGCAGTTCTTGCTAGACAGCCCAGGAATTTACAGGTACTGGAGGCTTTTTGCCAAGAAGAGTGGGCAGCTTTACTATCTGAGAAAATAAAGATCCTCATCCACAACTACCACAAAAGACTTCAAGCTGTCTTTGATGTTAGAGGGGGCAATTCATGATATCAAGAAATGGGATATGTGAACTTTTGATCAGGGTCATTTGGATGTTTTGGGTTGTCATTATGATTTAAAAAGAGAAAGCACAGTAGTTTAACAATAAATGGCTTTGCCCAACCACTAACCATGAGTGGAGAAAAAGTTTTGGTGTTATCATTCATATTCTCTGAAAAAAGGCCAAGAAAGCAAAAATTCTGCCGGGTTATATAAACTTTTGAACAGATCTGTACTACATGGATAGCTTTTTAATATTTACAGTCTAACTACATATACTTATAAATTTATATCTTATAGATATGTCTGAAGTCTATTAATTTGTTAAATTGTGAAAGTCTTTCATCAGTACTACTTAAACCCTCCCATTTACAGCGCGAGCTCTCCACCACTGCCCTGGGTCCAGCAGTGATGTGAAACCGACAGCTCTGCAGCTAATTACTGAGCTTAGTATTTTGTTTCTACAAGGGCAATGCTGCTGAGTTTAGTGATTGGCTTCAGCACTGTGAATGTGATGTCATTTCTGGCACAGCTTTTGAGAGGCAGCGTTTGTTAATGACATGATAAGAAGCATTTAATTTGTTTTTTATTTATTTATTTGTTTATTTTTTGTAATATCTATTACAGCATGTGACATATTTCTAAAAGAGGTCAACCCCTTTAAAAGGAACCTTGACACTTGATTTAAGCTGCTCAAACCACAGGCAGAGTTAATGAAAGCCTAACTGCTTGATTGCTGGAGTGTTTCAGAGAAAAGATTGTTAGAAGATCCGGCCAGTTATGATAGTCAAAGATGAGATTAGGCCAGCACCATCCCCAGCCAGCTTTTCCCTGCTCAGCTCCAGGTGATTGACAGGTCTCTAATAATGGGATGGACCTGTCAATCACCTGGAGTGGTGCAATGAGAAGTTGGCCAGGGATCGGCACTGGACTTGTCTCTTCTCTGGTTATGGTCCCCAAGATGGATCTTCTAACTAGATTTTTTCTGAAACACAGGAGCATTTCAGAGAAAAATATACCCGGTTGTAATCGTGCAGAATGAATCAAAGTCACCCCTATGTTTGTGCGGCTTATTTTGCGCCACAGGTTCCCTTTACAGTGTGAAAATGTGGTTGTGTCTAAACTATCTATATCATGAAATGTCTTACTAGAAACAATCCATATGGGACTCTAGATCAGCATACTACTTTTATTAAGCTTTTAGAGAGTACTTTAATCACAAACTAGTGTCTGGCTGAAAGTTTTATTAGCCATATGCTAATTCTGGATCACCAATGCTTCTCTTCATTCCATTACTATATATATTCATAAGTAATGTATATACACACATGTATTACTCTGTATTGTTCTTTATCTGATAATTGATGTTCTAAGGCAAACAAATGTTGTTTCTTATATTGCTAGCTGGAGCAATGGTCAGTCTGAAAGTATTATTTCAGAGAGTCATTCTGTAATCGTCACATCATCAGTAGAAAACAGTAGACACACAAGTCCAACAGGACCAAGAGGACGACTTAATGGCATTGGAGGTCCCAGAGATTGTAGTTATCTCAGACATGCAAGAGACACTCCAGATTCATATAGAGATTCACCCCACAGTGAAAGGTATGTCATGTCTTTTTTGTGTGTCATTATTTGTTCTGAATTATTTATAAAGCATTTTTAAATATTACATAGATTGTGTTCATGTTTTACTTTATTCAGTGCATTTGTTATACGTTATCATGGCATTACGCACTGTACTTTCCTACAATATGTGTACATCAAACTAGAATGCAATAACAATTAAAATGGTTGTAAATTGCTTCCGCCTTTATTGCAATGAGATGCATTATGTTAATATGTTCCTTTTATTATGTGCATACTATAAAATTATAATTTTAATAAATTTACATGTCAACAAATTATGCATCGTAATTATCTATATTATTCTTCTGTAAAGTATCCCCAGTGCATTGTTAGTGCTGCAATGTGCATCACTAACACGTTTTTCTCATTAAAATCTGCGCTGTAATCCTTATAAAAAAGCACTTTCTATAGTTATAGGGCTGTACTTAATTGCGTTCCCCGCCCACGCAATTTGAATTGTTCCAGGGGTTGCGCTGACTTCACTGTATATCCCGCACTTGTGCAGTGTTTATTGTTTTGCATTGCTTGTGCAGTGTGTATAGGGGGAGCTATGCTTGCGCAATATATAATTTCTGATCCATGCTTGCTCATTGTCCAAAGGCGATCCACGCATGCGCCTTGACGAGCTGCTTGCACTACCCGCGCGTGCACAATGAAGCTGGTTTTAGTTCCCAGCTTCACTGATTGTGTGCACATGCGCCAGAGCCTCTGCACTCCTCACAGAGATTGATAGACAGTGACGCGCAGCGCGGATCGCCGAGGGACAATGCGCAAGTGCGAGTCATCAATTACATATTGCACAAGCGCGGTTTCCCCAATGCACAAGCCTGTAATATACAGTGACATCGGCGCAACCCCAGTAACAATTCAAATTGCTTGGCCTAGGACAAGCCTGACTGAACACAGTTAAGCACGCCCCTATCACTAAATGACCAGGTAAGATATAACTATATAAATTGCTTTTTTATAAAGATTACAGCACCGATTTCAATGTGAAAAACATGTTATTGATGCATATTGCATACTTTACATGCTACAAAGGGTATGGCAGGTTCCTTTTAATTTTAATTATCATTTTAATCAATAGATCTTTGTATAATAATGCGTTCCACAGTTGGATGTGTTTGAAAAAATGTTCCTGTGCTGAGATAATCTTATAAATGTGCCCCTGCTGTGTACTGTGTAATGGCTGTGTCTGACCATACAGGGACATGGTCTGATCATACCACAGCTCCTGGGCAGGGGAGGATGCAAAAGAGTTTATAGAAATTACAGCAGGGGATCAGAGCTGATTCTTCCTTTGAGGTAAAACATTGCTTAAAAATAAGCAGTGAAATGTTTTGCCTCACAAAAATGAAAAGCTGTAATGTCTGCTTGCATTTTTTTCATCCTCCCCTGCCCAGGAGCTGTGGTATATCCGACCATGTTTCTGCATGGTCAGACAGAGCCATTACACAGTACAAAACAGGGGCACATTTAGAAGATTATTTCAGCACAGGGACATTTTTTTTAACACGTCCAATTTTGGAACTTATTTTTATTCCAAGATCTATTAATTAAAATGTACTTTTTGGTAAAATCCCTTTAAGGTTTACGGAACAGCCACTCAGAAATACAAAATAAGCTCCCACTCAATGAAGAATGTTTGCCATGGCATATTTTCCTTCCACTTCATATTTGTCAGCTGAAAATTATTAACCTTTCCTATGCAGATATTGGTTTGTAATACCAGTATTATTTTGGTTACATGACTATATAGTCAGAAGGGAAGATTAAATGACTTCAGTTGAATGTGCTATTACGCCTTTGGTTGTCTTTGAACAAATTCAAAGTTGAGACGTCAGTGACTTCTTTGGCTGATCGCATTTGTTATTGCTAAGCATTGTTTGAAAAGTCACATAACAAAACAGTCAGAAAAAGATGCCAAATTCTAGGAGAACTGAACATAGGTGGAACCATTAAAAAGGGAGCAAGACAGTTTATCTTATATGAAGAAAATATGTCTAAGGCAAATACATGATTGATAGAACAGGAAATTTAGCATTTCCATTACAGCTAGTATACTAAACCTATTATTATATACAATAAACACTTCATATGGTTATACATCTAGGATCTTTAGGATTGGCCATCAATGTTTGGTGATCCAAACTCCCAAGACCTTTGCAAATCAGCAGGATGGAAGGGCTTTGACTATCTAATGAGCATCAAAACCTTTCATTATTTACACAGATACAAGCCCTGTACATACAGTATAAGTGTGTTTGTGGTACTGTAGCTCAGTATAATCCATGGAGCAAAGCTGCAGTACCAGATATGATTACCCATACATACAAACAACCGTGTCTGTGAGTAGAATGAAGGGGCTGCAGCACACTGCTCATTGTTGAAAGACCTCCACCAATCAAATATTGATGGATTAGCAATGTATCAATGTTCTAAGTCTTGGAAAACTCATATTAATCTCTAGTTAGAGTAAAATAATAACTTTTGGAATAGTTTGTATTATTTGTATGAGTAAAACTTTTATGAAATTATTTCATTATGTAACAACTAATTTTTGCTTTCTTTTTGCTCTGCATGGCATAGATATGTTTCAGCAATGACCACACCGGCTCGCATGTCACCTGTAGATTTTCAGACTCCTCTATCTCCCAAATCACCTTGTTTGGAAATGTCTCCTCCTGTATCTAGCTTAGCTGTATCCGTTCCTTCTGTGGCTGTCAGTCCCTTTATAGAAGAAGAAAGACCACTGCTTTTGGTGTCACCTCCAAGATTACGAGATAAAAGATATGACTTATACTACCATCATCACCATTACAACCAGCAGTATAATTCTTATCATCACAATCCTGCTCATGACAGTAGCAGCCTGCCACCAAGTCCTTTAAGAATAGTGGAGGATGAGGAATATGAAACTACGCAAGAATACGAGCCATCAATGGAGCCTACAAAGAAACTAGTGAACAGCAGGAGGGCAAAAAGAACAAAACCCAATGGTCATATTTCCAATAGATTAGAACTGGACACTGACACAAGCTCCGGGAGCAGTACATCTGAGAGCGAGACAGAAGACGAAAGAATAGGCGAGGATACACCTTTTCTGAGTATACAAAATCCCCTGGCGACCAGCTTAGAGTCAGCAAGTGCATACCGATTGCAGACAGTAGGACTAACCCAACTAGCCGATTCTCAACGCAAGAAGAGTTACAAGCAAGGCTGTCCAGTGTAATAGCTAACCAAGACCCTATTGCTGTATAAAACAAATAAAACATAGATTCACCTGTAAAACTTTATTTTATATAAATGAAGTATTCCACCTAAATTAAACAATTTATTTTATTTTAACAGTTCTGCAGTAGAAAACAGGAAACGTTTTATAAATTAAGTATATGTACAAATGTGTTATGTGCCATATGTAGCAATTTTTTACAGTATTTCAAAATAAGAAAGACATCAATGGTGCCTTTATGTTATGTTATGTTGAAAACAGTTTTTGTATGTCCAAGTGATGGCTGTCCCACAGTATTTTTGCAAAACTGCCCTACCTTGTTCCTTGTTTGTTTTTTCTTTCTTTCTGTTTCTTTAAAGGATTATTGTGCATTGCATTAATAGTGTAGACTGAATGTATGATTTGCAAGAGTTACAGCAATCCCTCATTGTTGCTTGTGGTACTGTAGACTAACTGTCCCTATGATGCAGTACTCATACAATTTTTGTAAGAAGAATTGTTTTGCTTTCTGTATACAACCTGTTTATGTCTGCTCTTTGCTGGCCAAAGCTTTGCTTATGAGGCTGTGATCTAATAGTAGATTAAAAAGCATGCTACTATTAATCATAGCAGGATAACAGAGACTGCAAATAAACAATGTTTAATACTTATTGGAAATGCAAATGCTACTATGACATACACACTACTTATCTAGAAAGTTGATTACTACTGGAAATGAGCATCGTAGAGGCAGATAATATAATTCAATTACTGCCTAAACTATAATGACAATGGCATCATTTGTTCCCCTTCAATATAAACTTTCCCTCGAAAGATGATCCTTATACCCAGTAAACAAAAATGCTAGTAATATATTTATTCAATATGAACGAAGTAGGCAACTGAACACAAAGGTGCAATTATTTTTGACCATTTTTATTATTTTTCTTTTTTTTTCACTATGTAATGTATGTTTTACAGGGTTGACTTAAGACACATCGACACTATAGACTAGCTAGCAAATCTGTTACTTAGAATAATAAAAACCTTGTGTGAGAGGATACCTTCAATCTCTTTGAATTCTATTTTTTATAGGATGGGTATGCAAAGTGTGTGAATTTCATTTCTAGGTAGTGATGTGAGAGTGGGTCTTCTATTTTGATATAATGAAAACGTATTTATTTGAAAAGCACGTTTGCATTCTACAGGCTGAAAACATGCATGAACATTTGGTTAGGAATGTGCATGACACAGTGAGTAAACAAGACTCAGTGACTGTTAGTAGTTTCAGTAGCTTTGGATACATGTTGGAAATATTGCACCTTTTACAGAGAAGGACTTTTTTTTATCCATCATGTTTTCCCAGTGATTAGTTAAGCATGAGTCTACCTTTAAACTACCTAATTTCTTGGGACAGGTAAAATACTAAAATAATGGTCTTCCATACTCAATTATACTGAACAGAGCGAAAGAAATGTTTGTCCATTAGTCCTTTTTTTCAATATTTCTCTCTAGGAGAATGTATGAGTAAACAGATTTCATAGCTTACCATTTTCACTGTGATTAGCAAAGGAATGATGCAATTTCATTTAGGTTTTTATTCCATTTTAAATTCTAGAGAGATCTTTTCCAATTTGGCGCCAATTACAGGAATTAATTCTGGTTTCCAGATAATTGACTGCCTAAGAGGAAAATAAAATCATTCTCTCTGGCTTTTACAGATATTGCAGAATATTAAGATTCAAATAAAAAA
Organism: Oophaga sylvatica; assembly: GCA_033576555.1. Classification (NCBI taxonomy): domain Eukaryota; kingdom Metazoa; phylum Chordata; class Amphibia; order Anura; family Dendrobatidae; genus Oophaga; species Oophaga sylvatica. Next base: position 320,994,865 of record JARQOD010000001.1, on the reverse strand, counting down.
GAAAAATGGGATTGAACGTTTGTGCTTTTGGGAGAACTTATGCATTTCGTATTAGTAACTCTTCTCCGCTTGATGCTTTGCTTTCCAAACATGTTTTCCATTTTATTTTTTTTAATAATTTGTGTATTTTTCTTATTCTATGGTAGAAAATATGTTACACTTGCATTTGTGGGACTCATAACAAAACTGACATGGATTAAAAAAAACTTTGCTTGTTAAATATCTGCACCTGTAGTTTTCAAAGCATATCCCATTATAGTGCATAGTAGTAATGCCTGCCTCTGCCTTTTAGGCCATATTGGCTATTAGAAAATTGTATTTTATTAACAAGCGCTGCAGAGTTATAACACCACTGGCACATATCACACAATCCAATATATGTTTTTTTATGTTTGTTTTGTAAATACACATTCCTAGATATTTTACTTATTACTGTTTGATATACATTTTGCGTCATTAGCCCTCTCCTGGTGATGTGTGTACAAAGTTAAATACTTATAAATGACTTTTATTTATATTTAGGCTACAGAACTAGGAGATAACTTTCACATTATTTTATGTTAATTGTTTCATTTGTTTTAAAGTCCTACATTATTATATTTTTTTTTTCAGAATGTAATGTATTCTTTTCTGTTTTAAGTAATTTATTGCTCAGAAGAATGTACTAGAACTGGTGAAAGAAAAGAGAAAAAAAAATATATTGCAAGGTACTTAAAATTCTAAAGAATTTATTATCCCAAGAACTAAGCAATAAGTAATTGTTGATTTCTTTTTGGCTGTTATTCTTTATCTGCAAACAAACTGCTAATGCAATAAAATGCTACAACATACAACCAAGAATTTTGTGAGAGCCAGCTGACACAACAGAGTAATATATGACTCTGTCAATACCAACCCAGATTTTCATTGACAATAAAACAAGTTATCCCCCTTCAAAAAAAAAAAAACTTTCTGGTCATGCTGTGAATCTCTGATAATTTGTACAAACCTTGCATGTGAAAATCTGTCTGAATAAATTTTCCACTTTTAGTGACTTTGAGAGCTCCCCTTGTCGATCCTTACTGGTAAAGGTGTTAAGAGCTACTGACTGGCCGAGCCCCATCTGTTACATACCCCAAATGGTATTTGGGAAGCAAAATTAAATGTCCGATTAAAAATATATTTAACAATGATAATAACACACTTTGCCTACAGGAAACCAATAAAATGCCTTATCATTTATGCCTCTCTCTCTTTCTTATTTTTGTGACAATTGCAAATGTATGAAATTGCCCAACTGCGTACTTGAAATGCCGCCTGCAGCACAGGTTACTCAACTGATTTAAAATGAAAAAATTACTTGAAAACACAGGATCAGTAATATAACAACTATTATCTGAAAATATATTGGGGCAGATTATTAATCTAAGTATTAGACAAGTAAGACACTCCATAAAATATGCCAAATTTATCACAGTGGTTCATATTGGTAGGTATTTGACACATCATTAGACACCTTTGTCTATTTTTATATCACCTCTTAGTTTGCTAGCTTTGCACCACTTTTTTTTGTGAAAGTTTGAAGCAATTTGGCTTACTTTGGTAGATTTTAAGTCACAATATTTTTCCTAAACCACATCTTTTCGACAGTAAATCACAAAAATGTCTAAAACACATAAGTAGAACTTACATTTTATGTAACATTATGTGCTACATTTTGGCATTTTTTTTTACCAAGGTCTAAGCTCAAACACTTTAGTAGATCTGCCCCCTTGTTTCTTTCACATTTGTTTGTCTTTAAGTTAGAGAACAGAATTAAAAGAGCAGAATGCATATTTTATGAAATTTTCCTAATTACACTTGACAAGGCTTTGGTACTTAGTACACACGTGGTCAAAATTGTTGGTATCCCTTGTTTAATGTCAGAAAAACCCACAATGGTCACAGAAATAACTTGAATCTGACAAAAGTAATAAATCAAAAATCTATGAAAATGAACAAATGAAAGTCAGACATTGCTTTTCAACCATGCTTCCACAGAATTAAAAAAAAAATAAAACTCATGAAATAGGCCTGGACAGAAATGATGGTACCCCTGAAAATAATGTGACAAAATGAACATGTTAAATTAAGGTGTGTCCACTAATTGGCATTACAGGTGTCTACAATCCTGGAATAAGTGAGTGGGCCTGTATAGAGGGCTACAGATACTCACTGTGCTGTTTGGTGACATGGTGTGTATCACACTCAACATGGACCAGAGGAAGTGAATGAAAGAGTTGTCTCAGGAGATTAGAAAGAAAATTATAGGCAAACATGTTAAAGGTAAAAAGTTATAAGACCATCTCCAAGCAGCTTGATGTTCCTGTGACTACAGTTGCACATTTTATTCAGAAATTTAAGCTCCATGGGACTGTAGCCAACCTCCTTGGACGTGGTCGCAGGAGGAAAATTGATGACAAATCAAAGAGATGGATAATACGAATGGTAACAAAAGATCCCAGAAAAACTTCTAAACCGATTAAAGGTGAACTTCAAGCTCAAGGAACATCAGTGTCAGATCACACCATCCGTCATTGTATGAGCCAAAGTGGACTTCATGGGAGACGACCAAAAAGGACACCATTGTTGAAAAAAATCATAAAAAAGCCAGACTGGAATTTGTCAAACTACATGTTGACAAGCCACAAAGCTTCTGGGAGAATGTCCTATGGACAGATGAGACAAAAATGGAACTTTTTGGCAAGGCACATCAGCTCTGTGTTCACAGACAGAAAATTTAAGCATATCAAAAAAGAACATTGTCCCTACTGTGAAACATGGAGGAGGCTCTGTTATGTTCTGGCACAGAGTGTCTAGAATCTGTGCAGGGTACAATGAAATCTCAAGACTATCAAGGATGTGCTGCCCAGTGTCAGAAAGCTTGGTCTCAGTTGCAGGCCATGGGTCTTGCAACAGTATATTGACCCAAAACACACAGCTAAAAACACCCAAGAATGGCTAAGAGGAAAACATTGGACTATTCTGAAGTGAATTTCTATGATCCCTGACCTAAATCCTATTGCGCATCTTTGGAAAGAGCTGAAACATGCCATCTGGAAAAGGCAACCTTCAAACACGAGACAACTGGAGCAGTTTGCTCTTGAGGTGTAGGCCAAAATACCTGTTGAGAAGTGCAGAAGTCTCATTCACAGTTACAGGAATCATTTGATTTTGCAGTGATTGCCTCAAAAGGTTGTGCAACAAAATATTAAGTTAATGATACCATCATTTCTGTCCAGACCTTATGTCGTTAAAAATTCTGTGGAAGCATGGTTGAAAAGCAATATCTGACTTTCATTTGTTCATTTTCATAGATTTTTAATTTATTATTACTTTTGTCAGATTCAAGTTATTTCTGTGACCATTGTGGGTTTTTCTGTCATTAAACGAGGGGTACCAACAGTTTTGACCACGTGTGTAAGTCTGCTCTTAGTTAGCTACATAATAGCAGTATAGAGCTGCATGTCAGCCGCTTAACTAAGCACCAATATCTTCTCAAGAAAATTAAATAACTTTAAAATCAAGAGTCCTTCCTACCTTAAACATATTTATAAAATACATCCCTATTTGTTCCATATAAAAGCATAATTTGCTGAATTTGCATCACATTATATAAAGGTTTGGGCTGGACTTGATCAAAAAGCCAACAGGTCTCTAGGAAGGAATATTATTGCTGCAGTGTTATACACCCATCAAAAATTAAGCTAGATCTTGACATCTCCATTGTGATAATTCTGGAGATTTATATGGCAATTCATTTTTTTAAGCTATTCATCTCCCAAATCAAAGCACTTTAATCAATGCTCACTATTCAAAGTAAAGAACACTTTGTGCTTTAGAAATTTATTGTAGAAGCAACCCTAATAAAGACCATAATAGCTAAAGGACATGATGTTACCAAGTCCAACTTCCAGCTTGTTTTTGAAAAAGGAATCCTTCCTGTTAGCCATCATTCAAGCCGGACAGGTATGAAAATGCCTAGATATGAAAAAATATTTCTTTGTTAGATTAGCCAAGTTCAATCATTTTACAAATATGACTTTTTAGAGATCTACATGAACATGTAACCAAATGTTCTGGTCAACATTTATCATAATCTTTTCCAGACACATATAGTAGATGATGTTCTTTTTATTGCAGTATCCGAAAAAGGGAAAAGAACATATGCATTGTGCAAAAAAAAACAATATTAACCATTGATTGTGATATTGTGAAAAAGATCTACAAAATTTGCCGCTAAAAGTCCCTTTTGATAATGGTTGAAGCAAGGAAGAATTATCTTAGGTCTGTTTGCTTAAACATTGGTAATCGAGTGCATAGTGTTTCCCCAATTTAGTATTAGCAATCTTTAAATTTCCTACCTGTTGTTTAGGAAGACTTAGGGTAGTAGTTTTGATAAATTAAAGGTTGCTTGGCATCAAATGAATCAAAACTTTGATAAAGAAAAGGTTAATTTACAGTGGGTTCGGAAAGAATTCAGACCCTGTTAAATTTTTCACTCTGTTTCATTGCAGCAATTTGGTAATTTCAAAACAGTTCACTTTTTCTCATTAATGTACACTCTGCACCCCATCTTGACTGAAAAAAAACAAATGCAGAAATTTTTGCAAATTTATTAAAAAAGAAAAACTGAAATATCACATGGTCATAAGTATTCAGACCCTTTGCTCAGACACTCATATTTAAGTCACATGCTGTCCATTTCCTTGTGATCCTCCTTGAGATGGTTCTACTCCTTCATTGGAGTGCAGCTGTGTTTAAACTGATAGGACTTGATTTGTAAAGGCACACACCTGTCTATATAAGACCTCATAGCTCACAATGCATGTGAGACAAAATGAGAATCATGAGGTCAAAGGAACTGGCCAAGAAGCTCAGAGACAGAATTGTGGCAAGGCACACATCTGGCTAAGGTTAGAAAAGAATTTCTGCAGTACTCAAAGTTCCTAAGAACACAGTGGTCTCCATAATCCTTAAATGGAAGAAGTCTGGGACCACCAGAAGCCTTCCTAGACCTAGCCATCCAAACAAACTGAGCAATCATGGGAGAAGAGCCTTGTTGAGAGCTCCACAGATGCTGTAGGGAGATGGTAGAAAGTTCCACAAAGTCACCTATCACTGCAGTCCTCCACCAGTCGGGCCTTTATGGCAGAGTGGCCCGACGGAAGCCTCTCCTAAGTGCAAGACATATGAAAGCCGTATAGAGTTTGCTAAAAAACACATGAAGGACTCCTAGAATATTAGAAATAAGATTCTCTGGTCTGATGAGATGAAGATAGAACTTTTTGGTGATAATTCTAAGTGGTATGTTTTTGAGAAAACCAGGCACTGCTCATCACCTGCACAATACAATCCTAACCGTGAAACATGGTGGTGGCAGCATTATGCTAGGGGGATGTTTTTCAGCTGCAGGGACAGGACGACTGGTTGCAATTGAAGTAAACATGAATGCGGTCAAGTACAGAGATATCCTGTATGAAATCCTCTTCCAGAGTACTCTGGACCTCAGACTTGGCCGAAGGTTCACCTTCCAACAAGACAATGACCCTAAGCACACAGTTAAAATAAAAAAGGAGTGGCTTCAGAACAACTATGTGACCATTCTTGACTGACCCAGCCAGAGCCCTGACATAAACCCAATTGAGCATCTCTGGAAAGACCTGAAAATGGCTGTTCACCAACGTTCACCTTCCAACCTGATGGAACTGGAGAGCATCTGAAAGGAAGAATGGCAGAGTAACCCCAAATCCAGGTGTGAAAATCTTTTTGCTTCATTCCCAAAAAGACTCATGGCTGTACTAGCTCAAAAAGGGTGCTTCTACTCAATACTGAGCAAAGGGTCGGAATACTTATGACCATGTGATATTTCAGTTTTTCTTTTTTATTAAAATTGCAAAAAATTCTACATTTCTGTTTTTTCAAGATGGGGTGCAGACTGTACATTAATGAGAAAAAAAATGAACTTTTTTGAATTTACTAAATGGCTGCAATGAAACAAAGAGTGAAAATTTAGCAGTCTGAAAACTTTCCGAACCCACTGTAAATCCTCTTCTAATAGGCCTTCCACACATAAGTGTAAAATGTTCAGATCTAAATTGAGACATTTCTTAATCACACCCAAATCAGGAGCGAATCAGTACATGGCCGCAGGGTTGAGTCCTTCTTTTCTACAAAAAATAAGGGTGCTCCAGCTGGTGAAGAAGAGGGTTGAATGAAGCCTTTGTCTAAATTTTCATCCAGATTTTCTTTTAGTGCTTTCAATTCTGGCTCAGAAAGATTGTAAATTCTACCAAACAGAATGGATTCTCCAGGAAGCAATTCAATGGGACAGTCGTAAGAATGATGAGGATGCAGTTGATCAGCTTTCTTCTTACTGCAGACCTCACTGAACTGCTGGTACTGAGGTGGAAATTCATCATAATTCTGATGAGAAATCTCACATACTTCATTTTGTTTGAAAATAGATAAATTAGCATGGCAACTGTTCTTACAGTACTCTGAGGGAAAGGTATGGTCCTTGATGCCAAGTTGATAGAAGGGTTAATGATTGAAAACCATGCACACCTCCACAAGAAGGTCTTCAGATCTCTAATAGAACACTTCCACCTCATCTGCATGTATAACAAAAACCTTAATTTGATTTCCTTGGCCTATCTCTAGCAAGGATCACCTCATGTCCTTGTTTAATTTCTATTTAAATGTTGACATCTTTTCTCAGTTATTCACTTGTAATATAGCCTGATGAAGGGGCCTTTGAGCTCTGAAAGCTTGCAAATATAATGTCTCTGGTTAGCCAATAAAGGTAACACTCCATGAATACTTTTCTCATTTTTTTTTTGAGACATAAATATTTACATTGATTGAAAACCATGAAATTCCTAGAATAACTGGAAATTTTGGAGAGGAAATAAGATGAAAACTAACCGCTTCATGATGATTTGGTTCAATACAGATTTCAAGTTCAATTGTCGCTTGGCAGCACGGCAAACACACGCTTCTGATCGGCGGTGAAATCATCCCCGCCGGTCAGAGAGACGCGGTTCCCACACTGTCAAAAGACAGAGTGAGCACTCAGCTGTGATCAGACGTATAAAGTTTACCTCCAGTCACTGCTGTCAGCTGATGGCACTACCATTCCCATCATCCGACACCTGCAGCCGCTAATAACAGTGAGAGCTGGAGCGGCGGATGAGAGTATTCATCAGCCTCTCCTGCCCTGTAAATAAATAATTAAAAAAAACGTCGTGGGTCCCCCAGTATTTTGATAACCAGACAGGCAAAACTCACAGCTGGGGCTTCAATCATCAGCTGTCAGCTTCAACAAGGCTGGTTATCAAGAATATTGGGGTCCCCATGCCTTTTTTTTTAAATTATTTAAATAAAAACAAAACGGCATGGGTCCCCTCGTTTTTGACAACCAGCCTTGCTAAAGCAGACAGCTGGGGGCTGGTATTCTCAGGCTGGTAAGGGGCCATGGATATTGACCCCCAGCCTAAAAAGAGCAGCCCACAGCTGCCCAGAAAAGGTACATCTATTAGATGGACCAATTCTGGCACTTTGCCCGGCTCTTCCCACTTACCCTGTAGCAGTGACAAGTGGGGTTCATATTTGTGGGGTTGATGTCACCTTTGTATTGTCAGGTGACATCAAACCCACTGCTTAGTAATGGAGAGGCGTCTATGAGACGCCTCTCCATTACTAATCCTATAGTGTTAGGGCTGGCGGAACGCACAAAATAAATATAAATATTAAGTGCGTTCGCAGCCCGGGGTCCACCGTGCAGGCGGAGCCTGCTGCTAGTAGGATGGCGGTATGGCGAACTCTGTTACACCACAGAGTCGCTAAGGTAGAAACGCAGAAATATGGACTGTTTCCTGTTAACTACACAGATATGCACAGACAACTGCTGTGCGGACAGCAGTCCATAGTAACGCAATCAGCAATGCAATCAGACAATCTCCTCACCGGAGAAGCCGGTACTCTAGGGGCTTATTTCAGCCAAGCCCTAAACACGTGCATACAATCTCCTCACCAGAGGTGCCGGTATTCTAGGGGCTTATTTCAGCCGAGTCCTAACATATGCGTGCAAGATCACCCTGGCGCAAAGCACATAATGTGATTGATACTAGCGCATGGCGGCACGACCATGCCACCCTTTTATAGTAGCAACTACAGGACCTGCCAGATAAGGACCAATAGGAAACTGCTCCAGAACACAAGTGGTTGCAGGACCTTCCTGGCGGACCAATAGGAGCTGCTGCAGTACCTGAGCATGTGACCCCTGATCTCCAATGAGAGATCTTACTCTGGGCATGCTCAGAAGGGGAAAGCAAGGACTTTGTCCTAAAGACGTCTGCTCGCCGCTAACCAGTACTGGCTACAATAGCAGAGCCTGGAGGAGCAGCAGTAATCCTCTGCACAATGGGCGAGACGCTGGGACCGACGTCTAAGCTGAGCAGAGTCCACTGCAGCCGGAGACGGATGGGAGACCGCAGCAGGGACGGCTCGAGATTCCCCTTGTGCAGAAGCGGGAACTCGACCCCTAACATTACCCCACCCTCCTAGGGCCCCCCTTCTTTGGGCCTCGCTACGTTCAAAGGCAGCACCTATCCTCAGGCCCATAACCCCTCCAATCCACACGAAAAAATTTTTGCCCTGTACCACCTTGCACCCTACAATGGCGTTCACCTCTTAATCGTCCGTAGACGAACCTGACGGCCCGGCAGATGACTCAGGCAACCGGGAGATGACCACGGGTTTTAGGAGGGACACATAGAAGGTGTCGGAGATACCAAGGCGAGGCGGAAGGGCCAAACGGTAAACCACAGGGTTCACCTGCTCGAGAACCTTGAAGGGACCCAAATAGCAGGGGGCCAACTTAGTGGATTCCACCCGTAGCCTGATGTTTCGGGCAGAGAGCCACACTAGGTCGCCAGGAGCAAATGTCGGAGCGGGACGCCGATGGGCATCGGCAGAAGACCTCATTCTTTCCTTGGAAGCCTGAATGGCATCCTGGGTGCGGTCCCATATGTCCCGTGCCTCCACAGCCCAGTCTGCCACCCTGGATTCGGCGGAAGCCACGGGCATGGGCACCGGTACCCGCGGATGCTGGCTGTAATTTAAGAGGAATGGGGTCTGTCCGGTGGAGTCAGCCACAGCATTGTTTAGCGCGAACTCCACCCACGGAAGCAAGGATGCCCAGTCATCCTGCCTGGCAGAGACAAAATGTCGCAAGTATGTGACCACTTTCTGGTTGGCCCTCTCTACCAACCCATTCGTCTCGGATGATATGCAGAGGAGAGGTTTAACTCAATACAGAGTAGATGACACAACTCTCTCCAGAACCGAGACGCAAATTGGGGACCTCGATCGCTGACAATCTTGTCTGGCATACCGTGTAGACGGAAGATGTGTCTAATAAATAATGCTGCCAAGGCCTGTGCAGAAGGTAACCGGGGTAGCGGCACTAAGTGCACCATTTTGGAGAAGTGGTCGGAGATCACCCAAATGATAGTGCAACCCCGAGACTTGGGTAAGCCCACCACAAAGTCCATCCCGACCATCTCCCAGGGCCTGTCTGCCCCCGGAAAAGTAAAAAGTAACCCAGCTGGCCGTTGTCGAGGGGAATTGTTCCGGGCGCAGGAGACACGCCTGAACATACTCCCTGACGTCACGGGCCATATGTGGCCACCAGTATGTCCTCGCCAATAATTCTGTTGTCCTCTTTGCCCCAAAGTGTCCACCCACCCTGGACGAGTGTGCCCAAGAGAGTACCTCCGGTCGCAAATTAGTGGGCACAAAAGTCTTGCCCGGAGGCACAGACTCTAGCGAAACCGGGGCTACAGTTCTCAGGCTTTCTTCGGGGACAATAAGCCGAGGCTCCTCATCCTCCTCCTCTGATGACACTAAGGAGCGAGAGAGATCGTCGGCCCGAACATTCTTCTCACCGGAGAGAAAATGGAGGGTGAAGTGAAACCGAGAGAAGAATAGGGACCATCTGGCCTGGCGAGAATTTAGCCGCTGAGCCGTTTGCAAATATACCAAGTTTTTGTGGTCGGTGAAGACTTGGAAGGGAAAACGAGCCCCCTCCAGAAGATGTCTCCACTCAGAGAAAGCCAACTTCATTGCCAGCAACTACCTGTCCCCGATGGAATAATTCCTCTCTGCTGGTGTAAAGGTCTTAGAAAAGAAGAAGCAGGGATGCTTCCGACCTTGAGCATCCTTTTGATAAAGGACTGCTCCAGCACCAACAGAAGAGGCGTCCACCTCTAAAATAAACGGCTTATCAACATCAGGGCGATGTAATATGGGAGCACTGGGAAAATGCGACTTGATGAAAGAGAACGCCTTGGAGACCTCCTCAGACCACAACTTGGGATTTGCTCCCTTCTTGGTGAGGGCTACCAAGGGAGCTACCAAAGTCGAGAAATGGGGGATGAACTGACGATAATAATTAATGAACCCCATAAAGTGCTGCACCGCTTTAAGAGAATGGGGTTCTTGCCAGTCCATTACAGGCTGTAGTTTGGCAGGATCCATAGCCAATCCCTGGGCGGAGATGATATAGCCCAGGAAAGGAAAGGACTCCTGCTCAAACACACATTTCTCCAGCTTGGCATAGAGGGAGTTTGCCCGTAAGAGGTCGAAGACTTTGTTGACATCCCTCCGGTGAGAGTCTATATCTGGTGAAAAGATGAGAATATCATCCAGATAGACTACTACAGAGGTGGAGAGCATATCCCGGAAGATGTCATTGACAAAGTCTTGGAAAACAGCGGGAGCATTACAGAGCCTGAAGGGCATCACCAGGTATTCATAATGCCCATCCCTGGTATTAAAAGCTGTCTTCCACTCATCCCCTTCACGGATGCGAATTAGGTTATAGGCACCACGTAGATCTAGCTTGGTAAATACCTTTGCTCCTCGAAGCCTATCAAAGAGCTCAGAGATTAGGGGCAACGGGTACTTATTCTTGATGGTGATGGGGTTAAGACCCCTGTAGTCAATACATTGACGTAATTCTCCGTTCTTCTTTTGCACGAAGAAGAACCCCGCCCCTGCTGGTGACACCTACTTCCTAATGAACCCTCTTGCCAGATTCTCCTGAATATACTGGGACATGGCCTCCGTCTCAGGAAGCGAGAGGGGATAGACTCTTCCCCGAGGAGGTTCTGCTCCAGGCAAGAGATCAATAGGACAGTCGTAGGGGCGATGAGGCGGAAGAGTCTCCGCCGCCTTCTTGGAGAAAACGTCTGCGTATGACCAATAACACTGGGGGAGAGAAGTGAGATCTACGGGTATCTCTGTGGTGGTGACCTGAACGCACTCCCTGACACACCTGCCTCTACATGAATCACCCCAACCCAGTATCCTTCCAGAGGACCGCTCAATATGGGGAGAGTGGTGACGAAGCCAAGGTACTCTCAGCAACACCTCGTCTATTCCCTCGGGCAGGACAAGAAAGGAAATACTCTCCTGATGGGAAGGGGACATAGACAACGTGAGAGGGATAGTCTGGTGGGTGATTTGTGAGGGCAGAGTCGATCCATTCACTACACGCATAGTCACCGGTTTGACGAGCATCACCAGAGGTATAGTGTGGTGGAGAGCAAAGGCAGAGGACATGAAATTCCCCTCGGCTCCAGAATCCACACAGAGCTCGGCGGTGAAAGTGGATGGACCTACAGTAATTTTCCCCTTAAAGGACAACTTGGTGGAAAATGCCGCAGTGTCTAGTGAACCTCCTCCCAAAATCACTAGACGCGACCGTTTTCCCGACCGCTGTGGACATTTGTTGGCATAATGTCCTAACTGCTGGCAGATGTTATAGACCACCAGTACTCGAGCGGCCCGGGACTTAGGTCCTGCTCGAGAAACCTCCATGGACTCATGGGAGTCGGGCGCCTGACTGAAAGATTCCAGAGGTCTGGCGAAGGTGAGAGCCAGCCGGAACCTCTGCCTACACTGGGACAGCTCCAACCTCTGCTTGTGAAAACGGAGGTCGATGCGGGTAGATATGGTGATAAGCTTCTCCAGTGTGGCGGGAATCTCCCTGGTAGCCAAGGCGTCTTTCACATGGCCCGCTAGTCCTCTCCAAAACACGAGAATGAGGACTTTATCTGGCCAGTCCAACTCCGAGGACAGAGTCCGAAATTTGACAGCAAAACAGCTGACCAAGGACAAACCCTGTGAACTTGCCAGGAGTTGGAGCGCCGCATCGTGGGTGACCTGAGGTCCTAGAAAGACCTTTTTTAGAGCCTCCAGAAAACGAGGAGCACTCCGCACCACACGGTCGTCATGCTCCCACAGCGGGGTGGCCCACTCCAACGCTCTGCCCTACAGAAGAGATATTACAAAGCCCACTTGTGCCCGATCTGTGGGGAAATGTGCAGCCAGAAGCTCGAGTTGTATAGAGCACTGACTCACGAATCCCCGACATTGCTTGCTGTCACCAGCGAACTTGTCTGGAAGTGGAGGTGGGATAATGTGGGGACAGAGGTGGCAGTGGACACACTGGCTGCAGCCACGCTAGCAGCCTGAACAGCGACTGCGGTAACATCCACAGCTGAGGTTGTGCTCTCAAGAGCCACCAACCTACCCTCCAGCTGCTGGATGTCCTGCAGTAGACGCTGATCGTCCGCCATTTTACTTGCCAGACCCTGGCGCTAGTATTATGTTAGGGCTGGCGGAACGCACAAAATAAATATAATTATTAAGTGCGTTCGCAGCCCGGGGTCCACCGTGCAGGCAGAGCCTGCTGCTAGTAGGATGGCGGTATGGCGAACTCTGTTACTTCACAGAGTTGCAACTATATACACTGTGGCCCTATATGGTGGTGTAAGCGAACTCTGTTACACCACAGAGTCGCTAAGGTAGAAACGCAGAAATATGGACTGTGTCCTGTTAACTCCACAGGTATGCACAGACAACTGCTGTGCGGACAGCAGTCCATAGTAACGCAATCAGCAATGCAATCAGACAATCTCCTCACCGGAGAAGCCGGTACTCTAGGGGCTTATTTCAGCCGAGTCCTAAACACGTGCATACAATCTCCTCACCGGAGGTGCCGGAATTCTAGGGCTTATTTCAGCCGAGCCCTAACACATGCGTGCAAGATCATAATGTAATTGATACTAGCGCATGGCGGCACGACCATGCCACTCTTTTATAGTAGCAACTACAGGACCTGCCAGATAAGGACCAATAGGAAACTGCTCCAGAACACAAGTCGTTTCAGGACCTTCCTGGCGGACCAATAGGAGCTGCTGCAGTACCTGAGCATGTGACACCTGATCTCCAATGAGAGATCTTACTCTGGGCATGCTCAGAAGGGGAAAGCAAGGACTTTGTCCTAAAGACGTCTGCTCGCCGCTAACCAGTACTGGCTACAATAGCAGAGCCTGGAGGAGCAGCAGTAATCCTCTGCACAATGTTAGACTGGGTGAGACGCTGGGACCAACATCTAAGCTGAGCAGAGTCCACTGTGGCTGGAGACGGATGGGAGACCGCAGCAGGGCAGGGACGGCTCGAGATTCCCCTTGTGCATAAGCGGGAACTCGACCCCTAACATATAGTTACATGGTAAATAAAGACACAGCCAGAATAAAGTCTTTTATTTTTTATTAAAAATAAAACAAAACACAGTTTTCCATTTTTATTTAAAAATAACAAGCACAGTTATACTCACCAAACAAAGCCCTTGATCTCCTGTAAAAAAACAAAAATAAAAAACAACAATACACCATACCTGTCTGTTGTTCTGTCCCACACGTAATACATGTCTGGGGATAAACAGTTTTCAACCTGGACGGTGCCAAGATGCGATTGTCCAGGCTGAGAACCACTGATGAATGAGCTGCTGGGAGCACAGCATCAGTGACTGGTGGTGACGTCATAGAGGTTACCTCCAGTCACTGAGGCTCTGCTCCCAGCCGGGCTGAACTGCTGTGAGCTCTGTGAGATCTCCACTAGCACCGTGAAGGAAACCTCTATTCTTGATAACCAGCCTTGTTGAACCTGACAGCTGTGGGTTGCAGCCCCCAGCTGTGAGTTTTGCCTGGCTGGTTATAAAAAATGCAGGGGTACCAATGCCATTTTTTTTAAATAATTTATTTACAGCGCAAGAGTGGCTGATAAATACCCCCATCAACCGCTCCTGCTGTCATTGTTATTAGCGGCTGCAGGTGTCGGATGATGGGAGCGGTAGTGCCATCAGTCGACACCAGTGACCGGAGGCAAACTTTATACCTCTGATCACAGTTGCTGGCTCACTCTGTCTATTGACAGCGTGGGAACCGTGGCTTTCTGACTGGCAGGGATGATTTCACCGCTGATCTGAAGTGATGTTTGCACATGACATCGTGGCAAACACTAGATGTTCAGGCCAACATTCAAGTGAATAGGGTCCAGGTTTGGATTCAGGTCCAGGTACTGTTCTGGTTCCCGAACCCAAACTTTTTGTAATTGTTCGGCCGAACCCGCTGGACCCGAACATCCAGGAGTCCGCCCATCTCTACTCTTTGCTCTTATCCTGCATTAGAGATGAAATGGATAACTGGATCTAGCCATTCAGAAAGGTCTAAAAAGAAAGAAAGTTTTGCATTTGTGAAGGCTATAGTCCTTTTATTAAGACAGGTAATAGCAAAATGTCCAGAGCCCCTTCAATAGATGCATGAATTTTCTGTACGTTGCCTCTCCTTCTCTACAGTAGAGAGAAATTTTCGGATTAAATCAGTTTGCATAGGGTCAGGCACACTTTCCATTTCCTGTTGGCTTTTTTAATGCTGATTGAGTAAAGGACTAGTTATGGTTGTTTCCAAATACTCCCTGTCTTTCCTTTCTTCGTTCAGTGAGTCTCTGATCAATTTGGATGCACAGTTGAATAAAGTCTCCTAAATTATCAGTGGTCACTCTCAACCATTGCACATTCATCCTTTATTAGATCTGATAATCCTTGTCGAAATTGACACCTCTGGGCAGCTAAATTCCATGTGGTGTCTGCCACCCAGTGGCGGAATTCAGAGGTATATTAAGATGCAGAGCACCGCCCTTGATGTAGGTTATGCAACTTGGTTTCAGCTGTAACACAATGATTCAGATCATCAAACACTTGATCCATAGCTGTGATGAAGGAAACTAAATAATTAAGGAGGTTACAATTTTTTTTACATAATGTGAGGCCCATGCAAGGGTCTCATCAGTCGGCAGATTAATGATGAATAGAACCCTTTTCCTGTCACTGGTAAATGGAGAAGGTTGCATCTGAAAATAGAAACAGCATTGATTAAGAAACCCACGGTAATGATGACGATCCCCACTGTACTGAGTTGTGCAAATACAGAAGTTGCCTCTGTAACAAAATAATTTATTATTGCTGACCCAACACCTGTGTTTGCAACTTAGAAATTATTTTTTGGTATGTGGCATCAAAATTCTCAAGTTCACCAACTTGTTGCCTCAGGGTGGTTGCAACAGACTACATTTTGTGTGCGAGATTGTTCTGTTATGTACTGACCTAGGTTGGAGTAGTAGTATTGACACCACTAGGGGCAGCACTGGCAGGTAGCATAGTCAGATATAGCCTGAGGTTGATACATGGGAGCAGCTGTATAGATGAAGGATCAGCAGGTTGCATAGTCAGGAATAGCCAGAGGTTGGTACACAGTAGCAGTAGCATAGTCTTGAATAAAGCAGCAGTTGAAGGGAGAGCTTGACTAAAGGCTGGGAGCTCAATAAAATTGCTAGGAAGGAAGTGCAATGACAGGTTTAAATAGGGTGTTCAATCAGGAGATTTTCAAGGTGGAGCCAATCAGGGTAAAACCAATTGGGAATTCCACAGGTACTAGTATCTGGGTAAGCAAGAAACTATCCACTGAGCTAAAATAGCTCAAAGGGAAGAGCTGCCACGTGGTGCACCAGAGATGCTGGGATTGAGTCCTGGTAGACTGTTATGTTAATGGAAAGAGGTCATGAGCCAACATAGAGTTTGTATGGACAGTTTCCAATTTCTAGAGTTTCATATAAATATTAATTCTTTTTTTTTAGATGTTGCTTCCAAACTCCTCATAGTTTAAGTGCCTTTTAGAAAATAATCAATTGAATAATCAATCGTAAACTTTTCCTTTGCGCCATTTTTGATACATCTCAACATAGAAAATTTTGCTTGTAGATGTATCATAAAGGCATGATTTACTTGTAGTTTTGTGGGTCTTTTTTTGCTAAGAGGCTGGTATAGAAATTAATCTCTAAAATGTCATAATGATTTTAAAGTGTGATAATATACTTTTTTAATGCGGCTCCATCTATGACTTGAGCTGAGGTGATGAAATTACTAAAAGCAATGAAACGATTTTTAGCTTTACTAATAATTTGAGCTATTTGTTTTTCTTTTTTTAATTTCAGCATCACTTTTAGCCATTCAGCTTAGGAAGTCATTTATGAAAGAATGACTTCAGACTGTCTCCTAATCAATAATGTACAAATGTGAGCAATAAACCATTATTATAACAAGAAAGGGCTACACCCTGCCAAAACTTTCTCTCTTTGCAGGAAAAGACATGACAATGGATTTGTTGTATTGAATGATGTAAAGTAAAATCTAGAATAATCTTCAATTATTTATAAAACCCTACAGTTCTTGCTAAATTAATTCATTTGAAATACTAATTCAAAAAACTGTACTTTTCATAAATGAAAACGCATAGACAAAACCTTAAGGATGACAAAAAGCTTCCCAAACAGCTAAAATTAGGGCAGACACCAGGAAAACTGGCATCAATTGACCTACAGTATTTGCAAATAGCACAGCAACAGTCAGCCATGGGCAATGAATGGAGGTATCAGGGCCTGGCCCAGCATTTAGAGCTTGGAATTGAAGTTTTAATGAGGACCTGGTGGTTAAGGGAGCGGTGTAAGCTTTCTTAGCTGGGAGACCTCACACCTCATGCAACACCTCCAATTTTTTTTATTCCAGTCACACTCAGATGACACAAACATGAGTTTCATAGACTACTATTTATACAAAAATGTAAGAAAAGTAACAAAGGTAGTTGACTGATCAATTGACCCACAGTAGAATCTGTTATAATGGCACACAAGCAGTCAGACATGGCACATGCATGAGGTATCAGTCTCTGGCCTAGCATTTACAGCTTGGAATTGAAGTTTCGATGAGGACCTGGTGGTTAAGGGAGCGGTGTAAGCCATCTTAGCTGGGAGACATGATACCTCATGCAACACCTCCATTTTTTGTATTCCAGCCACAGTTAGATGGCACAAACATCAGTTTCATAGACTACTATCGATAGAAAAATGTAAGAATAGTGACACAGGTAGTTGACTGATCAATTGACACACAGTAGAACCTGTTATAATGGTACAGAAGCAATCAGCCATGGCCCATGCATAAAGTATCAGGTTCTGGCCCAGCAGTTACAGCTTGGAATTGAAGTTTCAATTAAGACGAGATGGGTGGGGGACTGGTGTAAGTTTTGCTGTGCTGCGAGCCCTGATATCTCATGCAACATCTTAAACATGATTTTTAATCAGCAACACTCAGGTGGCACAAATATCAGCTTGGTATACCACAAATGTTATAAAAATTTAAGGATAGTAACACAGCTAGTTGACTGAAAGTAATTGCAGACCTGCAGGTCTGCGAATTCTACTGCTACAGGCAACACACATGAACGAAACCCAACTTGAAGTACAAACATTTCCCCAAAATATTGACACACACCACTCTAGTGTCATCAGTTTCACAGAAATATTAAAATTCTGCAGTTTTGATTGAAAAATTCAATCATTGTACGGTCTACTCAACTCCCTTTCTTGGTAGCCGCACAGCGGTATTATTATTTTTATTATTTATTGTTATAGTGCCATTTATATGAAAAGGGTATACAGAATAAAAAACAAGTACAATAATCTTAAGCAGTACAAGTTACTGACTGCTACTGGAGGAGAGAGAACCCTGCCCATTAGGGATCACAGTCTACAAAGGATGGGTGAGGATACAATAGGTGAGGGTAGAGCTGCTTGTGCAACGGTATGGTGGAGCGATGGTTAGTGTAGGTTGTAGGCTTGTTGGAAGAGGTATTTCTTCAGGTTCCTTTTGAAGGTTTCCATGGTAGGCAAGAGCATGATATGTTGAGGGATACAGTTTGAGAGCAGTAGGGATCTACGGGGGAAATCTAATATTTGATTGTGGGAAGAGGAGATAAAAGGGGAGTAGAGAAGGAGATCTTGTGACTATCAGAGTTGCGTGTAGGTAAGTACCAGTGACTAGGTACAGATGTACGGAGGAGACAGGTTTAGGATCACTTTGTATGCCAAACTTAGGGTTCAGAACCGGAGTAATGGGCAATGGGGAGCCAGTTCAGGGACAAACAGAGGGGAGAAACCAGGGAATAAAAGGGGGATACAGGGTGAGGTGATTAGTCGGGCAGCATAGTTTAGGATAGATTGGATGGGTGCGATAGTGTTGCAAGGGAGGCCACAGAGCACAAAGTTGCAGTAGTCAAGGCAAGAGATGATGAGGCCATGCACTAGTGTTTTTGCAGATTCATGGTTGAGGAATCTGCAGATTCGGGAGATATTTTTGAGTTGACTCGGCAGGAAGCAGAAAGGCTTGGATCTTAGATTTGAAGGAAAGATCATAGTCAAGAAATTGATTTTGATGGATAGGTCAGTTGGGGGGTTTAAATGAGATGGTGGAAGATGATGAATTCGTTTTTATCCATGTTAAGTTTTAGAAATCTAGCAGAGAAGAAAGATGGAATAAAGGATTGACATTGTGGGATCGATGTAAGTAAGGTGGTGATATCAGGTCCAGAGAGGTAGACCTATGTGTCATTAGAATAGAGGTGATACTGAAAGTGGTGGTGACACTCTATGAGCTGCCCCAGGCCAAAGGTGTAGAAGGAATAGAAAAGGGGTCCTAACACTGAACCTTGGGGTCACTGAAAAATAGAGGGCTAAATGAGGAGGTTGTGTGTGAGTGAGACACATGTCATGTCTGTTAGTTACGAGAAGATGCAAGATAAAGCCAAGTCTGTGATGCTATGTGATGAGAGAGTCTGTAGTAATAGGGAATGGTCCACTGTGTCCAATGCAGATGACAGGTCCAGGAGGAGGAAGACAAAGTAGTGTCACTTGGATTTAGTGGTTAGTAGGTCATTGTTGACTTTAGTCAGGGCAGTTTCAGTGAAATTATAAACTGAAAATAATATATTAGGGCCTCAAACACAAAATCATACAAAATGCCCTAAATACTTTATTGATAAAAAAACCCACAGATTGGTTAACACCAAAAAATGTGACAGCTTCACACAAACAAAAGACGTGTTCCAAGATACCAACTAAAATATTTGGGTGCATCTAGATGTCCCTGGTGTATAGCCTAGGCTTTCACCTTCCTAGCTGGGGAGGTTGGCACCCTAGGGGGGAACGTTGTCGCCCCCACGCTCCTCGATGGCTAGCCCTAGGGACCCTGTTGTAACCTGCAGCAAATATGGAATCCCTTTACCCAATTACTAAAGGGACCCCTAAAAATAGACATAGATCGAACCTATATTTAAGACAACCCTATGCCCCAAATGAATAAAAACAATTTGAACACATATGGCAAAAGTAGCAGCTGGTGAATGGTGTCTCGCTGGTACAGGACTGCTCTGGGTAAAGCACCCCAATCCTGGTGGGGCTATAACATACCACACCAGCTTTATATGCAGCAATGCACTTAATATCACATGTATGTCAGTGTTCAGAATAATATTATAAGATAATAAATACTTGTTCACAGATACTGCAACAAGTATCATCAGAGCTCCTCATGGAATGACTGGTTCTACTCCCATCAGAGCCTCCGTACTACCTTGTGCATATCAAACATCCAGCCAAGACAAAACCAAGATAAGTTGCTGATAAGTGATAGTATCGATACTTATCTTTTCACTTGCCACCTGCCAAACATATATTAGAGCCTCAACGCGTTTCACCTCTTTAGGCTCATCAGAAGGCTTGATGCAGTGATACCATGTGTCCCCATATGGTGCAGTGAATAATCGACATTAGGAAAAAATCCTCCATTTAAACATACCGCCGTGATCCATGTTCCGGGTTCCCACCAATCCACAGCAGGCAAGCGTCCAGATTACTCCACTCCCCAAGCTTCCGCCCCTCATGTTGCGAGCACATGTCTCATAAAGGGCACGTGGGGTTCTGCAGTGATTCAGCCGTCAAGTAACTAACTTCCACTTCCTGTTTGCAGATACTGTCGGCTTCAAGACGGATCACTGCGCCTGCTCAGGGCCAAGAACGTCATGTCCGGGTTCACTCCGTGGAACACACGCTTAAACCCTGGCGTGAGACGCAGCCCATAGTTCCACCCCTCCATCACGGGGTCTACGTACGTCTCCACCCCCAGCAATGCTGTGTTACAGAGGGACAACTGCACATGCTCCGGACACGCTCCGCATCATATATGTCAGACATGAGCCCAATGGATCAGCTGACAAAGTCCAATATACAAAATGAAGGTGAGAAAGTCTAAGTCACAATTCCAAAAAAGACTCATAAATACACCATGATGCAATATTCAATATGGAATACACCATGATGCAATATTCAATATGCAATATGATTCAGATATATGATAACGTCTCCCTGAAAAATAAAAACCCATAGGGATCTAATATCAAATAATATCAACCAATAAATTTTACACAGGACCTATGTGCAGTATCAGGAGGAATGAGAAATGAAAATTTATCATACTGAGAAAAGAGAGATCCACCTGTCCACCGACCGTAAAAATGGTGAATCGGCCGGCAGGGAGAAGGCCCAGGATTGGGGATAACCCCTAAGAAGGGAGACAATAATACCCACATGCTGTTCCTCACTCCCGAGCTGTCCGGAGCATGCGCAGTTGCAACTCTGTAACACAGCATTGCTGGGATTGGAGACGTACGTAGACCCCGTGATGGAGGGGTGGAACTATGGGCTGCGTCTCACGCCAGGGTGTAAACGTGCATTCCACGGAGTGAACCCGTGTTATGTTTTGGTAGCTGAGGAGAGCAGGCAAAAACGGCAGTACACCAGAGAGGTTGGAATCTACTGGATTGCAGTACCCTGACTAACCACCACAACTAAAGGCAGCCGTGGAGCGTTCCTACGATGGTCCTAGACGTCTCGTCACAGCCTGAGAGGTTAACTACACCTAAAGATAGAAAGAGGAAAGCTATCTGCCCCGGAGCAGATCCCCAAAGAACATAGGAAGCCCCCAAACATGTAATGGCGGTTAGACAAGAGGAAATACAGACACAGACAGAAAATAGTATGAGCAAACGTTGGGGCCCAATCTGCCTAGACAGAAAAAGGATAGGAAGGATACTTACTGTAATCAAAAAAAAACCTAAAAAACCAACGCTACTAATTGCAAAAACACCTGAGATCACACGACCTCTACCACCTAAATTAGTTCTCTGGTGTAACAAAACTAAGCCGCAGCCACTGAAAAAACTGGAAAAGGCAAATGAACAAATAACAGTGGCTCCAGAGGAACTGAGAGGAGCCCAAGCCCCGGGGGGGGGGACCTGGCTAACTTCACAGAAATGCAGAGAAATATGCAAATGGTAAGCACAAAAACAAAAAACAGAAAATATCTTATCTGAGAGCAGGAGAAGAGGCAAGACTCAGCAAGCTTCCAAGTGAACCAGGAAACAAAGTTGAGACAAGAACAATTGATCACCGGCAACCATGATGGGAGGGAACCTCCCTTATATAAGACCAGTCTGTGATTCCTGATTGCCAATCCTCATTTAATGGTTCAGTACTGTTTGTAACCACCAGAGGGAGATTCTGCTCAGAATTCATTTCTAAAACATTCACAACAGTACCCCCCCCTTGAGGAGGGGTCACCGAACCCTCATTTGTGCCACCAGGTCGGTCAGGATGAGCTCTGTGATACGCACGGATCAGTCTCCTAGCATGGATGTCCGAAGCAAACACCCAAGAATTGTCCTCCTGACCATAACCTCTCCACTTAACCAAATACTGGAGTTTCCATCTAGAAAAATGAGAATCCAATATTTTCTCAACCACATACTCCAGATTGCCCTCAACCAAAACAGGGTCAGGAGGCGCAGCCATAGGAACCACTGGCTCGACAAACCTCTTCAATAAGGACTTATGGAACACATTATGGATCTTAAATGTCCCTGGAAGAAGTAAACGAAAGGAAACAGGATTAAGAATCTCCATGATCTTATAAGGTCCAATGAACCTAGGCTTAAACTTAGGAGTAGAGTTGAGCGATACTTTCCGATATCCTAAAGTATCGGAATCGGAATGGTATCGCCGATATCACTAAAATATCGGCGATACCCGATACCGATACCGGGAAATCCCATGTAAGTCTATGGGAACAAAATATCGAAATTAAAAAAAAACCCATTCTTGCCTTGTTGGTTAATTGTACATGAAGGAAAACAAGAAAGAGTAATGTAGAATGTATTGGGGAAGGTTGAGGAGACATTAAAGGCATAGATGTTTAACCCAATCAAATGGAATAGCATAAATATTTTTTTTTTAAAGATGTTCGGATTGACGAAGAAATTGACAATGTTAACGTTTTTTATATTTTGGCAAATATGTATATTACACAACTTCCATGCTCTTCATCTTCACCTTTTTAACTTTTCACACACTTTCTCCTTCATAATCTTCTGCAGCATCATCTTTTTCATCAAATTATTCTTCATCTTCACCTTCTTTATCTTCTTCTTAAACTTCTTGCTATTCATCTTTGTTAACATTACTCATATTCTTCTTATTAAACTATTATTCTTATTCATATTCTGCTTCATCTTCTTCATCATATTCTTATTTGTGACAGAGAATCCTGTACTTGTAATCTGTCAAAGTATGAATTTTTCATCCTTCCGTTCTTGCTGTCACAAAAGATTTAAATTACAACAGTATTTGTCCGTGTTCAGTTTAGCCTGCAGCAGCAGGCATTTTCCAGGGGCACCACGAGGAGGAATGGACTCACCCCCATACACTGCTTAGTCTTCTTCTGCTTAGAATTTAGAGCATATATTTGCTCTTCATTTTGGTCTTATACTTCATGTTCTTCTGCTTTTAGATCTTCTGCTTATTGTTCTTGTGTCTCTTGTTCCGTATCTTGTATTTGTAGCACAATCTTGTACCAGCTGATGTTACTGGGACACGGTTACTAAGCAGGAGGTACCTGTGCTCCAAAGCACTACCAAGGACCAGCAGACGTTGCTGGAACTCGGATACCGAGATGGAGGCACCTAGGCCAAAGGCACTGCGGAGAACCAGTTGACGGTACTGGAACCCGGAGGGGCAGCAGAAGGAAAAGAGCCAATGGCACAACCGAGGACCAGCTGACGTTACTGGGACACGGTTACTAAGCAGGAGGTACCTGTGCTCCAAAGCACTACCAAGGACCAGCAGACGTTGCTGGAACTCGGATACCGAGATGGAGGCACCTAGGCCAAAGGCACTGCGGAGAACCAGTTGACGGTACTGGAACCCGGACGGGTAGCAGAAGG
>JARQOD010000001.1:320716309-320971168 GCA_033576555.1 Oophaga sylvatica | reverse complement strand
ACTACAGATAGTGTCAGGTTGTTATATGATTAAAATTATACCTTGGTTGGTGAAATCCGTCTTGTGGTTGTTGCTTAACCCCTTTGAGACAAAGCCTGTTTTCACCTTAATGACCAGGCCAATTTTTACAATTCTGACCACTGTCAATTTATGAGGTAATAACCCTGGAATGCTTTAACAGATCCTGGTGATTGTGAGAGTGTTTTCTCATGACATATTGTACTTTATGATAGCAGTAAAATTTCATCGATATGATTTGCATTTATTTGTGAAAAAACAGAAATTTGGCAAAAATGTTAAAAATTTTGAAATTTTCAAAATTTAATTTTTATGCCCTTAAATCAGAGGGTCATATCGCACAAAATAGTTAACAATAGAGTTGAGCGAAACAGGTCGGTCAGATTCAAAAGTCGCAGACTTTAGCCAAAGTCGAGTTTCGTCAACCGGCCATGCGATTGTTGAAACGAGCGCCAAAATTGGATTTCCCAGAATGAGCCAGGACGTACACTGTGGGCAACGAGATGACATGTGCAGCGTCCACCACCAGGGCATTGTGGTGATTGGCTTGCTTGGGGGACGTCATAGTGTCTATAAAAGCCTGAGCGCCGACCTCCATTTTACTTCTGCCGATATTAACAGTAGGGAAAGGTTGCTTTTTATCAGTAGGGAAAGAGTTAGGGCTGTAAGGCTGTGGTTCCACGATCCAGAACCACAGCGCTTTGGACGGAGTGGAAAGTCCGCTCTGCCCAAAGCCCCGCCCCCTAGTGAACGCGTGGTCAATCCGGATGTGTTCATGGAACACATCCGGAAGACATCCGGAATGACTGCAGGGCTACACAGCCCTGTGTTATTTCACTTGCGGCGCCGCAGTGGCGCCGCAAGGGAATAGGACATGCTGCGGTCTAAAAAGACGAGCCGCATGTCCGTTAACACAGGTCTGCCGCCTGCGTGTTTTTGAGCATAGTGGAGATGGGATTCCTTGAAATCCCCTCCACTATGCTGTAACATCTGGACGCTACATGTTTGACGCTGCGCCAGCGCACAGTGTCAAACACGCAGCAATTCCTGACTGTTTCCTGACCGTGGAAACATACCCTAAAGAGAAGTTCTTATGAGCTTGTGCTGATAGCAAATGTGCTGTACAGTTAGTGTGCAGTGACAGGGGAGGATTTTCTTGTGTGCAGCAGCACTGGTTCTTAGACTGCCTGCCAGTGACAGGGGAGGATTTTCTTGCGTGCAGCAAAAAATTATTAGGTTGCCTGCTAGCTGTATTGCTGTGTGTACACTGCTGTGCAGACTGCTTTTTACACAGCAGTAATACTTTTATTCTTTTTTTCTGCACAGTTACCGACCATTCATTTTTTGCCACACCGTATAGAGCTGTACGCTCCTCACACACTACCGTGTACCGGCTGGTATCACGGACAAATACATGCTGACTATCTGTGTGTGACTCCGGAAATAAATGCGGAGATTTAAATTTTTCCCTACACCGTATACAGCTGTACGCTTCTGATTCAGTACCATATTTCTGCTGTTTTTATTACAGTTAAATCCATACTGAGTGAGCGTCTGTGTGTGACTCCGGAAATATATACGGAGATTTCAATTTTCCCCTATACTATATACACCTGGTATCTTCTAATACAGTACCTTTTTTCTGCCTTTTTTTTATTACGGTCAAATTCATACTGAGAGAGCGTCTGTGTGTGACTCCGGAAATATATACAGAGATTTAAATTTTCCCTATACTATATACACCTGGTATCTTCTGATACAGTATCTTTTTACTGCCTTTTGTATTACGGTCAAATCCATACTGAGAGAGCGTCTGTGTGTGACTCTGGAAATATACAGTCATGGCCAAAAGTTTTGAGAATGACACAAATATTAATTTTTACAAAGTCTACTGCTTCACTTTTTCTAATGGCAATTTGCATATACTCCAGAATGTTATAAAGAGTGATCAGCTTAACAGCAATTACTTGCAAAGTCAATATTTCGCTAGAAAATGAACTTTATCCCCCAAAACACATTTCAACATCATTGCATCCTTGCCTTAAAAGGACCAGCTAACCTCTTTTCAGTGATTGCTCCATTAACACAGGTGTGGGTGTTGATGAGGACATGACTGGAGATCAATCTGTCATGATTAAGTAAGAATGACACCACTGGACACTTTAAAAGGAGGCTGGTGCTTGGCATCATTGTTTCTCTTCTGTTAACCATGGTTATCTCTAAAGAAACACGTGCAGTCATCATTGCAATGCACAAAAATGGCCTAACAGGGAAAAGTATCGCAGCTAGAAAGCTTGCACCTCAGTCAACAATCTATCGCATCATCAAGAACTTCAAGGAGAGAGGTTCCATTGTTGCCAAAAAGGCTTCAGGGTGCCCAAGAAAGACCAGCAAGCGCCAGGACCGTCTCTTAAAAGTGTTTCAGCTGCGGGATCGGGCTACCAGCAGTGCAGAGCTTGCTCAGGAATGGCAGCAGGCAGGTGTGAGTGCATCTGCACGCACTGTGAGGCGGAGACTCTTGGAGCAAGGCCTGGTCTCAAGGAGGGCAGCAAAGAAGCCACTTCTCTCCAGAAAAAACATCATGGACAGACTGATATTCTGCAAAAGGTACAGGCAGTGGACTGCTGAGGACTGGGGTAAAGTTATTTTCTCTGATGAATCCCCTTTTCGATTGTTTGGGACATCAGGAAAACGCCTTATTCGGAGAAGACAAGGTGAGCGCTACCACCAGTCTTGTCTCATGCCAACTGTTAAGCATCCTGAAACCATTCATGTGTGGGGTTGCTTCTCAGCCAAGGGAATCGGCTCTCTCACAGTCTTGCCTAAAAACACAGCCATGAATAAAGAATGGTACCAGAATGTCCTCCAAGAGCAACTTCTCCCAACCCTCCAAGAGCAGTTTGGCGATCAACAATGCCTTTTCCAGCATGATGGAGCACCTTGCCATAAAGCAAAGGTGATAACTAAATGGCTCAGGGAACAAAACATAGAGATTTTGGGTCCATGGCCTGGAAACTCCCCAGATCTTAATCCCATTGAGAACTTGTGGTCAATCATCAAGAGACGGGTGGACAAATAAAACCTAAAAATTCTGACAAAATGAAAGCATTGATTGTGCAAGAATGGACTGCTATCAGTCAGGATTTGGTCCAGAAGTTGATTGAGAGCATGCCAGGGAGAATTGCAGAGGTCCTGAAGAAGAAGGGTCAACACTGCAAATATTGACTTGCTGCATTAACTCATTCTAACTGTCAATATAAGCTTTTGTTACTCATATGTTTGCAATTATTATATTTCTGTCTGTGATAAAAACATCTGTCAAACACACATAAAAACCAGAGGGCAGCAGATCATGTGAAAATATAATATTTGTGTCATTCTGAAAACTTTTGGCCATGACTGTATACGGAGATTTAAATTTTTCCCTACACTATATACACCTGGTATCTTCTGATACAGTACTGTTTTTCTGCTTTTTGTATTACGGTCAAATCCATACTGAGTGAGCGTCTGTGTGTGACTCCGGAAATATATACGGAGATTTAAATTTTCCCTTTCACCGTATACAGCTGTACACTCCTCATAAAGTACCATATATCTGATGGTATTTTTGTTACATTTTCCCAAACATGAGGAAGTATGGTGGAACAGACCGCTGACATGGGCAGTGGGTGCCAGCTGGTACTGATGGTGGTGGTGGTACATCTGCTGGTAGTGCCAAAAGCACAATAGCACCTAAGGCAGGAGGTGTTGAGACTGCATCATCGTCTGGCTCCAAAAGGCCTGGAAGGCTCCCTTTTCTGGGAGTAGGTAAACCGCTTTTAAAGCCGGAGCATCAGGAACAGGTTTTGGCTTACATTGCTGAAACAGCCTCCAGCTCTATCGCCTCCTCTTCTGAAGTTTCAAAAACTGCAAGCACTGAGTTGTCAGTGCAGGCTCCTGGTCAGGAACAACACCTTTCCTTGTGTCCTTCTCCCCCACCAAAAGTGAAGGATGCGGCAGGCCACACTTCAGATTACTCCCTGAAGCTCTTTTCACATACCATGCCTAATTTATCAAGTGAAATCCTGAATTCCCCAGTCCAAGATGAATACGACATGGAGTGCACTGATGCACAGCCAGTGCTATATGATTATGATGGTACATTCACCCCGAGCACTGCATTGCCCTCACATTCTACTGAGCCAGATTCTGACCCTGATGAAACTCAGGTGCCCCTTCCTGCATACTATACCATCTTACACGGTGAAACAGAGGAAGGTGCAGATGAAATTGAAGAGGAGGTTATGGATGACCCAGTTGTTGACCCGGATTGGCATCCATTGTGGAAGAGGGTGCCGCTGGCAGTAGCTCAGAAGAGGAGTAGGATCCGCAGCAGGCATCGACATCGCAGCTGCGGTTATCTGGCAGGCCCGCAGCAGTCCAAAAACATGTTAAAAAAACAAAAAGAGTTGCAGGACAGCTTGGTCAGACGGTCAAATTAGCACAGCGTGCAAGCCCTGTAAATTTTTCCCATAGTAGGAAGAGTGCAGTGTGGCACTTTTTTGACCAAAATCCTATTGATGAGGCAAAGGTTATCTGCAAGAAGTGCGGAAGGACCTTTAGCTGAGGGAAAAATCTCGGACATTTGACTACCAGTTGCATGCTTAGACATGTAAACATCATTCACTTGCAAGTGTGGACGTACTACAAAACCTCACTGGCTTTGAACGTCTACATTGCCAAACTGATCTCATTAGAGATGATGCCCTTCCATTTGGTTGAAAGCGCAGCGTTCCGAGAGCTCATGGCCTATGTTGCCCCACGCTATGACCTACCCAATCGGCACTTCTTTTCTAGAAAAGCAATCCCTGCCTCTACCTGCATGTGAAAGACCGCATTGTCCATGCACTCAAACAATCAGTGAGTGGAAAGGTGCACCTCACAACAGATGCATGGCCAGGGCCCTTACGTGTCCATCACTGCGCACTGGGTGAATGTGGTAGATGCAGGGTCCACAGGGGATAGCGGCGGTGGGACAGTGCTGCGTAGCCCATGGTATAGGCAACAGTTGGCTGTAGGCGTTCAACCCTCCTCCTCCTCCAGAAGCGAAAGCTTGTCGACAGAGCGCAGTCGAACCAGCACTCCATCCGCAGCTGCCAGTGTTGCACACGAGGTGTCCCACTATCGAACATCTAGTGGTATGCATCAGCAGGCTGTTTTCAGGGGCTTATTTCAGCCGAGCCCTAACCGCATGCGTACATGACCACACTGGCCAAAAGCACACAACACATTTGATACTAGCGCACGGCCGTGCGGTTATGCGGTTATGCAACCCTTTTATAGTAGCAACTACAAGACCTTCCAGAAAAGGACCAATGAGAAACTGTTTCAGAACACAAGCAGTTTCAGTACCTTCCTGGTGGACCAATAGGAGCTGCCGCAGTACCCGAGCATGTGACCCCTGATCTCCAATGAGAGATCTTACCCTGGGCATGCTCAGAAGGGGAAATGCAGGACTTAGTCCCAAAGACGTCTGCTCACCGCTGACCAGTACTGGCTACAATAGCAGAACCTGGAGAGGCAGCAGTAATCCTCTGCACAGTATTAGACTGGGTGAGATGCTGGGACCGACGTCTCTGCTGAGCAGAGTCCACTGCAGCCGGAGATGGATGGGAGACCGCAGTGGGGTTGAGTCGAGATTCACCTTTTGCAGAAGTGGGAACTAGACGCCGGCTCGACTTTTGCTGACAGGCGTCCGATTTCGTTCTACTCGAATTTTGGAAAAGTCGAGCCGACCGAAACCCGACTCGACCCTCCCGGAGGCAAAATCGCTCATCTCTAGTTAACAAATAACATTTCCCACATGTCCACTTTACATCAGCACAATTTTGGAACAAATTTTTTTTTTGTTAGGAGGTTATAAGGGTTAAGTTTGACCAGCAATTTTTCATTTTTTTCAACAAATTTTACAAAACCATTTCTTTAGGGAACACATCACATTTGAAGTCACTTTGAGGGATCTATATGAAAGAAAATACCCAAAAATGACACCATTCTAAAAACTGCATCAATTCCTCAAGGTACTCAAAACCACTTTCAAGCCTTCAGTAGCTTCACAGGAATTTTTGGAATGTGGAAAAAAAAAACATTTACTTTTCTTTCACAAAAATATTCCTTTAGACCTAATTTTTTTACTTTCACAAGGGTAACAGGAGAACATGGGTCATACAATTTTTTGTGCAATTTCTCCTGAGCATACCGATATCCCATGTGTGGGGGAAATCTACTGTTTGGGCACACAGTAGGGCTTGGAAGGGAAGGAGTACCATTTGACTTTTCGAATGTAAAATATGCAGGAATAATTAGCGGTTGCCATGTCGCGTTTGGAGAGCCCCTGATGTGCCTAAACAGTGAAAACCCCCATCAAGTGACACCATTTTGGAAACCCCTTTCAAGTGACACCATTTTGGAAACTAGACCCCTTAGGGAACTTTTCTAGATGTGTAATGAGCACCTTGAACCCAAAGGTGCTTCACAGAAATTGATAACATTAAGCTGTGAAAATTACAAAAAAAAAATCACATTTTTCCCACAAAATCTTTTTTAGCTACAAATTTTGTATTTTCACAAGGGCAAAAGGAAAAAATGGACCACAAAGTTTGTTGTGCAATTTCTCCTGAGTTCACCAATACCCCATATGTGGTCGAAAACTACTTTTGAGGCACAGTGCAAAGCTCAGAATAGAAGTAGCACCATATTACAGTGCAGATTTTGCAGCACTTGTTTGAGGGTTCCATTTACATTAACAGAGCCCCTGAGGTGCTTCACAGATGTTTATAGTGTAGAGCCGTGGAAATAAAAAAAAACACAGATTTCAGAAATAAATCTTTTTTAGCTCCATATTTTGCATTTTCATAAGGATAACAAGAGAAATTGCGCCATACAATTTGTTGAGCAATTTCTCCTGAGTATGCCGATAACCCTGTAGTAGCTGTTTCCGTTCTGACCCAGAGTCATATAAGCCGGATCACCAGTGAGGCCGAATTAAGAGATTGCACCCCCAGATAACGAGCTCGGAGAAAATAATGCACACTGGTTGTGAGCAAGTCACTTTTCTAGTTTATTGAAACAAGAGGCAGTATTTTATATAATTTACAGCAATGAAACTCAATGTAGCCCCCCTTGTTACCCAGTTCATGATGACCTTTTTTATTATGTAGTCAGGACATATTCTTGCTGATTCTTGAAAACATTTCATATGAGATAAGAAATATAAAATCATTGAATCTGAGACTATAGAAGGAGGCTACTATTTTTGAGGCACAGTGCAAAGCTCAGAAGAGAAGTAGCGCCATATTACAGTGCAGATTTTTCAGCACTTGTTTAAAGGTTCCGTGTTACATTGACAGGGCCCCTGAGATGCCAGAACAGCAGAACCCTCCCATAAGTGACCCCAATTTACCAATTAAACCTCTCAATGAATTCATCTGGGGGTGCAGTGATTATATTGACACCACAGGTGTGTCACAAACTTTTATACCATTTGGCAGTGAAGAAAAAATAATTTACATTTTTACCACCAAGATTGTGTGTTAGCCCCAAGTTTTACATTTTCACACTGGTAAATGGGTAAAAATTGCACCAGAGTTTGTCCCCCAATTTCTGCTGAATGTAGAAATACCCCATATGTGGCTGTACAGTACTACTTTGCCATACGGAGTGACTCGGGAGGGACAGAGCCCTATTTGCCTCCTGGAGTGCAGATTTTCTTAGACTAGTTTGTAGATTCCATATAAAGAGCCTCTAAGTGCTAGAAGAGCAGAATCCCCTCAAGTGACCCCATTTTGAAAATTATCACCCTTTGGGAATTTATCTACAGATGTAGCGACGATTTTGACTCCTTGGGTATTTTCCAGAAACAGGCAGCAGTGGATGTTGCTGAGTGAAAATTGCAAACTGCCGTTGTAGTGATCAGTATGCTGTACGGACCAGTACATTGCAGTCACCAGTACATTATTCCCAGCACCTGTAAATTAGGTAGGCTCTCATCACTACACAAATGCCAAACCTGTGGGCGCAATATGTGGTTTAGGCACACTGGGGCTCAGAAGGGAGGGGGCATTTGGATTTGGGAGGGGAAAATTTGCTGAATTTCTTTTGACAAATGAGGAGCCATTTCGCTTTTCCAGAGCCTTTCTGCTACCAGTAATGTGGAAGCCCCCTATATTTCCATAATAGATGACATATCTGAGTGGGGACTTGTTTTTGTGTGGATTGAGTGGAAGCTTTTATTGGGAACATTTTACATAACGTTTGGGATCACAGTTATCCAACGCTCTATGCTGAGCACTTACATTGGGCTTCCATCTAAATCTCTAAGTGATGTGATTCAGATGAAACCCCCAATGGATCCATTCACAATAGTGAGGCAGCAGAATTACTATAGACTCAGTCTGGCCTCTGTTCCATGGTGTCCTTCTTTTCAGACACACACAAAACTGTGGCTGACGGCACTTTTATGCAATCCTAAAAAGACGGGTGCCGCCGGATCGCAGGTCAGACAATGTCCACAGTGCCTCCATCTGCCTCATTATAGGGAATCTTCAGCCAGAGGTTCTGTCTGAATCACGACTTTTAGAGATGTACACAAAAACCCCATGTGTAAGCGCTAAGTGCAGAGTGCAGGATAAATGTGTACCGAGCCTTACTGCAATGTTTGGGAGGCAGAATGAAAAAATCAACAGCATGTGAAGAATTGGCTTTATGTATTTTTTATGCCATTCCTCGTGTGGTATAAGTGATTTGGCGACTTCATTCTTCGGGTCGGTGCGATTACAGCGATATCAGATTTACGTTTGGCTGCTGTCACAAACTAAAAGATGCTTTTTATTGCGAAAACTAGTTTTTGTGTCACCATATTTTAAGAGCTATAATTTTTTTTATATTTCGGCTGACAGAGTCACATGAGGGCTTGTTTGTTGCGGGATGAGCTGACATTTCTATTGGTACCACTTTCAGGCACATGACATTTTTTGATCGCTTTCTATTTCGATCTTTTGGAGACAGAATGAACAAAAACCAGCAATTCAGGAATTTCTTTTTGTTTTATACTGTTCCTCATGTGGTAAAATTGTTAAGGCAGCTTTATTCTTCAGGTCAGTACAATTACAGCGATAACTCATTTATATTTTTTTAAGTTTTGGCGCTTTTACTAGTGTTGAGCAATACTGCCCGATATCCTAAAATATCGGATCGGTTTGGATCGGCCCGATACTCAAAAAGTATCGGGTATCGCCGATCCGATACCGGAAACACAATGCTAGTCAATGGGACAGAAATATCGGAACTAATTGTGACATATATATACATATATTTATAGTTCATACACTTCTACATAGTAAAATAGCCTCTGATTCAATTGCCGGGTAATGCCGGCTTTTGTGAAAATACAGAAGCACCCGACATGAAATGACACATGGTTTACATAGAGTTAACCATGTCTTTTCATGTAGTTTGATATCTGGTTTTCACAATCAATTACATGAGTGTATGTGTGCAAAATTTCACACCTGTAGGGGTTAATTAAAGGTGTAAATTCGTTGTAAAAAAACAGATTTTTTTGCTACGAATTTACACCTTTAATTAACCCCTACATGTGTCAAATTTTGCACACATACACTCATGTAATTGTTAGTGAAAACAATATATCAAACAACATGAAATGACATGGTTAACTCTATGTAAACCATGTGTCATTTCATGTCGGCTTCTGTATTTTCACAAAAGCCGGCAATTGAATTAGCAGATATTATACTATGTAGAAGTGTATGAACTATAAATATAAATATATATATATGTGTCACAAATTCAATGACATGTATATATATATATATATGAGGTGTAAAATTGTTGAAAAAAAATGCGTGGGCTCCCGCCCTATTTTCTCAACCAGACAGACAAAGCCAGCGAGTGGGGGCAGATAATAATAGCCCAGAGAGGGACCATTATTTTTGGCCCCCACCCTGGCTACTAACATCTGCCCCCAGACACCCCAGAAAAGGCAAATCTATAATTAGATTAGCCCTTTCTGGCACTTTGCCCGTCTATTCCCATTGCCCAGTAGCGGTGGCGAATGGGTTAATAAGGGGTTAAAGTGACCTTGCTATTGAAAGGTGACTTTAAGCCAGGTTAATAATTGAGAGCTGTCAATTAGACAACTATCAATTATTAATCCTATTGTATGAAATAAAAATAAAACACACACACTTTAATTAAAAATCATTTTAATGAAATAAACACACATTTTTTGACAATATTTTATTTTACTGCCATTCCTTGCGAAGCCCACGTTCACCTGTAATAAAAATAAAAAAATAATAAAGCAACATTATTCTTACCTATCCGATGTTCAGTCAGGTCCCCCGATGTAATCCTTCTGAAAAGGTTAATGTTTACTGCAGAGACCGCAGCTAATGCTGACAGTCTCACAGTAAACCCCCGACTGAATCATCTCCTCTTCTGGCTGACAGGAGAGTAAGTGGTTAGCATAATTGATTGCTTCCCACTTTCACTTCAGGTCAGCCAGGGACACCCACAGCATCAGTGACGTCAGAGGGAATCCCGGCTGACCTGGTGAACTGATTAACAAAAATAGGGGATCCCCTCTAAAAAAAAATGGCATGGGGTCCCCCCTATTTTTGTTAATCAGCCTGATAAAGCAGACTACTGAGACCTGGTTTTTCAGGATGTTAAGGAGCCAATATCCATGGACCTTGCAAGCCTGATAAAAACAGGCCAGAGCAGTCTGCTTATCTTGGCTGGTTAACAAAAATAGGGAATCCCATCGAAAAAAAATGGCATGGGGTCCCCCCTATTTTTGTTAACCAGCCAGATGAAGCAGACTGCTGAGGCCTGGTTTTTCAGGCTGGTAAGGATCCAATATCCATGGACCTTGCAAGCCTGATAATGTCACGGGTGTGTCGCGGCGGAGATCGTCGCGATTGCACACCCTGACTTCGCACAGCTGAGTTTCTGGTGCTGGGTGTTTTTCGGCACTGAGGGAGTTAATCCTTTCTCTCTCGGTGCTGGGCTGACCAGCCTCGCCCAGCTGCGATTGATGTTTTGTTAATTAGCTTCCTTCATATACCTGCTGGTCTGCTGGGGAAGTTGCCGGTGAAAGCATTCATTCAGACCAGCAGAGCGGATCGTTTCTGAGAAGACTTAAGCTAAGAGTGCCTGTTGTGGTTTTTCCTCTCCTCGCTTATTGTTTTTCTCCTTAACCTTTTGTGTTCCTCTGTAGTGGAAGTGTTGTATGCAAGGCTGTGTTTCCTTTACCCCTTGTCTGTCTCGTTTGTCTTAGACTGTGTGTAAGCTGTGACCTGCCCATTCCCTGTGGTGGTAATCAGGGTCCTTCTCAGGACTAGATTACAGTGGTCAGGGATCTACAGGAGACAGGGTTACGCTGGCGGCCTGGACCTCTGTACCATTAACAGTACCTCCAGGTAGAGGGACTAGTCAGGACCCCAGTTCAGGGTCAGCATAGACCCCGGTCCACCTCTATCCAGAGACAGCGTGACACGTACACAGTATTGACCCACAATACATAGGATATTATGTCAGGTAAGACATTGCTGGCAGATACTATGTATACATGTTGATTTTCTCTATTATATGAAATTTAGAATGATGTCACATTAGATATAGGTTGCTATCCTTGAATATATCTGTTATACGTCGTGACATTTTCACCGGCCACTCTAAAGATTCTCCCCAGCCACCATGGATCCAGTAGCCCATTTAGCTCAGCAGTTGCAGAGTTTGTCCATTGAGCTGACGGACGTTAAATCCAAGGTTTTGTACCCCCGGGAGCAAACCAGATTTGAACCTAAAGTAGTTCTCCCGGACAGGTTCACTGGTGGGCGGGACAAGTTTTTCACTTTCCGGGAAGCATGTAAATTGTATTTTCGGCTGCGGCCGCAGTCGTCGGGAGTGAGGATCAGAGGGTGGGAATTGTCATCTCGCTCTTACAAGGGGACCCTCAATCCTGGGCGTTCTCTCTCCCCCCGGGCTCCCCGGCTCTCCAGTCAGTGGACCGATTTTTTACAGCCCTGGGTCTGGTATATGATGACCCGGATCGGGTCTCCCTTGCTGAGATGAAGTTACGTAGGATACAGCAGGGAGATCGTCCGGCGGAGGAATTTTCTTCGGAGTTCCGTAGATGGGCCACGGATACTCAGTGGAATGACCCGGCTCTTAAGAGCCAGTTTTGTCAAGGTTTATCTGACAAATTAAAAGATGTGTTGGCTCAGTATGATTCTCCCCCGTCACTGGAGGCCGCTATGGCTCTTGCTATTCGCATTGATAGACGGCTTCGGGAGAGGTGTGGGGTAACTCCGCCCCCTGTGATGACTCCACCTCCTTCTAAAGTCCCTAATATTGAGGTTCCCCTGGTTTGTTCCGAGGAACCTATGCAGTTGGGAGGGACATCATTCCGAGGGAGGGGATCGGCGGTGCGCCGCAAAACAAGAAGGTGTTTCTTCTGCGGGAGAGAGGGACATTTTATTGTGGGGTGTCCATCCCGTACTGTACTGAGCAAGAAGTCGCCGGAAAACTATTAATCCCAGGTTGTGTGGTGGACGACAATCTGGGAGTATGTATTTCGTCCCCAAGTCCGTCTCAGTTTCTCGTACCAGCGGAGGTGGTGGTAGGTACGAGAACTGAGAGGATTTCTGTTCTTCTGGATAGTGGGGCCGCGGCTAATCTGGTGGACGCTCGGTTTGCCCAGGTGCAAGGTATGCAACTGAGTGTATTGGCCAAACCTATCCCTATATTCTCTATTGACGCCAGGCCTCTCGGTCAAGGTAGCTTTGTGCAAGCCGTGCATAACATAGACCTTCGAGTGGGGGCAATACATAAAGAACTATTGTCTTGTTATGTGTTGGAGGGCCTTCCCACTCCTATTGTGTTGGGACTTCCTTGGTTAACTAAACATAACCCAGTTATTAATTGGCAATCCAGAGAGATAAGCCAGTGGGGTGAATTTTGCAATAGTAACTGCATGAACACGGTCATCGGTACGGTCGTGCCTAGAACCTTACCTCCTTTTCTGGAGGACTTTGAGGATGTGTTTTCAGAGGAAGGGTGTCAAGAATTACCTCCTCATCATGCATATGACTGTGCTATAAAATTGCTTCCTGATGCTAAGTTACCAAAATCTAGGTTATATAACCTTTCTGGTCCTGAGAGGCAAGCTATGAAGGATTACATTTCGGAAAGTCTGGCCAAGGGGCATATTAGACCTTCATCTTCCCCAGTGGCCACGGGGTTCTTCTTTGTGAAGAAAAAAGATGGAGGCCTACGCCCTTGCCTGGATTTCCGTGAGCTTAATCGGATTACGGTCCGAGATCCGTATCCGCTCCCACTTATTCCTGATCTCTTCAATCAGATTGTGGGCGCCAAATGGTTCTCTAAGTTGGATCTCAGGGGGGCGTATAATCTGATTAGGATAAAGGAGGGGGATGAGTGGAAGACGGCGTTTAACACTCCGGAGGGACATTATGAGAACCTTGTCATGCCTTTCGGTCTGACTACTGCCCCGGCGGTGTTTCAACATTTTGTTAATGACATCTTTCGCCACCTAGTGGGACAGTTTGTTGTCATTTATCTAGATGACATCTTAATTTACTCGCCGGATCTTGTGTCTCATCAGGAGCATGTGAGACAAGTGTTGCAGATCTTGCGAGACAATAAACTGTACGCCAAATGGGAGAAGTGTGTATTCGCTGTACAAGAACTTCAGTTTTTAAGATTCTTGGTGTCAGCCTCCGGTTTCCGTATGTACCCTGGGAAAGTGAAGGCTGTGCTTGAATGGGATCGGCCAGAGGATCTTAAAGCACTGCAGCGTTTCCTGGGGTTTGCTAACTACTACCGGAAATTTATTCGTAATTTCTCATCTGTTGTCAAACCTCTCACTGACATGACAAAAAAAGGGACGGATTTTTCTAGGTGGTCTGACAAAGCTTGTCAAGCATTTTCCTCCTTGAAAAAATGTTTTGCTTCAGCACCCATACTCATCCAACCTGATGCATCACAACCGTTCATTGTGGAGGTAGACGCATCTGACGTAGGAGTGGGTGCGGTATTATCTCAAGGTCCGTCCCCTGGTAAATGGCATCCGTGTGCTTTCTTCTCTAAAAAATTGTCGTCCGCCGAGAGGAATTATGATGTCGGCAATAGGGAACTCTTGGCCATTAAGTTGGCTTTTGAAGAGTGGCGTCACTTTTTGGAGGGGGCAGTCCACCCGGTCACCGTCATTACTGATCACAAGAACCTGCTGTATTTAGAGTCTGCAAAACGTCTGAATTCCAGACAAGCTAGATGGTCGTTGTTTTTTACCAGGTTTAATTTTGTCGTCACATATCGTCCTGGGTCAAAAAATGTAAAGGCTGATGCCTTATCTCGTAGTTTCCTGGGGGCCGGGAAGACGGATGACCCGGTTCCTATTCTTCAGGAGAGAGTTGTGGTGTCGGCTGTATGCTCTGAGCTTGAGGAGGAGGTATTGGAGGCTCAGGGGGACGCCCCTGTAGGACCTCCAGGGAAACTGTTTGTTCCAGATCAGTTAAGACAAAAGGTTATCGAGGCACATCATAATTCTGCTTTGGCAGGACACCCAGGGAGTAAAGCAACTGTACATCTCGTTTCTCGCCGGTTTTGGTGGCCTAACTTAAATAAAGAGGTGGTAACTTTTGTCGCGTCCTGTGGGGTATGTGCGCGCTCTAAGACCCCACATACCCGTCCGTCTGGGGCCCTTTTACCGTTGAAAATCCCGGAGCGTCCATGGACCCATCTGTCTATGGACTTCATTACGGACCTTCCTCCGTCTTCAGGTAAAACTGTCATACTAGTTGTAGTTGACAGGTTCAGCAAAATGGCACATTTTATTGCTCTTCCTGCTCTTCCTAATGCTAAAACTCTGGCGCAGGTGTTCATTGGGGAGATTGTGAGACTTCACGGGTTGCCTTCCAATGTGGTGTCGGATCGGGGGTCTCAGTTTGTGTCCAAATTCTGGAAGGCATTTTGTTCTCGTCGGGGGATGCAGTTGTCATTTTCTTCGGCTTTTCATCCGCAGACCAATGGTCAGACAGAGCGTCTGAATCAGAGCTTAGAGACATACCTCCGGTGTTTTGTCTCAGAGAACCAAGAGGACTGGTCTTCTTTCTTGCCTCTGGCACAGTTCGCTCTTAACAATAGGCGGAGCGAGTCCACTGGTAAGTCCCCGTTTTTTGGGGCATATGGTTTTCACCCCCAGTTTTGTACTTTCAATGGGGGGGCTCTTCTGGGGTTCCTGAGGAGGAGCGATTTTCGTCGTCACTTGCTTCAGTGTGGAGAGGAGTGCTTAATAATCTGAGCACTATGGGGAACCGATACAAACGTATGGCTGATAGGAGGAGAGTGTCTGGTCCGGACCTAAGTGTGAACGATCTGGTATGGTTGTCTACCAAGAATATAAAACTTAAGGTTCCCTCCTGGAAACTCGGTCCCAGATTCATCGGGCCATACAGGATCAGTTCAATAGTTAATCCGGTGGCTTTCCGTCTTGACCTCCCTCCTACATTTAAAATCCACAATGTGTTCCACAAATCGTTGCTTAAGAGGTACGTGGCACCAGTTATACCGTCACCTCTACCTCCTCCTCCAGTGGTGGTCAATGGTAATTTGGAGTTTCAGGTTTCGAAGATCATTGACTCACGTCTGAATCGCCGGTCCCTTCAGTACCTTGTTCATTGGAGGGGGTATGGTCCTGAGGAGAGGATGTGGGTTTCTGCGTCGGATATTAACGCAGACCGTTTGGTTCGGGCCTTCCACACTACTCACCCAGATAGACCAGGCCCTGAGGGTCCAGAGGCCCCTTGTAGAAGGGGGGGTACTGTCACGGGTGTGTCGCGGCGGAGATCGTCGCGATTGCACACCCTGACTTCGCACAGCTGAGTTTCTGGTGCTGGGTGTTTTTCGGCACTGAGGGAGTTAATTCTTTCTCTCTCGGTGCTGGGCTGACCAGCCTCGCCCAGCTGCGATTGATGTTTTGTTAATTAGCTTCCTTCATATACCTGCTGGTCTGCTGGGGAAGTTGCCGGTGAAAGCATTCATTCAGACCAGCAGAGCGGATCGTTTCTGAGAAGACTTAAGCTAAGAGTGCCTGTTGTGGTTTTTCCTCTCCTCGCTTATTGTTTATCTCCTTAACCTTTTGTGTTCCTCTGTAGTGGAAGTGTTGTATGCAAGGCTGTGTTTCCTTTACCCCTTGTCTGTCTCGTTTGTCTTAGACTGTGTGTAAGCTGTGACCTGCCCATTCCCTGTGGTGGTAATCAGGGTCCTTCTCAGGACTAGATTACAGTGGTCAGGGATCTACAGGAGACAGGGTTATGCTGGCGGCCTGGACCTCTGTACCATTAACAGTACCTCCAGGTAGAGGGACTAGTCAGGACCCCAGTTCAGGGTCAGCATAGACCCCGGTCCACCTCTATCCAG
Organism: Oophaga sylvatica; assembly: GCA_033576555.1. Classification (NCBI taxonomy): domain Eukaryota; kingdom Metazoa; phylum Chordata; class Amphibia; order Anura; family Dendrobatidae; genus Oophaga; species Oophaga sylvatica. The sequence goes on along the minus strand of JARQOD010000001.1, from coordinate 320,954,644 downwards.
AGACAGCATGACACGTACACAGTATTGACCCACAATACATAGGATATTATGTCAGGTAAGACATTGCTGGCAGATACTATGTATACATGTTGATTTTCTCTATTATATGAAATTTAGAATGATGTCACATTAGATATAGGTTGCTATCCTTGAATATATCTGTTATACGTCGTGACAGATAATACCAGGCCACAGCAGTCTGCTTAGCTTGGCTGGTTAACAAAAATAGGGGATCCCCTCGAAAAAAAAAAAGGTGTGGGGATCCCCCTATTTTTGTTAACCAGCCAAGTAAAATGCAGACTGCTGCGGCCTGGTATTAAAAGATTTTCAAGGCCCATGGATTTTGGCCCTCAACAGCCTAATAATACCAGGCTGCAGCAGCCCCACAAATGGCGCATCCAAAGATGCGCCAATCGTGGCACTTTACCCAACTCTTCCCACTTGCCCTGTAGCGGTGGCAAGCGGGGTAATAAGGGGTTAATGTCACCTTTGATTGATCGGTGACAATAAGCCCGGTTAATAATGGAGAGGCGTCAATAAGACACCGATCCATTATTAATCATAGTTTGTAAATTAAAAAAAAAAACACAGCAAGAAAAAAGTATTTTAATGAAATAAAATACCACACAGTTTTCATTAATTTTATTTCACTCTCATTCCTGCGACGCCATCGTTCTCCTGTAAAAAAACAAAAATAACAAACCAACACAAATACTCCCTGTCCGATGCAGTTCAAAGTCACGAGTGTCCCACGACGAGTCCAGCTCTGCTACATCTGGATGACAGGCTGAGCCTGACATCCACATGGAGCAGAGCTGCTTACCTGAGCTGCGTCCCCGGACAGTATATTACTCCATACAGTATTATGGCCACCACATGGCCATACAGAATAATGAGCCCCATATATTGCTCCATACAGAATAATTGGTCCCATATAATGTTCCATACAGTATATGATGAGCTCCACATAATGCTACAGTATATGATGGTCCCCATATAATGTGCCATACAGTATAGGACGGTCCCCATAGAGTAGAATGAGCCCCACATATTGCTCCATACAGTATAATGAGTCGCATATAAAGCTCCATACAGTATATGATGGGCCCCATATATTGCTCCATACAGAATGGGCTCCATATAATGCTCCATAAAAGAATAGGCCCCATATGTGCTCCATATGATGCTCCATACCCTATATGATGCCCCATAAATAATGAACCCCATATGATGCTCCAGTATTTGATGGGCCCCATGGATGATGCTCCAGTGTCTTATGTCCCCCATTTAGAATGCTCCAGTATATGATGGGCCCCATGGATGATGCTCCAGTGTATGATGGGCCAATATAATGCTCCATATAAAATGGGCCCCATTTATAAAGCTCCAGTGTATAATGGGCCCCATAGATGCTGCTCCAGTGTCTGATGTCCCCCATTTAGAATTCTCTAGTATATGATGGGCTCCATGGATGATGCTCCAGAGTATGATGGGCCAATATAATGCTCCATATATATTGGGCCCCATTTGTAATGCTCCAGTGTATAATGGGCCCCAAAAATGCTGCTCCAGTGTCTGATGTCCCACATTTAGAATGCTCCAGTATATGATGGGCCCCATGGATGATGCTCCAGTGTATGATGGGCCCCATATATCATTCTCCAGTGTGTAATGCTCCCCATATATTGCTCCAAAAATTAAAAAAAATGAAATACCTCCTCGCTGGGCACTGCTCTAGTCTGGACTCCACACCGTTGCCCTCTTCCAGCTCTCTGCACTTGGACTGTTTAGGCAGAGGACGTACAGACGTGACGTCATCGCGCTCACTGACCTGAATGTCACTGTCAGGAAACGCTGAAGACGTCACAGCGGTGGAGCAGGGAGAGGTAATTATTGCAAGTGCTGTGTCCCTGAGCAAGCGGGGGGGCCCAGTCATGGGCGACGGCACTGGCACAGGGCCCCTCATAGTATGCCGGTGTGTCTGGCGGCGAGTGGGACACCCCACCATCAGAGACACTTTTGCGTACTATGAGGGGCCCTGTGCCAGTACCGTCGCTCACGAGTCGGCCCCCCACCTCCTCAGGGAGTGTGCCCCCCTGCTTGCTCAGGGCCCCAGCACTTGCAATACTTACCTCTCCCTGCTCCACCGCTGTGACGTCTTCCACGTTTCCTGACAGTGACATTCAGGTTAGACAGCGCGATGACATCACGTCTGTGCACCCTCTGCCTGAACAGTCACAGTGCAGAGAGCTGGAAGATAGCCACGCTGAGGAGTCCAGAGTAGAGCAGTGCCCAGCGAGGAGAGATATTTCATTTTTTTTAATGTTTGGAGCAATATATGGGGAGCATTATACACTGGAGAATTATATATGGGGCCCATCATACACTTGAGCATCATAGATAGGGCCCATTATACACTGGAGCATCATATGGGGCCCATTATATATGGAGCATTATATAGGCCCATCATACACTGGAGCATCATCCATGGGGCCCATCATACACTGGAGCATTATAAATGGGGCCCATCATACACTGGAGCATCATATACGGGCCCATTATACACTGGAGCATTATAAATGGGGCCCATTATATGTGGAGCATTATATAGGCCCATCATACACTGGAGCATCATCCATGTAGCCCATAATGTTTGGAGCAATATATGGGGAGTATTATACACTGGAGAATTATATATGGGGCCCATCATACACTTGAGCATCATAGATAGGGCCCATTATACACTGGAGCATCATATACGGAGCCCATTATACACTGGAGCATTATAAATGTGGCCCATTATATATGGAGCTTTATATAGTCCCATCATACACTGGAGCCTCAATCATGGGGCCCATCATATACTGGAGCATCATATATGGAGCCCATTATACACTGGAGCATTCTAAATGGGGGACATAAGACACTGGAGCAGCATTTATGGTGCCCATCATACACTGGAGCATCATCCATGGGGCCCATCAAATACTGGAGCATCATATGGGGTTCATTATTTATGGGGCATCATATAGGGTATGGAGCATCATATGGAGCACATATGGGGCCCATTCTGTATGGAGAAATATATGGAGCCCATTTTGTATGGAGCAATATATGGGGCCCATCATATACTGTATGGACCTTTATATGCGACTCATTATACTGTACTATGGAGCAATATGTGGGGCTCATTCTACTCTATGGGGACCGTCCTATACTGTATGGCACATTATATGGGGACCATCATATACTGTAGCATTATGTGGACCTCATCATATACTGTATGGAACATTATATGGGACCAATTATTTATGGAGCAATATATGGGGCTCATTATTCTGTGTGGTGGCCATAATACTGTATGGAGGAATATACGGTCCGGTTTTTGAGCTACTGTAGAATTTTAAATAGATATCACTCATGTAATGTAAGAAGGGAAGTTTTTGTCATTGTACTATACTTATATTTCTGTGCCGTATCGGAGCATCATGAATTGTGGTATGTGTTAAAGGGGCCCACTGACACTCTTTCGCCCGGAGCACACAAAAGCCTGGAGCCAGTCCTACCCCCCCACAACTTTAGCCAAATAACCCCCAGTTTTCAATGCGTAACTATTATTATAAAGTATATTAAGGTTGCCAAGCTTAAGTTATAAGAATTGATGTCGTTGGCATTGAAATGGGCACTGTAGGTGTGTTTACTGTCCTCTATTCCCTGCCGACTTTTCTTCCCCATTGACTTGCATTGGGTTTCGGTCGAGTTTCAGTCGGACCTTCGCCTTTTTTCGATAGTCGGCCGATTTAGTTCGACTCGACTTTTGAGAAAGTCGGGTGTTCCGAAACCCAACACGACCCTCCCGGAGGCAAAGTCGCTCATCTCTAGTGACTAGTCCCCTGTGCTCACTGAATGATTTATCACTGCCTTGCTCTAGTTGACGGACAGTTCTCTCCCATGTATGTACCTAGGAATAGGAATTTCAATCAATTGGAATAGGGTGGGAAAAATTCAACCAGGGAGCAGCACTCAACTAGTCATATCTATTCCTATAGATATGGGCCCAATTCATAAAGGTGTTTTTGACAATTTTCTGGAGTGAAACACCTTTAAAGGGAATCTGGCAGTAAGATGGTACCAACTAGGCCATCTGTTATGTTTAGGTAGCTGAGGAGAAAAAGCAAAAACGGTAATTCACCAAAGAGGCTGGAACCTATTGGATTGCAGAAACCTGAACTAACCACACAACTAGAGGTAGCCGTGGAGCGTTCCTACGTTGATCCTAGACGCCTCGTCACAACCTGAGAGATAACTACACCTAAAGGCAGAAAGATGAAAGCTATCTGCCCCGGAGCAGATCCCCAAAGAAAATAGGAAGCCCCCAAACACATAATGGCGGTTAGACAAGAAGAAAGCACGGACACAGACAGAAAATAGAATGAGCAAACGTTGGGGCCCAATCTGTCTAGACAGAAAAGTACAGGAAAGAATTCTGACTGCAATCCAACAAAAACCCTAAAAAATACCAGCACTTCTGATTGACAAAAAACCTGAGATCACACGATCTCTACCACCTAAATCAGATCTCTGGTGTAACAAAACAAAGCCGCAGCCACTGAAAAAACAGGAAAAAGCAAATGAACAAATAACAGTGGCTACAGATAAATTGAGAGGAGCACAGGCCCCAGGAGGGGACCCGGCTGATCTCCACAAAAGTGCAGAAAACTATGCAAAAAGCAAGCACAAAAAGAAAAGCAGAAAATATCTTATCTGAAAGCATCAGGTGCGGGCAAGACTCCAGCAAACTACCAAATGAACCAGGAACCACAATTGAGACAAGAACAATTGATCACCGGCGACCATCATGGGAGGGAACCTCCCTTATATCAGTCCAGTCAGTGATCCCAGATTGCCATTCCTCGCTGGGAAGGTTCAGTACTGTCTGTAACCACCAGAGGGAGCCTCTGCTCAGAAACCATATCTAGCACATTCACAACAGCCATCTATATATGGTGTGGTGTAGTGACCCCTGATGCAGCTAGGGGCACTGTGTAGGCTCCTCGGGATATGCATGGAGGCATGTGATGGATGGACGTTATGTATCGCAGAGGTGGGTGGCCCTGTGATGGAAGCCTGGATATGTTTTGGTTCAGCAGATCTATTGCTGAGAGTTGTACTATATATTGGGAGGCTTCCAGGTGACTAGGAGAGCTGGGTGGGTCCAGTCACCTACAAACCCACCCAAGGGGTATGTGTCTGAATACCTAAGATAAAACCTGTATATGGTTGTGTGTATCTGAAGGACCTGTGATGAGGTCATGATCAGGTGACCTAACCATGTGATACTGACCTCACCTGTGGGCGGGGTTATGCCTATGTAATGGAGTGTGCTTGGCACCTGTGAGAGAGTGTGTGGGAGTCTGCCAGTGTGGACAGACTACCATGTGTCCCGGCGGGACATTACAGAGAGGTCTCTGTGTCTGAGTGAGGCTCCAGGCTGGAGCTGAAGCATTGAAGATTTGTATTGTATGTTACCAGGAGGTTTATGATGTAATAAACCTAAGGACTTTTTGCATAAGAAAAGTGCGTCCTGATTTACCTCTGAAGCAGCTGAGTGAGTGAAACCTTACAATGGTCACAGAGGTCATAGAAAGCTTAAGAAAATGATATCTTGATATCTGTGATCCAATGCATCTCATGCAGGTCAGTGTCCACCCCATAGCCTGGAAAGTTAATTTACACAGCCTAGAACAGCTCATTACATATAAGAAAAACATGGATTTCTCTGAAACAAAACATAAGATTGCAGATATAATTTTTTTCTATGACCTACATGCCCATATAAACGGCTTAGGAGATTTGCCTACTGACAGATTCCCTTTATGGCTGGAGACACACTAACGTATCACATCTGATGCGAGAGCATCAGATCTGATACGTCTGATGCGAGAGCATAGGATGCAGTATGCTGATGACACTTGGCTCCAGCTCTGCTGCGAGCAGGGGCCGAGTGTCAGTGCTCTGTGCTCCAATCCTCTCACATGAGAGGATCGCACCACAGCTGCGAAAGAGACAGAGACATTCATTTCTCCATCTTCTCTGTTACCGGCGTCCATGGGAATCACACTGCACTCAGGTTATATCCGAGTGCAGTTCAAAGTTTTACACACACCCATAGATTTATCTGAATCTTGCAGGCAATCGCAGCATGCTGCATTTTTTTTCCATCCGATCGTGATCTGATCAGAACAGGGAAAGAAAGACTACTGAGAACACAAGCATAGGATTAAATTGGTACGAATGCAATCAGATTTTTACTTGGATTGCATTTATCCGATTTAATCGCAAGTGGGAGTGTGCCCTAAATGTAACAAAATTTTTGAACAACTCGAAATTACACAAAAATGTTGCGACTTTTGGTGTTTTTACAGAAGTCTTGGCTAAGTCTGCCAAAGTGGATGCAGCTTGAGCAGGACGGGGCATGTGAAGGGCCATCCAGAAAATTTGTTAAAATTTACACCACTTTAATGGCATATATCACAAAAGAAATTTACTGCATGCTCTCACTGCAGTAACATTCCAGGGTCATGTCAGTTGTAACTTGGTACTTATTCAATAAGAGGCATGCAAAATGCCTGTCTTAATGCATTGGGCCCTGAGGTTTCTGTGATACATTGGAGTGTTTCAGAGAATTATGCAGGAAGGCACTGATTCATGCTGCCTGTGGACTGGGCAGTATGAATCGAGTGACAGGTCGCCTTTGCAAAACGTCGCATGTTTCTCCAATTTTTGCAAAAATTGCGCAAAATCTGGTGTACATAAAACTATTCCATGGAGGACTGGGTACTTAAAATTACTCCATGGAGGACTGAAGTACATTTATGACATATGATGAATAAGGAAAAAGCAACTGAAAACCATAAACTTCTCCAACAGGGCAAACTGTAACAAAAAACAACAGGTAAAAGCCTAAAGGCACAAATTAAAAGAAGAAATAGGTGAAAAACACTAAATATTAGACAAAAAAAGGCACAAATGCAATAATGAATTAGACCCTGTGTTTTCTCAGCTTATTTGGGGATCTCAAAGCCTTGCATTCAGCCTGGTAATGCATCTGGCTTCACAAGTACTGTTTTTCTTGTATTTTTACTTGGATTCATTTCTGAATGACATCTGTTTTTGGATTCTTTTCATACTTGTTGAATTTTATTGTATGTATACAGTATACAGCACATATACATTTATAGATATAGTAGAGAAGAATGTCATTTAACTCCTGGCGCGCTGCATTGTCTCTTCCTCGTCGTAGCAAGTCATTACAATTATAAAATTGGCAAGTAAGTAAAGAGGGGTTAATTTAGTCCAGCACTAAAACAGTTGAAATTTCAGTCCTGAAAAGTTTGCATATTAGACAGATGTAAACACATATGCAGTGAAAAAAAATACATTAATTAAGTAAAGATATTAATTGATTTCTTTGTTTAGTTGCCTGAGGTAGTGTATAATTCAGCTCTAGCGCTGGGCACCAGAGTGCCTCTTTCTCTAATGACTTGCTAAGTAGATGGACGTGCACCATCTGTGAACCAGATGTCATTGTGCTAAATGGGTGTTCTCATAAGGCGATTTTCCTCACTTTTGGGGTTGTGCTCACATCGCTTTTTCTCCTAAGAGACAGGTGGAAAAACTTGCTGATTTTGAGTTTGTTGACAGTAGTTTCATATGTTTTGGTATGTACTTATGTCATTTGCATTCATCTGTTAGAATCAGCATCTGGTTTGAAAGACTGTTCTGAATCCATATGCAAATTAGGAAATCAAGGAAATAAAAGCTATTGAATAGCATAGCATGAAAGAATGTTAGGTTATTAATTAATGCTCATAGATTGGGATTCATTGATATTAATGTCTTATATGTAAGAGAAAGTAATGAACAATTTCCATCATTAAATCATATTGAATCATAGCACATGTAAAAATAAGAAACTTAGTAAGAATAAAACTAAGAATATTATTGGAGAAATTTGCTTCTTTCTCCTTCTGGGTTGATCTTTCACTGTTCGTAAACTCAATTCACAGGCAAAAATCTGTTTTCAGTGAATACAGCTATTCATGTTAAATAGATAAGAGATGGCAGTTGGTGCTCATAAAGTTCTATAGAGAAAAGTAACTGTTGCTAGAGAACTTGCTGGAGAATTTCAGTGCACCTCTAACTCCTTCCCCCTGTCCTGTCCATAAAATTTTAAAAGTACAAACTGTCATATCTCATAAAAGTAATTGGAAAGTCTGTCGAACAGAGAGGAGGTAAGCTTAGGAAGATGACAGTCCATTGAGGTACAAGGTCAGTTGACTGGAGGGTCACAATCTGGCTTCTCCGAATATCTCCATGGAGCCAGGCAACTGATGGGACTCTTTCTAGACTTTCACAAACATATCCATGGTTCAGCGATGGTCAGTGGAACAGATCTGTATTCTTCCAGCCAGGGCCGAGGTTCCCTAAACTGGCATCTTGTAGAATGACAAATCTGTGGCCATCATGATGATGCTATGATGTCTTATCTGCTGTACTATAGAGAGACTCTGGTTCTTTGGATCCCTGGATCTCTTGGCTGTCTCTATCTCATGTTACAGACGTGTATGACCTCTTTTATGTTTAACAAGTGTCCTTCAATCCAGCATTCACAGGTAAAGGGGAAGAATGGTGATGAGATCAGACAAGATTGCATACTTTTTCCTCCTCTGATTTGCAAATCAACAAACTAGCTGGCCTGGACATTGTGTAATCAGCATATCAGCAAACATCATTGTTCTATGACCCTGTATGAAAGAAGAGTCAACATTTCAGACTTTTGACCAACTGAATAAAAAACACATAAATTCAGAAGTCAACATATAGATAACAGTCTATTCTTCCTGGCTTGCTAAATATAGACATCTGGTTAATTAAGATAAAATGTTGTGTCCTAACAATACATTACAAAGTTGCTTATTTTCAATTGTGTTATTGAAATATGAAATAAAAAAATTAAAAGACAGCTACTCTTTAAAGAAGCAGTCCTATTAAAATTTTTATCCTATTAATTAGAGATGGGCGATCCTGAACGGTAAAATTTGGTGTCTGTATAGAACACCTACTGCTCGCGCAAGGACACTGAACACAGACTTCACCAGGAAGTCCATGTTACTGTTTGGGTTCAGCCCCCGAACATCGGGTGTTTGTCGCACTGCCATATGCATGACAGCGTGGCAAACACTTCTTCTGATCAGCGGTAAAATCATTACCGCCGGTCAGACAACCACAGTTCCCAAGCTGTCACATGACAATGTGAGCCAGCAGCTGTGATCGAAGATAAAAAGTTTACGTCTGGTCACTGGTGTCAGCTGATGGGCGCTAATAACAGCAAGAACAGTCACCAGCTGATGGGATGCCTGCGCTCTAAATAAATAATTAAAAAAATAAATAAATAATTTTAAAAAAATGATGTGGAGTCTCCCCCAATTATGACAACCAGCCATGGTAAAGCAGACAGCTGGAGGCTGGTATTCTCAGGCTGGTAAGGGCGATTGATATTGCCTCCCACCCCCAGCCTAAAAATAGCATCACACAGCAGCCCAGAAAAGGAGCATCTATTAGATGCGCCAATTCTAGCTCTTTGCCTGGCTCTTCACACTTGCCCTGTAGCATTGGCAAGTGAGGTTCATATTTGTGAGGTTGATGTCACCTTTGTATTGCCGGTTGACATCAAGCCAACTGGTTCGTAATGGAGAGATGTCTATAAGACACCCCTCCATTACTAATACTATAGTTATATTGTAAATAAATACACAGCCAGAATAAAGTCTGACTCCTTTAATGATTCTAAATTAAACCATACTCACATCATCACTCCATTACTAACCTGTGGGCTTGATGTCACCCACCAGGTAATACAAAGATAACAGCATGGCAAGCACTGGAATGTTGGGCCCCCCATTCAAGTGAATGAGGTCCGGGTTTGGGTTCGGGTACAGGTACTGTTCTGGTACCTGAACTTAAACTTTTTTAACTGTTCGGCTGAACCCGCCATCCAGGAGTCTGCACATCTCTACTCTTAATATATTGCAGTCATCATATTATATAGCACTGTGTACTTAGAATTGTTTTTTTTGCCTTTCTACCCTGATAATTCATCTCTTTTCTCTGCTCTATGTAGAATCAGGGAGTGCATCTTTAAGGCAAATTTGTCAAGTCAGATAGGATATAGGAGGAGATATTAACTCCTTGTCGACATCCGCTACACATGTATAGCGCTGCAGGGAGTGCATTCCCACAAACTGACGTACAATTACTGCACAATGATTTTGCTGGCTCATAAGCAGAGGTGGCAAAATCAACAGCGGGTGTCAGCTATATCTTATAATGTAACATTCACAGTAAAGGTACTGCCACACTTAGCGGTCTCTTTAGCGATCCCGATAACGACGCAAGCTAACGAGATCGTTGGTGTGATCGCTTTTAGGTCGCTAGAAGCTGCCAAACAGGAGATCTTATAAACGACTCATCAGCGGTCAGCGATCTCTTTAACGACTTTGGCGGCCGTTAGGATCTGTCATTAGCATGTACTGATCGCTTCTGATTCATAGGAATTTCCAGCATCGCTCCTGCTCTCTGCGTCCTGCTAGCCTGCTTTGCAACTTCTGCGATCCTCTCTGTGACGCAAAAGAGAACTTACAGATATTGTGATCCACTCCGTGACGCTAAAAAACCCTAGTCCCGTCTACGCTGCTGTCATATGCGTCACAAACGAGGTCGCTCGTCGTTCGCAAAAGGTGCCAAACACAGCGATATAGGCTCACCAGCGGGACGCCAACGATCAAAAAACGGTCCAGAACGCTAGTGAACGATCAGCGACATCACAGCAGGGGCCACATCGTTGCTACATGCCACACACAACGACGTCGCTAACGAGATCGCTAAATAGTGACGTTTTAGCGATCTCGTTAGCGATCTCGTTAGCGATCTCGTTTAGTGTGGAATACCCTTTAGTGTTAGCACCAGTTGCAGCTATTTAACCCATCTGATGCCACTGTCAATAGCAGCAGAGGCATTTATTTGAGGGAGCTCTCTTTTTGTCCCCATCGGCAAACCGCAATTGCGATTGCATGGTACAGATAACAAACATGACAACCCCAAGCTGAGTAATGGCTATGGTGGCCTAAGTAAAAAGTTAAACAAAAGTAAAATACAATTTCTAAAACTTACTGCCAGATCTCAGACTGCGAGCGGTGACATCAGTAAGGATACCGCAGTTAATCGGCTGTAAACTGCGATAAACTTACAGTATGTCACCACTCATCACAGCAGCCAGACTCACGCTCTACTCTCAGTGTGTTCTGGCAGCCATGGTGAGCAGTAACGTTACTCATGTCACCGCTCATCACAGCCTCCAGTTGTAGCAGAGTCAGTGATCGTCGTAGAACGTCCATAGCAAGGATTGCAGTGGACCCTTTATATTACTTTTTTATAGTATTAAATGGGTGAAAGAAGGTAATTCCTGGCACCCCTTTTCTGAGAACACATCCTCAAAATCAGACAGAAAAGAGGTATGGTTTTAAGGAGAAACAATAGAAATGATAGTACCTAGGCAATCATTTTTGCAGAAATCACTACATTTGACTATTTCTCTGGACTGCCAGGCAATACCCGGTTTATGCACAGTTAGCCAGGGAAGGTCTAACACAATATGAGTAGGGAGACCTTCCAAGATATAACAAGAAAGGAGCTCCCTGTGAAGAGTCCCACAGGGAGTACAACTGGGAATACCAAGGTTCCGTGCTAACCGAGCATTGGCTTTAGACCTACTCTCCAAGAGGATAGATAATTTCTCAGTTTTCATACCAATTACCACTGCTGCAGGTAAGAAAAACTGAGATACACATGTGGAGGATATAGATACACCAAGGTAGTTATCCTCCACACAACCTGAGGCTAGAAGTTTTCTGATGGCTTTTTTTTTGCTTTGATAAAGAAGGACAGACCCCAATGAAATGTCCCTTTTAACTGCATAAAAAAACATAACCCCTTTTTGCGGCAAACCGCTAGAGACTCATACTAAGGGGAGGCCCCTCCTAACTGCATCGATCCTTCAGATCACACAGGGATAACCTCGGTTTTAGGGAGTACCACGGGAGGCAGAGTCACAACCGGGTCTATCCCTCAAGTGTCTATTTATACATATGCCCAAAGCCATGGCGGCCTCCAATGTCTCAGGGCTTTCGTAAAACGCCAGTGCATCTTATAATCTTTCAGACAGGCTGTTCTGCCTTCTTCCCTATGACTGTGTGGCTTCCAGCATACGGCTAAACCCTTCATCCACTCTCAGTAAAAGACTGTATGGGTGTTTAAGTCTATATTTATTGAGATGATGTGAACAACAATAGTAGATGATAACAGATGATATAGTGGAGGAAATTGGTGAACATAATAGTGGATGAGATCGGGTAAAAACTATAAGAGAAAAGACAGTAATATGTCAATACTAGCAGAAAATACAGGATGCTATTACATCAGTAGCAGTCATTATCTAAACAACTTAAGCTGCCAGCATTCCACTCACTGAACAGGGATGCATCTAATTACATGCAGTGCAAAGACATTACAACAAGCTGAAATACGTTGCACATGTCATGGGGCTGAATTATGGCTAACTAACACAGATACGTAGCACTACACATAACTGTGTTAAACGCTCACTGGAATCCGCTTGACAGAAGCAGTGATTTACAGAGAGCAAGACACAGGTGAATCTCTTCAGAAAGCCCGGGAGAATATGTCTGCGTGACTAGTTTTCCCCGGGAAGCTAAGGGGGCAGTTCTTAACCTTAACACATTGCTCCATTAAAGGGGAAACGTCCCTGAAACCTGGAACAGGACAAATGGGAACACTAATGACATTTAATGGTCATAACCGGTACTACGCTATGAGTTAACTTGCTGCACATAAGTGGTCAGAACACAGGCCCTGACAAAGCTGACTCCTAAGAGCTGGATTGTTCCAGCGGGTGTTAGTGGCCAATCTATGTAACTCTGAGCAGAATGCCTCCAGTTGCCCTGCTGAAGGTTACATAGCTTAGACTCAGCAAGGGAGTTACGGTCCAGATCATAATATACAAGACCTAGAGCCTCAAAAAAATCAACCAACCAGAGAGACAGTTAGTCTGACGGAAGTGAAAAGTCCCAGGATTGCGAATCTCCTTAAAGGAGAGAAAAAACAAGCCCAACCCATTGCTCCTCAATTCCAAGTGAACAAGGACAAAGCCTAAAATAAAGCTTGCAGTCTTCACGGAAAACAACAAATGTATCTCGTCCCACAGAAAACCTCTCGGGGAGGGCCATCTTAGGTTCCGGTTTAGTCTGAATGCCTGTCGGACCAAAAGTATGCTGCTGTGTGTCCCTAAATTGCAGGTCTGACAGATAAAGTGACAGACACTGCAATTGTTTGGCAAGGACTGCAACGGGATCATACCAAGATACAAAATGTGGGGCCAGTGAAAATATCACACTGTGACAGTCTTTGGTAAGGAAAGGGGGACTCAAATTGTACCTGGAACTGGGATCATAACTATCCCTGTCCCTGGGGTACTCTTGAAGGTTGAGAGCCCCGAGTCTCCAATCTTACTATGCTCCTGCTAAACCCTGATCTGTCTCCTCCCTAACCCCATGAGGCATGGGACAGAAATTAAAGATGAACCAGACACAAATACAAAACAGGGATAACAGAAAACCTCTAACATACAAAAGCAGTAACCAACTATAGGGAGGAGGATAGGGACAGGGAAGAATAAACTGAATGGGAACAGGGACCCGGAGATAAACACATACGTACTGCAGCAAACCACAGAACACTACTACAACAACTCTACTACAGCCACTTAGCTTTAGCACATAACACAGGAAGACAAATCTTTCACCAGCAGGGACAAGAAGGTCTGATCAGTTTTTATAGGAAGAGGTAATGACCAAATCATAAGCAGCTGAAATGGAGCTGCAAGTTTCTGACCAGCATAGAAAGGGTCTTTAACCTCTTCAGCATCAAAGGAAACTAAATCCATTTAATATGGGACAAAAATCACACCATCTCTAAAGAAGACCTGCGATTCAGTACTTGACATGACGTTCTAACTCCAGGTCTTCCAGGGGGACGTGACATTGTGACAGTAATGGGGGTGTCTGACAGATGCGTCTCCATTACTAACTAGTGAGCTTGATGTCAGCGGACATTACACAGCTGACATCAACCCCAAGTTCACTACCCCGATTGCAATTGCACAAGGGCAACTGAGAAGAGCCAAGGCTAAGAGCTAGACTTGCAGAATCTAATGTATGCACCATTTCTGGGGTGGTTCAGGGCAGGTGTTATTAGTCTGGTAAGGGACCAAGTTCCATGGCCACATCCCAGCCTATTTATATCAGCCCACAGCGGTCTGCTTACCTTTGCTGGTTATTAAAAATAGGGGGACCCCACATTATTTTTTGGGGGTGTCCCCCCCTTTTTAATAACCAGTAAAGGCTAAGCAGACAGCTGTGAGCGGATATTAATGGTCTTAGGACGATGGTGAATATTGGCCTTTTCCCAGACTATTAAGACCAGCCCCCAGCAGTCTGCTTTCCCTTAGCTGGTTATTGAAAATAAGGAGGCCCCACACCATCTTTTTCATTTACTTATTAGCTAAAAACAAGTACATTAAACTATACACGCAAGGCACTGATTACATACAGTGGGGAAAATAAGTATTTGATACAATGCCGATTTTAGTTTTCCCACCTATAAAGAATGGAAAGGTCTGTAATTTTTATCATAGGTACACGTCAACTGTGAGAGACAGAATCTAAAAATAAAAAACAGAAAATCACGTTGTATGATTTTTAACCCCTCTCTGCCATCAGACGTACTATTCCGTCCATGTGACCCTGGACCTAATTCCCATGGACGGAATAGTACGTCATAGGCGATCAGCTGCGCTCCCGGGGGGAGCGTAGCTGATCGCCGCCGGGTGTCAGCTGTATATCACAGCTGACACCCAGCACTATGTGTCAGGAGCGGTCACGGACCGCTCCCGGCACATTAACCCCTAGCACACCACGATCAAACATGATCGCGGTGTGCCCGGGGCACAGGGGAGGATCGAGCAGGCAGGGGGCTCCCTGCGCGCCCCCCTGAGACCCTCAGAGCAGCGCGATGTGTCGCGCTGTTCAGCGGGTCCGTCCTCCCTCCAGGTCCCCGGATCCAAGATGGCGCCGGGGTCCTGCAGGGAGGCGGCTTCCTCAGTGCCTGCTGAGAGCAGGCGCAGAGGAAGCCTGCAAGCGATGCCTGCAGCGATGCCAGAGCGATCGCTGGTGTGACAGAGTGCTGTGCACACTGTCACACCAGCGATCTGCTAAAATACTGTAATGTCCCACCCTGGGACAAAGTAAAAAAGTAAAAAAAATAGAAATAAAAAGTGGTAAAAAAAATCATCAAAAAAAAAAAAAATATTCCCCAATAAATTCATTTCTTCCTGTAAATAAAAAAAACAAAACAATAAAAGTACACATATTTGGTATCGCCGTGTCCGTAACGACCCCCCCTATAAAACTGTCCCACTAGTTAACCCCTTTAGTGAACCCCTTAAAAAAAAAAAAAAAAAAACTAAGCAAAAAATCAATGCTTTATCATCATACCGCCGAACAAAAAGTGGAATAACACGCGATCAAAAGACCGATATAAATAAACATGGTACCGCTGAAAACGTCATCTTGTCCCGCAAAAAACGAGCCATCATACAGCATCATCAGCGAAAAAATAAAAAAGTTATAGCTCGCAGAATGAAGCGATGCAAAAATAATGATTTTTTATATAAAATTGTTTTTATTCTATAAAAGCGCCAAAACATAAAAAAATGATATAAATGAGGTATCGCCATAATCGTACTGACCCGAAGAATAAAACTGCTTTATCAATTTTACCACACACGGAACGGTATAAACGCCTCCCCAAAAGAAATTCATGAATTGCTGATTTTTGTTCATTCTAACCTCCCAAAAATCGAAATAAAAAGCGATCAAAAAAGTCACGTGCTCAAAAATGGTACCAATAAAAACGTCACCTTGTCCCACAAAAAATAAGACCTCACATTACCTGTGGGCCAAAATATGCAAAAATTATAGCTCTCAAAATGTGGTGATGCAAAAAACTACTTTTTGCAATAAAAAGCGTCTTTTAGCGTGACAGCTGCCAATCACAAAAACCCGCTATAAATAGTAAATCAAACCCCCCTTTATCACCCCCTTAGTTAGGGAAAAATAATAAAATTAAAAAAATGTATTTATTTCCATTTTCCCATTAGGGTTAGTGTTGCGGCTAAAGTTAGGGTTAGGATTGGCGCTAAAGTTAGTATTAGGGTTATGGTTGGGATTAGGGTTAGGAGTGTGTTAGGGTTAGGTTTGTGGTTAGGGTTGGGACTAGGGTTAGGGGTATGTTGGGGTTAGGGTTGGAGTTAGAATTGGGGGGTTTCTGCTGTTTAGGCACATCAGGGGCTCTCCAAATGTGACATGGCGTCTGATCTCAATTCCCGCCAATTCTGCGTTGAAAAAGTCAAACGGTGCTCCTTCACTTCTGAGCTCTGCCATGCGCCCAAACAGTAGTTTACCCCCGCATATGGGGTATCAGCGTACTCTGTACCCCAAGAGTTATTGTGCAATTTGTCCTATTTCTTCTGTTACCCTTGGGAAAATAAAAAACTGGGGGCGACAAAATCATTTTTGTAAAAAAAAAAATGATTTTTTTGTTTTTACGGCTGTATGTTATAAATTTTCTGTGAAGCACTTGGGGCTTCATAGCGCTCACCACACTTCTAGATAAGTTCCTTGTGGGGTCTATTTTCCAAAATGGGGTCACTTGTGGGGGGTTTCCACTGTTTAGGCGCATCAGGGGCTCTCCAAATGCGACATGACGCCCCCAGACCATTCCATCAAAGTCTGCAATCCAAAACGTCACTACTTCCCTTCCGAGCCCAGACGTGCACCCATACAGTCGTTTTCTCACACATGTTGGGTATCAGCGTACTCAGGACAAATTGGACAACAACTTTTGGGGTCCAATTTCTCCTGTTACCCTTGTGAAAATAAAATATTGGGGGCGAAAAAATTATTTTTGTAAAAAAAAAAAAGGATTTTTTATTTTTACAGCTGTACGTTATAAACTTCTGTGAAGCACTTAGGGGTTCAAAGTGCTCAACATACTTCTAGATAAGTTCCTTGTGGGGTCTATTTTCCAAAATGGGGTCACTGGTGGGGGGTTTCCACTGTTTAGGCACATCAGGGGCTCTCCAAATGCGACATGACGCCCCCAGACCATTCCATCAAAGTCTGCAATCCAAAACGTCACTACTTCCCTTCCGAGCCCCGACGTGCGCCCATACAGTAGTTTACTCCCACATATTGGGTATTAGCGTACTCAGGACAAATTGGACAACAACTTTTGGGGTCCAATTTCTCCTGTTACCCTTGTGAAAATAAAATATTGGGGGCGAAAAAATCATTTTTGTAAAAAAAAAAAAAGATTTTTTATTTTACGGCTGTACGTTATAAACTTCTGTGAAGCACTTTGGGGTTCAAAGTGCTCACCACACATCTAGATAAGTTCCTTGAGGGGTCTAGTTTCCAAAATGGTGTCATTTGTGGGGGGTTTCCACTGTTTAGGCAGATCAGGAGCTCTCCAAACACGACATGGCATCCAGCCAATTCTGCTTTGAAAAGTCAAACGGTGCTCCTTCCTTCCAAACTCTGCCATGCACCCAAACAGTGGTTTACCCCCACATATGGGGTATCAGCGTACTCAGGACAAATTGCACAATAACTTTTGGAGTCTTGTTACCCTTGGGAAAATAAAAATTGGGGTGAAAAGATCAATTTTGTGGAAAAAATATAATTTTTTAATTTTACTGCTCTACGTTATAAACTTGTGTGAAGCACTTGGGGGTTCAAATTGCTCACCAAAGATCTAGATAAGTTCCTTAGGGGGTCTAGTTTCCCAAATGGGGTCACTTGTGGGGGGTTTCCACTGTTTAGGCACATCAGGGACTCTCCAAATGCAACATGGCGTCCAATCTCAATTCCAGCCAATTTTGGTTGGAAACAGTCAAATGGTGCTACTTCCATTCCGAGCTCTGCCATGCGCCCAAACAGTGGTTCCCCCCACATATGGGGTATCATCGTACTCAGGACAAATTGGACAACAACTTTTGAGGTCCAATTTCTCCTGTTACCTATGGGAAAATAAAAAATTAGTGACTAAGAGATAATTTTTGTGGGAAAAAAATAGGATTTTTTATTTTCATGCCCGGGCATTATAAACTTGTGTGAAGCACTTGGGGGTTCAAAGTGCTCACCAAAGATCTAGATAAGTTCCTTAGGGGGTCTAGCTTCCAAAATGGGGTCACTTGTGGGGGGTTTCCACTGTTTAGGCTCATCTGGGGCACTACAAACGGAACATGACCCCCATCAATGTTTGTATTCCAAAAAGTTACTGCTTCCTTTCCAAGCCCTGCCGTGCGCCCAAACAGTTTCCCCCCCCACAATATGGGGTATCAGCGTACTCAGGACAAATTGGACAACAACTTTTGGGGTCTAATTTCCTTGGGAAAAATCAAAAATTTGGGACTAAAAAATCATTTTTGTGGAAAATTGTTTGTTTTTTTTTTCACACCCAGGCATTATAAACTTTTGTGAAACACTTTGGGGCTCAAAGTGCTCACAACAGATCTAGATAAGTTCCTTAGGAGGTCTAGTTTCCAAAATGGTGTCACTTGTGGGGGGTTTCCACTGTTTAGGCGCATCAGTGGCTCTCCAAACACGACATGGCGTCCAATCTCAACTCCAGCCAATTTTAGTTTGAAAAAGTCAAACGGCGCTCCTTCCCTTACGAGCTCTGCCGTGCGCCCAAACAGTGGTTTTCCCCCACATATAGGGTATTGGCGTACTCAGGAGAAATTGCACAACAACTTTATCTGCCCATTTTCTCCTTTTACCCTTGTCAAAATAAAAAAAAAGTTTGTAAAAGATCATTTTTGTGGCTAAAAAGTTAAATATTAATTTTTTCCTTCCACGTTGCTTCAGCTCCTGTGAAGCACCTGAAGGGTTAATAAACTTCTTGAATGTGGTTTTGAGTACCTTGAGGGGTGCAGTTTTTAGAATGGTGTCACTTTTTGGTATTTTCTGCTATATAGACCCGTCAAAGTGACTTCAAATGTGAGGTGGTCCCTAAAAAAATGGCTTTGTAAATTTTGTTGTAAAAATGAGAAATCACTGGTCAACTTTTAACCCTTATAATTTCCGAACAAAAAAAAATTTTGGTTCCAAAATTGTGCTGATGTAAAGTAGACATGTGGGAAATGTTATTTCTTAACTATTTTGTGTGACATATTTCTCTGTTTTAAGGGGAAAAAAATTCAAAGTTTGAAAATTGCAAAATTTTCAAAATTTTCGCCATATTTGTGTTTTTTTCAAAAATAAACGCAAGTTATATCGAAGAACTTATACTTTTAACGTGAAGTACAATATGTCACGAGAAAACAATCTCAGAATCGCGAAGATCCGTTGAAGCGTTCCAGAGTTATAACCTCATAAAGAGACAGGGTCAGAATTGTAAAAATTGGCCCGGTCATTAACGTGCAAACCACCCTTGGGGGTGAAGGGGTTAAGCTAATAAATAGAATTTTATTGCATTAAATAGGTATTTGATCATCTACCAAACAGGAAGAATTCTGGCTCTCACAAACCTGTTAGTTTTTCTTTAAGAAGTCCTCCTACTTTACCCTCATTACTTGTATTAATTGCACCTGTTTGAACTCGTAACCTGTATAAAAGACACCTGCCCACACAATCAATCACACTCCAACCTCTCCACCATGGCCATGACCAAAGAGCTGTCTAAGGACACCAGGGACAAAACTGTAGACTTCCACGAGGTTGGGATGGGCTACTGGACAATAGGCAAGCAGTTTGGTGAGAAGGCAACAACTGCTGGTACATTTATTAGAAAATGGAATTAACACAAGGTGACTGTCATTCTTCCTTGGTCTGCGGCTCAATGCAAGATCTCGCCTCATGGGGTAAAGATGATTCTGAGAAATGTCAGTTACCAACCCAGAACTACATTGCAGGACCTGGTCAATGACCTGAAGAGAGCTTTGACCTTAAACATTACCTTTAGTAACATACTTCGCCTTCATGGATTAAAATCCTGCAGGGAAGCAAGATTCACCTGCTCACGCCAGCACATGTCCAGGCCTGTTTTAAGTTCCCCAGTGACCATGTGGATGATCCAGAGGAGGCATGGGAGAAGGTCATGTGGCTAGATTAGATCAAAATAGAACTTTTGGTATCAACTCCACTGTGTTTGGAGGAAGAAGAAGGATGGGTATAACCCAAAGAACATCGTCTCAATCATGAAGCATCATGGGGAAACATCATACTTTGAGGGTGCTTTTCCACAAAGGGGACATGACTTCTGCATTGTATTGGAGGGAGGATAGATGGGGTCATGTATCACAAGATTTTGGCTATCCACTTCTTTCCCTCAGTAAGAGCATTGAAGATGGGTCATGACTGGGTCTTCCAGCATGACAATGACCCGCAACACACAGCCAGGACAACTAAGGAGTGGCTCCGTTAGAATCATTTCAAGGTCCTGGAGTGGCCTAGCCAGTCTCCAGACCTGAATCCAATAGAAAATCTTTAGAGAGAGCTGAAACTCAATGTTGCCAGGCACAGCCCCAAAACCTGAAAGATCTGGAGAAGATCTGTAGGAGGAGTGGGCCAAAATCCCTGCTGCAGTGTGTGCAAATGTGGTCAAGAACTTCAGAAAACGTCTGGTCTCTGTAATTGCAAGCAAAGGTTTCAATATAGAGAAAATGGGGGTGGTTGGAAGCAGAGGTGTATCTAGGCTTTCTGGCACCCGGGGCAAGAATTTGGTTCGGCGCCCCCCCCAGCACACATGCGATTTGCACACTTAGTCATGTACCGAAAACGGTGAGTGCCATGTCTCCAGCTTGGGCAGCACAGCAACAATAGAAGAAAAAAGTGGGAGAGCTGCACTTCCAGAGGCTCAATAAAACAAGGATTTTATTTAGCAAGCAATAAAAAAGACAAACAGGGTTAAAAAGCTGATGCATTTCTGGGGCTAGGACACCCTTACTCCAGAAACATGTCACATTTTCTAACCCTGTTTGTCATTTTATGGATTGCTAAATAAAATCCTTGTTTTAGTGAGCTGCTGGAAGTGCTGCTCGCCCACTTTTTTCTTCTAGTTTCAGTACCAAATATTAAGCTTTAATTTGCTATTGTATCACTTATTTCATGCAATAAAATGTAAATTAATTATGTAAAAATCCTATAATGTGATTTTCTGGATTTTATTTTTTATTCTATCTCTCACAGTTGAAGTAAACCTACAATAAAAATTACAGACCTCTCCATTCTTTGAAGGTGGAACTTGCAAAATTGGCAGTTTATCAAATTCGAATTTTCCCCACTGTATATCACTGACACCTATCTATCTATCTATTCTATCTATCTATCTATCTATCTATCTATCTATCTATCTATCTATCTTTCTAGTTTAGGCAAAAAATGGAGCAGCACAGAGTAACTTAAAGTGGGTGCAAATCCTTTTAGCAATGATCCAATACTTGCCAATTCAGATATACAAAAATATAGAAAATAGGCAGCACTCCATAGGATTTCAGCAGCAGATAAATATAAGGAGAATGTTTATATATTAAGATGTACGAATATGAAATACCTACTGAGGATATTGATATATCCTATATGTGAGACAGAGCTATATACTGGATACAGCTATAGCGTTATAAATTATATAAAAAGTTGATTGAAATTAATGATATTGTTCTGTAAAGATCTGTTAAATACCTGCATCTGTGTGAGTAACACTGCTGGAGGAAGGCTCATGGAGCCGAAACGTTGCCAATGATGTGGGTCTAATAAATATCCACTGCTGCTGAAATCCTATGGAGTGCTGCCTATTTTCTATATTTTTGTATATCTATCTTTCTAGCTATCATCTATCTGTATTTAAGATTGTTTATCTATCTATATATCTGGGAAAAATGCAAAGTACTACATCTGGGCAATAAAAATGAAAAAAGCATATACAAAATGGGAGGAATAGGGCTAAGTAACAGCACATGTGAAAAAGACTTGGGTATACTAATTGATCACAGACTTAACATGAGTCAACAGTGTGATGCAGCAGCAAAAAAGGCAAATGCAATTCTAGGATGTATCAACAGAAGCATACAGTCTAGATCACGTGAGGTCATTATTGCCCTCTACTCCTCTTTGGTCAGACCTCATCTGGAATACTGTGTCCAGTTTTGGGCACCACATTTTAAAAAAGACATCAACAAACTGGAGCAAGTTCAGAGAAGAGCCACCAGAATGGTGACCGGTCTGCAAACCATGTCCTATGAGGAATGGTTGCAGGATTTGGGAATGTTTAGCTTGCAAAAAAGAAGACTGAGAGGAGACTTAATAGCTGTCTACAAATATCTCAAGGGCTGTCACATTGTAGAAGGATCATCCTTATTCTCATTTGCACAAGGAAAGACTAGAAGCAATGGGATGAAACTGAATGGGAGGAGACACAGATTAGATATTAGAAAAAACTTTTTGACAGTTAGGGTGATCAAGGAGTGGAACAGGCTGCCACAAGAGGTGGTGAGTTCTCCTTCAATGGAAGTCTTCAAACAGAGGCTGGATAGACATCTGTCTGGGATGATTTAGAGAATCCTGCTTTAAGCAGGGGGTTGGACCAGAAGGCCCAGGAGGTCCCTTCCAACTCTACCATTCTATGATTCTATGATATCTATCTATCCCATATCTATCTATCTATCTATCTATCTATCTATCTATCTATCTATCTATCTGTATTTAAGATTGTCTTATTATTCATTTTGTCACTATATTATCTAAAACCCACAATGTTATGTGTATTGAAGAAATCATCCAGCCCTTTTTTAAAAGCTGTTATAGTATCTGTCATTACTACCTCTTGTGGTGGGGCATTCCACATTCTGACTGATCTACAGTAACTGTAAAGAACTCTTTCCTACTTAGCTGTCGAAATCACCTTTCGTCTACCCGTAATGAATGCCCCCTGGTCCTAAGTATGGTCCTTGGAAGGAATAAGTCATGCGCCTGTCTTTTGTACTGGCCACACATATATTTATACATGTAAATGAGATCCCGTCTGAGGCAACTTTATTCTAAACTAAACAAGCCCAACTTTTCCAACCTTTCATCAAATGAGAGACCTTCTGTCCCTTGTAATAATGCCTGCCTTTGAACTGACTCCAATTTCTTAATATCATTTTTTAAATGTGGAGCCCAAAACTGGATCCCGTATTCTAGGTCTGGCTTCACAAGTGATTTATAAAGTGGTTACAATACCTGATTTTATTTCTCTTTTTATACACTCTAAAATCTTGTTTGCTTTTGCGGCTGCTGCTTGACATTGAGTACTGCTACTCAGCTTACTAGTAACCAGAATACCCAAGTCCTTCTCCTTTTCTGTAGTCCCGAGTAAACTCCCATTTAATGTATATACAGCTATGGGATTAGTCCGCTCTAGGTGCATTACTCTACATTTATCTACATGGAACCTCATTTGCAAAGTGTTTGCCCATTCAGTCATATTCTTCAGATTGTTTTGCAATATTGTACTGTCAAGGTCAGATTTTAGTATCCTACATAGTTTGGTGTCGTCAGCAAAGACTGAGACTTTACTCTCAATCTCATCCACTAGGTCATTAATAAAGAGGTTATAAAGAATCGGTCCTAGCACCGATCCTTGTGAAACTCCACTGCAGACTATATCACATTTAGAGAATGTACCATTTATGACGACTCTTTGGTTACTGTCATTTACCAAATCCTTACCCATCTGCATATAATTTCCCTCAGTCCTTGCTTCCTTAGCTTCAGTATAAAGCTGTTATGTGGTACAGTATCAAATGATTTGCAAAGTCCAGGTAAATCACATCAGATGCATTACCTACATCCAGATTTGCATTTACCTCCTCATAGAAACCCAACATTTTGGTTAGACCTATCGTTCATGAATCCATGCTGGTTGTCAGTAATTATATTATTCTCTGGAATATATTTCTGCAGATAATCTCTTATAATGCCCTCAGAAATTTTGCATTCTACTGATGTCAGGCTTACCAGACGGTAGTTGCCTAGATCCACCTTCTTACCTTTCTTATATATCGATACTACGTGATGTGAGGCATCCTCCAATTCTGTGGCACCAACCCTTTTACAAGAGAGTCTTAGAATACAGGATACAGCTGTCTGTCAATTACTGAGCTCAATTTCCTCAGTATCCATGAATGAATACCATTTGGTCTAGGGAATTTGTCAGTGTTTAATTTGCTCAGATGCATGCGTACTTCTTCTTGTGTTAAGCTAGTTATATCAGGTGGTGAACTTTGATTTTAGCCTTGTTGAATGATCCCTGAAACCGTCATTGGTGAACACAGATGAAAAGTGCCTGTTTAATAGCTCAGCCTTTTCTATGTCTTCTATAATTATCTTGCAATAATGATGAAATGCAGCTGTGGTCAAATGGAGGGGATTAGGCCGGGTCAGCAATCCTTCCTAAGGCTATCTTCTTAGTGACCTTTTATGTTAAAATATTAGGCTTTCAATAGCAGATTTAATTTGGGGACTAGCTCAATATAAAAAGGCAAAAAAATAATCCTATATATACTGTAAACTCAAAGCATAACAAAAATGCCTCTTTAGGTCTGGGATAGAGGGTGACTGGTGTCATTCACTGGAGTCATTTAGGTCGACCGAACCGTGGGTCTTTGTGCGCTGTTTATGCAATCTGGGGTTGCTGTGTGGCTTACATCACATGTGCTACTCTAGTGTTTAAATCTGCATAAGCAGTGTAAATGGCAGTGACCTTTATGGAATAAACAGCAGATAGCTGCCCTTCAAACCACCACTTGACCAGTAGCTGCTGACCCAGTGGCACTCCAAATAAAGAAGGGTATGCATTGCGAGGTCATTAAACAGAAACATGCATGGCTGGCTTACACTCCACAGCCTGTCGACGGCTACAATTACAGATGACAAAATTTGTTGTTATAATTCCACCACACAGAGCCTCCATGGGTCTTATATGAACTGCATATCAAATCCATATATGTAAGCATGCCAGAACATCATTTGGATTGTCTCTAACCCACTATGCAATCCATAGCCTGCCTGATAAATAGAGTATGGGAGATCAAATGTCCATGTAAGAATTTTCTCAGGTTTTACTTATTATTTCCTTAGGGACGAGAGTCCCCATGGATCTAACACAAGAAAAATATGGTATTCTTGTATACATTAAATGGAGCTATCATTAGTGAAGGGTTCTTAAGAGAGAGAGTGACATCAAATTTCTTAATCAATGAGTTAATAGCTACTAGCAGTTTTTGACCAGGACCCTGCTCCATTCCACAAGACCCTGCAAAAGCTAAACTCACCAGGATCTGTTTCAGTCAGAGATGATGGTAGTGGAGCCTGAACTGAGTTTCTGGTCAAACTTGCTGATTGATCCCGCAGTGGTAGTTTCTTTGCCACTGGTGGACACCGAAGCTACCGTCTTTCCAGTTCTTGGCAGTTCAAGCTGCCTGAGGAAGCAGATACTACGGCTCACAGCATAGTTTCCATGCCAGTCTACGCTGGGGGAACATTTTTCTCCTCATAATCTCCTTCACAAAGGCGTGAAGTCTCCTCCAGTCAGGAGAAATGAGCTGCACATGTGCTCTCCTGCATGCTGGTTGTCCTGTTTGCTTCTAGCTAGGACCAGATCCATATGGCTGCCACACCACAAATTTGTTTAACCTACCGCCTGCACAAGTGAAAGGTTGGCTCAAAACTTTAGTGTGTTTCCATGGAGAGCCAACCTGTGAAGGTCCCTCCATCAGTGTAATATTTCTTGGACTGTGCATGGCACTTCCTCTAATAGCAAGTGAAGAGGACTCTGCTCCAGCCACCCTGAGAGGCCATAACCTTGCTTGTCTCATGAAGAGAGAACCATTACTTTCATATGCACAATATACTGTGAACCTTGCCTTTAACAGAGAGACTGTACTGTACTCCGTTACCTCTTTCAGTAAAATTGCTATGTTTACAAGTTCACCTGCATGTCTGGCTGCTTGATATTGCACAAACACCACAGGCGCTCCAAAACCTGCACCCAAACACCACCACTACAGAAGTTCCCCAAGGGGTCCTATACTATCCACAAGTACCACCTCCCACTATTGACAAATGTTGGGGACACAAGGGAAGTGTTGATGGGTCCAGCGACCCACTTCAGCTACTGTGACATCATTATATGCTGCCAGTGGAACTATATGCCCTAGCTAGTCCTTCTGCAACATCTGGCACCTCCGAAGTGGCTCACAGCACCAGCTTCAACAATACAGCCCTGATCAGCAAGTCTCTTTACTTGCTCAGCATTCTGCATCCATTTTCTTCCATTACTGGCACCCTGGAACCCTTGTACATGGGATCCTACTAGTCCTATGTACTTAGTTCTGTTTAGGTCTGTTACCTTCTGAGTTATAAGCTCTTGGGTTCATGACTCAGTATCCTCTCCAAGGACCCATCTCCAAAAGGCCTTTCTGTCTCATCAGTCACTTTTCTTCAGGGTTACACTATTACTCTCTTTAGTCTCCTCTCATTATGGATCATCTGTCACGGGTGTGTCATAGGCTGCAGACAGTTGCACTGCATCTGGCTGCAGAAGGTCTTAGCGGTTGGCCTTGTAGACTAGTGGCCACCTTCCCCGGCCTTAATGGTGTCACCTGGATCTGGGTATTTATAACTCCCAACTTCCTGTTGGGAGTTGTGGGTGTTATTTTCTATTTGCATTTCCCAGTTGAGGCTTAGAGCTGCAGCAGTTGGCTAGGGTCCTCAATGTAGTTTGTAGGATGGCGGTGTTTCTCTCTGAGTCTACTCAAGCTAAGTGTTCCCTTGTTTTGTGTATCCTAGCTGTCTTTAGCATTAGTGGAGTTTGACCAGAGTTCACTGCTTCATTCACCCCTTCCTGTCAGACCCTAGCAGGTTTTACCGCTAGGATCTGATAGGGACTAGGTATCCTGTGCAGCGATAGGTGCAAGCCTATTTAGGGTCTCCACTCCTTGCTTCCCTAGTGTTGGGTCCCCCTTTCCTTTATACCTTTGTGTTGCACTTAGTCTGTCCTGCATTGACATTAGCACCCGCTGGGTTCATGGATCCCATTTCTGTGCTGGCAGAGCAGCTGCAGAGGTTGTCACTGGAGGTGACTGACCTTCATTTTGAGGTTCAGCAGCAACGGCAGTGGCTGCAGGCTCCTATTTTTGGGACTCTGCAGGTAGGCGGGTCAAGCTTTGACCCAAAATTGCCCTCCCTGACAGGTTTTCTGGGGGTAGCGACAAGATTTTATGTTTAAAGAAGCATGCAAATTGTACTTTAAACTGCGTCTTTACTCCTCTGGAGATGAGGAGCAATGAGTAGGAATTGTTATTTCGCTGTGGCAGGGGGAACCACAGTGCTGGGCTTTTTCTCTACCACCAGATTCTATGCGTCTCCAGTCAGTGGAGGAGTTCTTCAGGGCTCTTGCCCTCATCTATGATGATCCTGACCATGTTTCCTTGGCTGAATTCAGGCTAAGTCGCATTCAGCAAGGGAGTCATTCAGTGGAGACTTATAGCTCTGAGTTCTGCAAGTAGTCAACTGATACTAAATGGAAGGACCAAGCTCTCAGTAGTCAATTCCTTCAGAGTCTCACTGAAAGGGAAATTTATTTTTCTGTTGGAATAAGCCAAAGCCAATTGACTGGTCTGGTCATTATCACATGTACAACTTCACTTCCATCCATTTTCTGGGAATCCACTTTGGTCTCATATTTCATGTCCCGGCATCTATGGCCACTTCATTAGCCCTCAAGATTTCAAGACATTGCAGCATGCATTGCCCCGACCTGACATCATGTTGACGTGTGAGGCACTCGGCAGTCAGGAGCTGGACTGCACTTCTCTATAGGAGACAGCTGAGGCAAGGTAAGTTTAATTTCTATTTTATTTTTTACCTACAATACACTTTTTATGCTTTGGGGCATGGGAAGATCTCAGAGCATAACAAGGCACGCTTGATTCAAAGCAAATAAATTTGACGCCGATGAAATTCCAGGTTAAATTCGAGCACATCTACTGAGTCAAATTTCAGCAGATTTTCTCATCATTATTAATAATTGAAATGTAGTGAGCAATGTCCTGTGCAATCATCACTTCACCAGGACAGATTTTTATCCACTGGAAGACAACAATGAAGGATTTCACTTCACCCCTTAAGGACATGGGCAGTTTTTGTAATTGTGTTGTAATTGTGTTTTAATTTTTTCCTTCCCTCCTTCAAAGAGTCATAACTTTTTATTATTTTTCCATCCATATACTGTAGCACCATAAATGCTTGTTTTTTTAGAGAAAAAATGTACTTTGGATTGGCATAGATTGTACTGAAAAACAGTGAGTTGCAATGGTGAAAAAAATGCAATTCTGTCATCATCGATTTTTGGGTTGAGTTTGTACAATTTTAAATTGATGTGGTAATATATTTCTCCAGGTTATTATGATTATGGTGAGACCAAAGATGTTTAGTTCTTATGCTATTTCAGTGGCTTAAAAAAAATGGTGAGCTTTGGAAAAAAAAATATACCGTATATACTCATGTATAAGCCGACCCGTGTTAAGCACCCCTAATTTTGCCACAAAAAACTGGGAAAACTTATTGACTCGTGTATAAGCCTAGGGTGAAAAATGATTATGCCCCCATATGATGCTCCACAGATTATGCCCCCATATGCTGCACAGATTATGCCCAATATGCTCCACAGATTATGCCCCTATATGCTCCAGATTATGCCCCATATGCTCCAGATTATGCCAATATGCTTCAGAGATTATGCCCCCATATGCTCCAGATTATGCCCCCATATATTCCACAGATTATGCCCCCGTATGATCCACAGATTATGCCCCATATGCTCCAGATTATGCCCCCATATGTTCGACAGATTATGCCCCCATATGCTCCAGATTATGCCCCATATGTTTCACAGCTTATGCCCCCATATGTTCCACAGATTATGCCCCCATATGCTCCAGATTATGCCCCCATATGTTCCACAGATTATGCCCCCATATGCTCCATATTATGCCCCCATATGTTCCACAGCTTATGCCCCCATATGCTCCATATTATGCCCCCATATGCTCCATATTATGCCCCCATATGCTCCACAGATTAAGCCCATATGCTCCATATTATGCCCCCATATGCTCCAGATTATGCCCCCATATGTTCCACAGTTTATGCCCCCATATTATGCCCCCATATGTTCCACAGCTTATGCCCCATATTCTCCATATTATGCCCCCATATGCTCCAGATTATGCCCCCATATGTTCCACAGTTTATGCCCCCATATGCTCCATATTATGCCCCCATATGTTCCACAGCTTATGCCCCCATATGCTCCAGATTATACCCCATATGTTCCACAGCTTATGCCCCCATATTCTCCATATTATGCCCCCATATGCTCCAGATTATGCCCCCATATGTTCCACAGCTTATGCCCCCATATGCTCCATATTATGCCCCCATATGTTCCACAGCTTATGCCCCCATATGCTCCAGATTATGCCCCATATGTTCCACAGCTTATGCCCCCATATGCTCCATATTATGCCCCCATATGCTCCATATTATGATTCCATATGCTCCATATTATGCCCCCATATGTTCCAGATTATGCCCCATATGCTGCTGCAAGAAAAAAAAAAAATGACATACTCACCTCTCGTCGCTGGTGACAGGACCCCGGCACCTGAGATATTTACCTGTCCTCTCTGCACTGCAGTGCTGCGTCCTCTTCCTGGTCCTCGGCAGTGAATGATCAGCAGGGGGCGCGGCGCTCACTAACGACGTCATCGCGCCCTCTGCCTGAACATTCACAGTCAGGACCGAG
The DNA here is from genome assembly GCA_033576555.1 of Oophaga sylvatica. Lineage (NCBI taxonomy): Eukaryota > Metazoa > Chordata > Amphibia > Anura > Dendrobatidae > Oophaga > Oophaga sylvatica. Next base: position 320,924,539 of record JARQOD010000001.1, on the reverse strand, counting down.
GGAGCAGTGCGCATCGGTGGCACGGGGACAGGTAAATATAGCATATACTCACCCCTCCGCCGCGCGTCCCTGCAGCCTCTCATCTTCTCCCGGCGCTCTCCACAGCGCTTCCTTCCTACAGCGGTCACATGGTACCACTCATTAAAGTCATGAATATGTGCATATTCATGACTTTAATGAGCGGTGCCATGTGACCGCTGCAGGAAGGAGCCCGAGATCGTGGGAGAAGCAGGGGGCTGCAGAGACCGCGCCGGCGGAGAGGTGAGTATAATCCGACACCCCAGCTCCCCTCCCCCGCCGACCCCCGTATATGACCCGCATAAAAGCCGAGAGGGGGACTTTCAGCCCTAAAAAATGGGCTGAAAATCTCGGCTTATACACGAGTATATACGGTAGTTAATATTGCCATTTTCCAAGGGTGACTGGCGCCTAGAAAAAATGTGGGGTAGGATCAAAGTGGATTAAATGCTGCTGTCATTGATTGACAGCGGCATTGAATGGGTTACAGTAGCAATCAGAAATTATATCACTCGCTGTAGGTAGAGGCAGTGGCTGGCTGTGTAACACAGCCAATCTTTGCCATGTGTGCAGCAGGCTCAGCTCCTAAACCTATTCCATACATGAGCTTCCGCTCTACGACGTAATAGTATATTAGACAGTGGGGAAGGGGTTAATGTCACCCTGCAGAGATCTTGAATACTATTTACTTGCTTTGAGACACTTGTAGCAAGTCTTTAGGTTCTTTAAGAGCCGTTTCTTGACCTTTTACTGCTATTTACATTTTTATGCGTGAACAGTAAAATCTGCTTGGAATCCTTCCATTAATCAAGATTCAGATCTACAGCATAATCACTGCAGCAACTTCAAGAGGCAGTAGCATAAATATTTTTCAAGTTTTGGCCTTCGAATAGAAGTTCTTGCTAAATGAGTCTGTTGACTTCTTCGAGAAAATGAATTTAAGCAAGATGTTGCGTGTTATAATTCATAAATCAATATAAGCTATACATACATATGTATGAGAATACTATGCAGTTTACAGGACATGGCATAAAATTTAGATGTGCAGAAATTGTTCATAGTATACACAGTAATGTATGGAAGTCTATAGTGAAATATACTAACTAGAAAATCTGTAAAAAAAAATAAGGAGGAAAACCTCTGTAAGTTGAAATATGTGTTGTTTTGTTCATTTGTTTCTAGCACAACTGCAACATAATGGAAAAGAAGATCACTGAGCAGAGTTAGGAAAATCCTCTAGATAAAATACTTAACCATAGCACTATTTAGAATTATGCTTGCCTCTGCAGTGCCAACATATTCGGCAACATTTTTAAACATTGTTAACACTCACTAAGTTTACTGGGGCTCACAATCTATATTCCCCCACCAGAAAACCAAGCAAACATGTTTGTAACATACAAACTCCATGCACATGTTGTTCTTGGTCAAATTTGAACCAATGACCCCAGAGGGGAAACAGTGCTAACTAAAGATCCATCTTGTTGCCCATTCACATTACTAGAATAGCACCATGCCCCAAAAATTCAGGACTTCACTCAATGGTATAACTAGTGTCCTATTGGCTCTAAGGTTAAATTTGGACCAAGTGTTGAAGTATGTGCACACAATGTCCTAATTCTGATGGCAAAGCCACTGAGGTTCTTCGCCCCAATAAAAAAACAAAAAAAAACAAACACAATTTATAAATCTGACAGAAATCTGAATAATATTATCACATATTTACCAAATTACAAATATTATCTCCGTATTATTACTGAACCAATAATGCAGGGAGACTCACTTGCTACTTTACCCGTAAAAGTTGCTGTAACTTCTAAAAGAGACAATCTAACATACTAACATTTGGACTGTAAATAACTTGGTTCATGATAAACTGATGTTTTAAAGCAGGTGTTGAAAATGTCCACTGTTCACATCCAAACAAGCCTGAATGCGCCGTTCTATATTGTTGGACGTCTGGGGTCATAGCCTGAATTTCTCACTGTATGTTTTCTTGGAGTGCCTGTAATGTTTGTGGCTTGCTATTGTACACCCGACCTTTCAAATAGCAACAAAGATAAAAATCTAGCAGTGTTAACTGAGTCTATCTTGGTGGCCCTAGTTGCTTGGAGATTGCGCTGTCATTTTTCTGTATGAAGCGGCATCTCATAAAGCGAGTACGGGTTGTGAGCTGCCCAAATACGGGTGTTTTGTGAATTGACATAGCTACATATGTGAAACCAGGCTTCGTCATTGTACCACATATAGTCCAAAATGTTTTCATTTTCAGAAATGAAGTTCTGGAACCACTGACTGCAACATCCGTACCCGTACCTCCACGGGGTCCCCGTCGGGGTCAGCACTCCCAGTCTTCTCCCCGCTGCCCAGCTTCATCACTCTCCTGCTTCCTGGCGCGTGGCCAGCAGATCTCCTGGTATGACGCTGAGGTTGCGCACACGCTCCCGGTCTCTTAAAGAGACAGCGCACATTTTCCAAATATGCTCCAGACCAATGGTGTTGTCGTGAGTGCTATTTCTGGGCCCTCTGCCATAGAGGAGGTGCTGGAGCAGCAAGTGTTTCCTGTTGCTAGTTTCCAGTTCAGTGTTTTATTGTGCCTGTGTTCTGTTGCGCACCCCCAGTGTCCTACCAGTACCCAGCTAATACTGTTTGTCTTCTCAGAGTACCAGCGGCTCTCTACTTCGTACCTGGGACGATACCAGTGCTGCCTGCACAAGTTCCATCCCGCTCAGCCGCCCGTCACTCCGTCACACAGGATGATGTCAGTACTGCCTGTGCCAGCTCTGTCCAGTGCTGTCGCTGCCCGCCTGTCAAGTTCAATGCTACCTGTTATCCCTGCCTGTCTACCTGTTCCGTTGGGCCTGCTTCCACGTGTCGGCGGTCTAACTGGAGGTAGCACCTGCGTCCCCTGGACATTCTAATCTGATCCTGTTCGAGGGGTCTTACTATGGGTGTCTGGGGCTCGCATAGTCATGCCCCCTTCAGAGCCCCCTGGACCGTGGTCCTGTGGTTCCACAAAAATAGCAATAAACGAATGTGCACTACAACATCTGTGCCTCCGCTTCCATTCGTTACACTGACAATAGCCAATTCCTTTCTCTTGGTCTGGTATTTTCAACTGTTGCACAACAGTGTACTGGTGAATATGACCTTTCACGAAAGGTAGCTCACTGTGTGGGGTATGGCATGACTGTCTCCTGGGAAAACCTGTGCAATGAGTTACACGGAGATGTCAGAAGTCATTGTTTCACATCTTGTATTGTTTCCTAAGACATTTTCAGATGTCCTCCATCATGCCTATCCAGGAATGTTCCTGTACATTTCAGTTTATTCACCAATGACAGAATGCAAGCTTTGGACATCGAATTTCAACTTCCAAACTTGTTTAGAAATTCACTTTGGCATGTCTCAGTTTTTTAATAAGTTTTCACAATGAAAACACACTTGTTCAAACTGTATCTGTACATTGTTAACAAACGAAAAAGGAATTCAGCATGAAGGTGCAGAAAGGCTGCTGAGATGTTTCAATTATGCACCCCAATAAGCCTTTGAACCCACATACTGGATGGGCCTATGAACATCCAATTCACATTATTCATTTTGTACTCCCATTCTGTTTTCTTATGCACTGACTGCAAAGCCTGCCCTGCTACCAAGTCATATGCAACCCAATAAGCCCAATCTCCTTTGGAAGAAACATGGAGGAGGGCCTCTTAACAAAAAATGTCCCACTAAAATGGAGCGGGTCTCCTAGACTTGTAATGCCCATACCCTAAGTGTGTTGGCTGGCCAACATTTTCCCCTGTGGGGTACACCTCAACCTTTTCCATAACAAGTATTTAACACTCAGCAAAAACACCCACCCCTGTTAGGATTTTGACAAAGGCTGTAGCAGCATGGAACACGTTAACCCTGGTGATCTAGTGGTGGTGGATGATGAGACGTGGAGGAAGGCCTGCTTAAAAACTATTGAACACATTTTATAAGTGGTCATAAACTTGTAAATAACTCATGAAAGAATAAAGTTACATTAAAACCAAGCACACCATTGTTTTTCTTGTGAAATTCTCAATAAGTTTGATGTGGCACATGACCCTCATCCCATTGGAAAAAAAAAGTTGGATCCAAAATGGCCGACTTCAATATGGCCGCCATGGTTGCCACCCATCTTGAAAAGTTTCCCCCCTCCCATATACTAATGTGCCATAAACAGGAAGTTGATATCACCAACCATTTCCATTTTATTTAGGTGTATCCATATAAATGGCCCACCCTGTACAGTCATGGCCAAAAGTTTTGAGAATGACACAAATATTATATTTTCACATGATCTGCTGCCCTCTGGTTTTTATGTGTGTTTGACAGATGTTTTTATCACAGACAGAAATATAATAATTGCAAACATATGAGTAACAAAAGCTTATATTGACAGTTAGAATGAGTTAATGCAGCAAGTCAATATTTGCAGTGTTGCAACTTCTTCAGGACCTCTGCAATTCTCCCTGGCATGCTCTCAATCAACTTCTGGACCAAATCCTGACTGATAGCAGTCCATTCTTGCACAATCAATGCTTTCATTTTGTCAGAATTTTTAGGTTTTTGTTTGTCCACCCGTCTCTTGATGATTGACTACAAGTTCTCAATGGGATTAAGATCTGGGGAGTTTCCAGGCCATGGACCCAAAATCTCTATGTTTTGTTCCCTGAGCCATTTAGTTATCACCTTTGCTTTATGGCAAGGTGCTCCATCATGCTGGAAAAGGCATTGTTGATCGCCAAACTGCTCTTGGAGGGATGGGAGAAGTTGCTCTTGGAGGACATTCTGGTACCATTCTTTATTCATGGCTGTGTTTTTAGGCAAGAGCCGATTCCCTTGGCTGAGAAGCAACCCCACACATGAATGGTTTCAGGATGCTTAACAGTTGGCATGAGACAAGACTGGTGGCAGCGCTCACCTTGTCTTCTCCGAATGAGGCGTTTTCCTGATGTCCCAAACAATCGAAAAGGGGATTCATCAGAGAAAATAACTTTACCCCAGTCCTCAGCAGTCCACTACCTGTACCTTTTGCAGAATATCAGTCTGTCCATGATGTTTTTTCTGGAGAGAAGTGGCTTCTTTGCTGCCCTCCTTGAGACCAGGCCTTGCTCCAAGAGTCTCCACCTCACAGTGTGTGCAGATGCACTCACACCTGCCTGCTGCCATTCCTGAGCAAGCTCTGCACTGCTGGTAGCCCGATCCTGCAGCTGAAACACTTTTAAGAGACGGTCCTGGCGCTTGCTGGTCTTTCTTGGGCGCCCTGGAGCCTTTTTGGCAACAATGGAACCTCTCTCCTTGAAGTTCTTGATGATGCGATAGATTGTTGACTGAGGTGCAATCTTTCTAGCTGCGATACTCTTCACTGTTAGGCCATTTTTGTGCATTGCAATGATGACTGCACGTGTTTCTTTAGAGATAACCATGGTTGACAGAAGAGAAACAATGATGCCAAGCACCAGCCTTCTTTTAAAGTGTCCAGTGGTGTCATTCTTACTTAATCATGACAGATTGATCTCCAGCCATGTCCTCATCAACACCCACACCTGTGTTAATGGAGCAATCACTGAAAAGAGGTTAGCTGGTCCTTTTAAGGCAGGGCTGCAATGATGTTGAAATGTGTTTTGGGGATAAAGTTTGTTTTCTAGCCAAATATTGACTTTGCAAGTAATTGCTGTTAAGCTGATCACTCTTTATAACATTCTGGAGTATATGCAAATTGCCATTAGAAAAAGTGAAGCAGTAGACTTTGTAAAAATTAATATTTGTGTCATTCTCAAAACTTTTGGCCATGACTGTATATTAGATATTTATTATATGGGGCTTTGCGTGTGGAGTCAGTGTGGCTATGCGGAGTGGGTGGGGCTTGACACACACACATACACACATACATACATACACTCAGTTTTATATATGTAGATGATGTGAAATGTATTGTTTTTGCTGTTTTTTTGATATTTTGATAAATTTCACTCAATGTATTGAATTTGTTCACATTTTTAGGACCTTTAATCATGTCATGTAATTTGGATATGTGATTGGTGCTAGGTCCTTTTTAAGGTTTAGAGAGTCAATGGAGTATTAGCTTTGATAAAGATCGCGGCAGCGATTGAAACGCGTCACTTTTCCTCATGCTCGACTTCATTATGTTCGAGGAGCTAAGTGTATTTTAATTTTTCATGGAATAAAAGAAAATTTTATGTGAAGAGCTGGAACATTTCTGCAATTTTTTCATGTGTTCACGTCTCATCAGGATGGAGCTCGTGCTTTCCTAGGTCGGTGAGCTGGCTTTTTTTCTTTCTTGTTTATAATGTAAAGGTTACCAGAGTTCACAGCCACCGGTTGTCCAGTTACACAACAAAGAACAAGTTATACAGTTACTGCAGATGTTGGAGTCTTGTCACAACACTCAATCCAGATTACAGAAAGCTCAATGCTTCCATGTCTACCCATTGCACACACACTCCTTTGCTGTACAAATTTAAATAGTACATGTCAACTGTCTGTGGCCTTTTTACAACCAAAAATTTAAAAAAGTTGGGATGCTGTGTAAAATTTAAAGAAAAAAGTTTGGAATGATTTGGAAATCTCTAACAGCTATATTTTATTCACAAGAGAACATAGGACACATATCAGAAGATCGAAGTTAGACATTTTTCCATTTAGTTTAAAAAAATTAACTCATTGATAAACAGATGGCAGCAACACATCTCAAAATATTTGGGACTGAACCATGTGTACTATCGTGTAGCATCCCCTCTTGTAGGAACAACAGTCTGAGAAGTGAGATCAGTTGGTGGAGTTTTTGGAGAGGAATGTTATTTCATTTTTGTCTGATGCAGGATTCTGGCTGCTCAACAGTCCTAGGTCTTCTACGTATGTCAGATTTTTCATGTCATGATGAGCTAAATATTTTCTGTTGGAGAAAAGTCTGGACTGCAAGCGGCCAGTTCACTACCCGAAATCTTCTGAGAAGTGATGCTTTCGTGATGGATGCATCATGTAGTTTAGCATTGTTTTGCTGAAATATGCAAGGCCTTCCCTAAAATGGAAGTTGTCTGGATGGAGCATATATTGTTCTAAAACTTCTGTATAATGTTCAGATTTGATAGGATGGTCGGTATCCTTTAACCCCTTTCCGACATCGGGCGTAATAGTACACCGATGTCGGACAACCTCCCTTTGATGTGGGCTCCCGCGCTGAGCCCACATCTTTTCTGGCACATGCCAGCTGTTTTAAACAGCTAACATGTGCCTCTAACAGCCATGCATGGAATCGCGATCCACCTGTGGCTGTTAACCCATTAAATGCCGCTGTCAAACTCTGACAGTGGCATTTAACACGTGCTTCCGGAAACGCACCAAAAATACCTCCCCTCGGCTACCTTGTCACATGACTATGAGTCGCCGATCGGTTGGCATGAAAACCAGAGGTCTCCAGCAGACCTCTATGGTTGTCACTTCCGGATTGCTTTGAGAGCAGCCCAGTGGTTGGCACTCATAGCAAGTCAGCAATGCTGCTACATACAGGCTATCTGATCATCGACTGTATGTAGCAGAGGCGATCGGGATATGGCAGCTTTGAAGCATACCAAAAGTAAAAAAAAAAGTTTTTAAAAATCTTTAAAAATTTTAAAAAAATATAAAAGTTCAAATCACCCCCCATTCAAAATAAAACAATAAAAAATCAAACATACACATATTTGGTATCGCCAAGTTCAGAATAGCCCAATTTATCAATATAAAAAAAAGAATTAACCTAACCACTAAATGGCGTAACGAGAAAAAAGTGAAAACAACAGTATACATTTTTTTGGTCGCAGCAACATTGCATTAAAATGCAATAGCAGGTGATCAAAAGCTCTATCTGCATTAAAATGGTTTATTTAAAAACATCAGCTCAGCGCACAAAAAATAAGCCCTTAACCCGACCCAAGATCACGAAAATTGGAGACGCTACTGGTATCGGAAAATGGCGCAATTTTTTTTTTTACAAATTTCGGAATTGTTTTTCACCAAATAGATAAAAAAGAACCTAAACATGTTTGGGGTCTGTGAACCTAGTAAAAAAGCAAAACAAAAAACAATTGTGGAATTGCACTTTTTTGAAATATCACCGCATTTAAATTTTTTTTCCCGTTTTACAGTACATGTTATGGTAAAACCAATAGTATCTTTCAAAAGCACAATTCATCCTGCAAAAAGCAAGCTCTCATATGGCCATTTTGACGAAAAAATAAAAAAGTTATGGCGCTGGGAAGAAGGGGAGTAAAAAATGAAAATGCAAAACCAAAAATACCTCTGGTCATTAAAGGGTTAAAGGAAACCTGTCACAAGGTTTTTGCTACCCCATCTGGGAGCAATATGATATAGGGATAGAGACCCTTATTCTGGAAATGAATCACTTACTGAGCTGCTTGAACTTATTTAGATTCAAGATCCCGATGCCAGTGATGGTTTACTTACTGAGCTGCTTGATATGATTTTTTTTTAGTGAATCACTGTTTTATTTGCTACAGATCTAGCAATTCTTTTAATTCTGAGCTCTGTATAATCCCACCCACACCAATGATTGGCAGCTTTTTGCTCATGCGCAGTGTACACAGAAAACTGCGAATCAGTGTTGGGGGGGTTACACAGAGTTCATGCATATGCTTGACTCACTGGCAGAAGCTTTACTAGTCATCTAGTGATAATTTTTTCCTGGATAAAATAATGAATTTATCAATTCTACAATAAGCAGACCAGTAAGTGACACATCACTGGAATCATAGTCTCTGCCACTAGAATATGCTGCTTTCAGATTAGGTGACAAAAACTTGGTGAAAGCTTGCCTTTAAATAAGTTACTCAACACTTAAGTTACTTTTAACCTATTAAGCATACCAGATTTATTTTAATAAATATGTTTTTAATAGTTTTATATATAATTTATTTATATATGCATTTGCTTTTAAACAATAATTATTATAGCCCTCAGTAATGGTAGGTAGATATTAATTTTCATATTGTAAGTAACATGTCACATATGTCCCATGTAAATTATTAAAGCGATAAAGGCAATATATACTGAGTGCATGGTCAAAACACAGTTATCAGCATGTTGTTTAAGTGATATGGTGGAAAGGAAAATGAATAAACCATGGAAAATCCTAGTACTGAATGACCGAATGTGAATTGTAATAACTATATGCGTAATGCTTTTGGAAAGATAGATCACTACAACAGCTGGATTCCCTCTGCCAATGTTAGATTATGTCACTGATATTCTGTTTGCCCAGTAAAGAAAGTCGCACAGAGGCTTCATTCTGTGGTTTAATTTAATGCTCTAAATTCTGCTAATCACTTACTTATCGTATGTCATCTAATTTTAAGCAACTTTTGCCCAGACCTCTACAACCTTTTACAAACCATGACTAATTTTGTGCTGGAAATCATTTCTAATAACTCAAATTTTGAAATCTCCACAACATAGGCTATAAATTAAAACATGGTGTTTATTGTGACCATTCCTCCACCAGATTTCAGCTTGTATCAATTAGCATAAAAGGATCAAAAACAACTACGGTAAAAACAGAAATGGCCTTTCAACATTTCCTGTATCATGTCAGGGGTCAGCTCATAGTCAGCTTTGTCACACTGTCATTTCTTTCATTTCATACACTCACAAATATCTATTATAGTGTGATACATGATGAGTAAAAACTGCGTCCATTGATTATGTAATAGCTAGCAGAATACATTCAGTGTAGGAACAAAAGAAGTGTGAGAACACATAAGACAAATATATCTTGACACAACCTCATTCATACGAAGATATCTTCTGTATACGTTTACAGTATGTGTGAGTGTTAAGTATCATTCTAATTTCCTTTTGTTCAAGAAGTACGTATATTACCTGTTTATTCCTTCAAATTTGAAAAATTCATGATCTTATATTGTAAGTCAGTGGCGTAGCAACTGTTTGTGGCGCCCGGGGCGGCAAATTTTAGGCCACACCCCTAGCCACACCCATTTCACTGGTCACACCCATATCCACGCCCTGACCACACCCACTTAGCACTGCTGATCACACTGTTTCATAAACAATAATTATAAACACATACCTCTCAACCGTCCCGGTTTCAGCGGGACAGTCCCGATTTCGGGACCCTGTCCGCTGTCCCGGCCAGGCGGTTTACTTTCCGCATTAGAATCGTACATACGGAAACCCGGGGACCTCCCACACATTCTGGCAGCCACAAGTCACGTTCCATCGCTGACCTCATTTCACCAGGATGTGGGGATCTCACCAGCTATGAGGCGCTCCATTCAATACCCGGCTCTCACTGAGCGAGACAGGCAGGATCTGGGGATCTCTTCATCTGTTGAACAGATCCCATGTTGAGATCTCGCTCAGTGAGAGTCGGGTATTGTATGCAGCGATCCGTACAATACCCGGCTCTCACTCCAACAGATCCAGCGGCTTGATGCGTCGCCGTTCTGAAGACTCTCCCGAGAACGAGTTACAGTACCTGCTGCTGTAAGCTGACCGCCGGAAATGAGGTCAGCGGTCATTTCCAGCGTTCAGCTGACTTACAGCACGTCACCTCCGGTGGAACGTGACATGTGGCTGCCAGAACGTGTGTGAGGTCCCCGGGTTTCCGCATGTACGATTCTAATGCGGGAAAGTAAATCTCCCGGCCAGGACAGCGGGACAGGGACCCAGCCCTACACAGATAACAGCATTCGCTCCGTCCCCATGCAGACCCATGCACATAATGGCACCCCTCCTTCCCCCCTGCAGCCCCCAAGCACACAGATCCCGCAAGTAACAGGACCCTTGTACATGGGCGGCTCCGCTCTTTGTGGCCCTGTACACACACGGCTCTGCTCCACACCCCTCACACGCACAAGGCTCCGCTCCGTACACCTCGTACACACACGGCTTCACTCCGTACACCTCGTACACACACGGCTTTGCTCCGTACACCTCGTACACACACGGCTCCGCTCCGTACACCTCCGCTCCGTACACCTCGTACACACACGGCTCCGCTCCGTACACCTCGTACACACACGGCTTTGCTCCGTACACCTCGTACACACACGGCTCCGCTCCGTACACCTCGTACACACGGCTCCGTTCCGTACACCTCGTACACACACAGCTCCGCTCCGTACACCTCCGCTCCGTACACCTCGTACACACACGGCTTTGCTCCGTACACCTCGTACACACACGGCTCCGCTCCATACACCTCGTACACACACGGCTCCGCTCCGTACACCTCCGCTCCGTACACCTCGTATACACACGGCTCCGCTCCGTACACCTCGTACACACACGGCTCCGCTCCGTACACCTCGTACACACACGGCTTTGCTCCGTACACCTCGTACACACACGGCTCCGCTCCATACACCTCGTACACACACGGCTCCGCTCCGTACACCTCCGCTCCGTACACCTCGTACACACACAGCTTTGCTCCGTACACCTCGTACACACACGGCTCCGCTCCATACACCTCGTACACACACGGCTCCGCTCCGTACACCTCCGCTCCGTACACCTCGTACACACACAGCTTTGCTCCGTACACCTCGTACACACACGGCTCCGCTCCGTACACCTCGTACACACGGCTCCGCTCTGTACACCTCATACACACGGCTCCGCTCCGTACACCTCATGCACACACAGCTCAGCTACATCCACACTGTAAACCCCTTATGATTCCACATATAAACTTACCATCATCCAGCACCATGACGACCAGTACAGCAGTTTCCTGCACACAGGGCCTGATCATGTGACACCTAACTTCTCCCCTCCTGTGACCTCATCACAGGTCCTAATAGCACCTTTACAAAGCACAGCACAGCAATGGTAAATGCTGGCTGTGCGAAGTTGGGAGGGCAAGGAAGGGGTGCATGGGGGGCGTGGCGACTTCTCACTGCAGGACACATAGTGTCCTGACCGAGCCAGCGAGCGGTGGGAGGGGTTAGAATCGGGACTGTTGGGGTATGGAATTGCTGCTGCTGCTGCGCCGCCCCCACACACACGTGCCGCCTGGGGCGGACCGCCCTAACCGCCCCCCCCACGCTACGCCACTGTTGTAAGTCTAAAACTATTGTTGCAATTTGCATTAGTGTCCAACTAGAAAGTGTCCAGTCCCTGGGTTACCCAATTGCATAAGGTACAGTGATGTGAAAAAGAATATTCCCCTGAACAAATTGTGCAGATTAGATATTGATTAGGTCCAGAAGATGACTTGCTCCCTTGCAATGACCAAAAATAAACCAGTGAAATGTGTAATTGAGGAAGGGGTGTGCAAAGTGATGTCTCCAATGCACTACAGAAGAACACCAGGCTTTGATGGCTTCTCAGTGGAATATTACAAGAGGAAAATAGTCACAGTGACAGCAGTGTGGAAGGGAAAGGGGCCCACAACACTGCACATTTTATTCAAAGAACATAAGACAAGGGGAAAAAAATAGGTCTATTGATGGGTATAAACAAATACTAAATATGAATGACCTATATTGTGAATAGCATAACCCAAAGGACCAGACTGTATAGGTGTAAGGGGTTACAAAGACTGTTGTGTTCCCCAGGCACGTCCCGGTTAGTATTGGTGTTGTGCATACTGTTGTGTATATTTGCATGACCTGTATTTGTATATATTCTTGTCTATATGTATAATGCTGCCTTGTAATGCTGCTATTATATATATTGATGTGTAGATTACTGCATCTAGGGAAAGTGTAGTACCCTTAATCGACAATAGATGCAGTACATTAGTGCACATAGTTCTTTAGGAGGAGCTAGCCGTGGTAAAGAGGAAAGTGTCTTCCTGTTTGTATGTGTAAGGGCCTAGGGCCCGTGAAGGGCGGTCAGCTCCTCAACATTGCAAGCAAGGTACCCAGCCATCCAGAGTCTGGATGGACAGAAGTGCAGCTGAAGCAGCAGAGTGATTGCAGTGTGGAGCAGAAGCTTGGGAAGTGGTCCTACATCAGTACAGGGACACAGGTAGCTCATCATGCATGCAGATCATTGCATGGGCTGATGCCCTCAGATCCGGGCAAAATGGATGAGGGAACCCCAAAACGTAGTGAGTCTGGGCAGGGAGGAGTTGTGTTAGCGCAAGAGGCGGACCATCCCCTTAATGTACTGAAGGACGTAGAGAGGAGTGCAGAGGAAGTGTATTATGTGAACTGTGTGGAACCTTATGCTGATGTTGTCACTGACAAGAATGTGCTGCAAAACAAAGCAAGTAAAGTTCTGCGTTTTAAGTTTAAAATGGACTCTGTCTCTTTGTGCACAACAATGCTAGTGGCAGAACTTCAGCAAGCCCGATAGGACCCTGATGGTGCAGAATGCAAAGCAGAAGGTATGCTGACAGTGGGACATTATTTTCATGTGATGAAGGCCACTAGCCTCAGCCACGACTATGGCCCTGGCTTTGCCCCTCACATAGGCTAAGGGGACAGTTAGTGGAAATACATTAGGAAAGAGGAGAAGAACCGACCAAAAAAGTCCCAGTTCAAAAAATGGTGATAACAAATTATACTTTATTGGAACCAGGTGATAACAGGGGTGACAGAACAATGCTAAAAAAAAGTTAAAATTGTATATAAAAACAGGGACTCACACCCAGGATACTAAAGTCATCTTGAAAGGAGAACCAGCAGCACTAGCACAATGTAATCATAGTTACTATAAGTACATAGAGATAGGCTGTAACGCTGGTATTGTCTGTACTTTGTTTTCCAGCGTTACTTTGCATGTTTTTTGCATTAACCCTTTTGCTCCTTTCCCCCTAACCAGCTGGGATACTGTTGTCTGTTACCTATATGGATGCTGCTCAGTTCCCGGCTCTGCTGCGTACCCGTACTTGCGTGAGTGGCTCCGCTGCTTTGCATGACCGCCCGCATGTGCGGTTCCTGACTTGCTGTGAAAGCCGTCCGTAGCTTGCAAAGTCCTCTGCAGTGGTGCATGACTTACTGCGTGGTTGGCAGCAGCCATTGTTGGGTTCCCTCTGTGTTGTGCTGTCTGGCTCTGCATAGGGGCGCGGCCCACACCTGTCCTGCTTTTATGTGGATTGGGTGTTTACTAGGATTACTGCTCCAGCCTATCGCTGTGAAGCAGCTCATATATAAAGTTCCCCAGCCCTAGTGGGCGTTGCCAGAGCTTCACATTGAATCCACACTGAATCCCTGAACCTAGCCGTATGTGGTTGTGTGTTCAGCTCCTGCTCTGAAGTTGATCAGCTCTGGAGAGCTGATTCCCTGTTCCTGCTGTGTCTTGTTCCCTGATCCTGGATCAAACCCGGTACCTGAATGTCTGAATTGTGTCTTGTGTTTCCGCCTATGCTGGGGGCTGATTACCCAGATCGCCGTTCCTGGAGGCTGTATATCCAGGCCTGTTCCTGCTGTGTCTAATTACCTGAACCCCTGATCTTGGATCGCATCCTGTACCTGACTTTCTGAACTGTGTCCTCTGTGTTATGTTCCTGAAATCCTGCTGTGTCCAGAACCCTGTGCCAGTGACTGTGAATCCTTGCTATATAACCTGAGTTCATCTTGGAAGGAGGAGTCCGGTGTGTGCTGAGTTTCTGTTACTCTGTGCTCAGCCTCTGTGCAATCCCCGCCAGCTCCCGTTGAGCCTGGCGGGGCTTGCACCAGACCGCTGGGTTCCTTTTCAGGTCGCTGCCAGATGTCCGGATCCTATGCCTGATGACCATGGCCTGATGTCCGATGTCCGACGACCACTTCCAGATGTCCGGATCCTATCCTTCCTGCCTGATGTCCGGATCCTGCCGATCATTGCCAGATGTCCGGAGCCTGCTGATCGGTGCCAGATGTCCGGAGTCCGAGGCCTGTGTTCCAGTCCGTGTTCCTGTGATTCAATCCATGTTCCTGTCCGTGTTCCTGACTCCCTGAGACCCAGTCCGTGTTCCTGTCTGTGTTCCTGACTCTCTGAGATCCAATCCGTGTTCCTGTTGTTCCTGTGCAGTCTAACTCTGTTTCAGCCATCAGCTCCTGATTCCAGTTACCTGTCTGTTACCTGTCGGCTTGCCTGTCTGCCATCCGTCTGCAGTTCCTTCCAGAGGTTCGGACGTCATCTGCAGAGATCCCCGGCTCTTGCCTGCTCACCTGGGAGCGATCATCTGCCATCCGACTGCAGCTCCATCCGGAAGTTCGGACATCATCTGCAGAGATCCCCGGCTCTTGCCTGCTCACCTGGGAGCGATCATCTGCCATCCGACTGCAGCCTACCTGGAGGCTCCACCATATCAGGTCGTATATACCTGCCTGTCTAGAGACTGCCTGGTCACTTACTGTGACAACCTGCCTGTCTAGAGACTGCCTGGTCACTTGCCGTGACAACCTGCCTGTCCCAGAGACTGCCTGGTCACTTGTCGTGACAACCTGCCTGTCCCAGAGACTGCCTGGTCACTTGCCGTGACAACCTGCCTGTCCCAGAGACTGCCCTGGTCACTTTCCGTGACAACCTGCCTGTCCCAGAGACTGCCTGGTCACTTGCCGTGACAACCTGCCTGCCTGGTCACTTGCCGTGACAACCTGCCTGCCTGGTCACTTGCCGTGACAACCTGCCTGCCTGGTCACTTGCCGTGGCGACCTGCCTGCCCTGGTCACTTGCCGTGACAACCTGCCTGTCCCAGAGATTGCCCTGGTCACTAGCCGTGACAACCTGCCTGTCCCAGAGACTGCCTGGTCACTTGCTGTGACAACCTGCCTGTCCCAGAGACTGCCTTGGTCACTTGCCGTGACAACCTGCCTGTCCTGCCGGTTCCTCCTTGGTCTACCCGGTGATGACGTCTGTCCTGGGTCGGTGTCTGATGTTCTCCTGCTGAGCCTGTGCTACGCCTGAGGCCTGAGAGAGAGGCCGTCCTAGTATGCCCGTGCCAGATGACCCTGGACTTCATCAACCCGTGATGACCCCGCCATCGTCTGACGTTCGTCCTGGGCCGGTGTCTGATGTTCTCCTGCTGAGCCTGTGCTACGCCCGAGGCCTGAGAGTGAGGCCATACTAGTATGCCCGTGCCAGATGATCCTGGACTTCATCAACCCGTGATGACCCCGCCATCGTCTGAAGTCTGTCTGAGGTCGGTGTCTGATGTTCTCCTGCTGAGCCTGTGCTACGCCTAAGGCCTGAGAGAGAGGCCGTCCAAGTATGCCCGTGCCAGATAACCCTGGACTGCATCTACCCGTGATGTCCTCCAGCACTCGTCTGTGATCCTGAGTCGTGTACCCTTCTCTGATGTGCGGAATCGGGAGCCCGGTCTTATGTTCTGTTTTATGTACTGTGTTTCTTTAAGTAAACTTTATGTTTCTTCTTACCTGAAGTTGTGCGGTGTTGTCTAGTCCTGCAGGTCGCCACCTTGCCCACATGCTCAGCTGCCACGGATCCCGGTCGCTGCCCTTCCCTAGTCCGGGCAGGCTCGGGTCTCCCTCCGTGGTCCAGTGGGTCCACATTCTCATCATCTGGGACCCATGCCTCACATCGTCGTGGACTGGCGGCGTGGGAGCATTGGCTAGCTAGGCAAGCTATGCCATGTCCCGGCGCCCCACAGCCGTGGGAAGCGCCACAGTAAGCTCTGGCCATGGACTCCGCTGAGCATGTGCGGTCTGCAGGACTTTCTCCAAGCTCCACCTGATGTGTGAACTAGACTACTTGGTCCCCACAGGGTAAGTGGACTAGATGGCTCGATTCCCCGCTTGGTCAGCGGTTCGGACTTTTCGAGCTATTAACTCTGCTGCCATATTGTGAACTATGGGACTTACCGCCAAACCCAAGTGAATTTTTCTGGGAATTTTTTTTTACTTGGGTCTTCAGAAGAGGGGGCCTGAGGAGGGGGATACTGTAACGCTGGTATTGTCTGTACTTTGTTTTCCAGCGTTACTTTGCATGTTTTTTGCATTAACCCTTTTGCTCCTTTCCCCCTAACCAGCTGGGATACTGTTGTCTGTTACCTATATGGATGCTGCTCAGTTCCCGGCTCTGCTGCGTACCCGTACTTGCGTGAGTGGCTCCGCTGCTTTGCATGACCGCCCGCATGTGCGGTTCCTGACTTGCTGTGAAAGCCGTCCGTAGCTTGCAAAGTCCTCTGCAGTGGTGCATGACTTACTGCGTGGTTGGCAGCAGCCATTGTTGGGTTCCCTCTGTGTTGTGCTGTCTGGCTCTGCATAGGGGGCGCGGCCCACACCTGTCCTGCTTTTATGTGGATTGGGTGTTTACTAGAATTACTGCTCCAGCCTATCGCTGTGAAGCAGCTCATATATAAAGTTCCCCAGCCCTAGTGGGCGTTGCCAGAGCTTCACATTGAATCCACACTGAATCCCTGAACCTAGCCGTATGTGGTTGTGTGTTCAGCTCCTGCTCTGAAGTTGATCAGCTCTGGAGAGCTGATTCCCTGTTCCTGCTGTGTCTTGTTCCCTGATCCTGGATCAAACCCGGTACCTGAATGTCTGAATTGTGTCTTGTGTTTCCGCCTATGCTGGGGGCTGATTACCCAGATCGCCGTTCCTGGAGGCTGTATATCCAGGCCTGTTCCTGCTGTGTCTAATTACCTGAACCCCTGATCTTGGATCGCATCCTGTACCTGACTTTCTGAACTGTGTCCTCTGTGTTATGTTCCTGAAATCCTGCTGTGTCCAGAACCCTGTGCCAGTGACTGTGAATCCTTGCTATATAACCTGAGTTCATCTTGGAAGGAGGAGTCCGGTGTGTGCTGAGTTTCTGTTACTCTGTGCTCAGCCTCTGTGCAATCCCCGGCCAGCTCCCGTTGAGCCTGGCGGGCTTGCACCAGACCGCTGGGGTTCCTTTTCAGGTCGCTGCCAGATGTCCGGATCCTATGCCTGATGACCATGGCCTGATGTCCGATGTCCGACGACCACTTCCAGATGTCCGGATCCTATCCTTCCTGCCTGATGTCCGGATCCTGCCGATCATTGCCAGATGTCCGGAGCCTGCTGATCGGTGCCAGATGTCCGGAGTCCGAGGCCTGTGTTCCAGTCCGTGTTCCTGTGATTCAATCCATGTTCCTGTCCGTGTTCCTGACTCCCTGAGACCCAGTCCGTGTTCCTGTCTGTGTTCCTGACTCTCTGAGATCCAATCCGTGTTCCTGTTGTTCCTGTGCAGTCTAACTCTGTTTCAGCCATCAGCTCCTGATTCCAGTTACCTGTCTGTTACCTGTCGGCTTGCCTGTCTGCCATCCGTCTGCAGTTCCTTCCAGAGGTTCGGACGTCATCTGAGAGAGATCCCCGGCTCTTGCCTGCTCACCTGGGAGCGATCATCTGCCATCCGACTGCAGCTCCATCCGGAAGTTCGGACATCATCTGCAGAGATCCCCGGCTCTTGCCTGCTCACCTGGGAGCGATCATCTGCCATCCGACTGCAGCCTACCTGGAGGCTCCACCATATCAGGTCGTATATACCTGCCTGTCTAGAGACTGCCTGGTCACTTACTGTGACAACCTGCCTGTCTAGAGACTGCCTGGTCACTTGCCGTGACAACCTGCCTGTCCCAGAGACTGCCTGGTCACTTGTCGTGACAACCTGCCTGTCCCAGAGACTGCCTGGTCACTTGCCGTGACAACCTGCCTGTCCCAGAGACTGCCCTGGTCACTTTCCGTGACAACCTGCCTGTCCCAGAGACTGCCTGGTCACTTGCCGTGACAACCTGCCTGCCTGGTCACTTGCCGTGACAACCTGCCTGCCTGGTCACTTGCCGTGACAACCTGCCTGCCTGGTCACTTGCCGTGGCGACCTGCCTGCCCTGGTCACTTGCCGTGACAACCTGCCTGTCCCAGAGATTGCCCTGGTCACTAGCCGTGACAACCTGCCTGTCCCAGAGACTGCCTGGTCACTTGCTGTGACAACCTGCCTGTCCCAGAGACTGCCTTGGTCACTTGCCGTGACAACCTGCCTGTCCTGCCGGTTCCTCCTTGGTCTACCCGGTGATGACGTCTGTCCTGGTCGGTGTCTGATGTTCTCCTGCTGAGCCTGTGCTACGCCTGAGGCCTGAGAGAGAGGCCGTCCTAGTATGCCCGTGCCAGATGACCCTGGACTTCATCAACCCGTGATGACCCCGCCATCGTCTGACGTTCGTCCTGGGCCGGTGTCTGATGTTCTCCTGCTGAGCCTGTGCTACGCCCGAGGCCTGAGAGTGAGGCCATACTAGTATGCCCGTGCCAGATGATCCTGACTTCATCAACCCGTGATGACCCCGCCATCGTCTGAAGTCTGTCTGAGGTCGGTGTCTGATGTTCTCCTGCTGAGCCTGTGCTACGCCTAAGGCCTGAGAGAGAGGCCGTCCAAGTATGCCCGTGCCAGATAACCCTGGACTGCATCTACCCGTGATGTCCTCCAGCACTCGTCTGTGATCCTGAGTCGTGTACCCTTCTCTGATGTGCGGAATCGGGAGCCCGGTCTTATGTTCTGTTTTATGTACTGTGTTTCTTTAAGTAAACTTTATGTTTCTTCTTACCTGAAGTTGTGCGGTGTTGTCTAGTCCTGCAGGTCGCCACCTTGCCCACATGCTCAGCTGCCACGGATCCCGGTCGCTGCCCTTCCCTAGTCCGGGCAGGCTCGGGTCTCCCTCCGTGGTCCAGTGGGTCCACATTCTCATCATCTGGGACCCATGCCTCACATCGTCGTGGACTGGCGGCGTGGGAGCATTGGCTAGCTAGGCAAGCTATGCCATGTCCCGGCGCCCCACAGCCGTGGGAAGCGCCACATAGGCAAAGTAAAGTGCATAGCCTGATAGGAACCATTGTATATATATTATATAGAGATAAGTAAAGTGCAAGTGCAATCAGTGATGGTGTAAATCAGTATACATTAAACAATTGATGAGAGGTCCATGTGCTGTAAGTACAGAGGTAGTGAAAGAAATGCAAGCAGGACAATGCTCATAGTGTATTGTGGACCTATTATAGTAAATCACCTAGTAGTTTAAGCCATCAGAAAGTCAATTAGTAAGAACAGTGGACTTAAACAAGCAGAGCAGCATCCACCCTGACACGCGTTCCGGTTTCCACGTTTGTCTGACGAAACCAAGTTTTCGTGAGACCCTTTCACACATACCTCGATTCGTAATGCACAGATAAGAAATATAGGTATAGTACAATGCCAAAGATTTCACTTACTTCTTACATATATTTTGTAAATTTTTACAATAGCTCATAAACTGGTGAATCCTCACCACGCACAGAGTGTGCATTGTGGATATCTAAAAGTCTTCAATCATAAGTAATGGCTGCAAACTTTTCATTTTAGATTGGACAATATAGTCCTCCATACAGTATTATGGGCACCACATAGTCCTCCATACCGTATTATAGGCAGCACATAGTCCTCTGTACATTATTAAGGGTCCCAAATATTGCTCCATACAGAATAAAGGGAACCATATAGTCCTTAATACAGTAATATGGGCTCCACATAATCCTCCCTATATTATTATGGGTCCCATATATTGATCCATACAGTATACTGAGCCCGATATAATGCTACATACAATATAATGACCTCATATATTCCTTCATACAGTATATAATGGCCCCATATAATGCTCTATACAGTATAATGACCCTATTTATTGCTCCATTCAGTATAATGACGCCATACAGTATATTGATCCTTACTCTATATAATGGCCCCATATTATGTTCTATACAGTACAATGGCCCCATATATTGCTCCATACAACATAATGGGCACCATAAATTGCTCCATACAGTATAATAGCCCCACATATTGTTCCATACAGTATAATAGCCCCACATATTGTTCAATACAGTATAATGGCCCCATATATTATTCCATACAGTATATGATGGCTCCATATAGTACTCCATACATTATATAATGGCCCCATATAATGTTCCATAAAGATATAATGGCCCATATATTGCTCCATACTGTATATATTGACCCTATATAGGGCTCATACAGTATAATGGGCCCCATATATTACTCTATACAGTATATTAGCCCCATACAATGCTTCATACGGTATAATGGGCCCCTTATATTGTTCCATACAGCATAATGGAACCAATACATTGCTCCATACATAATACATAAAAAAATACATAATCAAATAAAAAAAATACATAAATAATCAAAGCTTCCCGAGACCTGCCAATTATTTTCAATCTTACTGGTAAAAGATAGCTTTGATGTATTACATACTGCTGGATCAATTTATAATTAATAGCAGGAGACACATATAAATTGACTTCAGCAAGTCCACATTTAGCTCATTGTTCAGTGATGGAGTCCTAGATTTTCATACATCTGAAACTGTACGGAACAGTAAGCCTAATGCCTCAGCATTAGTAAGTGAAGAATATAGCCAGGACATTAAACACAGTGGGCCATAAGAACTAATTATACCTATTACAGGAAATATAGAGAAAGTTACTTCTCCCAGAAAACTTTCACTGAAATGTGTGTCTTATCTGCACATATTTGTAAAAGTAAGATTTATGTAGTTGAGATTTAGATTATAATTGTTTAAAGGAACAAATATATTACCAAGTTGTAAATCATTAATTGTTAGAAAGCCTTTCTTTGTCCATGATGACACTGCTAATTTTAAAGGGAATGTGTCAACAGGATTTTTCTATGTAATCTGGAGACAGCAGAAGACAGAGGCTGAAACACAGAATTCAGTGATGTGTCACTTGTCAAAGTGCATGCTGTTGTTTACAAACTTTGAAGAATTTATCTGTTAGGGATCGAGTTCCCACTGCGGTCCCCCATCCATCTCCGGCCGCAGTGGAGCCAGCACAGCAGAGATGTCGGTCCCAGTGTCTCGCCCAGTCTAATACTGTGCAGAGGATTACTGCTGCCTCTCCAGGTTCTGCTATTGTAGCCAGTACTGGTCAGCGGCGAGCAGACGTCTTTGGGACTAAGTCCTGCGTTTCCCCTTCTGAGCATGCCCAGGGTAAGATCTCTCATTAGAGACCAGGGGTCACATGCTCAGGTTCTGCAGCAACTCCTATTGGTCCGCCAGCAAGGTCCTGAAACTGCTGAGATTCTGAAACAGTTTCTCATAGGTCCTTTTCTGGAAGGTCTTGTAGGTGCTGCTATAAAAGGGTTGCATGGCCGCTCGGCCATGCGGTAGTATCGATCCTGTTATGTGCTTTGCGCCAGTGTGATCATGCACGCATGCGGTTAGGGCTCAGCTGAAATAAGCCCCTAGAATACTGGCACCTCCGGTGAGGAGTTTTGCATGCACGTGTTCAGGGCTTGGCTGAAATAGCCTCTAGAATACCGGCTACTCCGGTGAGGAGCTGCTTGTTTGCATTGCTGACTGCATGACCACGGACTGCTATCCGCACAGCAGTTACCTGTGTACTCCTGTGGTGTTAACAGGACACAGTCTCTATCTCAGCGTCTATGTCAGTGACTCTGTGGTGTAACAGAGTTCGCTCATACCGCCATATAGTGCCACAGCGTCTATGTTTGTGACTCTGTGAAGTAACAGAGTTCGCTTATACCGCCATATCCTGTCATCTTACTAGCAGCAGGCTTTGCCTGTACGGTGGACCCTGGGCTGCGAACGCACCCATTGTTTATATTTATTTGGTGCGTTCCGCAGACCCTAACATTATCATTGCCTTACATTGCAATTGATTGTTGTACTAAGCATGGTGCTATAGTCATGAACTGATGGCGGTTTTGGTGCTTTATACATGTACTTTTGATGGTTCTGGTGCTGCAGTCATGTACTAGATAGGTGGTTCTCTTACTGTATTTACTGTTTTCATTTACTGATGATTAGAGATGAACGACTTTGCCTCCGGGAGTGTCTAGTCGGGTTTCGGACCACCCGACATTTCCAAAAGTCGAGTTGAACGAAATCGGCTGACTATCGGATAAAGTCGGAGGTCCGACTGAAACTCGAACCTATCCCAATGCAAGTCAAGAAAAGTCGGCAGTCAGTGGAAGACAGTAAACACACCTACAGTGCCCATTTCAATGCCAACGACATCAATTCTTATTACTTAACCCCTTTACCCCAGAGCTTTTTTCGGTTTTGTGTTTTCGTTTTTCGCTACCCTTCTTTCCAGAGCCATAACTTTTTTATTTTTCCATTAATATGGCCATGTGAGGGCTTATTTTTTGCGGGACGAGTTGTACTTTTGAATAACACCATTGATTTTAGCATGTAGTGTACTCGAAAATTGGAAAAAAATTCTAAGTGCGGTGAAGTTGCAAAAAAAGTGCAATCTCACACTGGTTTTTTGTTTGGCTTTTTTGCTAGGTTCTAGTGTTGAGCGATACGATACTGCAAATATCGGGTATCGGCCGATATTAGCTGTATCGGGCTTTCGATTCCGAGTACCGATATTTTCGTCATATCGGATACCGGAATCGGGATTGTCACTGTCACTGTCAGTGTCCGTCGGTCGGGTCTGTCAGGAGTCAGCGGCACTTACCTGGCAGAAGATCTCCGGCGGTCACGGGCTGGACTGCTTCATGGCCGCCATCATCTTTCCCCGGCGGTCACATGCAGTTTCTCGCGATAACTGCAGTGACTGCTGGGTAATCCCGGCCGTAAAGCAGTCAGTCCGATGACGTCACCACCGGGGAAGCAGGTAATCAGCTGTGCTGCGTCGCGATGACAGGCTCTGCCTGTCATTGCGATGTAGCAGAGCTGGATCGTCGTGGGACTGTCGTTACTATGGACTGCGTCGGACAGGTGGTATACTGTTGGTTTTTTTTTTTTTCTTTTTTTACAGGAGATCGATGGCGTCGCAGGAATGAGTGTATAATAAAATTAATGAATACTGTGTTGTCTCTTTTATTTCATTAAAAGACTTTTTTCTTGCTGTGTCTTTTTTTTATACATTTAATAACTTTGGGATTAATAATGGATCGGTGTCTTATTGACACCTCTCCATTATTAACCGGGCTTATTGTCACCGTGCAATCAACGGTGACATTAACCCCTTATTACCCCACTTGCCACCGCTACAGGGCAGTGGGAAGAGCCGGGTAAAGTGCCACAATTGGCACATCTTTTGATGCGCCAAATGTGGAGCTGCTGTAGCCTGGTATTATCAGGCTGTTGAGGGCCAAAATCCATGGGCCTTGACAGTCTTTTAAGACCAGGCCGCAGCAGTCTGCATTTTACTTGGCTGGTTAACAAAAATAGGGGGACCCCTACGCCGTTTTTATTTCGAGGGGATCCCCTATTTTTGTTAACCAGCCAAGCTAAGCAGACTGCTGTGGCCTGGTATTATCAGGCTTGCAAGGTCCATGGATATTGGATCCTTACCAGCCTGAAAAACCAGGCCTCAGCGGTCTGCTTCATCTGGCTGGTTAACAAAAATAGGGGGGACCCCACGCCAATTTTTTTCGAGGGGATCCCCTATTTTTGTTAATCAGCCAAGATATGCAGACTGCTGTGGCCTGGTATTATCAGGCTGGCAAGGTCCATGGATCTTGGCTCCTTAACAGCCTGAAAATCCAGGCCTCAGCGGTCTGCTTCATCTGGCTGGTTAACAAAAATAGGGGGGACCCCACGCCAATTTTTTTCGAGGGGATCCCCTATTTTTGTTAATCAGCCAAGATATGCAGACTGCTGTGGCCTGGTATTATCAGGCTGGCAAGGTCCATGGATCTTGACTCCTTAACAGCCTGAAAAACCAGGCCTCAGCGGTCTGCTTCATCTGGCTTGTTAACAAAAATAGGGGGGACCCCACGCCAATTTTTTTCGAGGGGATCCCCTATTTTTGTTAATCAGCCAAGATATGCAGACTGCTGTGGCCTGGTATTATCAGGCTGGCAAGGTCCATGGATCTTGGCTCCTTAACAGCCTGAAAATCCAGGCCTCAGCGGTATGCTTCATCTGGCTGGTTAACAAAAAATGGGGGGACCCCACGCCAATTTTTTTCGAGGGGATCCCCTATTTTTGTTAATCAGCCAAGATATGCAGACTGCTGTGGCCTGGTATTATCAGGCTGGCAAGGTCCATGGATCTTGGCTCCTTAACAGCCTGAAAATCCAGGCCTCAGCGGTCTGCTTCATCTGGCTGATTAACAAAAATAGGGGGGACCCCACGCCAATTTTTTTCGAGGGGATCCCCTATTTTTGTTAATCAGTTCCCTCTGACGTCACTGATTGTGTCCCTGGCTGACCTGAAGTGAAAGTGGAAAGCAATCAATTAAGCTTTCCACTTCCTCTCCTGTCAGCCAGGAGAGGAACTCATTCATTTGGGGGTTTACTGTGAGGCTGCAGCATTAGCTGCGGTCCCTGCAGTAAACATTAACCCTTTCTGAAGGATTACAGCGTGGGACCTGACTGTGCATGGGATAGGTAAGAATAATTTTGCTTTTTTATTTTATTTTTATTACAGGAAATGGTTTTTGCAGTCAAATAAAAGATGGTCAAAAACATGTGTCTTTATTTCATTAACCCCTTCACCCCCAAGGGTGGTTTGCACGTTAATGACCGGGCCAATTTTTACAATTCTGACCACTGTCTCTTTATGAGGTTATAACTCCGGAACGCTTCAACGGATCTTCGCGATTCTGAGATTGTTTTCTCGTGACATATTGTACTTCATGTTAGTGGTAAAATTTCTTCGATATAACTTGCGTTTATTTTTGAAAAAAACGCAAATATGGCGAAAATTTTAAAATTTTGCAATTTTCAAACTTTGATTTTTTTTTCCCTTAAAACAGAGAAATATGTCACACAAAATAGTTAAGAAATAACATTTCCCACATGTCTACTTTACATCAGCACAATTTTGGAATCAAAATTTTTCTTTGTTAGGAAATTAGAAGGGTTAAAAGTTGACCAGTGATTTCTCATTTTTACAACAAAATTTACAAAGCCATTTTTTTAGGGACCACCTCACATTTGAAGTCACTTTGACGGGTCTATATGGCAGAAAATACCCAAAAGTGACACCATTATAAAAACTGCACCCCTCAAGGTACTCAAAACTACATTCAAGAAGTTTATTAACCCTTCAGGTGCTTCACAGGAGCTGAAGCAACGTGGATGGAAAAAATGAATATTTAACTTTTTAGCCACAAAAATGATCTTTTACAAACTTTTTTTTATTTTCACAAGGGTAAAAGGAGAAAATGGACAGATAAAGTTGTTGTGCAATTTCTCCTGAGTACGCCAATACCCCATATGTGGGGGAAAACCACTGTTTTGGCACACGGCAGAGCTCGTAAGGGAAGGAGCGCCGTTTGACTTTTTCAAACTAAAATTGGCTGGAATTGAGATTGGACGCCATGTCGTGTTTGGAGAGCCCCTGATACGCCTAAACAGTGGAAACCCCCCACAAGTGACACCATTTTGGAAACTAGACCCCCTAAGGAACTTATCTAGATCTGTTGTGAGCACTTTGAACCCCAAAGTGTTTCACAAAAGTATATAATGCCTGGATGTGAAAAAAAAAAAAACAATTTTCCACAAAAATGATTTTTTAGTCCCAAATTTTTGATTTTTCCCAAGAAAATTGGACCCCAAAACTTGTTGTCCAATTTGTCCTGAGTATGCTGATACCCCATATGTGGGGGGGGGAAACTGTTTGGGCGCACGGCAGGGCTTGGAAAAGAAGCAATAACGTTTTGGAATGCAAACATTGATGGGGGTCATGTTCCGTTTGTAGTGCCCCAGATGAGCCTAAACAGTGGAAACCCCCCACAAGTGAATCCATTTTGGAAGCTAGACCCCCTAAGGAACTTATCTAGATCTTTGGTGAGCACTTTGAACCCCCAAGTGCTTCACACAAGTTTATAATGCCCGGGCATGAAAATAAAAAATCCTATTTTTTTTCCCACAAAAATTATCTCTTAGTCACTAATTTTTTATTTTCCCATAGGTAACAGGAGAAATTGGACCACAAAATTTGTTTTCCAATTTGTCCTGAGTACGCTGATACCCCATATGTGGGGGGGAACCACTGTTTGGGCGCATGGCAGAGCTCGGAATGGAAGGAGCACTATTTGACTTTTTCCAACCAAAATTGGCTGGAATTGAGATTGGACGCCATGTTGCATTTGGAGAGCCCCTGATGTGCCTAAACAGTGGAAACCCCCCACAAGTGACCCCATTTGGGAAACTAGACCCCCTAAGGAACTTATCTAGATCTTTGGTGAGCAATTTGAACCCCCAAGTGCTTCACACAAGTTTATAACGTAGAGCCGTAAAATTAAAAAATTATATTTTTTCCACAAAATTGATCTTTTCACCCCAATTTTTATTTTCCCAAGGGAAACAAGACTCCAAAAGTTATTGTGCAATTTGTCCTGAGTGCGCTGATACCCCATATGTGGGGGTAAACCACTGTTTGGGTGCATGGCAGAGTTTGGAAGGGAAGGAGCGCCGTTTGACTTTTTCAACGCAGAATTGGCTGGATGCCATGTCGTGTTTGGAGAGCTCCTGATCTGCCTAAACAGTGGAAACCCCCCACAAATGACACCATTTTGGAAACTAGACCCCTCAAGTAACTTATCTAGATGTTGGTGAGCACTTTGAACCCCAAAGTGCTTCACAGAAGTTTATAACGTACAGCCGTAAAATAAAAAAATTCTTTTTTTTTTTTACAAAAATGATTTTTTAGCCCCCAATATTTTATTTTAACAAGGGTAGCAGGAGAAATTGGACCCCAAAAGTTGTTGTCCAATTTGTCCTGAGTATGCTGATACCCAATATGTGGGAGTAAACTACTGTATGGGCGCACGTCGGGCTCGGAAGGGAAGTAGTGACGTTTTGGATTGCAGACTTTGATGGAATGGTCTGGAGGAGTCATGTCGCATTTGGAGAGCCCCTGATGCGCCTAAACAGTGGAACCCCCCACAAGTGACCCCATTTTGGAAAATAGACCCCACAAGGAACTTATCTAGAAGTGTGGTGAGCGCTATGAAGCCCCAAGTACTTCACAGAAGTTTTATAACATACAGCCGTAAAAACAAAAAAATCATTTTTTTTTTTACAAAAATGATTTTGTCGCCCCCAGTTATTTATTTTCCCAAGGGTAACAGGAGAAATAGGCCAAATTGCACAATAACTCTTGGGGTCCAGAGTATGCTGATACCCCATATGTGGGGTAAACTTCTGTTTGGGCGCATGGCAGAGCTCAGAAGTGACGGAGCACCATTTGACTTTTTCAACGCAGAATTGGCTGGATTTGAGATCAGACGCCATGTCACATTTCGAGAGCTCCTGATGTGCCTAAACAGCAGAAACCCCCCAATTCTAACTCCAACCCTAACCCCAAACACCAATAACCCTAGTCCCAACCCTAACCACAAACCTAACCCTAACACACCCATAACCCTAATCCCAACCCTAATCCTAACGTTAGCGCCAACCCTAACCCTAATACTAACGTTAGCGCCAACCCTAACCCTAACTTTAGCCGCAACCCTAACCCTAACGGGAAAATGGAAATAAATACATTTTTTTAATTTTATTATTTTTCCCTAACTAAGGGGGTGATAAAGGGGGTTTGATTTACTATTATAGCGGGTTTTTGTGATTGGCAGCTGTCACGCTAAAAGACGCTTTTTATTGCAAAAAATAGTTTTTTGCATCACCACATTTTGAGAGCTATAATTTTTGCATATTTTGGCCCACAGAGTCATGTGAGGTCTTATTTTTTGCGGGACGAGTTGACGTTTTTATTTGTACCATTTTTGAGCACGTGACATTTTTTGATCGCTTTTTATTTTGATTTTTGGGTGGTTAGAATGAACAAAAATCAGCAATTCATGAATTTCTTTTGGGGGAGGCGTTTATACCGTTCCGCGTGTGGTAAAATTGATAAAACAGTTTTATTCTTCGGGTCAGTACGATTATGGCGATACCTCATTTATATCATTTTTTTAGGTTTTGGCGCTTTTATAGAATGAAAACAATTTTATATAAAAAATCATTATTTTTGCATCGCTTTTATTCTGCGAGCTATAACTTTTTATTTTTTTCGCTCATGATGCTGTGTGATGGCTTGTTTTTTGCGGGACAAGATGACGTTTTCAGTGCTACCATGTTTATTTATATCGGTCTTTTTGATCGCGTGTTATTTCACTTTTTGTTCGGCGGTATGATGATAAAGCATTGATTTTTTGCTTCTTTTTTTTTTTTTTTTTTAAGGGGTTCACTAAAGGGGTTAACTAGTGGGACAGTTTTATAGGGGGGTCGTTACAGACACGGCGATACCAAATATGTGTACTTTTATTGTTTTGTTTTTTTTATTTACAGGAAAAAATGAATTTATTGGGGAATATTTTTTTTTTTTTTTTTATGATTTTTTTTTACACTTTTTATTTTTACTTTTTTTACTATTTTTACTTTGTCCCAGGGTGGGACATCACAGTATTTTATCAGATCGCTGGTGTGACAGTGTGCACAGCACTCTGTCACACCAGCGATCGCTCTGGCATCGCTGCAGGCTTCCCCAGCGCCTGCTCTCAGCAGGCACTGAGGAAGCCGCCTCCCTGCAGGACCCCGGCGCCATCTTGGATCCGGGGACCTGGAGGGAGGACGGACCCTCGGAACAGCGCGACACATCGCGTTGCTCTGAGGGTCTCAGGGGAGCGCGCAGGGAGCCCCCTGCCTGCGCGATCCTCCCCTGTGCCCCGGGTACACCGCGATCATGTTTGATCGCAGTGTGCCAAGGGTTAATGTGCCGGGAGCGGTCCGTGACCGCTCCTGACACACAGTCACGGGTGTCAGCTGTGATAATCAGCTGACACCCGGCGGCGATCAGCTGCGCTCCCCCCGGGAGCGCAGCTGATCGCCCATGACGTACTATTCCGTCCATGGGAATTAGGTCCAGGGTCACATGGACGGAATAGTACGTCTGATGGCAGAGAGGGGTTAAAATGATTTTTAATTAAAGTGTGTGTGTTTTATTTTTATTTCATGCAATAGGATTAATAATTGATAGTTGTCTAATTGACAGCTCTCAATTATTAACCTGGCTTAAGGTCACCTTTCAATTGCAATGTGGCTTTAACCCCATATTAACCCATTCGCCACCGCTACAGGGCAATGGGAATAGATGGGCAAAGTGCCAGAAAGGGCGAATCTAATTATAGATTTGTCTTTTCTGGGGTGTCTGGGGGCAGATGTTAGTAGCCAGGGGGGGCCAAAAATAATGGTCCCTCTCTGGGCTATTATTATCTGCCCCCATTCGCTGGCTTTGTCTGTCTGGTTGCGAAAATAGGGCAGGAGCCCACGCATTTTTTTTAAACAATTTTACACCTCATATATATATATATATATACATGTCATTGAATTTGTGACACATATATATATATTTATATTTATAGTTCATACACTTCTACATAGTATAATAGCCGCTAAGTCAATTGACGGCTTTTGTGAAAATGCAGAACCCGACATGAAATGACACTTGGTGTACATAGGGTTAACCATGTCTTTTCATGTCCTTTGCTATCTGATTTGCACAAACAATTACATCAGTCTATAGGGTATGCCACACTAAACAATATCGCTAACGGGATCGCTAAAAAACGTCACTATTTAGCGATCCCGTTAGCGATATTGTTCAGTGCGGCAGCTTCCAGCGACGAGCTTCCTGCTGTGATCTCGCTCGTCGCTGGAATCGCTCCGGACCCTATTTTCTCGTCGGCGCTCCCGCTGGGTAAGTATCTTATCGCTGTGTGGCACCTTTTCTTAGCGATTTAGCGGTACTTTTGTACCGCTAAAGTCGTTAAGAAGATCGCTAACGGCGATAGCGTCGTTAACTATATCGCTAAATGTGACAGCATTTAGCGATATAGAAACAATCCCGCTAGCGATCGCATTAGTATGCGTCGTTATTGTGATCGCTAGCGGGATTGTTTAGTGTGGCAGTACCTTAAGTGTGCAAAATTTCACACCTGTAGGGGTTAATTAAAGGTGTAAATTCGTAGCAAAAAAGTCCGTTTTTTTTACAACGAATTTACACCTTTAATTAACCCCTACAGGTGTGAAATTTTGCACACATAGACTGATGTAATTGTTTGTGCAAATCAGATTGCAAACGACATGAAAAGACATGGTTAACCCTATGTACACCAAGTGTCATTTCATGTCGGGTGCTTCTGTCTTTTCACAGAAGCCGGCTTTACCCGGCAATTGAATCAGAGGATGTTTTACTATGTAGAAGTGTATAAACTATACATATATGTATATATATATGTCACAATGACATGTATATATATATATATATATATATATATATATATGTATTCTATGTGTGTATATTTAGTGTTTACAAGGAAATAAAGGTTTTTTTTAGTTGCGATATTTTGTTCCCATAGACTTACATGGGACTTCCGGTATCGGAATCGGATATCGCCGATATTTAGTGATATCGGCGATACCATTCCGATCCGATATTTTTAGATATCGAGCAGTATCGCTCAACACTACTAGGTTCACTAAATGCTAAAACTGACAGCCCTTATGATTCTCCAGGTCATTATGAGTTCATAGACTCCAAACATGTCTAGGTTCTCTTATATCTAAGTGGTGAAAAAAAAATCCAAAGTTTGCTAAAAATAGAAAAAAAAAATTGCGCTATTTTCCGAGACCCGTAGCGTCTCCATTTTTCGAGATCTGGGGCTGGGTGAGGGCTCATTTTTTGCGTGCCGAGTGGACATTTTTAAGGATACAATTTATGCGCAGATCCTTTCTTTTGATCGCCCGTTATTGCATTTAAATGCAATGTCGTGGCGACTAAATTTACATAATTCTGGAGTTTTGATTTTTTTTCTCGCTACGCCCTTTAGCAATCAGGTTAATCCTTTTTCTTACTGATAGATCGGGCGATTCTGAACGCTGCCATACCAAATATGTGTATGTGTGATTTTTTTTTTATTGTTTTATTTTGATTGGGGCTAAAGGGGGTGATTTGATCTTTTAGGTTTTTCTAATTTTTTTAAATTTTTAAACACTTTTTTTTTTTTACTTTTGGCATGCTTCAATAGCCTCCATAGGAGGCTAGAAGCATGCACAACTCGATCGCCTCTGCTACATATGTGCGATGAGCAGATCGCCCATATGTAGCAGATTTACTGCATTGCCGGGTGGTCGGCGCTCACAGCAATGTGCCGGCAACAACCATTGAGGTCTCTATGAGACCTCTGGTTGTCAAGGCAACGTGTCGCCGACCCCGATCGTGTGGCGGGGGTCGGCGATGCGCTCATTTCCGGCCCGGCGGCCGGAAGTGGTAGTTAAAGGCCCGCTGTCAGCTTTGACAGCGGGATTTAACTTGTTAATAGGCGCGGGCGCATCGCGATTCCGCTCACGCCTATTGCGGGCACATGTCAGCTGTTTATAACAGCTGACATGTCGTGGCTTTGAGGTGGGCTCACCGCCGGAGCCCACCTCAAAGCAGGGGATACTGCCAGCTGACATACTATTCCGTCAGCTGGCAGAAAGGGGTTAAGCTTGTCAACCTTAATTTACTTTATAATAATAGTAACGCAGTGAAAATTGGGGGTTATTTGGCTAAAGTTGTGGGGGGCAGGGCTGGCTCCAGGTTTTCGTGGGCCGCAGGCAAAAGAGTCCCAGTGGGCCCCTTTAACACATACCACAATTCATGATGCTCCGATACGGCGAGAAATATAGATATAGTACAATGCCAAATACTTCACTTCTTACATTACATGAGTGATATCTATTGTAAATTCTACAATAGCTCAAAAACCGGACAGTATATTCCTCCATACAGTATTATGGCCACCACATAGTGCGCCATACAGAATGGGCTCCATATAATGCTCCATACAGAATAGGCCCCATATGTTCTCCATATGATGCCCCATAAATAATGAACCCCATATGATGCTCCAGTGTATGATGAGCCCCATATAATGCTCCAAATATAATGGTCCCCATATATAATGCTCCATATATAATGTGCCCCATATGATGCGCCATATATAATGGGCCCCATATGATGCTACAGTATATGATGTGCCCCATGGATGGTGCTCCAGTGTATGATGGGCCTATATAATGCTCCATATATAGTGGGCCTCATATGATGCTCCAGTGTTTGATGGGCCCCGTATATGATGCTCCAGTGTATGATGGGCCCCATTTATAATGCTCCAGTGTATGATGGGCCCCATATATAATGCTCCAGTATATAATGGGCCCTATCTATGATGCTCAAGTGTATGATGGGCCCCATATATAATTCTCCAGTGTATAATGCTCCCCATATATTGCTCCAAGCATTAAAAAAATGAAATGCCTCTCCTCGCTGGGCACTGCTCTACTCTGGACTCCTCAGCGTCACCATCTTCCAGCTCTCTGCACTGTGACTGTTCAGGCAGAGGGCGCACAGACGTGACGTCATCGTGCTCTCTGACCTGAATGTCACTGTCAGGAAACGCGGAAGACGTCACAGCGGTGTAGCAGGGAGAGGTAAGTATTGCAAGTGCTGGGGCCCTGAGCAAGCAGGGGGTGCACACTCGTGGATGCCGGCACTGGCACAGGGCCCCTCATAGTACGCCGGTGTCTCTGATGGCGAGTGGGCCCCCCCACATGCTCATGGCCCCGGAACAGGTGCTGACGCCGGTCCTGGGGGGGTACAGCCCAGTTAGGGAGGTGGAAAAACTGGCATATGTTGAGGTGTAGGCTGGAAATTCAGCAGCTGCAAATGGAGGAATTGGAGATGTCGGAGGAAGAGGAGGACAAAGCGAGCCATTTTGCTGGCAACCTATGTGTCATCAGGGGAAGGTGGTACAAAATCCTTTGAAACCCAGGCATGGTTCATTTTAATGAAGGTGAGATCACCTACATTTTGGGTCGATAGCCGGGTCCTTCTTTCTGTCAGGATTGATCCAGCAGCACTGAAAACTTTCTGACAGCACACTACCAGCAGGGCAAGCGAGCTCCTGTAAGGCATATTGTGCCAATTCAGGCCAGGTGTCCAGTTTACAGGCCCAGTAGTCAAAGGGGAATGAACTGTGAGGGAGAACATCGATAGGGGAGGAGAGGTAATTTTGAACGATAGTTGACAACTGCTGTCTCCTGTCTGTTGCAATCGATTCAGTATTACCAGTCGTGTGAGCGTTACTCGAGAAATCAGTCCACAACATGGTCATGAAACCCCTGTCTCCAATGCCACTTCGTCTGTGTGCACAACAAACACCTCGCTCGTGGTAGAACCTGCTCCACTGCTGTGTGCTGGGAATGCCTCTAACAAACGGTTTACCAGAGTTGCTTGTTTGTTCACCAATATTATCTCTAGGTTCTCCTGTGGCATGATGTTCTGTAATTTGCCTTTATAGTGTGGATTGAGGATGCTGGCCAACCAATAGTCGTCATTAGAGATGAGCAACTTTGGCTCTGGGAGGGTCGAGTCGGGTTTCGGGCCACCCGACTTTCCCAAAAGTCGAGTCGAACAAAGTTGGCTGACTAACGGAAAAGGTCGAGTTGGAGTCGAAAATCCGACCCCAATGGATTTGACCGTAATACAAAGAGCAGATATACGGTACTGGATCAGAAGCGACCTGCTGTATTTGGTGTAAGGGAAAATTTAAATCTCTGTATATATTTCCGGAGTCACACACAGACGCTCTCTCAGTATGGATTTGACCGTAATACAAAAAGCATATATACAGTACTGTCTCAGAAGTATACAGCTGTATACGGTTTAGGGGAAAATTTCAGTCTCCGTATATATTTCCGGAGTCACTCTGAGTCAGCATGTATTTGTCCGTGATACCAGACAGTACACGGTAGTGTGTGAGGAGCGTACAGCTCTATACGGTGTGGGAAAAAATAAACGCTTGGTAACTGTGCAGAAAAAAAGAATAAAAGTATTAGTGCTGTGTAAAAAGCAGTCTGCACAGCAGTGTACACACAGCAATACAGCTATCAGGCAGCCAAATAACCAGCGCTGCTGCACACAAGAAATTCCTCCCCTGTCACTGGCAGGCAGCCTAATAACCAGCGCTGCTGCACACAAGAAAATCCTCCCCTGTCACTGCACACTAACTGTACAGCACAATTGCTATCAGAACAAGCACAGAAGAACTTCTCTTTCCAGCCCTAACTCTCTCCCTACTGATAAGTAGCGTCAGCAACCTCTCCCTATTGTTAATATCGGCAGAAGTAAAATGGAGGTTGGCACTCAGGGCTTTTATAGACACTATGACGCCCCCCAAATTAAGCCAATCACTGCAATGCCTTTCTCTACGATGGTGGCGGACGCTGCACATGTTATCTCATTGCCCACAGTGTACGTCATTGCTCATTGGCTGAAAAGAGGCGCCTGAAAGCATTCTGGGAAATCCGACTTTGGCGCTCATTTTGCCGACTGCATGGCCGACTTCACGCTATGGTCGGGTTTCGCTCGGCAAACCCGACTTTGGCGAAAGTTGGCGACTTATGAATCTGACCGACCTGTTTCGCTCAACTCTACTGATGATGATTTGGTGCTATATTCCTTTATGATGATGGTTCTGATGATTTATTCATGTTCTGATGGTGTTTCAGGAGATGTATCTATTTACTGATAGTGTTTCTAGTACTGTATTAATGTATTGATGGTAGTTTTGATGCTGTATTAATGTACTAGTGGTGGTTCTGTTGTTGTATTCATGTGCTGATGGTTGTTCTGGTGATACGTTCATGTACAGTTGTGCTCAAAGGTTTACATACCCCAGCCGAAGTGTTGCTTTCTTGGCCTTTTTTCAGAGAATATGAATCATAACACCAAAACTTTTTCTCCACTCATGGTTTAGTGAAGCCATTTATTGGCAAAATACTGTGTTTTCTCTTTTTCAATCATAATGACAACCCAAAACATCCAAATGACCCTGATCAAAAGTTTACATACCCTGTTGATTTTGGCCTGATAACATGCACATGCACAGAAGTTGACACAAATGGGTTTAACTGACTACTAAAGGTAACATCCTCACCTGTGACCTGTTTGCTTGCAATCAGTGTTTGAGTTCCCACTCTTGCACAAGGGGAATCTTGGGCTGTTCCCGCTGCGGTCCCCCATTCGTCTACAGCCACAGTGGTTCCTGCTCAGCAGAGACGTCGGTCCCAGCGTCTTGCCCGGCCCAGTACTGTGCAGAGACTTGCTGCTGCAGCCAGTGTTGGAGCAGGCAGATTTGGGACTAAGTCCTTTGTTGCTTCATCTGAGCATGCCCAAGGCAAGATCTCACATTGGCGATCAGGGGACACATGCTCAGATACAGCTGCCACTCCTATTGGTCCTTCAGGAAGGTCCTGTG
This sequence comes from Oophaga sylvatica, assembly GCA_033576555.1. Taxonomy (NCBI): domain Eukaryota; kingdom Metazoa; phylum Chordata; class Amphibia; order Anura; family Dendrobatidae; genus Oophaga; species Oophaga sylvatica. The sequence goes on along the minus strand of JARQOD010000001.1, from coordinate 320,888,222 downwards.
GCTGTTGATGTTCTGAAGCAGCTTCCCATTGGTCCTTCCTGGAAGGTCTTTTTCTCGTGGCTGCTATAAAAGGCTGTCCTTTCCGCACGGCCGAGCGCTAGTATCAACCGTTATATGCTATGCGCCAGTATGGTCATGCGTATGTGTGGTTAGGGTGGCTGAAATACGCCACTACAATACCGACCTAATTGTTGAGGAGCTTGGTATGCTAGCTGGTCAGGGTTGGTGTCTTAGATGCCTTAGATTACCGGTGAGGAGTTTGATTGCCGTATTCAGGGCCTGGCGTTCAGATACCATAGATTGCGGGTGACTCCCGCGAGGACATTAGCGCATGATTACTTTCTGTGTTCGCTTAGCAGTCAACTGTGTACCTGGGTGCCTAACAGGACACAGAAGTTTGTCTCAGTGGCTCTGTGACACAACAGGGTTCGCTTTCAATGCTAGACAGCGCCCTAGCGTGTTTACTTTGCGACTCAGTGGTGTTAACTGAGTTCGTACACATCGCCATATAGCGCTGCGGCACTCCTTCTAGTGGCTCTGTGGAATAACAGAGTTCGCACATATTGCCACAGCACGTTACGGCGTTTATTTTGGCGACTTTGCGGGATAACAGAGTTCGCTTCTTGCGCCATCTTACTAGCAGCAGGCTCTGCCTGCACGGTGGACCCCAGGCTGCGAACGCACCTCTCTACATCTTATATTTGGTGCGTTCCGCAGACCCTAACAGTGTGTGTGCATAAAAGCTGAGTTTCTGGGATCTATACAGACTCTTGCATCATTCATCCAGTCACTGACGTTTCTGGATTGTGAGCCATGGGGAAAGCAAAAATATTGTCAATGCATCTACGGGAAAAGGTAGTTGAACTGTATAAAACAGGAAAGGGATACAAATAGATATCCATGGAATTGATAATGCCAGTCAGCAGCGTTCAAACTAGAGCTGTTGCAGAGTAAAAAAAAACGATTCAGTTGCTAACGTGATTCAGCATGCTATACCTCACCTTGTCTGGTGGAAGAGATGTTGCTCCCCATTATATTTCTACTCTGGTGAAATTCATGCCACTTTGTTGGTGACTGCCACTAATTTTTGAAAATGTAAATACTCCTAGTTGTGTCTCCATCTGCTGGGTTGGCTGTAGTGAAAGTGGTGTCAGTCCCTATTATACTGTTTTGACACTGGTGAAATTGATGCCACTTTGTGTCTGCCACTAATTTTTGGAATCGTAAACACTCCTGGTTGTGTTTCCATCTACTGGGTTGCCTGTAGTGGAAGAGATGTCACTCCCAATTGTATTATTTCTAGTCTAGTGAAATTGATACCACATTGGTGGTGTCTGCCACTAATTTTTGGAAATATGGAGACTCCTGATTGGATCTCCATCTGCTGGATTGCCTGTAGTGGAAGAGATGTTGGTCCCCATTATACTATTTCTACTCTGGCGAAATTCATGCCACTTCAATTGTGTCAGGCCCTATTTTTTTTAAATTTGAAGATCCTGATAGGTCTCCAATCATCTGCTGGTTTGGCTGTAGTGGAAGAGGTGTCATTCCCATTATACTAGTTTTACTCAATTGCAATTGATGTCACTTTGTTGGTGTCTGCCAATAATTTTTGAATGTGTAGGTAGCTCCTGGATGGGTCTCTTCATGTGTGTTGCCTGTAGCAGTGGGACTCGAGAGCGGCAGGCCTCCAATCGCTTTGAGTCAACTACCCGTGTTACTATCCTTACATTTTTCTGACAATAGTAGTCTACGAAACTGATATTTGTGCTACCTGACTGTGGCTGAGCATAAAAGCAGGTTGAGCTGTTGCATGTGATAACTGGGCTCCCAGAACAGCAGGCCTACATCAATGCCTCACCCACCTCATCTTAATTTAAAGTTCAATTCAAAGCTGTAAATGCTGGCCCACACCCTGATACCTCATGCATGGCTGATTGCTGCCGTGCCATTCGAAAATTTGTACTGTGGGTCAATTGAGGCCACTTTCCTGGTGTCTGCCCCTAATTTGATGTGTTTTGGCAGCTTTTGGTCCCGGTTTGAAGGTGCTGTGTATGCGTTTGTTTCTGCCTCCTATTGACTCCATTGGCGTTCGATTATGTTCAGCGAATATTCGACAAATAAATTGGCGAATACTGTAATCCAACTGAACATTGAAATATTCGCTCATCTTCAATCATGGCTCCAAGCAAAAAAGGCTTAAACTGCTCCCTCACCCACCTCATCTTAATCAAAACTTCAATTCAAAGCTCTAAAGGTGTAAGGTTCTATGTATATATTCCTGAAACTCAGTTTGTTCGTCAGCCATTTTACTTTCTGTCTTGCTGCAGCTATCTTGCCCTCAGTCAAAATGGAGTTTCCAGCTTGCATGTTCCCGCCCTGATTCTCTCCTTTGCTTCTTAAGCAGCCACAGCTGAGCAATCAGTGCTTCAGAATCTAGCCTGCAGTGAACCTGTGACTTGACTCCTGTAAGCCTTGGACCTTGTACTCCAGCTATTCCTACTGAGGAACTCTGAAGCACTTGTGGACTCTGAACCCTGCTCTTTGAAAGACCCACGTTTGCATGGACTTACGGTAACAGAGAAGAAGATCCTGAATCTGTATTGGAGAGTGATTGCTGAGCTTGGATTACTCTGGCCTGCTGTGTCTCCTGTTTCTGTGTCTGCAAACTGTGTGACTATTTCTGCCAACTTGTATGAAGTAATACAGGACTTTTCTATATCAAACCTGTGACTCCTGTGTTTTCATCGCACCAAAGCACAAGACGCTATATGAACTGTACTACATACATTACAAGATTCTGAAGCCAAAACGTTAGTGTCTGCTGGGTCTGGAAGGCTGTGTCTGCTGTACTGTGGATATCAGACGTCCGGTTGTACTTTCTGTGATGACAGTGGTTGTGACTTCTCACAACCATTCCAGGTGAGCAATTCCCTTAAGTTTTTTCTTTTTGCAGTGTTACCACAGGTAAACACTATTGTTTTTTTTTTTTCCTTTCTTTTCTCTTTTTTGTCTGCTGTAACTCTGGATATCAGATGTCTGGTTGAAACTTTCTGTGATGATAGTGGTTGTGACATCTCACAACCATTCCAGGTGAGCAGTTCCCTTAATTTTTTTTTCTCTCTGCAGTGTTGCCACAGGTGAACACTATTGTTTTTTTTTTTCTCTCCTCTTCTTCCAGTAATCCTGTCTTAAAAGATCTGGAAAATGGAGGCCCGCATAAAGGAACTTTGCGGAGTGACTGATAATATCCTTGCAGATTTGCAGAATATAAAGACCCGTTTTACAAATCTACAGGACCTCAATAATCACAATTTGCAAGTGGTTGGACAGACTACCCAGGATTTGCGAGCCAGGATTGAGGTTCTAGAGGGGCGAGTCCAGGCTCCTGCCGTAGCCCCGAGTGCTGGGATTCCCAAGTTGCCCCCTTTTCGTTTTGGCGGTGAACGTGAGAAATTCAGGGGATTTATTAATCAATGCAATCTTTTTTTTTCTGCACATGCTTCACAATTTCCCACTGAACGATCTAAGGTGCTTACTATAATTATGTTGCTTACCAACAAGGCTTTAATGTGGGCAAACCCTCTGATTGAGACTGAGGATGATTGTTTGAATCACCTTGATGATTTTATTTCAGCCATGGGGCAGGTGTTTGATGACCCCAATCGAGGTGCAACAGCTGAAGCAGCCATGTTAGCTTTGCGCCAAGGTAAGCACTCGGTAGCTGAATATGCCTTGGATTTCAGGAGATGGGCCCTTGATACCACCTGGGACAGTTCCGCCAAAAAATCTATTTTTCGAAAGGGGTTATCTCCACTGATTAAGGATGAACTTGCTCGTGCCGACCCTCCCACTGCGTTAGGTGACTTTATTAACTACTGCATCCGTATTGATACTCGTCTGACTGAACGCAGGCAAGAGAGATGGTTCGAAAGCAATCGTACTAACCTTTTCCTACCTTCCTCTCCAGCTAAGGAACCTTTGAGTAGGATTACACGGGAACCTGAACCTGAACCCATGCAGGTAGACTCTTTACAACGACGGGTTAGTGATGCACGCAAGGAACATCGTTTTAAGGAGAATCTATGTTTCTATTGTGGTAAGTCAGGGCACTTCATTATAAACTGCCCCAGCCGTTCTCGTAAGACTACTGCAGCACTCATTCATTGTGAGTGTTGCGAGAGGGGATCTGTCAGGTCCGAGCCTCAGGCTCCAGAGAGATCTGCAGCAACAGATCTTGATTTCTCGGACTTAAACTCTGTTACCTCTGAGGACGTTGACTGTGTAAACGCTGCCATTTTTCAAGTTTCCTCAGCGGTGTCCCAGCTGAGTTGTAAGAAAAACAATTCTCATTGCTTTCTTTCCATCAAACTCTGGGTTGACTCAGCTTGGGTGTCTAGCTCTGCTATGATCGACTCAGGGGCAAGTGGAAATTTTATGGATGTCTCCTTTGCTCTGAAACAGGGAATACGTTCAGTGAAGAAGGCTACTCCAGTACAGATGGAAACTGTGGATGGCTCCCTGCTGACCTCTGGACCAGTGGATCAGGAAACAGAGCCTTTGAGGGTTCTTATGGGTAAAGATCATCAAGAGAAACTGTCCTTTACGCTTATCTCTTCTCCCCACTTTCCCATTATTCTAGGGCTACCATGGCTGCAGGCTCAGAATCCTACCATTAACTGGGAGACCAAGGAATTACACTTTCCAGAGAAACAGATGAGTCCAAAAGTTTCAGCTTGCTCTGTTCCTAAAGGAATCATGTCAGTCCCTGAACTACCAGCTGTATACCAGGACTATGTGGATTTATGTGACAAGAAGAACGCTGACCAGCTTCCTCCTCACCGTCCATATGATTGTCCAATTGAATTATTGCCTGGAGCAGAGATACCTTTTGGTAAGATCTACCCCCTGGCGGGGCCCGAGCTAAAGGCTTTAAAGGATTACATAGATGAAAATCTAGCCAAGGGCTTCATACGCCCCTCTTCATCTCCTGCAGGTGCACCCATTTTCTTTGTAAAGAAGAAAGATGGATCTCTGAGACCATGCGTAGACTATAGGGAACTCAATAAGGTTACTATTAGAAACCGTTATCCATTGCCTTTAATCCCTGAGTTATTGGAGAGAGTGCGACATGCCAAAATTTTTTCTAAACTAGATCTTCGTGGGGCCTATAACTTAGTCCGTATTAGACCTGGGGATGAATGGAAGACTGCATTCAGGTCACGCTATGGACACTTTGAATATCTAGTTATGCCTTTTGGTCTGAGTACCGCCCCAGCCACTTTCCAACACTTGGTGAATGACATCTTCAGGGATCTCCTAGATACATTCGTGGTAATTTATTTGGATGATATTCTAATTTTTTCTAACTCCACAGAGGAACATCATGGACATGTGAGAATGGTCTTGGAACGTCTAAGACAAAATCATCTTTACATCAAACTTGAAAAGTGTGAATTCCATAGGACCAAAATTCAATTTCTGGGGTATGTACTGTCTACTAGTGTTGAGCATTCCGATACTGCAAATATCGGGTATCGGCCGATATTGGCTGTATCGGAATTCCGATTCCGAGTTCCGATATTTTCGTCTTATCGGATACCGGAATCGGGATTGTCACTGTCACTGTCAGTGTCCGTCGGTCGGGTCTGTCAGGAGTCAGCGGCACTTACCTGGCAGAAGATCTCCGGCGGTCACATCCCGGACTGCTTCATGGCCGCCATCTTCTTTCCCCGGCGGTCACATGCAGTTTCTCGCGATAACTGCAGTGACTGCTGGGTAATCCCGGCCGTAAAGCAGTCAGTCCGATGACGTCACCGCCGGGGAAGCAGGTAATCAGCTGTGCTGCGCCGGGATGTCAGGCTCTGCCTGTCATTGCGATGTAGCACAGCTGGATCGTCGTGGGACTGTCGTTACTATGGACTGCGTCGGACAGGTGGTATACTGTTGGTTTTTTTTTTTTCTTTTTTTACAGGAGATCGATGGCGTCGCAGGAATGAGTGTATAATAAAAGAAATGAAAACTGTGTTGTCTCTTTTATTTCATTAAAAGACTTTTTTCTTGCATTGTCTTTTTTTTATACATTTAATAACTTTGGGATTAATAATGGATCGGTGTCTTATTGACGCCTCTCCATTATTAACCGGGCTTATTGTCACCATGCAATCAACGGTGACATTAACCCCTTATTACCCCACTTGCCACCGCTACAGGGCAAGTGGGAAGAGCCGGGTAAAGTGCCACAATTGGCACATCTTTTGATGCGCCAAATGTGGGGCTGCTGTAGCCTGGTATTATCAGGCTGTTGAGGGCCAAAATCCATGGGCCTTGACAGTCTTTTAATACCAGGCCGCAGCAGTCTGCATTTTACTTGGCTGGTTAACAAAAATAGGGGGGATCCCCACGCCGTTTTTTTTTCGAGGGGATCCCCTATTTTTGTTAACCAGCCAAGCTAAGCAGACTGCTGTGGCCTGGTATTATCAGGCTTGCAAGGTCCATGGATATTGGATCCTTACCAGCCTGAAAAACCAGGCCTCAGCGGTCTGCTTCATCTGGCTGGTTAACAAAAATAGGGGGGACCCCACGCCAATTTTTTTCGAGGGGATCCCCTATTTTTGTTAATCAGCCAAGATATGCAGACTGCTGTGGCCTGGTATTATCAGGCTGGCAAGGTCCATGGATCTTGGCTCCTTAACAGCCTGAAAATCCAGGCCTCAGCGGTCTGCTTCATCTGGCTGGTTAACAAAAATAGGGGGGACCCCACGCCAATTTTTTTCGAGGGGATCCCCTATTTTTGTTAATCAGCCAAGATATGCAGACTGCTGTGGCCTGGTATTATCAGGCTGGCAAGGTCCATGGATCTTGGCTCCTTAACAGCCTGAAAATCCAGGCCTCAGCGGTCTGCTTCATCTGGCTGGTTAACAAAAATAGGGGGGACCCCACGCCAATTTTTTTCGAGGGGATCCCTATTTTTGTTAATCAGCCAAGATATGCAGACTGCTGTGGCCTGGTATTATCAGGCTGGCAAGGTCCATGGATCTTGGCTCCTTAACAGCCTGAAAATCCAGGCCTCAGCGGTCTGCTTCATCTGGCTGGTTAACAAAAATAGGGGGACCCCACGCCAATTTTTTTCGAGGGGATCCCCTATTTTTGTTAATCAGCCAAGATATGCAGACTGCTGTGGCCTAGTATTATCAGGCTGGCAAGGTCCATGGATCTTGGCTTCTTAACAGCCTGAAAATCCAGGCCTCAGCGGTCTGCTTCATCTGGCTGGTTAACAAAAATAGGGGGGACCCCACGCCATTTTTTTTTCGAAGGGAACCCCTATTTTTGTTAATCAGTTCCCTCTGACGTCACTGATTGTGTCCCTGGCTGACCTGAAGTGAAAGTGGAAAGCAATCAATTAAGCTTTCCACTTAAGGGCCCGTCTCACATAGCGATATCGCTACCGAGATCGCTGCTGAGTCACTAGTTTTGTGACGCAGCAGCGAGCTCACCAGCGATATCGCTGTGTGTGACATTCAGCGACGATCAGCCCCCCTGCCGGGTATCGCTGATCGTCGCTGAAATGTCAGGACCTTTTTTTGATCGCTGGTTTCCCGCTGACAGGCACACATCGCTGCGTGTGACAGGCGGGAGACCAGCGATCCGCTGGTAACCAAGGTACACAGCGGGTTTCCAGGCGCGGGGCTGTGCCTAGAAACCCGCTGTGTACCTTGGATACCAGCGCCCTGATGCAGGGATCTGGTATCCAAGGTACACAGCGGGTTTCCAAGCGCTGCGCGGTGCCTGGAAACCCGCTGTGTACCTTGGTTACCAGCGGATCGCTGGTCTCCCGCCTGTCACACGCAGCGATGCGTGCCTGTCAGAGGGAAACCAGCGATCAAAAAAAGGTCCTGACATTTCTGCGACGATCAGCGATACCCGGCAGGGGGGCTGATCGTCGCTGAATGTCACACACAGCGATATCGCTGGTGAGCTCGCTGCTGCGTCACAAAACTAGTGACTCAGCAGCGATCTCGGTAGCGATATCGCTATGTGAGACGGGCCCTTAAGCGATGTTACCCGCAGTGTCGCTGTCCCAGATCGCTGCCTGAGCTGCCTGTTTGGCAGCTCAGCAGCGATCATGTACCGATACACCAGCGATCCTGACAAGTGCATATCGTTGTCGGGATCGCTGGTGTATCGTTATGTGACACCCAGCCTTTACTCTCCTGTCAGGCAGGAGAGGAACTCATTCATTTGGGGTTTACTGTGAGGCTGCAGCATTAGCTGTGGTCCCTGCAGTAAACATTAACCCTTTCTGAAGGATTTCACCGTGGGACCTGACTGTGCATGGGATAGGTAAGAATAATTTTGCTTTTTTATTTTATTTTTATTACAGGAAATGGTTTTAGCAGGTAAATAAAATATGGTCAAAAACTGTGTGATTATTTCATTAAACTTCTTTTTTATTAAAGTGTGTGTGTTTGATTTTTCTTTCATACAATAGGATTAATAATTGATAGTTGTCTAATTGACAGCTCTCAATTATTAACCTGGCTTAAAGTGACCTTTCAATTGCAAGGTCATTTTAACCCCTTATTAACCCATTCGCCACCGCTACAGGGCAATGGGAATAGACGGGCAAAGTGCCAGAAAGGGCAAATCTAATTAGAGATTTGCCCTTTCTGGGGTGTCTGGGGGCAGATGTTAAGTAGCCGGGGGGGCCAAAAATAATGGTCCCTCTCTGGGCTATTATTATCTGCCCCCACTCACTGGCTTTGTCTGTCTGGTTGCGAAAATAGGGCGGGAGCCCACGCATTTTTTTTCAGCAATTTTACACTCATATATATATATATATATACATGTCATTGAATTTGTGACACATATATATATATATTTATATTTGTAGTTCATACACTTCTACATAGTATAATAGCCGCTAATTCAATTGCCGGCTTTTGTGAAAATGCAGAACCCGACATGAAATGACACTTGGTGTACATAGGGTTAACCATGTCTTTTCATGTCCTTTGCTATCTAATTTGCACAAACAATTAAATCAGACTATGTGTGCAAAATTTCACACCTGTAGGGGTTAATTAAAGGTGTAAATTCGTAGCAAAAAAGTCCGTTTTTTTTACAACGAATTTACACCTTTAATTAACCCCTACAGGTGTGAAATTTTGCACACATAGTCTGATTTAATTGTTTGTGCAAATTAGATAGCAAAGGACATGAAAAGAAATGTTTAACCCTATGTACACCAAGTGTCATTTCATGTCGGGTGACCCGACATGAAATGACACTTGGTGTACATAGGGTTAACCATGTCTTTTCATGTCCTTTGCTATCTAATTTTCACAAACAATTAAATCAGACTATGTGTGCAAAATTTCACACCTGTAGGGGTTAATTAAAGGTGTAAATTCGTAGCAAAAAAGTCCGTTTTTTTTACAACAATTTACACCTTTAATTAACCCCTACAGGTGTGAAATTTTGCACACATAGTCTGATTTAATTGTTTGTGCAAATCAGATAGCAAACGACATGAAAAGACATGGTTAACCCTATGTACACCAAGTGTCATTTCATGTCGGGTGCTTCTGTCTTTTCACTGAAGCCGGCTTTACCCGGCAATTGAATCAAAGGATATTTTACTATGTAGAAGTGTATAAACTATACATATATGTATATATATATGTCACAATGACATGTATATATATATATATGTATTCTATGTGTGTATATTTAGTGTTTACAAGGAAAGAATGGGGTTTTTTTAGTTGCGATATTTTGTTCCCATAGACTTACATGGGACTTCCGGTATCGGTATCGGGTATCGCCGATTTTTTAGTGATATCGGCGATATCATTCCATTCCGATACTTTAGGATATCGGAAAGTATCGCTCAACTCTACTGTCTACACAAGGAATTAGTATGGATGGAAGCAAAACCCAAGCCATCAAGGATTGGCCAAGTCCTAGAAATGTGAAGGAGGTACAGCGCTTCATCGGGTTTGCCAACTTCTATAGACGTTTCATTAGAAATTTCTCTGAGGTAGTGTCACCTATCACTCAACTTACCCGGAAAGAGTCTAGGTTTTCCTGGACTCCCCAAGCCCAGGAAGCATTTTCCCGTCTAAAAGATAAATTTACCACTGCACCTATCCTAGTACATCCCAACCTCGAGCTTGCCTTCATAATAGAGGTGGATGCTTCAGACTGTGCCGTTGGAGCTATACTCTCTCAGAGAACAGGTGAGAAGAATGTCTTGCATCCCTGTGCCTTCTTTTCCCAGCAGTTGTCTTCGGCTGAGAGGAACTACGATGTGGGCAATAGAGAGTTGTTGGCCATTATTGCCGCCTTCAAAGAATGGAGACACCTTCTTCAGGGTGCTGCACAGCAAATAGTCGTCCTGACAGACCATCGTAACCTTGAGTTTATCAGGTCGGCTAAGTGCCTGACTCCTCGCCAGGCTCGCTGGAATCTTTTCTTAAACCAATTTAATTTTATCATCTCTTATAGACCAGGATCGCGCAATGGAAAGGCTGATGCACTCTCTAGGATTTACTCAGCAGAGACACGTCCAATTACTCCTCCTAAGACTATTCTTCCTGACTCTAGATTCCTAGGAGTAATTCATAATCAAGACCTACTTAAGGACATCAAGGAAGCATACCATGCGGATTCCTTTTTGGCACAACCCCCAAGGGACGTAAGTCTTGTCTTTAAGAATGGTGTGTGGATTCAGGGACAACGTCTGTATATTCCTGAAACAGTCAGATTAAGAGTATTGCAACTCATTCACGATTCCAAGATAGCTGGGCATAGAGGAATTCTAAAGACACAGGAATTTCTTTCTCGTTTCTTTTGGTGGCCCACTTGCAGGAAGGATGTTTTGAATTATGTCACTTCATGTGAGGTCTGTGCAAGATGCAAAACACCTCGCTCCTCACCAACTGGTCTGTTACAGCCTCTTCCCACCCCGTCCCGCCCGTGGGGATCCATTTCTATGGACTTCATTGTGGAGTTACCAACCTCTCAGGGGAAGAACACCATTCTAGTGGTGGTTGACCGTCTAACAAAGGCAGCTCATTTTATCCCTTGTGTCGGCTTACCCACTGCAAAACAGACATCAGATTTGATGATTAAAGATGTGTTTCGCTTACATGGAGTACCGGATGAGGTTATTTCGGATCGAGGGGTGCAATTCACTTCTAGGTTTTGGCAAAATTTCTGTGCAGCATTGGACATTAAAGTAAACCTTTCTTCTGCTTTTCATCCCCAGACTAATGGACAGACCGAACGAACCAATCAAACCCTGGAGCAGTATCTCCGCTGCTTTATCTGCCACCTACAGGATGATTGGGTGGATCTACTTCCATTAGCTGAGTTCTCGTATAACAACTCTCAGAGCGCCTCCACTAAACAGTCTCCTTTTTACTCTAATCTAGGTTATCATCCTAACATTCTACCACGATTTCCCATAGAAACGCCTTTACCAGCAGTGGCTGAAAGAATCACGTCTTTACAGAAGAATATGGATCTTCTAAAGGAAAATCTGGAATCGGCTCAAGAAAGGTACAAGAAAGCAGCAGATAAATTTCGTAAACCTGCACCAGCTTTCAAGGCAGGAGACTTGGTCTGGCTGTCAACCAGAAATCTTAAGTTAAGGATTCCATCGTCTAAGTTGGGACATAAGTACATTGGACCCTATAAAATCAGTAAAATTATAAGTGCCGTTGCTTGTCGTCTTCAACTGCCCAGAACTATGAGAATCCACCCTGTCTTTCATGTATTCCTACTAAAGGCTGCGACACCCAATACGTTTCCTGGACGTTCCTCTCCTTGCCCTGACCCAGTGCTAGTCGATGGTCAGGAAGAATTTGTGGTGGAAAGGATTTTAGATTCCAGGTTGTATAGAAATCAGTTACAATATCTGATTAAATGGCAGGGCTACCCAGTGGAGGACAACTCATGGGAACCGGTCAATAACGTTAATGCTCCTCGCTTGCTCCGTCAGTTTCATCAGAGGTACCCACACAAGCCTGGTCTGAGGTCATCCGGAGGTTGTCCTTAAGGGGGGAGTAATGTAAGGTTCTATGTATATATTCCTGAAACTCAGTTTGTTCGTCAGCCATTTTACTTTCTGTCTTGCTGCAGCTATCTTGCCCTCAGTCAAAATTGAGTTTCCAGCTTGCATGTTCCCGCCCTGATTCTCTCCTTTGCTTCTTAAGCAGCCACAGCTGAGCAATCAGTGCTTCAGAATCTAGCCTGCAGTGAACCTGTGACTTGACACCTGTAAGCCTTGGACCTTGTACTCCAGCTATTCCTACTGAGGAACTCTGAAGCACTTGTGGACTCTGAACCCTGCTCTTTGAAAGACCCACGTTTGCATGGACTTACGGTAACAGAGAAGAAGATCCTGAATCTGTATTGGAGAGTGATTGCTGAGCTTGGATTACTCTGGCCTGCTGTGTCTCCTGTTTCTGTGTCTGCAAACTGTGTGACTATTTCTGCCAACTTGTATGAAGTAATACAGGACTTTTCTATATCAAACCTGTGACTCCTGTGTTTTCATCGCACCAAAGCACAAGACGCTATATGAACTGTACTACATACATTACAAAAGGCAGGCTTAGACTTTGATATCTCCTGCTTAGCTCATGGCTGACTGCTTCTGTGCTAATATAAAATGTTCTACTGTTGGTCAATTGATCAGTCAACTACCTGTATTACTATCCCTACATTTACCTAACATTAGTGCTCTACCAAGCTGATATTTGTGCCACCTGAACGTGGCTGGGAAAAAAACAGTTTGAGCTGTTGTATGAGGTATCAGTGCTCACAGCAAAGAAGGATTACACCACTCTGTCACCCACCTTGTCTTAATTGAAAATTCAATTCAAAGCTCTAAATGCTGGACTCAAGTACCTAATGCATGTCTCATGGCTGACTGCTGCTGCCAGGGTCGGACTGGCCCACCGGAGAACCGGAGGATTCTCCGGTGGGCCCTGGCATCTGGGGGGCCCTGGCACCTGCTGGCATACAGGGGCCAGTTGCCTAGGGCCCCCGCTGCTCCAGGGGCCCCAGCCGGTGGTGTGTTGCTAATAGCGGCACACCACGCAGCTGCCATGGGGGCCCCGTGCCAGCGGAGCAGCAGCGGTGACAGGAGGCAGGAGCCCCTGTCCCCGCTGCTAAAGAGAAATGAATATTCACTGCTTCCCACACCCACATGGGCGTGGGAAGCAGTGAATATCATTACTTACCTGTCACCCGCTCCACCGCTGAGCGTCGCTGTGTCATCGCGTCCTCTCTTGCTGCAATGTTCAGGCAGAGGGCGCGATGACGTCATTAGTGAGCGCCGCACCCCCTGCCTGAACATTCACTGCCGGAGGACCGAAGACAGCGGCGCTCAGCAGTGGACCCGGTGACAGGTAAATATCGCAGGTGCCCAGGACACCAGCACCTGGCCCCCAGCGACGAGAGGTGAGTATGTCTTTTTTTTTTTTTTTTTGCAGCATCTATGGGGGCACAGTGGAGCATCTATGGGGGCATAATCTATGGGGGCATAATCTATGGGGGCACAATCTGTGTAGCATTTATGGGGGCATAATCTATGGGGGCATAATCTGGAGCATTTATGGGGGCATAATCTATGGGGGCATAATCTGTGTAGCATTTATGGGGGCATAATCTATGGGGGCATAATCTGGAGCATTTATGGGGGCATAATCTATGGGGGCATAATCTGTGGAGCATTTATGGGGGCATAATCTATGGGGGCATAATCTGTGGAGCATTTATGGGGGCATAATCTATGGGGGCATAATCTGGAGCATTTATGGGGGCATAATCTGTGGAGCATTTATGGGGGCATAATCTATGGGGGCATAATCTGTGGAGCATTTATGGGGGCATAATCTATGGGGGCATAATCTGGAGCATTTATGGGGGCATAATCTATGGGGGCATAATCTGGAGCATTTATGGGGGCATAATCTATGGGGGCATAATCTGTGGAGCATTTATGGGGGCATAATCTGTGGAGCATTTATGGGGGCATAATCTATGGGGGCATAATCTGTGGAGCATTTATGGGGGCATAATCTATGGGGGCATAATCTGTGGAGCATTTATAGGGGCATAATCTGTGGAGCATTTATGGGGGAATAATCTAAGGAGCATTTATGGGGGCATAATCTATGGAGCATCTATGGGGGCATAATCTAAGGAACACTTATGGGGGCATAATCTATGGAGCATCTATGGGGGCATAATCTATGGAGCTTCTCTGGGGGCATAATCTATGGAGCTTCTATGGGGGCATAATCTATGGAGCATCTATGGGGGCATAATCTATGGAGCTTCTATGGGGGCATAATCTATGGGGGCATAATCTAAGGAGCATTTATGGGGGCATAATCTATGGGGGCATAATCTAAGGAGCATCTATGGGGGCATAATCTAAGGAGCATTTATGGGGGCATAATCTATGGAGCATCTATAGGGGCATAATCTATGGGGGCACAATCTATGGAGCTTCTATGGGGGCATAATCTAAGGAGCATCTATGGGGGCATAATCTATGGGGGCATAATCTAAGGAGCATTTATGGGGGCATAATCTATGGAGCATCTATAGGGGCATAATCTATGGGGACATAATCTATGGAGCATCTATAGGGGCATAATCTATGGGGGGCACAATCTATGGAGCTTCTATGGGGGCATAATATAAGGAGCATCTATGGGGGCACAATCTATGGAGCTTCTATGGGGGCATAATCTAAGGAGCATCTATGGGGGAATAATCTATGGAGCATCTATGGGGGCATAATCTATGGGGGCATAATATATGGAGCATCTATGGGGGCATAATCTATGGAGCATCTATGAGGGCACAATCTATGGATTATCTATGGGGGCATAATACATGGGCAGCATATGGGGCACAATCTATGGAGCATCTTGTGGGGCATAATACATGGGGCAGCATATGGGGCATAATCTCATTTTCCACCCTAGGCTTATACTCGAGTCGATAAGTTTTCCCAGTTTTTTATTGGCAAAATTAGGGGGGTCGGCTTATACTCGAGTATATATGGTATCTATCATCTATCTATATATATATATAGCATTATACCCTATGAGGGGGGCAGCATTATCCTCTATGAGGGGGGCAGCATTATCCCCTATGAGGGGGGCTGCTTTATAATCTATGAGGGAGGCTACCCCAACTCCTGCTACATAATTAAGACATGTACTACCTTATATTATACCCTGATATTAGTGTGTTTTACCGCACAATTTGTGGTCTTGTATTTATTTCTATGTAGCTACATAGTGGGCCCCAAGAATGATTTTCTCTGGTGGGCCCAAGGTGTTCCAGTCCGACGCTGGCTGCTGCTGTGCCATTATGAAATTTCTACTGTGGGTTAATTAATGACACTTTTTCTGGTGTCTGCCCCTAATTTATGGAAATGTTTGTACTCCACCTTGGGTCTCCTTCATGTGTATTTTCTGAATTTGGCAGACCTCTGAGAGCACCATGCCTACAATTGTCATTCATTCACCTGTTACTGATCAATGTTTCAGCTACAAATGCTGGTCAAAGCCATATCCCATGCATCCATGCTGCACAATTATACTAATTGCACTCTTGGTCAATTGATTCCACTTTTCCAGGTGTCTGTCCCTAATTTGAGCTGTTTGGGAAGCTTTTTATCCCGCTTAAGGTGTTGTCTATACAATTGGTTTTGCCTCCCATTGAATTCAGTGGGGTTTGGGTACGTTCATCTTACCGATCAGGAAACATCGAGATATGCAACAAACCAAACGTTTAAAGATTCGCTCATCTGCAGTCTGCAGCGACTGTTAAAGTAGGCGCAGAAGCGGGATAGTTGGGCTGGCTATAGCATTATCACTGCTCATAATCCTTGTGGAGTCCTCAAAGACTTGGAGAACCTCACAAATGTCAGACATCCATGCCCACTTTTCAATAGTTATGTGCGGAGGCTGACCAGAATACAGACGGGCGTTTTGGCGCTCATTCTCAAACACTGGCTTCTGCTGCTTACAAAGGCTTGCCAGCATGTGCAGTGTGGATTTCCAGTGTGTGGTGATGTCACACACCAGTCAGTGAGCTGGCACTTGCATGCACTGCTGCAGCACTGTCAGAGCAGTGGCAGCTGTAGCCTACTTATGGAAAAGGGTGCTGACGTGGCATGGTACATGTGTGAGCTTGCTAAGCATCAGAGTCGCCACCATGCTACACCTATTATCACACACGACCATGCCTGGTTGGATGTTCATTGGCAAAAAATACATATCTGTCTGGTATGTTATTCTTTTACCCCTTAACCCCCTAGGGTGGTTTGCACGTTAACCCCTTCACCCCAAGGGTGGTTTGCACGTTAATGACCGGGACAATTTTTACAATTCTGACCACTGTCTCTTTATGAGGTTATAACTCCGGAACGCTTCAACGGATCTTCGCGATTCTGAGATTGTTTTCTCGTGACATATTGTACTTCATGTTAGTGGTAAAATTTCTTCCATATAACTTGCGTTTATTTTTGAAAAATACGCAAATATGGCGAAAATTTTGAAAATTTAGCAATTTTCAAACTTTGAATTTTTATTCCCTTAAAACAGAGAAATATGTAACACAAAATAGTTAAGAAATAACATTTCCCACATGTCTACTTTACATCAGCACAATTTTGGAATCAAAATTTTTTTTTGTTAGGAAGTTATAAGGGTTAAAAGTTGACCAGCGATTTCTCATTTTTACAACAAAATTTACAAAGCCATTTTTTTTAGGGACCACCTCACATTTGAAGTCACTTTGAGGGGTCTACATGACAGAAAATACCCAAAAGTGACACCATTCTAAAAACTGCACCCCTCAAGGTACTCAAAACCACATTCAAGAAGTTTATTAACCCTTCAGGTGCTTCACAGGAACTAAAGCAACGTGGAAGGAAAAAATGAATATTTAACTTTTTAGCCCCAAAAATGATCTTTTACAAACTTTTTTTTTATTTTCACAAGGGTAAAAGGAGAAAATGGACAGATAAGGTTGTTATGCAATTTCTCCTGAGTACGCCAATACCCCATATGTGGGGGAAAACCACTGTTTGGGCACACGGCAGAGCTCGTAAGGGAAGGAGCGCCGTTTGACTTTTTCAAACTAAAATTGGCTGGAGTTGAGATTGGACGCCATGTCGCGCTTGGAGAACCTCTGATGCGCCTAAACAGTGGAAACCCCCCACAAGTGACACCATTTTGGAAACTAGACCCCCTAAGGTACTTATCTAGATCTGTTGTGAGCACTTTGAACCCCCAAGTGTTTCACAAAAGTTTATAATGCCTGGGTGTGAAAAAAAAAAAAAAAAAATTCCACAAAAATGATTTTTTAGTCCTAAATTTTTGAATTTTCCCAAGGAAATTGGACCCCAAAAGTTGTTGTCCAATTTGTCCTGAGTACGCTGATACCCCATATGTGGGGGTGGAAAACTGTTTGGGCGCACGGCAGGGCTTGGAAAGGAAGTAGTAACGTTTTGGAATGCAGACGTTGATGGGGGTCATGTTCCGTTTGCAGTGCCCCAGATGAGCCTAAACAGTGGAAATCCCCCACAAGTGACCCCATTTTGGAAACTAGACCCCCTAAGGAACTTATCTAGATCTTTGGTGAGCACTTTGAACCCCAAGTGCTTCACACAAGTTTATAATGCCCGGGCATGAAAATAAAAAAATCCTATTTTTTTCCCACAAAAATTATCTTTTAGTCACTAATTTTTATTTTCCCAAGGGTATCAGGAGAAATTGGACCACATAAGTTGTTGTCCAATTTGTCCTGAGTACGCTGATGCCCCATATGTGGGGGGGAACCACTGTTTGGGCGCACGGCAGAGCTCGGAAGGGAAGGAGCACCATTTGACTTTTTCCAACCAAAATTGGCTGGAATTGAGATTGGATGCCATGTTGCATTTGGAGAGCCCCTGATGTGCCTAAACAGTGGAAACCCCCACAAATGACCCCATTTGGGAAACTAGACCCCTAAGGAACTTATCTAGATCTTTGGTGAGCAATTTGAACCCTCAAGTGCTTCACACAAGTTTATAACGTAGAGCCGTAAAATTTAAAAATCATATTTTTTCCACAAAAATGATCTTTTCACCCCAATTTTTATTTTTCCAAGGGTAACAAGACTCCAAAAGTTATTGTGCAATTTGTCCTGAGTACACTGATACCCATATGTGGGGGTATACCACTGTTTGGGTGCATGGCAGAGTTTGGAAGGGAAGGAGCGCCATCTCACTTTTTCAACGCAGAATTGGCTGGACGCCATGTCGTGTTTGGAGAGCTCCTGATCTGCCTAAACAGTGGAAACCCCCCACAAATGACACCATTTTGGAAACTAGACCCCTCAAGGAACTTATCTAGATGTGTGGTGAGAACTTTGAACCCCAGGTGTTTCACTAAAGTTTATAACGTACAGCCTTAAAATAAAAAATCCTTTTTTTTTTTTACAAAAATGATTTTTTCGCCCCCAATATTTTATTTTCACAAGGGTAACAGAAGAAATTGGAACCCAAAAGTTGTTGTCCAATTTGTCCTGAGTACGCTGATAACCAATATGTAGGAGAAAACTACTGTATGGGTGCACGTCAGGGCTCGGAAGGGAAGTAGTGACGTTTTGGATTGCAGACTTTGATGGAATGGTCTGGGGGCGTCATGTCGCATTTGGAGAGCCCCTGATACGCCTAAACAGTGGAAACCCCCCACAAGTGACCCCATTTTGGAAAATAGACCCCACAAGGAACTTATCTAGATGTGTGGTGAGCACTTTGAACCCCGAAGTGCTTCACAGAAGTTTATAACGCACAGCCGTAAAAATAAAAAATCCTTTTTTTTTTTACAAAAATGATTTTTTCGCCCCCAATATTTTATTTTCACAAGGGTAACAGGAGAAATTGGACCCCAAAAGTTGTTGTCCAATTTGTCCTGAGTACGCTGATACCCAATATGTGGGAGAAAACTACTGTATGGGCGCATGTCAGGGCTCGGAAAGGGAAGTAGTGACGTTTTGGATTGCAGACTTTGATGGAATGGTCTGGGGGCGTCATGTCGCATTTGGAGAGCCCCTGATGCGCCTAAACAGTGGAAACCCCCCACAAGTGACCCCATTTTGGAAAATAGACCTCACAAGGAACTTACCTAGATGTGTGGTGAGCACTTTGAACCCCGAAGTGCTTCACAGAAGTTTATAACGCACAGCCGTAAAAATAAAAAATCCTTTTTTTTTTACAAAAATGATTTTTTCGCCCCCAATATTTTATTTTCACAAGGGCAACAGGAGAAATTGGACCCCAAAAGTTGTTGTCCAATTTGTCCTGAGTACGCTGATACCCAATATGTGGGAGAAAACTACTGTATGGGCGCATGTCAGGGCTCGGAAAGGGAAGTAGTGACGTTTTGGATTGCAGACTTTGATGGAATGGTCTGGGGGCGTCATGTCGCATTTGGAGAGCCCCTGATGAGCCTAAACAGTGGAAATCCCCAACAAGTGACCCCATTTTGGAAAATAGACCCCACAAGGAACTTATTTAGATGTGTGGTGAGCGCTATGAAGCCCAAGTGCTTCACAGAAGTTTATAATGTACAGCCGTAAAAAAAAAAAATCTTATTTTTTTTACAAAAATAATATTTTCGCCCCCAGTTTTTTATTTTCCCAAGGGTAACAGAAGAAATAGGACAAATTTCACAATAACTCTTGGGGTCCAGAGTACGCTGATACCCCATATGTGGGGATAAACTACTGTTTGGACGCATGGCAGAGCTCAGAAGTGAAGGAACACCGTTTGACTTTTTCAACGCAGAATTGGCTGGAATGGAGATCAGACGCCATGTCACATTTGGAGAGCCCCTGATGTGCCTAAACAGCGGAAACCCCCCAATTCTAACTCCAACCCTAACCCAACACACCCCTAACCCTAGTCCCAACCCTAATCCCAACCCTAACCCTAATCCTAACTCTAACCCTAATCCTAACTTTAGCGCCAACCCTAACCCTAACTTTAGCCGAAACCCTAACCCTAACCCTAATGGGAAAATGGAAATAAATACATTTTTTTTATTTTATTATTTTTCCCTAACTAAGGGGGTGATAAAGGGGGTTTGATTTACTATTTATAGCGGTTTTTATGATTGGCAGCTGTCACGCTAAAAGACGCTTTTTATTGCAAAAAGTAGTTTTTTGCATCGCCACATTTTGAGAGCTATAATTTTTGCATATTTTGGCCCACAATGTCATGTGAGGTCTTAATTTTTGCGGGACGAGGTGACGCTTTTATTGGTACCATTTTTGAGCACGTGACATTTTTTGATCGCTTTTTATTTCGATTTTTGGGAGGTTAGAATGAACAAAAATCAGCAATTCATGAATTTCTTTTGGGTGAGGCGTTTTTATTGTTCCGCGTGTGGTAAAATCGATAAAGCAGTTTTATTCTTCGGGTCAGTACGATTATGGCGATACCTCATTTATATAATTTTTTTATGTTTTGGCGCTTTTATAGAATAAAAACAATTTTATATAAAAAATAATTATTTTTGCATCGCTTTATTCTGCGAGCTATAACTTTTTTATTTTTTCGCTGATGATGCTGTGTGACGGCTCGTTTTTTGCGGGACAAGATGACGTTTTCAGCGGTACCATGTTTATTTTATCCGTCTTTTTGATCGCGTGTTATTCCACTTTTTGTTCAGCGGTATGATGATAAAGCACTGATTTTTTGCTTCGTTTTTATTTTTTATTTTTTAAGGGGTTCACAAAAGGGGTTAACTAGTGGGACAGTTTTATAGGGGGGGTCGTTACGGACGCGGCGATACCATATATGTGTACTTTTATTGTTTTATTTTTTTATTTACAATAAGTAATGAATTTATTGGGGAATATTTTTTTTTTTTGGATTTTTTTTTACACATGTTTATTTTTACTTTTTTTTACTTTTTTACTTTGTCCCAGGGTGGGACATCACTGTATTTCATCAGATCGCTGGTGTGACAGTGTGCACAGCACTCTGTCACACCAGCGATCGCTCAGGCAGTGCAGCAGGCTTCTCAGTGCCTGCTCTCGGCAGGCACTGAGGTAGCCGCCTCCCTCCAGGACCCCAGCGCCATCTTGGATCCGGGTCCTGGGAGGGAGGAAGCCCTCAGAGCAGCGCGATCACATCGTGCTGGTCTGAGGGTCTCAGGGGGGCGCGCAGGGAGCCCCCTGCCTGCGCGATCCTCCCCTGTGCCCCCAGTACACCGCGATCATGTTTGATCGCGGTGTGCAAGGGGTTAATGTGCCGGGAGCGGTCCGTGACCGCTCCTGACACACAGTCACGGGTGTCAGCTGTGATAATCAGCTGACACCCGGCGGCGATTAGCTGCGCTCCCGGAGGGAGCGCAGCTAATCGCCTATGACGTACTATCCCGTCCATGGTCAGAATGGCACGGGTTTTATGGACGGGATAGTACGTCTAATGTCAGAGAGGGGTTAATGACCAGGCCAATTTTTACAATTCTGACCACTGACCAATTATGAGGTAATAACTCTGGAACGCTTTCATGGATCCTGGTGATTCTGACAATGTTTTCTCATGACACTTTGTACTTCATGAAATTGGTAAAATTTCTTTGATATGACTTGCATTTATTTGTGAAAATAACAGAAATTTGGCGAAAATCTTGAAAATTTTGCAATTTTCCAACTTTGAATTTTTATGCCCTTAAATCACAGAGATATATCACACAAAATACTTAAAAAATAACATTTCCCACATGTCTACTTTACACAAGCACAATTTTGGAACCAAATTTTTTTTTTACTAGGAAGTTATGAGGGTTAAAAGTTGACCAGCGATTTCTCATTTTTACAACACCAGTTTTTTTTTAGGGACCACATCACATTTGAAGTCACTTTGAGGGGTCTATATGATAGAAAATACCAAAAAGTGACACCATTTTAAAATCTGCACCCCTCAAGGTGCTCAAAACCACTTTCAAGAAGTTTATTAACCCTTCAGGTGCTTCACAGGAATTTTTGGAATGTTTAAAAAAATGAACATTTTACTTTTTTTCACAATAAATTTACTTCAGATCCAATTTGTTTTATTTTACCAAGGGTAAAGAGAATTTGGACCACAAAAGATGTGCAATTTGTCCTGAGTACGTGGATACCCTATATGTGGGGTAAAACACTGTTTGGGCGCACAGCATAGCTCAGAAGGGAAGGAGCGCCGTTTGACTTTTTAAACGCACACTTGGCTGGAATTGAGATCGGATGCCATGTTGCATTTGGAGAGCCCCTGATATGCCTAAACAGTGGAAACCCACCAATTCTAACTCCAACCCTAACCCCAACACACCCCTAACCCTAATCTCAGCCCTAACCATAACCCTAACCACAAACCTAACCCTAACACACCCCTAACCCTAATCCCAACCCTAACCCCAACTCTATCCCCAACCCTAACCCTAACTTTAGCCCCAACCCTAACCCTAACCCTAATGGGAAAATGGAAATAAATACTTTTTTACATTTTATTATTTTTCCCTAACTAAGGGGATGATAAAGGGGGTATGATTTACTATTTATAGCGGGTTTTATTGGGGATTTTTATGTTTGGCAGCTGTCACACACTAAAAGACACTTTTTATTGCAAAAAAATAGTTTTTGCATCACCATATTTTGAGAGCTATCATTTTTCCATATTTTGGCCCACAGAGTCATGTGAGGTCTTGTTTTTTTGGGGACGAGTTGAAATTTTTATTCGTACCATTTTTGGGCACATGACATTTTTTGATCGCTTTTTATTACGATTTTTGGGAGGCAGAATGAACAAAAACCAGCAATTCATGAATTTCTTTTGGAGGGGCGTTTATACCGTTCCGCATGTGGTAAAATTGATAAAGCAGTTTTATTCTTCGGGTTAGTACGATTACAGCGATACCTCATTTATATCATTTTTTAATGTTTTGGCGATTTTATACAATAAAAACTATCTTATATAAAAAATAATTGTTTTTGCATCGCTTTATTCTGAGAGCTATAGCTTTTATATTTGTTCACTGATGATGCTGTATGACAGCTCGTTTTTTGCGGGACAAGATGACGTTTTCAGCGCTACCATGTTTTTTATATCCGTCTTTTTGATCGCGTGTTATTTCACTTTTTGTTCGGCAGTATGATGATAAAGCATTAAGGCCCAGGGTACATGAATGGGATAGTACGTCCAATGTCAGAAAGGGGTTAAGTAACTCTGCCTTAGTGTGCATTTTTTCTCCTAGACAAATTAGCTTCAGCAGAGCCTGTTGCTGCTTCACTGAAGCAGTGCTGCTGAGCTTCCAGCTTCCGGCTGATGTGGATGACGTTTTCTGACATAGCACATCAGAGATGGAGGATGAGGAGGAGCAGGAGGGGGTGCATGGACTGCTGTACGAGGTGGTAGAAACCCTGATAGAAGTAAAGCCAGCAATCCTCAGCATCGGGAACACATATGCTATGCCAGGGTCTGAATTGACCACGTCCTCCACAATATTAACCCAGTGCCATCAGAGAAATGTAGCATCCCTGGCCACAAGTGTTTGCCCATGTATGGGTCGTTAAGTGGACAATCTCAGTAAGCGGGTTTGTAAAGGCATCATAATGCTACACCGGGAGAAAAAGTAGCGGCTGGGAACCAAGTACCAAGGCAGCCATGAGTTAATGGAAATCCTCCATGTCAACAAGCCAAAATGGAAACATTTCCACGGCAATCATCCTGGAAATGTGTCTGTTTAGTCTTTGGACCTGCTGGTGATTGGCTGCAAACTTTCTCCTTCATTCCAAGGCCTGGGGTAGAGACAGGTAAGTTCAGCGGCACTAAATGACAAGGTGACATATAGCTTGCTGAATCACGTTACCAAAAGAAGAAAATTTTTTTTTTTTTTAATCTGCAACAGATCTGCACACAGATGAATTTCACCTCCACAAAATGAGAAGGTGGGATATCGCGTGATGTATCATGTTTGTAACAGAAACAAATATTTTTTTATTCTGCAACAGCTATACATGCAGATGAATTTCACCGCCACAAAGTGAGGTGGGATATAGTGTGCTGTATCATGTTTGTAACAGAAAAGAGTAGTTTTTTTCCTGCAACAGCTCTGCACAAAGATGAATTCACTGCTGCTAAATAAGAAGGTGAGATATTGCATGCTGAATCACGTTAACAACTGAAAAGAATAGTTTTTTTTACTCTGCAACAGCTCTGCACACAGATGAATTTCACCGCTACTAAATGAGAAGGTGGGATATGGCATGCTGTAAGCAACAGGAAAAAAATAGGGTTTTAAATTACTCTGCAACAGCTGTGCACACAGATGACATTCACCGCCACAAAATGAGGTGACATATGGTGTGCTGTATCACGTTTGTAACAAAATAAAAGTTTTTTTTTTTTTACTCTGCAACAGCTCTGCACAAAGATGAATTTCACCGCCACTAAATGACAAGGTGAGATATGGCATGCTGAATCATGTTAGCCACTGAAAAAAAATTGATTTTTTTAACTGCAACAGCTCTGCACACAGATTAAGTTCTACAGCACTAAATGACAAGGTGAAATATGTCTTGTTGAATCACGTTTATCAACTGAAAAAAATTGATGTTAAAAGGTTTACTCATGCATGGAGCATAATAGAAGCAGTGCACAACACACTTCTATGAAATGTGCCCTGCTGTCTTTGTCTATGAACCTCACTAATGGCACAAAAGCAAACACTGCGCTGGACAAGGATTTTGAATTGACTGATGATGGTACGCAAGAATGTTCAAGGATAGGTGCAAGGCAGGAGGCATCTAGGCCAGAGTTTTAGACAGGAGATTTGGGGCACCTAGCACAGTGAAAGATGCAATGGTGTCACCTGATGGCATCAATCATTGACCCAGGCATTTGGCCCACTGAATTGGGTTCCTAGACATGTGCCTAATCATGTTGTTGGTGGTTAGCTTCTTAATGGTCAGGCCCCTGCTGTTCTTGGCATGGCACAGGTTTCAAATGGACATTTTATTTGTCTCAGAACTTTAAAAAAAACTCCCAGATTGGGGAACACCTAACTCTTTGATGGAGAAATTTAGGAGTGTCATTCCTCTGTGGAATAGTTGCCCGCCTTCTCCTTCTTGCTACCTCACTGTCTCTTCCTGTTGGTTTCGGAGCTCTCCCCCACAGCGCTGCTGGCCTCGCTCTGCATGCCAGCTTCCCAGTTGAGTTGCTGACTTCACCATCCACCGTCTCATCTTCCACCCCTGCACCCTGGTCCTCCAGACTTTGTGACCAAAGATGGGCGAATCCGAACAGTAAAGTTCGGTGTCCGTACCGAACACCTAATGTTCGGGAACGGACAGTGAACATGGACTTTACCTTGCTTCAGCGAGGCTGGTTATCACGAATAGAAGTATCCCCATGCCGTATTTTTTAATTATTTAAATAAATAATAAAAAAAATGGCGTGGGGTTCCAACCCCCATTTTTAACAACCAGCCAAGCTAAAGCAAACAGCTGAAGGCTGGTATTTTCAGGCTACAAAGGGGCCATGGATATTGGACCCCAGACTAAAAATAGCACACCGCAGCAGCCCAGAAAAGGCCATTAGATGTGCCAGTTCTGACGCTATGCCCGACTCTTCCCACTTGCCCTGTAGCAGCAGCAAGTGGGGTTCATATTTGTGGGGTTGATGTCACCTTTGTATTATCAGGTGACATCAAGCCCATGGAGTAATAATAGAGAGGCATCTATAAGACACTAATCCATTACTAATCCTATAGTTATATGGTAAATAAAGACACTGTTAAGGCTGGCGGAACGCACCAACTAAATATAATTAATAGGTGCATTCGCAGCTTGGGGTCCACCGTGCAGGCAGAGCCTGCTGCTAGTAAGATGGCACTCTATGATTGTATAAGCGAACTCTGTTACTCCACAGAGTCGCTGACATAGATGCTGTGGCACTATATAGTGGTATGAGCGAACTCTGTTACTCCACAGAGTCGCTGTGGTAGAGACTGTGTCTTGTTAACTCCACAGAAGTACACAGAAAACTGCTGTGCGGATAGCAGTCCGTGGTCATGCAGTCAGCAAAGCAAACAAGCAGCTCCTCACCGGAGTAGCCGGTATTCTAGAGGCTATTTCAGCCAAGCCCTGAACACGTGCATACAAAACTCCTCACCGGAGGTGCCGGTATTCTAGGGGCTTATTTCAGCCGAGCCCTAACCGCATGCATGCATGATCACACTGGCGCAAAGCACATAACATAATTGATACTAGCGCATGGCCATGCAACCCTTTTATAGCAGCAACTACAAGACCTTCCAGAAAAGGACCTATGAGAAACTGTTTCAGAACACAAGCAGTTTCAGGACCTTCCTGGCGGACCAATAGGAGTTGCTGCAGTACCTGAGCATGTGACCCCTGATCGCCAATGAGAGATCTTACCCTGGGCATGCTCAGAAGGGGAAACGGAGGACTTAGTCCCAAAGACGTCTGCTCGCCGCTGACCAGTACTGGCTACAATAGCAGAACCTGGAGAGGCAGCAGTAAACCTCTGCACAGTATTAGGCTGTGCAAGATGCTGGGACTGACGGCTCTGCTGAGCAGGCACCACTGCGGCCGGAGACGGATGGGAGACCGCAGCGGGGATGGCTAGAGATTCCCCTTGTGCAGGAGCGGGAACTCGACCCCTAACATTACCCCCCTAGGGCCCCCCCTCCTTGGGCCTCGCTATGCTCGAAGGCAGCAATGAGCTGCAGAGCCTGAATACGCTCAGCAGGCTCCCATGACCTATCCTCAGGCCCATAACCCCTCCAATCCACCAAATAAAACTTTTTGCCATGTGCCATCTTGCACCCCAAAATAGCTTTCACCTCATAGTCATCCGTAGACGAACCCGATGTCCCAGCAGATGACTCGGAAAACCGGGACAAGTATACGGGTTTCAAGAGGGAGACATGGAATGTGTCGGTGATACCCAGGCGTGGCGGAAGGGCTAGGCGATAGACCACAGGATTGACCTGTTCGAGAACCTTGAAGGGACCCAAGAAACGAGGTGCAAACTTAGTGGACTCTACTCGCAGCCTGATGTTACGGGCGGAGAGCCACACTAAGTCGCCAGGGGCAAATGTCGGAGTGGGGCTCTGATGTGCGTCGGCGGAGGATTTCATCCTCTCCTTGGAGGCCTGAATGGCATCCTGAGTGCGGTCCCAAATGTCCCGTGCCTCCACAGCCCAGTCTGCCATCCTGGAGTTGGCGGAAGACATGGGCATAGGCACAGGAACCCGCGGATGCTGACCGTAATTAAGGAGGAATGGGGTTTGTCCAGTGGAGTCTGCCACGGCATTGTTCAACGCAAACTCTGCCCACGGTAACAAAGATGCCCAGTCATCCTGCCTGGCTGAGACAAAGTGTTGTAGATATGTGACCAAGGTCTGGTTGGCCCTCTCTACCAACCCATTCGTCTCGGGATGATATGCTGAAGAGAGATTTAACTCAATAAAGAGAGACGACAAAGCTCTCTCCAGAACCGAGACGCAAACTGGGGACCCCGGTCACTGAAATTTTGTCCGGCATACCGTGTAAGCGGAAGATGTGTCTAATAAACAGTGCCGCCAAGGCCCATGCAGAAGGTAACTGGGGCAGCGGCACCAAGTGCACCATTTTAGAGAAGTGATAACTCATATGATGGTGCAACCACGAGACTTGGGTAAGCCCACCACAAAGTCTATCCCGACCATCTCCCAGAGCCTGTCTGCCACCGGCAATGGGTAAAGTAACCCAGCTGGCCGTTGACGAGGGGACTTATTTTTGGCGCAGGAGACACATGCCCGAATATAGTCTCCAACGTCCTGGACCATATGCGGCCACCAGTACGTCCTCGCCAGTAGCTCAGATGTCCTTTTTTTCCCAAAATGTCCACCCACCCTGGACGAATGGGCCCAAGAGAGAACCTCCGGTCGCAAATTAGATGGTACAAAAGTCTTGCCCGGAGGCACAGACTCTAGCGACACCGGAGCTACAGTTCTCAGGCTCTCAGAGGGGACAATAAGCCGCGGCTCCCCCTCCTGCTCCTCAGAAGACACGACGGAGCGAGAGAGAGAGCGTCAGCCTGAATGTTCTTTTCTCCCGAAAGAAAATGAAGGCCGAAGTGAAAGCGAGAGAAGAACAGGGACTATCTGGCCTGATGGGAATTCAGCCTCTGGGCAGTTTGTAGGTACACCAGATTTTTGTCATCCGTGAAGACTTGGAAGGGAAAGCGAGCCCCCTCCAACAGATGTCTCCACTCAGAGAAGGCCAACTTCATTGCTAGCAACTCCCTGTCCCCGATGGAATAATTCCTCTCCGCTGGTGTGAAGGTCTTGGAAAAGAAGAAGCAAGGATGCTTCCGACCTTGAGCATCCTTCTGGAAGAGAACTGCTCCAGCACCAATGGACGAGGCATCCACCTCCAATATAAACGGCTTATCAACATCGGGGCGATGTAGGATGGGAGCGCTAGCAAAATGGGACTTAATAGAAGTGAAGGCCTTGGAGACCTCTTCAGACCACAATTTGGGATTCGCTCCCTTCTTGGTGAAGGCTACCAAGGGAACTACCAAAGTCGAGAAGTAGGGGATAAACTGGCGATAGTAATTAATGAACCCCATAAAGCGCTGCACCGCTTTCAGAGAATGGGGTTCTTGCCAGTCCATCACTGCCTGTAGTTTGGCAGGATCCATAGTCAATCCCTGGGTGGAGATGATATAGCCCAGGAATGGTAAAGACTCCTGTTCAAACACACATTTCTCCAACTTTGCATACAGGGAATTTGCCCGCAAGAGGTCAAAGACTCTGCAGACATCTCTCCGGTGGGAGTCAATATCTTGAGTAGTGTTGAGCGATACTGCTCGATATCTAAAAATATCGGATCGGAATGGTATCGCCGATATCACTAAATATCGTCAATATCCGATTCCGATACCGGAAGTCCCATGTAAGTCTATGGGAACAAAATATCGCAACTAAAAAAACACTTTCTTTCGTTGTAAACACAAAATATACACACATAGAATACATATATATATATATATATACATGTCATTGTGACATATATATACATATATTTATAGTTTATACACTTCTACATAGTAAAATAGACTCTGATTCAATTGCCGGGTAAAGCCGTGACATACCCCATAGAAGTCGACGGGCTCGGTGCCGAGTACCCCCAAAACCTCTGGCTCTGTGCGACTCAACTTGGGCGTCACAAACAGGATTCTGTAGCTCGCTATAAGCGAGTCCTGTGTGCCTGAATTGAACTGGTTTTGTGCTTGAGAATTGCTAAAATCATCAGAGAATGTATTTGCCATTTTCCGCCATATCTGCGTCACGACGAGGCACTGGTGAAGAAGAAGGGCGTGCTCTTCGTGGGTGTACACTCACTCAGTGGCGCGAAAACGATGGCCGACCACTCTAAATGGTACTGCAATGTAAGATCGTGCCCCACAGCTCTTGAGTTCCGCCTCCTCATCCTCCTCAGTGTGCGGAAACTAACACGAAGGTCCCGCCTCACTACAAAAGAGGGGCCCTCTCCAGATGCTAATGACACATGTGACTTGGCAGAGATGGCTAATGGACACGAGCAGAAGTGTGAAGGGATGGATCAGTCAGAGCTCTCCCCCCACGGAAGCGACCCGATCGCCACGGAACCACCGTTGGGCACCCGGCCTGGAAACCCTCCTACGCTGCAAGAAGCGGAGGATACCCTAAGAGGCCTGGCCCGGCACCAGGAGGAGGTCGCCAGGATGGAAGCCAGCTGGCGTGCCCTAAAACTAAACTTGGAGCGGCGCCAATCCCTCTTACCTGAAGTGTCTGTACCGGAAGGTGAGGCACCCGTTCTAGTAGAGGAGTCCGTGCGGGCATCCCAGCCCTTGCAATGTGATCCGGTTGACGTTGTCGCAGTGGAGGCACCCGTTCCTGCAAAAAACGCTGCACCGGCAGCACCCCAGATCCCGCTGTCTGCCCCCGTCGCTGAGACAGAAGAAGCGACACCCGTCCTCATGGAGGAGGCCGCGCAGGCACCAGAGGTCTACCTGTCTGTACCGGAGCCCCGACTGTCATCTGTTCCAGAGCCGGCTGCTTCCTCCGCAGGTGAGCGCCGCCAGGACTGTCGGGCGCCAGGAGAGCTGCCGCAAACCGGACATCGTAAGCTGCAGTTTGATGGTGGAGACATGGAGATGCTGGTGGAGGAGAATTACAACCGGCGTCAGGAGGAAGAGTGGAGACGTCGGGAGAGAAAAGCCGAGCGACAAAGGGAGCAGCGCGAATCCCAGAAGCTTCGCCAACGTCACATCGAGAAGGACCGGGCAGATAAGAACCAGATGAGAAAAGATAAAGGAACCCTGAGGGAGCCGCGGCGTAAGGGTGCAGTACGGAGCTTTAAATTGAAAGCTGGTTGGGGCTTCATCCAGGAGCCTGGACTTTATTTAGAAGTGTTTGTGACCCGGCGGGACGTGGAGACTCACCTCCCAGAAGGACACCCGGGGAGGGACCTGTTGCCAGGAGACTTGGTAAGTTACACCCGACACTGGGGTTACAATGGATGGTATGCCCTAAATGTCACCAGGTGCGACCCCTGGTCCCCAGAGTGTCAGGAACCTGTGAGACCCTCGGAGCCTTCAGCCTCCCACATCCAGGCCTCTGCACAAGTGCCCACCCCACGCCGTAAATCTCCCCAGCCTCCCTCAGTGGTCTCCTCAGCAGCCCCAGCTATGGACATGATAATGATAGCTGGCCCGTACCCGGCGCCTGTTAGGCCCCCTGGGGTTCGTTCAGTCCGGGACATAGGGCTCCAGACCCGGAGGGAGATGAAAGAGGTGGCCACACAGACACAGATAGCGGGTCACGACTTGACTGTACAGGCCACACGACGTCATCAGGTCCTGGTGGTCCTTGGTGTCTCGGATGTTTGGCAAGCATCAGAAGAGTACCAGGTGGTACCTGGAACACCCCTGCCAAAGAATTATAAATAACCCGGACAGGGTCCCTGTATGTAAATAGTTAAATTGTTGATGTACCCGGACGGGTGAATGTTCATAAAAAAGTTTTTTAATTTAATAAAAAAAAACAACACAGTTTTCATTACTTTTATTACAGTCTCATCCTGCGACGGCATCGATCTCCTGTAAAAAAATGAAAAAAAAACCCAGCAGTATACCACCTGTCCGACGCAGTCCATAGTAACGAGTGTCCCACGACGATCCAGCTCTGCTACATCAGAATGACATCAGAGGCAGGCAGGCAGGCAGAGCCTGTCATCCCGGCGCAGCACAGCTGATTACCTGCTTCCCCGGCGGTGACGTCATCGGACTGGTTTACGGCCGGGATTACCCTGCAGTCACTGCAGTTATCGCGAAAAACTGCATGTGACCGCCAGGGAGAAGATAATGGCGGCCATCAAGCAGTCCAGGACGTGACCGCCGGAGATCTTCTGCCGGGTAAGTGCCGCTGACTCCTGACAGACCCGACCGACGGACACTCACAGTGACAGTGACAAATCCGATTCCGGTATCCGATATGACGAAAATATCGGTACTCGGAATTGAAAGCCCGATACAGCTAATATCGGCCGATACCCGATATTTGCAGTATCGTATCGCTCAACACTAATCTTGAGAGAATATCATCCAGATAGACTACGACCGAGGTGTAAAGCATATCCCGGAAGATGTCATTAACAAAGTCTTGGAGAAAAGCCGTCTTCCATTCGTCCCCCTCACGGATACGAATCAGGTTATAAGCACCCCGCAGGTCTAATTTGGTAAATACCCTTGCTCCCCTGAGCCAATCAAAGAGCTCAGAAATCAAGGGCAATGGGTATTTATTCTTAACGGTGATGAATTAAGACCCCTGTAGTCTATGCAGGGCCGTAATTCTCCGTTCTTCTTTTGAACGAAGAAGAACCCCGCCCCAGCGGGTGACACTGACTTCCTAATGAACCCTCTTGCCAGATTCTCCTGGATGTATTGGGACATAGCCTCCGTCTCCTGGAGAGAGAGAGGATAGACCCTTCCCCTGGGAGGTTCTGCTCCAGGCAAGAGGTCAATAGAACAGTCATAGGGGTGGTGAGGCGGAAGAGTCTCTGCAGCCTTTTTGGAGAACACGTCTACATAGGACCCATAGCACTGGGGAAGAGAAGCGAGATCTGCGGGTATCCCTGTAGTAGCAACCTGAATACTCTCCCTCACACATCTACCTTTACAAGACTCACTCCAACCCTGTATCCTCCCAGAGGACCACTCAATATGTGGGGAGTGAAGACGAAGCCAGGGTACTCCCAGCAGAACCTCATCTATACCCTCGGGAAGGACTAGGAAAGAGATAATCTCCTGATGGGAAGGAGACATAGATAACGTGAGAGGGATTGTCTGATGTGTGATCTGTGAAGGCAGTATTGATCCATTCACCACTCGAACTGTCACCTGTTTGGCGAGCATAACCTGAGGTATTGTGCGGCGTAGAGCAAAGGCAGAGGACATAAAATTCCCCTCTGCTCCTGATTCCACACAAAGCTCAACTGTCAGAGTGGATGGACCGAATGAGATTGTCCCTTTAAGGGACAGCTTGGAGGCAAATGCCGCTGAATCTAGTGAACCTCCTCCCATAGTCACTAGACGCGATTGTGTTCCCGATCGCTGGGGACATCTATTGGCATAATGTCCTAGCTGCTGACAATTGTTGCAAACCACGGGTACTCGAGAGGGCCGAGACTTAGATCCCGCTCGAGCCACCTCCATGGCTGCCTGGGAGTCGGACGCCTGAATGGGAGTTTCTAGAGGTTTGGCAAAGGTGGAAGCCAGCCGAAACCTCTGCCTACACTGGGCCCGCTCCAAACTCCGCTCGTGAAAATGAAGGTCGATGCGGGTAGATATGGAGATAAGCTTCTCCAGTGAGGCAGGAATCTCCCTTGTGGCCAAGGTGTCCTTTACATGATCAGCCAGACCTCTCCAGTATACCGGAATGAGGACTTTATCTGGCCACTCTAACTCGGCGGCCAGAGTCCGAAATTGGACCGAAAACTGGCTGACCATGGACGAACCCTGTGACATTTCCAGCAGTTGGAGCGCCGTATCGTGGGTGACCTGAGGGCCTAAAAGGACCTTTTTAAGAGCCTCCAGAAACCGAGGAGCTCTCCTCACCACACGATCGTCGTGCTCCCACAGCGGCGTTGTCCATTCCAACGACCTGTGTTGTGAATGTTTTAGAAATGAATTCTGAGCAGAAGCTCCCTCTGATGGTTACAAACAGTACTGAACCATTCAATGAGGATTGGCAATCAGGAATCACAGACTGGCTGGATATAAGGGAGGTTCCCTCCCATCATGGTTGCCGGTGATCAATTGTTCTTGTCTCAACGTTGTTTCCTGGTTCACTTGGAAGCTTGCTGAGTCTTGCCTCTTCTCCTGCTCTCAGATAAGATATTTTCTGTTTTTTGTTTTTGTGCTTACCATTTGCATATTTCTCTGCATTTCTGTGAGGTTAGCCAGGTTTACCTCCCCGGGGGGCTTGGGCTCCTCTCATTTCCTCTGGAGCCACTGTTATTTGTTCATTTGCCTTTTCCAGTTTTTTCAGTGGCTGCGGCTTAGTTTTGTTACACCAGAGAACTAATTTAGGTGGTAGAGGTAGTGTGATCTCAGGTGTTTTTGCAATTAGTAGCATTGGCATTTTTTAGGGTTTTTTTGGATTGCAGTAAGTATCCTTCCTATCCTTTTCTGTCTAGGCAGATTGGGCCCCAACGTTTGCTCATACTATTTTCTGTCTGTGTCTGTATTTCCTCTTGTCTAACCGCCATTACATGTTTGGGGGCTGTCAGGCTGTATAGCAGATATATATATATGTGATGACAGTAATCTATATCAAAAGGGCAACATACAATATAACATGCGCATAGATATATGACAACATAGAATTACCTGACAGAAAGTCCAGTGGGTCAATACGGAATCCGTTATACGCTGTCTCCAGCTAGAGGGTGACCGGGGTCTATGCTGACCCTAAACTGGGGTCCTAACTAATCCCTCTACCTGGAGGTACTGTTAAAGGTACAGAGGTCCAGGCCACCAGCGTAAACCCTGTCTCCTATCAATCCCTGCCAACTGTAATCTAGTCCTAAGAAGGACCCTGATTACCACCAAAGGGAATGAACAGGTAACGGTTAATGAACAGAAAGACATACAAGAAAGACAAGAAATAAAGTAAATAAAGTCTTACATACAACACTCACACACAGTAGGAACACCTAAGGTCTCAGAGATAAACTATAAGCTATAAGAGTAAAAACAACTAAGGAGCTCTTAGCTTAAGTATTCTCAGAACCGATCCAGTCTGCTAGACTACATAAAGGCTTTCACCGGCATCTAACAAGCAGACTGGCAGGTATATGAAGGAATCTAATTAGAACATAATCAAAAGCAGCCGGGCGAGGCTGGACCTAGTCTTAGCAAAGAGCTAGGTAAAATTAACTCCCTCATTACCAAACACAAAGAAACAGCAACTCAGCTGTGAGAAGTCAGAGTGTGTAATCGCGACGATCCTTGTGGCGATACACCCATGACAGTACCCCCCCCTCTACGAGGGGACTCCGGACCCTCAGGGCCAGGTCTGCCCGGGTGAGTTGTGTGAAAGGTCCGAACCAATCGATCTGCGTTAACATCAGACGCAGGGACCCACGTCCTCTCCACAGGACCATACCCCCTCCAATGAACCAAGTACTGAAGGGATCGGCGACTGAGACGTGAGTCAATGATTTTCGACCCATGAAATTCCACGTTATCATTGACCACCACTGAAGGCGGAGGTAGAGGTGACGGTATGACTGGTGCCACATACTTTTTAAGTAATGACTTGTGAAACACATTATGAATTTTAAACGTAGGAGGGAGGTCCAGACGAAATGCCACAGGATTAATTATGGAACTGATCCTGTACGGCCCGATGAATCTGGGACCCAACCTCCAGGAGGAAACTTTAAGTTTTATATTCCTGGTAGACAACCAAACTAGATCGTTCACCTTCAGATCTAGACCAGAAACTCTCCCCCTATCAGCCATCCGTTTGTAACGGTTCCCCGTAACCTTCAGTCTTAACCGATCTGGAACTATCAGTCTCCCTGGAAGTCCCACCGGGGCGTCCCCCTGAGCCCCAATACCTCCCCTCAAGCTCAGAGCATACAGCTGACACTACAACTCCCTCCTGAGGAATAGGAACCGGATCATCCGTCTTCCCGGCCCCTGGGAAAGTACGAGATAAGGCATCAGGAAGCAACTTTATTGAGCAGTCATATGCGCGATGAGGAGGTAACTCTTTACACCCCTCCTCTGAGAACATCTCCCCAAAGTCCTCCAGAAAAGGAGACAAAGTCCTAGGCACAACCGCACCGATGACCGTGCTCATGCAGTTATTCCTGCAAAATTCACCCCTCTGGCTTATCTTTCCGGATTGCCAATCAATCACTGGGTTATGTTTAGCCAACCAAGGAAGTCCCAACACAATAGGAGTAGGTAGACCCTCCAACACATAACAAGACAATTGCTCTTTATGTCTTGCCCCTACTCGAAGATCTATGTTATGAACAGCTTGTACCAAGCTACCTTGACCGAGAGGTCTAGAATCAATAGAGACTATAGGGACCGGTTTGGCCAATACACTCAGTTGCATACCATGCACCTGGGCAAACCGAGCGTCCACCAGATTAGCCCGGACCCACTATCAAGAAAAACAGAAATCCTCTCAGTTCTAGTACCAATCACCACCTCCGCAGGTACGAGAAACTGAGAGGGATTTGGGGACGAAATACACACTCCCAGGTTAACTCCTTTGCTCAAAGAGGCCCGGGATGGACACCCCCCAACAAAATGTCCCTCTCTCCCGCAAAAGAAACACCTTCTAGTCTTGCGGTGCACCGCCAATTCCCTCCTACAAAAAGATGTCCCTCCCAACTGCATGGGTTCCTCAGAACAGACCAGGGGAACCTCAGTATAAGGGACTTTAGTAGTAGGTGGAGTCATCACGGGAGGCGGAGTTACCTCGCGTCTTCCCCGAATTCGTCTATCCATGCGAATAGCGAGGGCCATAGCAGCCTCCAGTGATGGAGGAGAATCATACTGAGCCAACACATCTTTTAATTTGTCAGACAACCCTTGACAAAACTGGCTCCTAAGAGCTGGGTCATTCCACTGAGTATCTGTTGCCCATCTACGGAACTCAGAAGAATATTCCTCCGCTGGACGATTTCCTTGCCGTATTTTACGTAACTTTGTTTCAGCAAGGGAAACTCGATCCGGATCATCATATACCAGACCCAGGGCAGTAAAAAATCGATCCACTGACTGGAGATCTGGGGAGCCTGGAGGAATAGAGAACGCCCAAGATTGAGGGTCCCCTTGTAAGAGCGAGATAACAATTCCCACCCTCTGCTCTTCACTCCCAGATGACCGAGGCCGCAGCCGAAAGTACAATTTACATGCCTCCCGGAAAGTAAAAAATTTGTCCCGCCCACCAGTGAACCTGTCCGGGAGAGCAACCTTAGGTTCAGATCTGGTTTGCTCCGGGGGGAACAAAACCTTGGACTTAATGTCTGCAAACTCCATGGACAACCCCTGCAACTGCCGGGCCAGCTGGGCTACTGGATCCATGACAGCTGGAGAGAATCTTTAGTAGGGCCGGTGAAAATGTCACGCTGTATAGCAGATATATATATATGTGATGACAGTAATCTATATCAAAAGGGCAACATACAATATAACATGCGCATAGATATATGATAACATAGAATTACCTGACAGAAAGTCCAGTGGGTCAATACGGAATCCGTTATACGCTGTCTCCAGCTAGAGGGTGACCGGGGTCTATGCTGACCCTAAACTGGGGTCCTAACTAATCCCTCTACCTGGAGGTACTGTTAAAGGTACAGAGGTCCAGGCCACCAGCGTAAACCCTGTCTCCTATCAATCCCTGCCAACTGTAATCTAGTCCTAAGAAGGACCCTGATTACCACCAAAGGGAATGAACAGGTAACGGTTAATGAACAGAAAGACATACAAGAAAGACAAGAAATAAAGTAAATAAAGTCTTACATACAACACTCACACACAGTAGGAACACCTAAGGTCTCAGAGATAAACTATAAGCTATAAGAGTAAAAACAACTAAGGAGCTCTTAGCTTAAGTATTCTCAGAACCGATCCAGTCTGCTAGACTACATAAAGGCTTTCACCGGCATCTAACAAGCAGACTGGCAGGTATATGAAGGAATCTAATTAGAACATAATCAAAAGCAGCCGGGCGAGGCTGGACCTAGTCTTAGCAAAGAGCTAGGTAAAATTAACTCCCTCATTACCAAACACAAAGAAACAGCAACTCAGCTGTGAGAAGTCAGAGTGTGTAATCGCGACGATCCTTGTGGCGATACACCCATGACAGGGGCTTCCTATGTTCTTTGGGGATCTGCTCCGGGGCAGATAGCTTTCCTCTTTCTATCTTTAGGTGTAGTTAACCTCTCAGGCTGTGACGAGGCTTCTAAGACCAACGTAAGAACGCTCCACGGCTGCCTTTAGTTGTGGTGGTTAGTCAGGGTACTGCAATCCAGTAGATTCCAACCTCTCTGGTGTATTGCCGTTTTTGCCTGCTCTCCTCAGCTACCAAATCATAACAGCCCTGCCCGACAGCAGTGATACTATGAAACCCACTTGTGCCCGCTCCGTGTGAAAACGTGCAGCCAGAAGCTCGAGCTCTGTAGCGCACTGGATTACGAATCCCCAACAATGTTTACTGTCACCAGAAAACTTGTCTGGAAGCTGGAGATGGGATAAGGTCGGGGCAGAGGTAGAGGAGGACAAACTGGCTGCCGCTGCGCTAGCAGCCTGTACAGCGACTGCAGTAACATCCACAGCTGAGGTTGTGCGCTCAAGAGCCGCCAACCTACCCTCCAGCTGCTGGATGATCTGCCCTAGGCGCTGGTCGTCCGCCATTTTACTAGCCGGACCCTGTTGCTAGTATACTGTTAAGGCTGGCGGAACGCACCAACTAAATATAATTAATAGGTGCGTTCGTAGCCCGGGGTCCACCGTGCAGGCAGAGCCTGCTGCTAGTAAGATGGCACTGTATGATGGTATAATCGAACTCTGTTACACCGCAGAGTCACTGACATAGATGCTGTGGCACTATATAGCGGTATAAGCGAACTCTGTTACTCCACAGAGTCGCTGTGGTAGAGACTGTGTCCTGTTAACTCCACAGGAGTACACAGATAACCGCTGTGCGGATAGCAGTCCGTGGTCATGCAGTCAGCATAGCAAACAAGCAGCTCCTCACCGGAGTAGCCGGTATTCTAAAGGCTATTTCAGCCAAGCCCTGATCACGTGCATACCAAACTCCTCAACGGAGGTGCCGGTATTCTAGGGGCTTATTTCAGCCGAGCCCTAACCGGATGCATGCATGATCACACTGGCGCAAAGCACATAACACAATTGATACTAGCGCATGGCATGCAACCCTTTTATAGCAGCAACTACAAGACCTTCCAGAAAAGGACCTATGAGAAACTGTTTCAGAACACAAGCAGTTTCAGGACCTTCCTGGTGGACCAATAGGAGTTGCTGCAGTACATGGGCATGTGACCCCTCATCTCCAATGAGAGATCTTACCCTGGGCATGCTCAGAGGGGAAATGCAGGACTTAGCCCAAAGACGTCTGCTCGCCGCTGACCAGTACTGG
The DNA here is from genome assembly GCA_033576555.1 of Oophaga sylvatica. Lineage (NCBI taxonomy): Eukaryota > Metazoa > Chordata > Amphibia > Anura > Dendrobatidae > Oophaga > Oophaga sylvatica. Next base: position 320,849,406 of record JARQOD010000001.1, on the reverse strand, counting down.
CTACAATAGCAGAACCTGGAGAGGCAGCAGCAAACCTCTGCACAGTATTAGGCTGTGCAAGACGCTGGGACCGACACCTCTGCAGAGCAGGCACCACTGCGGCCGGAGACGGATGGGAGACCGCAGTGGGGATGGCTTGAGATTCCCCTTGTGCCAGAGTGGGAACTCGACCCCTAACAGACACAGCCAGAATAAAGTCTTTTATTTGAAATAAAACAAACAGTTTAACTTTTTTATTTAAAAATAACAAACAGTTATACTCACCTAATGCTCTTGCATTGCTACGATTCATAAGCAATTAGATTACAAAAAGTGAAAATGTAATTAAAAAAAGGCAATAAAAAATGTGAAAATATAAAAAAAATCACAAAATAATAAAATAAAATAAAAATATATTGTACTCATAAATTCATTTTTTTATGGAAAAAGAAAATTACACATATTTGGTATCGCTATCGCAGTGTCCGGAATGACTCGACCTATAAAGCTGTCCAACTAGCTAACCTCTTTAGTGAACAATGCAATAAAAAAATAAGAATAAAAATTAGGCAAAAGCAATTCTTTATCATAATACCGCCAAATGAAAAGTGGAATAAAACGCGATCAAAAAGATGAATGTATATAAAATGGTATCTCTGAAAATGTCATCAACTCTTGCAAAAAACAAGCTGTGATACAGCTCCATCAGCAGAAAAATAAAAAAGTTATACCTCTCAGAATAAAGCGATGCAAAAATAATAATTTTTTCTTTAAATTACTTTTTATTGTGGAAAAGCGCCAAAACATGAAAAAACTATATAAATGTGGTATTGTAGTAATCGTACTGAACCAAAGAATTAAGCTACCTTATCAACTTTATCACAAGCAGAACGGCATTAAAAAATCTCAAGAAAACATTCCTGAATTGCTGTTTTTTGTTAATTCTGCCTCACATAAATTAGAATAGAAAGGGATAAAAAAGGTCATGTGTCTGAAAACACTACCAATCAAAATATCAACTTGTGCAGTAAAAAACAAGCTGAAATATGGAAAAATTATAGTTCTCAAAATAAGGTGATGCTTTTCGCAAAAAAATCGTTGTTTAGTGTGTGACAGCAGCCAAACAGAAAAAAACAATATATTTCTGATATCGCTGTATTCGAACTGACCTGAAGAATAAAGTCGTCTAAACATTTATACTGCATGAGGAATGGCGTAAAAAATTAAACCAATTCTTCACCTGATTTTGATTTGTTCATTCTGACTCTCAAAGATCACAATAAGGCTTGGTGCACATTTATTCTGTGCTCTGCGCTGAGCGCTTGCATCGATATTTTCGTATAAATATCTGAAATACGTGATTCAGACAGAACCCACCCCTTGTGGTAGATTTCCTATAATGAGGCAGATGGAGATACTGTGGGCACTGTCTTGCCTGTGATCACGTGGTGTCCATCTTTTTAGACGTGCATAAAAACGCCGCTGTTTTTGCACATCTGAATAAAAGGACATTGCTGAACAGAGGTAACTCTGCTTCCTTATTATAATGAATATATCCTTTGGGGGTTTCATCTGAATCACATCACTCGGAGATTTAATTGGAAGCCCCAAAGCAAGTGCTTTAATTCAATCCACAAAAAAAGTCTTCACTGAGGTTTGTCAACTGTCAATGGAAATATAAGGAGCTTCTAGGTTAATGGTAGCACAAAGGCTTTGTGTTAGGGTTGGCGGATCGCACTAAATAAAATATAAAAATAAAGTGCGATCACAGCCCAGGGTCCACCGTGCAGGGATGCAACCTGCTGCTAGTGTGAACAATGATGGAATACCCAGCTGATAGCTTCACAGAGAGGTAGTTCAAAAGGGTTGAACTCGCTATGTAACTGAACTGTGGTAACAGCACACTGGAACAAAACAGATGCTAAGTCAAGAGAAATAACTCAAATGACGCTAGGTACAAAATCCTGTTGACTTCACAGGGGAGTACAGCACATAGGTTGGGCTTGCTCTGTAACTGAACTGTGCTAACTGCACACATGGATGAGACAGATGCTAAGCCAAGCAGAATAAACCATAAGAAGGTCAAACTAAGAAGGTAGACAAATACACACACGTGCAGACAGAGTGGTAGAGTATCCAATCACATCCACAGAACATAAATGATACTAGCGCGCCCGCATGCGCCACTGAGAGCCTTTTATACGCTAGGCTCCACCCCATACACTCACGCCCAGACTGTCGAGGCATCGCCCACGGGCCAATCCGGAGCTGCCACATCACCAGAGCAGTTAACGTCTGACCACCAATAAGAAGACGCCACATTACGGACATGCTCATTAAGGTGATCTCTGGACTTAGACTCCCGGGCGCAAGTCTGCACCAGTACAACACTGGTTACCAAAGACTTGGCTGGAGAGCCAGCAGTAAATAAACGTATACCACAAGCCTGAGCAAGATGCTGCGACTGACATCTGTGCTAAGCAGTAGTGTTGAGCATTCCGATACCGCAAGTATCGGGTATCGGCCGATATTCGCGTTATCGGAATTCCGATACTTAATTCCGATACTTTTTCAATATCGTATACCGGAATCGGAAGTTCCCATAATTCTTTGAGAGGCAATGTGATTTTAGTCAGCCAATGAGGAATCCTACGAAGTGTGGGCACATCCTGTAATGCTGCGGTCATCTTAACTAATGGCATGGCTGTGATTGGCTGCTGAAATGATGTCAGAATGCACTATAAAAGGCGCCGCCGCCATTTTAGCGTCACTGTGCTGTGAACTCAGTAAGGGACAGAACGCTACTCTGCTCACTCTGAGGGACAGTTAGATATTGCGATTTTGTGTACTACTGTGCTTGAGGCAGGCTAGTTTACCAACCGCTGTGTAAAGCTTCATTTTGCCAGTGTTGTTTTAACAGCTCTGTGCAAGGTGTGTGTGTGACAGTGCAGGTGACGCTGCAGTTTGCTCTGCATCCACCGCTGTTTGTAGGCATCTGCACGTGTCACTGACTCTTTTTTTTTTTTATTTTATTTTGTGGAATTGGTGCAGCTCCATTATATTAGAAAAAAATCAAATCTATTAGTGTGACGTGCTTCCATCCGTATACAATACATTGGTTGCAAACACTATAGAAGTACAGAAAGGAGCCTTTCACAGCTACTGAACAGTTGTCTGCAGGGTTTACTGTAGTCTGTGAGCTTTTAATTTTGTGAGTGCAGATTACGCTCCAGTTAGTTCTTCAACCACTGCCGGTTGTAGTCTGCTGAGCGTGTGTCACTGCCTCATCCTTCACATTTTTCTCTAATTGGTGCTGCTCCATTTTAGTGGAAAAAAATCTAATCTATTAGTGTGACGCGCTTCCATCCGTATACAATACATTGGTTGCAAACACTATAGAAGTACACAAAGGGGCCTTTAACAGATACTGAACAGTTGTGTTTCAGTGTTCACTGTAGTCTGTGAGCTTTTAATTTTGTGAGTGCAGATTACGCTCCAGTTAGTTCTTCAACCACTGCCGGTTGTAGTCTGCTGAGCGTGTGTCACTGCCTCATCCTTCACATTTTTCTCTAATTGGTGCTGCTCCATTTTAGTGGAAAAAATCTAATCTATTAGTGTGACGCGCTTCCATCCGTATACAATACATTGGTTGCAAACACTATAGAAGTACACAAAGGGGCCTTTAACAGCTACTGAACAGTTGTGTTTCAGTGTTCACTGTAGTCTGTGAGCTTTTCATTTTGTGAGTGCAGATTACGCTCCAGTTTGTTCTTCAACCACTGCCGGTTGTAGTCTGCTGAGCGTGTGTCACTGCCTCATCCTTCACATTTTCTCTAATTGGTGCTGCTCCATTTTAGTGGAAAAAAATCTAATCTATTAGTGTGACGCGCTCCCATCCGTATACAATACATTGGTTGCAAACACTATAGAAGTACACAAAGGGGCCTTTAACAGATACTGAACAGTTGTCTGCAGGGTTCACTGTAGTCTGTGAGCTTTTAATTTTGTGAGTGCAGATTACGCTCCAGTTTGTTCTTCAACCACTGCCGGTTGTAGTCTGCTGAGCGTGTGTCACTGCCTCATCCTTCACATTTTTCTCTAATTGGTGCTGCTCCATTTTAGTGGAAAAAAATCTAATCTATTAGTGTGACGCGCTTCCATCCGTATACAATACATTGGTTGCAAACACTATAGAAGTACACAAAGGGGCCTTTAACAGCTACTGAACAGTTGTGTTTCAGTGTTCACTGTAGTCTGTGAGCTTTTCATTTTGTGAGTGCAGATTACGCTCCAGTTTGTTCTTCAACCACTGCCGGTTGTAGTCTGCTGAGCGTGTGTCACTGCCTCATCCTTCACATTTTTCTCTAATTGGTGCTGCTCCATTTTAGTGGAAAAAAATCTAATCTATTAGTGTGACGCGCTTGCATCCGTATACAATACATTGGTTGCAAACACTATAGAAGTACACAAAGGGGCCTTTAACAGATACTGAACAGTTGTCTGCAGGGTTCACTGTAGTCTGTGAGGAATAACCGCACTTAGGCCTTATAACTTTTCTGACTTTCTTTATCAATCTACCAAGATGAAGAAGTCAGTGAGTAAGGCACGTGGTCGTGGTCGTGGCCGTGGATTTGCAGCAGGGAGAGGACGTGGGGATTCTGTGGCTGCTGCCGCACCCAGTGACACAGCATCCACCAGTTTTCCCCGTGAGCGTTCCTTTATGCGCACTTTGTAGGAGCTCAGCGTACCCCTGCTGCGTCAAGAACAAATTGAAGCCGTTGTTGTTGGATGGCAGCCAATGCATCGACTTCAATACCTTCCACCTCCTCTCAGGACCACAGCACTGTTGAACAACCATCAGTCTCTTCACCGCCTGCCAAATTGCCCAGGCAGTCAGAGAGCTCTGTACAGGAGCCAGCTGAGTCTCTGCTTCTGTTCTCAGAATCTGTTGGCTTGCAAACAGGGGCCCAGCTAAGCAGCATTCTGGAATGTGAAGAAGAGGCAGTATGCAGTGATGCGCAACAGCTGTGTCTCTCTGAATCTGAAGAGGCGGGTGAGCCAGTGCCGATGGTCAGCACACCGCAGAACGCATCTGATGATGATGAGACTCAGTTGCCAGTTTCTGTTGAGCATGGTGCTGGCCAGACCACCCAACAACAGCAGGTGTTGGAAGAGGGTAGTGGTGGAGATGATGAGGTCCAAGACCCAACATGGCGTGAGGAACAGGAAGGTGGTGGGAGCAGCTCTGAGGAAGAGATTGCCCCAACGGTCAAAACAGTAGGGAGAGGTAGGCTGCAGACTCGCTTGCCTGTAGCCTCCAGTTTGGCACCCGTTCGGAGCAGTTCTCTTCCAACAGCCAAACCGGGCGCTCCCAGGACTTGCTCTGCGTGGTCCTTTTTTGATACAGTTGCAGATGATATTTGCTATGTCAAATGCAAGCTGTGTAATCAAAAAATTAAAAGAGGTAAAAGTGTCAGTAACCTTAATACAACAAATATGTGGAAACATGTGCGGTCAAAGCACTTTGTTGAGTTACAAAGACACACTGGAGATGTAGGCCAACCTACAGCAGCACCTACATCTTCAGCTCGTGTTGGAGCCTCTTCCTCCAGTTCACACACAGCTGGTTCGGCTTCCTCACAGGATCGCCATGGAAGAACCTCTGTCACTGTTGTCCAGAGACACAGTGTTATTCCACGCACAGCTGCAAGTTCCCTGTCATCCTCACACACCCAGGCCACAAAACAGCCATCGGTAGCACAGGCATGGGATAAAAGACGGCCATACTCGGCAAACCATCCACGAGCACAGGCTCTGAATGCTGGCATTGCAAAACTCCTGTCCCTTGAAATGCTGTCATTCAGGCTGGTGGAGACTGACAGTTTCCGTGAATTAATGGCATTGGCAGTCCCACAATACAATGTGCCCAGCCGATTTTATTTCAGCAGGCAAGCCGTCCCTGGTCTGCAAAAGCATGTTGAGGCAAAAATTAAACATGCGCTACTAAACGCCGTCAGTAGCAAGGTCCACCTGACCACCGATGCGTGGACCAGTACCCATGGCCAGGGACGATACCTTTCACTCACTGCCCATTGGGTGAATGTTGTGGAGCCGGGTACAGATCTTGTGAGTGGCGCTGTACGTGTTCTGCCAACTCCAAGGATTGCCGGAATTAAGTCTGTCCACATTGACTCCTCCTCCTACTCCAGTTCCTCAGAATCATCGCTGCAGGAGCCGTCACGGTCTACCTCCACATGGACCCGTGGACGCTTACCTGATGCGACCGATATGAGCACAGCCGTGGCCAAACGGCAACAGGCCGTTCTGAAATTAATTTACATGGGGAATCGAAGCCACACAGCGCAGGAGGTCTGGAATGCCATCAAGCAGGAGAGCGACGTGTGGTTTTTGCCAGCGAATCTCCAGCCAGGCTTGGTAGTGTGTGACAATGGCCGAAATCTGGTGGCAGCTCTGGGCCTTGGCAAACTCACTCACATACCATGTCTGGCACATGTGCTCAACTTGGTCGTGCAGAGTTTTTTGAGGGACTATCCGGATCTTGATGCACTGCTGCACAAGGTCCGCCTAGAGTGCGCTCACTTGCGACGTTCCAGCATGGCCAGATCGCGCATTGCAGCTCTGCAACGCAGATTGCGCCTTCCTGAACATCGCATCATATGTGACGTATCCACCAGGTGGAATTCAACGTTACATATGTTGGAGCGGTTGTGTGAGCAGCAGCCAGCAGTAATGGAGTATCAGCTGCATCAGGCGCAAGCAACACGCAATTTGCGCCGTCCACACTTCACCATTAATGAGTGGGCCACTATGAAGGACATGTGCCACGTTTTGCGTGCGTTTGATGAGTCAACGCGGATGGCGAGTGCAGATGATGCACTAGTCAGCCTGACTGTCCCCTTATCTGCCTGCTTCAAAAAACACTGCAAGCAATAAGGGATGAGGTTTTGGAAGAGGTGGAGGATGAGGAGTCACAAATTCCATCACCTTCTGGAAAGTCAGCGCAACGTGGTTCCTCACAAAGGGCTGGGCAGGGCTCACTTTGTGAGGAGGATGAGGAGGAGGAGTCAATGGAGGAGGAAGACATCGCTCCAGAGGGAGGTACACAACGCTCTAGTCAGTATGTAGAGCGAGGGTGGGGTGATGCAGAGCAGGCAGAGATGACGCCTCTTGCAGAGGACAGCGTTTCTTTGCCAGTTGGGAGTCTGCAGCACATGGTTGATTTCATGCTGCAGTGCCTAAGAAACGACCGCCGCATCGCCCACATTCTCACGACGTCTGATTATTGGGTGTACACCCTCCTAGACCCTCGCTACTGGGACAACGTCAAAAGCCTCATCACACCGTTGAACCGGGAGCGTAAAATGCGGGAGTACCAAGACACACTGGTGCAATCCCTAATGTTCTACCTTACTGCCGAGAGCACTGCTGCTGCTACTGCTTTACAAAGCAGCTCTGTGCGTCGAGGCAGTGTAGAGAGCTCTGCAACAAGAGGAGCACACGCAGTGCCTCTGCACAGGGAAAGACCAGTATGTTAAAAATGTGGCAAAGTTTTGTGGCAGCGCCACAAATGTCTACACCATCCGAGAGGGCTCCAGTCAGCGGGAGGCAACGTATCCGTCAGATGGTGACAGACTACTTGGCTTTGCCTCTCAGTGTACTCCCAGATGGCTCTTCCCCATTCAAGTTTTGGGTCTCTAAGCTGGATACATGGCCAGAGCTTAGCCAGTATGCATTGGAGGTGCTGGCTTGCCCTGCTGCCAGTGTATTATCGGAGCGCGTCTTTAGTGCTGCAGGTGGTGTACTAACAGACCGTCGCATGCGACTATCCTCCGATAATGTAGACCGGCTTACTTTTCTGAAAATGAACAAGGCATGGATCTCGCCAGAATTTGTCTGTCCGTTTTCAGATTAAATAACTGGTTCGCAACGTTATCCATGTCTCCTGTTATGTTCATCTTTCTACCACCTGAACTCTACTCCCTGGGCTCCAACACTGCCAGTTGCTGCTCAGAAGTGTCGTGTCCACAGAACAAAACACAAGCTCTACTGTTAGTGGGGTTCAGTAACGCCAGCTGTTCCCTGCTGTGTCAACGGCAAGAAGTCTCCTGTTCCCGACACATGGACAGAAAAACACATGACCATAATGCACAAATAGGGAAGAGCCGTCACCCTGCTTGTTATGCTGAAAACATTAAATTGTGAAGTTTTGCAGGCCTAGAATGATAAATTTTAATGACAAATATGGACAAATAATAATTTGTCATCACAGCGCATATCTGCACATGTCTATTAGAAATGGTAACAAAAAATAAAACATAGTCTACTCTTCACATTTTGAAATTAATGCATAAAAGTACATTTCATACTTATGAATTAATGCTTTTTAAGGAACTTTATCTGTACCTGTAAGATAATGCAGTCAATGGATGTACGAATCATTAAATCCTCATCATCATCATCACGAGTTTTATTTATGACAGACATTATAAAATACACATACTGATGCCAACTGTAACTTCAAACACCATATATGAAATGGCCAGCATGTAAACATGGTAATAATGTCCAATAATAAATTATTACATCTAGAAAGTGCATCATGCATACTGACAATAGGTAGTTATACCTGCAAGTGCTGTTGAAACAACCACAAGAGATATAAATTAATACTGGTATATAGGTATCACATTCACAGTGCATAGTTACTCATGGACAATGTTGATGTAATACTGTATCTCAATTAAGTCAGCGTGAACCATTAGGCTTGTTAGTCTTGTACATTGTTAAAGAGGGAACGTAATTTTTTTGTTTGTCATAGGTGGAGTATTACACATTAAATTATTACTGCTGTATTTTTTTTTGCGTCCCTAGTGCGCAATAACGCAGCCTAACCTCACATTTTATAGTCAGCTAATTGCCACACGCTACCCTACCCTACGCGTGACAGTAGGAAGGTAGTGTTGTTGGATAAAGCTTTGCGCAACCAGACATTCTTTTACCCTCTTCAACACTCTACAAGCAAAAAATGCATGATTTCAGCCACAGACTTTATTGACGTACAGTATAACATCGGCATTACCCATCAGAGGCTGTCCACTGTCTGATACAGACATAGAATATACCTTTGCTATCCGTAGCCTTTGTTTCACCTACACTTGCAGGCACACACTTAAATTGTGACAAACAATGCCTAATGTTTTTTTAAATGGTTATTTTTTATCGTACATTATTGTGTCATCAACATCACATTGATGAGTCCATGCTGGACATGTCATACATGCTATAGAAAGTTACGATTTTATGAACTTAAATAATTGAAATGTCTGTGACTGTCACATAAAATTTGCGATGATGATGATGAGTGACTATTACAAAATCCATTGTCTTCACTATGTTATGGTTTAACATAGCGTTCCTTAAGCATTATTCATAAAAAAAAAATGGACTTTTATTCTTACATTTACAACACTATATTTTGTTACCAATTTTTTGGGTGTTGTGTTGGTCCATTTTTTTTTGGCATGTGCATATATGCGTTTATATTTGTATTTTCTTTATTTTTCCTTCTTGAAATTAGAAAACATGTGTATCTTTGTACCGTGTTAGCCAGTAGATAGAAAAATATTTAGACTTCAGAGTCAGCAGTGGTTGATACCTTTTAATGGATAACTGAAAAGATGGAAACAAATTGCAAGCTTTCAAGGCTACTCACGTCTCTTCATCAGGCAAAGACTAAATAAAAAAATTAAGCATCACATATTTCTATACACAACAGGACACAGGAATAGTGCAATAGGTAAGACAAGTAAGTGACGTGTATCAGAACTGTCATTATCTCACAGGGATGAACATAAATATTGGAACAGTTCCTACATAAGGATAGAAAGTTTGATTGCCCTCTCATTGGCTTTTTTTTTTGGGTTTTCATGACCCTGGAAGGGCATAGACGCAGATTCCTTAATTGATATAGAATGACATAAATCCATGTGATCTATTCATTCCATCACTAACAGTGTCAAAGGTCATGATGAGCTTATATTCTGAAACCTTTGTACGTTTCTCATATTTGAAGTTATATTTTAATACCAGTAATTCCATATCCATCATGCTATGACCGGGCATACAAAAGTCTTTTGCCACAGGTAAATTCATTAATTTATCTCTGATTGTGTGGCGCTGATAATTCATCCTTGTTCTCCTTTTTGTTGCCGGTCTCCCCTCACTTGTCCCTCCCTCACTTGTCTTAGCTATTCCTGTGTCCTGTTGTGTGTAGAAATATGTGATTCTTCATTTTTGGCTTTACTCTTAGCCTGATGAAGACACCTGAGTAGTCTCGAAAGCTTTGAATTTGTTACCATATTTTCAGTTAGCCATTAAACGTTATCAACCACAGAGGACTGTCAAGTATAAATATTTTTCTATTCTTGTAATTGAAATTCATCATTTTATTGTCGTAGTAAAACTTCATTTATTCTTGTTTGAAGTACATACATTTGCAATGGCCACGTAACAAGGCAATAACTCAATATTTTATGCCTACACCCTCCTTGACCCTGGGTTACAACACCGCCAGTTGTTTCTCGGAAGTGCTGTTAGCACAGTCTACACTTGCTCCTGTGTTACTGGGGTTCAGTAATGTCAGCTGTTCCCCTGCTGTGTGAACGGCAAAAAGTCCTGCTGCCTCCACCATGTTCTCTTCTCATCCCTGGGTTACAACACCGCCAGTTGTTTCTCGGAAGTGCTGTTAGCACAGTCTACACTTGCTCCCGTGTTACTGGGGTTCAGTAATGTCAGCTGTTCCCCTGCTGTGTGAACGGCAAACAGTCCTGCTGCCTCCACCATGTTCTCTTCTCATCCCTGGGTTACAACACCGCCAGTTGTTTCTCAGAAGTGCTGTTAGCACAGTCTACACTTGCTCCTGTGTTACTGGGGTTCAGTAATGTCAGCTGTTCCCCTGCTGTGTGAACGGCAAACAGTCCTGCTGCCTCCACCATGTTCTCTTCTCATCCCTGGGTTACAACACCGCCAGTTGTTTCTCAGAAGTGCTGTTAGCACAGTCTACACTTGCTCCTGTGTTACTGGGGTTCAGTAATGTCAGCTGTTCCCCTGCTGTGTGAACGGCAAAAAGTCCTGCTGCCTCCACCATGTTCTCTTCTCATCCCTGGGTTACAACACCGCCAGTTGTTTCTCAGAAGTGCTGTTAGCACAGTCTACACTTGCTCCTGTGTTACTGGGGTTCAGTAATGTCAGCTGTTCCCCTGCTGTGTGAACGGCAAAAAGTCCTGCTGCCTCCACCATGTTCTCTTCTCATCCCTGGGCTACAACACCGCCAGTTGTTTCTCGGAAGTGCTGTTAGCACAGTCTACACTTGCTCCTGTGTTACTGGGGTTCAGTAATGTCAGCTGTTCCCCTGCTGTGTGAACGGCAAAAAGTCCTGCTGCCTCCACCATGTTCTCTTCTCATCCCTGGGCTACAACACCGCCAGTTGTTTCTCGGAAGTGCTGTTAGCACAGTCTACACTTGCTCCTGTGTTACTGGGGTTCAGTAATGTCAGCTGTTCCCCTGCTGTGTGAACGGCAAAAAGTCCTGCTGCCTCCACCATGTTCTCTTCTCATCCCTGGGTTACAACACCGCCAGTTGTTTCTCAGAAGTGCTGTTATCACAGTCTACACTTGCTCCTGTGTTACTGGGTTCAGTAATGTCAGCTGTTCCCCTGCTGTGTGAACGGCAAAAAGTCCTGCTGCCTCCACCATGTTCTCTTCTCATCCCTGGGTTACAACACCGCCAGTTGTTTCTCGGAAGTGCTGTTAGCACAGTCTACACTTGCTCCTGTGTTACTGAGGTTCAGTAATGTCAGCTGTTCCCCTGCTGTGTGAACGGCAAACAGTCCTGCTGCCTCCACCATGTTCTCTTCTCATCCCTGGGTTACAACACCGCCAGTTGTTTCTCAGAAGTGCTGTTAGCACAGTCTACACTTGCTCCCGTGTTACTGGGGTTCAGTAATGTCAGCTGTTCCCCTGCTGTGTGAACGGCAAAAAGTCCTGCTGCCTCCACCATGTTCTCTTCTCATCCCTGGGTTACAACACCGCCAGTTGTTTCTCGGAAGTGCTGTTAGCACAGTCTACACTTGCTCCTGTGTTACTGGGGTTCAGTAATGTCAGCTGTTCCCCTGCTGTGTGAACGGCAAACAGTCCTGCTGCCTCAACTTTAATTTCCATGGGTACCTTCTGCTACCCATCCGGGTTCCAGTACCGTCAGCTGGTTCTCCGCAGTGCCTTTGGCCTAGGTGCCTCCATGTCGGTATCCGAGTTCCAGCAACGTCTGCTGGTCCTTGGTAGTGCTTTGGAGCACAGGTACCTCCTGCTTAGTAACCGTGTCCCAGTAACGTCAGCTGGTCCTCGGTTGTGCCATTGGCTCTTTTCTTCTGCTGACCCTCCGGGTTCCAGCACAGTCAGCTGGTCCTCGTTACTTTCATTGGCTCTTGTACCTTCTGCTACCCATCCGGGTTCCAGTACCGTCAGCTGGTTCTCCGCAGTGCCTTTGGCCTAGGTGCCTCCATGTCGGTATCCGAGTTCCAGCAACGTCTGCTGGTCCTTGGTAGTGCTTTGGAGCACAGGTACCTCCTGCTTAGTAACCGTGTCCCAGTAACGTCAGCTGGTCCTCGGTTGTGCCATTGGCTCTTTTCCTTCTGCTGACCCTCCGGGTTCCAGCACAGTCAGCTGGTCCTCGTTACTTTCATTGGCTCTTGTACCTTCTGCTACCCATCCGGGTTCCAGTACCGTCAGCTGGTTCTCCGCAGTGCCTTTGGCCTAGGTGCCTCCATGTCGGTATCCGAGTTCCAGCAACGTCTGCTGGTCCTTGGTAGTGCTTTGGAGCACAGGTACCTCCTGCTTAGTAACCGTGTCCCAGTAACGTCAGCTGGTCCTCGGTTGTGCCATTGGCTCTTTTCCTTCTGCTGACCCTCCGGGTTCCAGCACAGTCAGCTGGTCCTCGTTACTTTCATTGGCTCTTGTACCTTCTGCTACCCATCCGGGTTCCAGTACCGTCAGCTGGTTCTCCGCAGTGCCTTTGGCCTAGGTGCCTCCATGTCGGTATCCGAGTTCCAGCAACGTCTGCTGGTCCTTGGTAGTGCTTTGGAGCACAGGTACCTCCTGCTTAGTAACCGTGTCCCAGTAACGTCAGCTGGTCCTCGGTTGTGCCATTGGCTCTTTTCCTTCTGCTGACCCTCCGGGTTCCAGCACAGTCAGCTGGTCCTCGTTACTTTCATTGGCTCTTGTACCTTCTGCTACCCATCCGGGTTCCAGTACCGTCAGCTGGTTCTCCGCAGTGCCTTTGGCCTAGGTGCCTCCATGTCGGTATCCGAGTTCCAGCAACGTCTGCTGGTCCTTGGTAGTGCTTTGGAGCACAGGTACCTCCTGCTTAGTAACCGTGTCCCAGTAACGTCAGCTGGTCCTCGGTTGTGCCATTGGCTCTTTTCCTTCTGCTGACCCTCCGGGTTCCAGCACAGTCAGCTGGTCCTCGTTACTTTCATTGGCTCTTGTACCTTCTGCTACCCATCCGGGTTCCAGTACCGTCAGCTGGTTCTCCGCAGTGCCTTTGGCCTAGGTGCCTCCATGTCGGTATCCGAGTTCCAGCAACGTCTGCTGGTCCTTGGTAGTGCTTTGGAGCACAGGTACCTCCTGCTTAGTAACCATGTCCCAGTAACGTCAGCTGGTCCTCGGTTGTGCCATTGGCTCTTTTCCTTCTGCTGACCCTCTGGGTTCCAGCACAGTCAGCTGGTCCTCGTTACTTCCATTGGCTTTTGTACCATCACCAACAGGACAAAGAAGGTTAAGACAAACTACAAGATACAGAACAAGAGACAGAAGAACAATAAGCAGAAGATCAAAAAGCAGAAGAACATTAAGTATAAGACCAAAATGAAGAGCAAAATATATGCTCTAAATTCTAAGCAGAAGAAGACTAAGCAGTGTATGGGGGTGAGTCCGTTCCTCCTCGTGGTGCCCCTGGAAAATGCCTGATGCTGCTGCAGGCTAAACTGAACGCGGACAAATACTGTTGTAATTAAAATCTTTTGTGACAGCAAGAACGGAAGGATGAAAATTCAGAGTTTTACAGATTACAAGTACAGGAATGTCTGTCACAAATAAGAATATGATGAAAAGGATGAATAGGAAGAAGATGAAGAAGTAGAATATGAAGAATAATAACTGTTTAATAAGAACAATATAAGTAATGTTAACAAAAAGATGAATAGCAAGAAGTTTTAGAAGATTAAGAAGGTGAAGATGAAGAATAATTTGATGAGAAAGATGATGCTGCTGAAGATTATGAAGGAGAAAGTGTGTGAAAAGTTAAAAAGGTGAAGACCATGGAAGTTGTGAAACAGACATATTTGACAAAATAGAAAAAAGGTTAACAACATTGTCAATTTCTTCGTCAATCCGAACGTATTTCCTAAAAAAAAAAAATTAATGCTATTCCATTGGATTGGGTTAAACATCTATGCCTTTAATGTCTCCTCAACCTCCCCCAATACATTCTACATTACTCTTTGTTGTTTTCCTTCATGTACAATTAACCTACAAGGCAAGAATGGTTTTTTTTTATTTCGATATTTTGTTCCATAGACTTACATTGGACTTCCGGTATCGGTATCGGGTATCGCCGATATTTTTTGGGTATCGGCGATACCATTTCGATGCCGATACTTTTGGATATCGGAAAGTATCGCTCAACTCTACTAAGCAGCAATCACAGCTGCTGGACATGAATGGGAGACCACAGTACCAGGTAATGCTTGGGATCTATCCTGCACAGCAGGAGAATCCCGGTGCCTAACACTCAGGAAAAGTGAAATGGCTCCTTGCCCCCCAAAAGAAATTCAGCAAATTCTGCGCTTTCAAATAAAAAAATGCCCCTCTTCCTTCTGAGCCTCACAATGTTCCTAAACCACATTTAGCACCCAAATATTTGCTATTTCTGTAGCGATGAGAGCCCACCAAATTTACAGGTGCTTGTCTCCAGAAGCATGAGCTGGGCACAATGTACTGGTCACTACAACGGTAGTTTGCTATTTTCACTCAGCAACATCCACTACAGCTTGTTTCTGTAAAGCACCAAAGGAGTCAAAATTGCCACTAAGCATGTAGATAAATTCCCAAATGGGTATAATTTCCAAATTGGGATCACTTGAGGGGGGGATTCTGCTCTTCGAGCATCGAGGGGTGATGTATATGGAGTCAGCAAACTATGTAGGAAAAACTGCGCTGTGTGAATTTGTGGGTTACCAGAAATATTTAGAAATGTTGTCATTTGCTAATGTTCTTTTGGTGTCTGAATCTGAAAAACTACCCCAAACATGGAGTTTATGATTGCCCCATTGATCTGCAACCTCATTCCTATCTACCTTTATGATAAAATATGAACATTTTCTGGTCCAGAACATCAGCCCATGAAAAATTATATAGCAAACAGTTTGCTAAAAGAATTAATCAGATCTTTCATGTCACCATGTCGACTTCTACTGGCTTGAAAATGGGGACCTATGTAGATCCTAGAAACTCATTGTCGATTTTGTAATATGTATTCATATTTTTTAATTTTTGTATCATATTTTTCTCAGATTTTACACATTTTCACTTTTATATACATTTGTAATAAACCTATTTATTTTGTATTTTAACTACTTAACCCCCAAGGGTGGTTTGCACGTCAATGACCTGGCCAATTTTTACAATTCTGACCACTGTGTCTTTATGAGGTTATAACTCTGGAACGCTTCAACGGATCTTCGCGATTCTGAGAATGTTTTCTTGTGACATATTGTACTTCATAATAGTGGTAAAATTTCTTCGATATAACTTGCATATACTTATGAAAAAAATGGAAATATGGAAAATTTTTTAAAAATGTTGCAATTTTCAAACTTTGAATTTTTATTCCCTTAAAACAGAGAAATATGTCACACAAAACAGTTACTAAATAACATTTTCCACCTGTCTACTTAAAATCAGCACAATTTTGGAAACAAAATTTTTTTTGTTAGGAAGTTGAAAGGGTTAAAAGTTGAAAGCGATTTCTCATTTTTACAGCAAAATTTACAAAACCATTTTTTTTAGGGACCACCTCTCATTGAAGTCACTTTGAGGGGTCTATATGGCAGAAAATACCCAAAAGTGACACCATTCTAAAAACTGAACCCCTCAAGGTACTCAAAACCACATTCAAGAAGTTTATTAACCCTTCAGGTGCTTCACAGGAGCTGAAGCAACATGGAAGGAAAAAATAAACATTTAACTTTTTAGCCACAAAAATGATCTGTTACAAACAATTTTTTTATTTTAACAAAGGTAAAAGAAAAAATGGACAGATAAAGTTGTTTTACAATTTCTTCTGAGTACGCCGATACCCCACATGTAGGGGAAAACCACTGTCTTGGCGCATGGCAGGGCTCGGAAGGGAAGGAGTGCCGTTTGAGTTTTTCAAACCAAAATTGGCTGGAATTGAGATTGAACGCCATGTCGCATTTGGAGAGCCCCTGATGTGCCTAAACAGTGGAAACCCACCACAAGTGACACCATTTTGGAAACTAGACCCCCTAAGGAACTTATCTAGATCTGTTGTGAGCACTTTGAACCCCCAAGTGTTTCACTAAAGTTTATAATGCCTGGGTGTGAAAAAAAAATTCTACAAAAAAGATGTTTTAGTCCCCAATTTTTGATTTTTCCCAAGGAAATTGGACCCCAAAAGTTGTTGTCCAATTTGTCCTGAGTATGCTGATACCCCATATGTGAGGAGGGAAAACTGTTTGGGCACACGGCAGGGCTCGGAAAGGAAGTAATAACGTTTTGGAATGCAGACTTTGATGGGTGTCATGTTCAGTTTGCAGAGCCCCTGATGTGCCTAAACAGTGGAAACCCACTACAAGTGACCCCATTTTGGAAACTAGACCCCCTAAGGAACTTATCTAGATCTGTGGTGAGCACTTTGAACCCCCAAGTGCTTCACACAAGTTTGTAGTGCCCGGGCATAAAAATAAAAAATCCTATTTTCTTCCCACAAAAATTATCTTTTAGTTATCAATTTTTTATTTTCCCAAGGGTAGCAGGAGAAATTGAACCACAAACGTTATTGCGCAATTTGCCCTGAGTACGCTGATACCCCATATGTGGGGGGAACCACTGTTTGGGCGCACGGCAGAGCTTGGAAGGGAAGGTGAGCCATTTGACTTTTTCAAGTGAGTGCGACTGACGCTAGGCGCATGTGCTGCCAGCCGCTGTACGACTGGACTGCTAAGCAACTCTCCTTCCAGATAGCAGGCGATGCACAGGTTACACGCTCCGCAGTCTGCTCAGGGGTATAGCTTCCCCTTTGTTGGAGCCAGACTGCGCAACATTCTTTACCTGCTTAGCATCTACTAACCTGCCTGAGTGACCTGGGCTAATAGCCAAGCTAACTCTGGCATCGGCAGGTCACAGAGAGTGAAACTAGAGAGCACATGGAGCCCACACTGACAAGCGTTCACACACACGAGCACAACCATTACGGTATGATCTGACCGCGTCGCCATGCCTGCGGTCAGGCTATTTAAAGACTAAGCCTTGCCCCTAACCGCATCATTGGTGACGTCATCCATGGCCAATCAGGAGGTGCCAGGTCACTGGATCAGCTGACACCAAATCACCAATCACGGTCCGCCAAGTCACGGGCATGCTCAGTGCAGGAAATCCTGGACTTAGGCTATAACAGCCCTGTTCCCTTCTGTAACCTATGCTTAAAGCTACTAGGAACAAAGCCCCTAGAGACAGCTTGTACTTCCCATGTACTAGCTAGGTGTTGGGACCGACGGCGAAGCTGAGCAGCATCTGCCCTGGCTGGACCAGAATGGGAGACCACAGAATCCACTGATGACTCCGATCCAACTTCAGATCCAGCAGACGCCTAACAAGAATCCCCTCCAGAAGTGACCCCACTTTAGAAACTAGACCCTTTTTTTAGATCTGTGGTGAGCACTTTGAACCCCCAAGTGCTTCATACAAGTTTATAAGGTAGAGCCGTAAAATTAAAAATTCATGTTTTTTCCACAAAAATGATCTTTTTGCCCCAATTTTTTTTCAACAAGACCTCAAAAGTTATTGTGCAATTTGTCCTGAGTACGCTGATACCAAATATGTGGGGGTAAACCACTGTTTGGGTGCATGGCAGAGCTCGGAAGGGATGGAGCACCGTTTGACTTTTTCAACGCATAATTGGCTGGACGACATGTCGCGTTTGGAGATCCCCTGATGTGCCTAAACAGTTGAAACCCCCACAAGTGACACAATTTTGGAAAGTAGACCCTCTAAGGAACTTATCTAGATCTGTTGTGAGCACTTTGAACCCCCAAGTGTTTCACTAAAGTGTATAATGCCTGGGTATGAAAAATAAAAAAAAATGTTCACAAAAATTAATTTTAAGTCCCCAATTTTTGATGTTTCCCAAGGAAATTGAACCCCAAAAATTGTTTTCCAATTTGTCCTGAGTAAGCTGATACCCCATATGTGGGGGGGGGGAAACTGTTTGGGCACACGGCAGGGCTCGGAAAGGAAGTAATGACGTTTTGGAATTCAGACTTTGATGGGTGTTATGTTCAGTTTGCAGAGCCCCTGATGTGCCTAAACAGTGGAAACCCTCCACAAGTGACCCCATTTTGGAAACTAGACTCCCTAAGGAACTTATCTAGATCTGTGGTGAGCACTTTGAACCCCCAAGTGCTTCACACAAGTTTATAATGCCTGAGCATGAAAATAAAAAATCCTATTTTCTTCCATCAAAAATGATCTTTTAGTCATCAATTTTTCATTTTCCCAAGGGTAGCAGGAGAAATTGAACCACAAACGTTATTGTGTAATTTGCCCTGAGTACGCTGATACCCCATATGTGGGAGAAAAGTACTGTATGGGCACACGTCGGGGATCGGAAGGGAAGTAGTGACGTTTTGCATTGCAGACTTTGATGGAATAGTCTCCAGGTGTCATGTTGCATTTGGACAGCCCCTGATGTGCCTAAACAGTGGAAACCCCCAATTCTATCTCCAACCCTAACCCCAACACACCCCTAACCCTAGTCCCAACCCTAACCATAACCCTAACCACAAACCTAACCCTAACACACCCTTAACCCTAATCCCAATCCTAACCCTAACCCTAACTTCAGCCCCAACCCTAACCCTAACTTTAGCCCCAACCCTAACTCTAACCCTAATGGAAATACATTTTTTAAATTTTATTATTTTTTCTTAACTAGGGTGGTGATAACAGGGAGTTTGATTTACTATTTATAGCAGGTTTTCATGTTTGGCAGCTGTCACACGCTAAAAGACGCTTTTTATTGCAAAAAAATAATTTTTGCATCACCATATTTTGAGAGCTATAATTTTTCCATATTTTGCCCCACAGAGTCATTTGAGGTCTTATTTTTCGCGGGACGAGTTGACGTTTTTATTGGTACCATTTTTGGTCACATGACATTTTTTGATCGCTTTTTATTAAAATTTTTGGGAGGCAGAATGAACAAAAACCAGCAATTCATGAAATTCTTTTGGGGAGGCGTTTATACCGTTCCGCGTGTGGTAAAATTGATAAAGCAATGTTATTCTTCGGGTCAGTACAATTATAGCGATACCTCATTTATATTTTTATTATGTTTTGGCGCTTTTATACAATAAAAACAATTATATATATAAAAAAAGTTTTGCATCACTTTTTTCTGTGAGCTATAACTTTTTTATTTTTTTGCTGATGATGCTGTATGGTGGCTTGTTTTTTGTGGGACAAGATTTCGTTTTCAGCGGTACCATGATTATTTATATTGGTCTTTTTGATCGCGTGTTATTCCACTTTTTGTTCGGCGGTATGATGATAAAGCATTGATTTTTTACTTTGTTTTTTTTTTCTTAAGGGGTTCACTAAAGGGGTTAACTAGTGGGCAGTTCTATAGGGCGGGTCGTTACGGACGCGACGATACCAAATATGTGTACTTTTATTGTTTTGTTTTTTTTATTTACAGGAATTTATTGGGGAATATTTTTTTTCCTTTATGTTGGAATTTTTTTTTTACACTTGTGATTTTCATTTTTTTAACTTTTTTACTTTGTCCCAGGGTGGGACATCACTGTAGAATGTCAGACCAGCGATGTGACAGGCAGTGCTGCAGGCTTCCTCAGCGCCTGCTCTCAGCAGGCACTGAGGAAGTCGCCTCCCTGCAGGACCCAGCGTGTTATGTTTTGGTAGCTGAGGAGAGCAGGCAAAAAAGGCAATACACCAGAGAGGTTGGAATCTACTGGATTGCAGTACCCTGACTAACCACCACAACTAAAGGCAGCCGTGGAGCATTCCTACATTGGTCCTAGACACCTCGTCACAGCCTGAGAGGTTAACTACACCTAAAGATACAAAGAGGAAAGCTATCTGCCCCGGAGCAGATCCCCAAAGAACATAGGAAGCCCCTAAACATGTAATGGCGGTTAGACAAGAGGAAATACAGACACAGACAGAAAATAGTATGAGCAAACGCTGGGGCCCAATCTGCCTAGACAGAAAAGGATAGGAAGGATACTTACTGCAATCCAAAAAAACCTAAAAAAAAAACAACGCTACTAATTGCAAAAACACCTGAGATCACACGACCTCTACCACCTAAATTAGTTCTCTGGTGTAACAAAACTAAGCCGCAGCCACTGAAAAAACTGGAAAAGGCAAATGAACAAACAACAGTGGCTCCAGAGGAACCGAGAGGAGACCAAGCCCCCCGGGGAGGGGAACCTGGCCAACCTCACAGAAATGCAGAGAAATATGCAAATGGCAAGCACAAAAACAAAAAACAGAAAATATCTTATCTGAGAGTAGGAGAAGAGGCAAGACTCAGCAAGCTTCCAAGTGAACCAGGAAACAACGTTGAGACAAGAACAATTGATCACCGGCAACCATGATGGGGGAAACCTCCCTTATATCCAGCCAGTCCGTGATTCCTGATTGCCAATCCTCATTAAATGGTTCAGTACTGTTTGTAACCACCAGGGGGAGCTTCTGCTCAGAATTCATTTCTAAAACATTCACAACACCAGCGGCCATCTTGGAGCCGGGGTCTTGCAGGGAGGAAGGCCTCAGAACAGTGCGATCACATCGCGCTGTTCTGAGGGTCTCAGGGGAGCACGCAGGGAGCCCCCTCCCTGCGCGATGCTTCCCTGTGCCCCCGGTACACCATGTTTGATCGCGGTGTGCCAGGGGTTAATGTGCCGGGAGCGGCCGATCGCTGCGACGTACTATCCCGTCCCTGGTCCCTGGTCATACGGGCCCAGGTACCATGGACGGGATAGTACGTCGGATGGCAGAAAGGGGTTAACGCTGCATCCAATACAGAGTGTGGTTACCACGATCTTCAAATCTTTTATAAAGATCTTGAGATTGCTTCTTAAAACCACTAACACTGCAATTTACTCTTTTCACCCTCAAGAATTGGCTATAAGGGAGTGAATGTTTTATATGCTGGTGATGAGCACTGTTATGATGTAACAGAGAGTTACTAGAAGAAGGTTTTCGGAAACTTTTGTGTGAATACCATCATGCTCCACTCACAATTTTACGTATAGAAATTCTAACCCCAAACTACCAAAATGGGAAGTGAATTTCATGTTCATGGTGTTGGAGAGAGCCAGGTGATCAACAAATTGTGTGAAGGCATCCCGGGTACCATCCCACACCATGAAGATGTCATCTACATATCTGATAAACAATTTTATGTGCCTCAGAAACAAAGGTGCAAGCTACTGGAGTACCCATTGCGGTACCTTCTGTTTGCAGGTACCACATGGTATCAAACTTAAAGGCATTGTGTTCCAAAATGTAAGTCAAACCATCAGAAATAAAATCCACCATATTTCTGTCAGTGTCTGCACTAGCCAAAACTTGTCTGATCGCTTCAATCCCCGCTTTTTGTGGAATCCTAGTATATAGACTCTCTATATCAATAGAAGTAAGAAAAAAATATCATGCCAGACAAAGTCCTTCAAAATCTGTAAGAAGTCCTTCGTTTCCTTCACATATGATGGTATATCTTGTAACAGTGGATGAAGTAACCAATCTAAGTAAGGCTGGGTTCACATTGCGCTAATGGCAATGCGCTGATGGCATTCGTTACATAGCGGCACTAACGCTATGTAACTAATGCGTTAGCGGACCCATAGACTGCCATTATGTATCGCATCGCTAACGCATGTCATAATCGGCATTCTGTCACGGACCGCGTTCGGGGGTCCGTCACCGCTAGCACAGATGGAGCATCTGAACTAGCATGATCGCATAACGCGATCTTTAAAAGACACTTGCGTTAGCGCAGTCCGTTTAATGCATGTGTTGTGCGGACTGCACTAACGCAATGTGAACCTAGCCTAACAGGAAAGGGGCTCTGTAAGAGAGCCTACTCCTGACATGATGGAGCGACCTGGTGGTTGAGACAAAGACTTATGCAATTTTGGAACATGATACCAAAAAGGTTTTCTTGGAAAATCAGGCAACAATTTCTCCACTTGTCTACTAGAGAGAACACCATGCTCTACCTGTTTCCTCAGAAGAGAACGCAACTCGTTAAACTTGACTGTGGGGTCTGACTTCAATTTCACATAGGTATTACAGTCAGATAATTGTCTATGTGCCTCCAGCATACAGCACTCTTTTGATAACAAAACAGTGTTACCGCCCTTATCTGCGGAATGGACCACGGTATCTGTCCATCCCTGAATGTCCCTAAGAGCTTATATTATGCATGGGATACTTGGAAGTAGAATTCTGTAACAAGAGCATTGTAGGGCATAAAAAGGGTATCATTAGTGGTAACACTAATGGGTTTAACACTTCATATTTCTGTGTGAGCCCATATATGGAGCAATGCAGGGTTACTGTACTAGATTGGTGCAGCACGGTGGCTCAGTAGATAGCACTGCAGCCTTGCAGCACTGGGATTCTGGGTTCAAGTCCCAGCAAGGGTTTCCTACAGGTACTCTGGTTTCTTCCCACACTGAAAAGACATACTGATAGGGAGTTAGATTGTGAGCTCCAATATGGACAGTGATGACAATGTATGCACAGAACTGTGGACTTAATGGCACTTATATAAGTGAGTAAAATAAATAAATAAAATGTAAATTGTCTCTCTTTGCTATTTTTCCAAGTTGGGAGGTATGCATTACATTATTTTTACTGTAAGACGCACTTTTTTCCTCCAAAATTTGGGAAGAAAATGGGGTTGCATCTTAGTCTGAATGTAGCGTACCTGGGCTGGGCGAGGGCAGTAGAGCAGGGTCACATGAGGCAGGCTCGTCGCTGCAGGAAATTGTCTGCGGCAGGAGTGGGGTGATGCTGTGGGCCCTAGGCTTGGAGAAAAGGAGTGTCCCGACAGTGTGAGGCAGGAGCCATTGATCTCCCAGCAGTAGGCTTCAGGAAAATTACACTGACACATGCGAAGATTTAGATCTTAGCTCAAGAGCCGAAATCTCAATCTGTGCATGCCCCAGTTCATTTTTCTGAAGCCCATCGCTGTGCAATCAATGTGCGCTGCAGGGACTCACACCATCAACATTTTCCAGAAGCCCACCACCGGGAGATCAATGGCTCCTGCCTTGCACCGCCGGGACACCCCCTCCTCCCAGTGCAGGGTCAGCAGCACCTCCCCTCTCGTGCCGCCATCAGCTTCCTGCAGCGGCGACCCTGCTTCTGTGTCCTGTGATCCCGCTCCACCGCCGCCACCACCCACAGTAAACTAAATTCGGACTATTCCCATTTTCACATTAAAAATTATGTCTTCCCCTATTTTCCTTCTCTAAATTGGGGTGCGTTAATTGTCTGGTTCATTTTATAGTCATAAAAACATGATATATCTGCTATTCTGCATTGAGGGACTTTTGAGTCTTATCAGGCTCAAAGGCCTAGATGAAACTACAGCCTTGGCACTTCTAAAATTCCACTAGCTTACAAATATGGTATATATTGACTTAAACATTTATAACAGTATGTAATATAAAAAAGCTAAGTACCAACATTTTTGAACCTTCATTTAGTAATGATTTTTGGAGAGTGGTATGTTACATACAAATAAGAGAAATTGTAATGCGTGCCTAGTATGCATAGAATGCTACTCAAAAAGCTGCAAAAGTATAGTTTACAACGGAGTACTATTTACTTTGCTTATCATTGGTGATATCATCAAATAAACCTAATTAAATGAGTGTAAAACAGCTGGAACTACTGCTTTTGATGATGTGATTCTCCTGCTAAATTTACCATTAAAATTATTAGGAAAATCTGATTAATTCACAGCCTGGGATTGAGGATTATGTTACTTGAATGCTGCCAAACAGTTTTTCCTTCTCTGTCATCAAAGCAATGCCAATCCAGCTTTGAGTTGAATTTCTGAATTGTGTCTGACAGTCCGGTCCTTTTGTTTTAATTAATTTTCGTTTAATATTTCAAAATATAGGGGATGCTATTGGACTATTGCGTCACTTTTTTTGTAGGTTCTATGTTTAACTGTCTTGTACTGCAACCTGTTATTTACCTTTAAAAGGGCATTGGCCATAGCTTTAGGAGCCTGAAAGTAACACCCATAAAGGACCTATTGAAGCGAGCTGAGAGAAAAACATATCTAAGCCAGGTCAGAACCAGAGAAACAGGGACAATGATGAAATCGGAACTGAAAACATAGCTAGGTGATAGCCAAGTTCAAGACTAGGAAATCTGACGGTCACACACAGAATATAGAGAGGGGGAGGAGAGTGCAAGAGCATCCAGGATTAAACAGTAGAGTAAACTTGAAGGTTAATTACAGAGGCCAATTTAACATACAGTAAGTACACTAGTCTGCAGAATATCTGCAAATAAGAATATTGTAATACGAATATAAATTGAGCACTCCCTGCCCAGCAGAAAAGAAGTGCACTCTCTCCAAATAAACTATAAACTGACAGTGACTGCGATTGTACAGTGCAACTATCGAATGGCGAGTGAGATAGACATGACGTTTTCATGCATACACAGATGTAATTCATTTTCACAAGCTGCCATTGGCCGGTAAAGGACAAATACCATATCGAGACTTAGCGCTTACACAGTCGGTGTTTAATGCCACAGTGTAACATTGGGTATCCCTTCCATTGGGTATCCCTTCTATTAGTTGTTGAGTTGGGGTTACCTTACTGGCTCTGGTGAGAAATATGGCATCAAAACAAAGACATTAAAAGGTCTAGTACTCTGATTTATTACTGATTATTAGTGTTGAGCGATACTGCTCGATATCTAAAAATATCGTATCGAAATGGTAACGCCGATATCACTAAATATCGTCGATATCCGATTCCGATACCGGAAGTCCAATGTAAGTCTATGGGAACCAAATATCGACATTAAAAAAAAATCCATTCTTGCCTGGTTGGTTAATTGTACATGAAGGAAAACAACAAAGACTAATGTAGAATGTATTGGGGGAGGTTGAGGAGACAATAAAGGCATACATAACCAAAAGGAGGCCAATTTGTAAATGCTCATTCATATATATAAAGAATCAAATACCCAACAAAAATATATGAAAAACGGAGCCAATTTATAGAAAAATACAAAAACAATTTTATTAGTTTACAAAAACAATTTAAAAAGACAAAATAACAATCATTATACACAATAGTAGTAACAAAGGAGAAGGCAAAACAACCTAGATACCGCTACTCAGAACAATGAATGCAAAAGAACATAAATCACATAATGCTCAGTATAATGTCAAAAAATATATGCATGACGATGCCGTGATATGAATATATAGAATTGTCCAACAATGAAAAGATAGATAAAAAACAATATCTATAAATATATACAAATAAAGTGTGCAGTGCACATTATATGGAGATTATAAATATAATATTTTAATTAACCTATCAGTATAAGGATTATTAAAAGGTGCATAGTGCAAAAATGATGATGAATAGAGTGCTCAAAAATGAACAATAAAGATGTAAAAAATTACACTAAATACTGAAAAGGCGGACAGTTCCAATATGCTACCACTGCATCTCATAGACACATATCCAATATGGAGAAAAATGTAAGGAGATAAAAAGCCTATAACAGCAGTCAGAAGATATGAATATATATATATATACACTTATATATAAGGGACGCGGCCGAATGCCTATATCCTATGAGTCAGTATCAACATATATCAAAATAAAGCGTATATAAGATGTAATAAATCAATGCATAGGGTGAGTATAGCAATTAACTGCACATGTGCAGATGAACCCAAATGCTGCTCTAATTATTAACGTGCTAGTTGTATATATGCACTTATATATTGAGGACGCAGCAGAAAGCCTATATACCTATAAGTCAGTATTAATATATATCAGGATGAAGCGTATATAAGATCTCATAAATCAATGCATAGGGTAAGTATAGCAATCGACTGCACGTGTGCAGATATACCCAAAGTTGCTAAATGCTAAATGCTATGAACCCATATACAATGCAGAGAGAGGTTATGTATATACCTAAATGTCTCAAATTGTTAGCGTGCTAGATATATATATGTGCAGATATTGCTATATGACATTGCTGAAGGCAAAAAATATATCATATGTCCCCATGAGGATGAGTATGTGTCTCAGAGAAATGCATATGCTGCTATGATGCTGTTGCCATGGTTCAAGGCTTCAACCCCAAGCATAGTGGAGGAAAATCCTTCCTGAGTGGCCATAAATAACATGGCACTATGTTAAGTCTGCAGCAAGCATAAGCGGTAAATAGAGGTGTATACAGAGCATTCAAAACTTACTGAGTAGTGGGCAGGAAAGCCCCAAAACCTCTCTCTGCATTGTATATGGGTTCATAGCATTTAGCATTTAGCAACTTTGGGTATATCTGCACACGTGCAGTTGATTGCTATACTTACCCTATGCATTGATTTATGAGATCTTATATACGCTTCATCCTGATATATATTAATACTGACTTATAGGTATATAGGCTTTCTGCTGCGTCCTCAATATATAAGTGCATATATACAACTAGCACGTTAACAATTAGAGCAGCATTTGGGTTCATCTGCACATGTGCAGTTAATTGCTATACTCACCCTATGCATTGATTTATTACATCTTATATACGCTTTATTTTGATATATGTTGATACTGACTCATAGGATATAGGCATTCGCCACGTCCCTTATATATAAGTGTATATATATATATTCATATCTTCTGACTGCTGTTATAGGCTTTTTATCTCCTTACTAGGGTTGAGCATTCCGATACTGCAAATATCGGGTATCGACCGATATTGGCTGTATCGGAATTCCGATTCCGAATTCCGATATTTTCGTCTTATCGGATACCGGAATCGGGATGTCACTGTCACTGTCAGTGTCCGTCGGTCGGGTCTGTCAGGAGTCAGCGGCACTTACCTGGCAGAAGATCTCCGGCGGTCACGTCCTGGACTGCTTCATGGCCGCCATCTTCTTTCCCCGGCGGTCACATGCAGTTTCTCGCGATAACTGCAGTGACTGCTGGGTAATCCCGGCCGTAAAGCAGTCAGTCCGATGACGTCACCGCCGGGGAAGCAGGTAATCAGCTGTGCTGCGTCACGATGACAGGCTCTGCCTGTCATTGCGATGTAGCAGAGTTGGATCGTCGTGGGACTGTCGTTATGGACTGCGTCGGACAGGTGGTATACTGTTGGTTTGTTTTTTTTCTTTTTTTACAGGAGATCGATGGCGTCGCAGGAATGAGAGTACAATAAAATTAATGAAAACTGTGTTGTCTCTTTTATTTCATTAAAATACTTTTTTCTTGCTGTGTCTTTTTTTTAAACATTTAATAACTTTGGGATTAATAATGGATCGGTGTCTTATTGACGCCTCTCCATTATTAACCGGGCTTATTGTCACCGTGCAATCAACGGTGACATTAACCCCTTATTACCCCGCTTGCCACCGCTACAGGGCAAGTGGGAAGAGCCGGGTAAAGTGCCACAATTGGCACATCTTTTGATGCGCCAAATGTGGGGCTGCTGTAGCCTGGTATTATCAGGCTGTTGAGGGCCAAAATCCATGGGCCTTGACAGTCTTTTAATACCAGGCCGCAGCAGTCTGCATTTTACTTGGCTGGTTAACAAAAATAGGGGGGATCCCCACGCCGTTTTTTTTTCGAGGGGATCCCCTATTTTTGTTAACCAGCCAAGCTAAGCAGACTGCTGTGGCCTGGTATTATCAGGCTGGCAAGGTCCATGGATATTGGATCCTTACCAGCCTGAAAAACCAGGCCTCAGCGGTCTGCTTCATCTGGCTGGTTAACAAAAATAGGGGGGACCCCACGCCAATTTTTTTCGAGGGGATCCCCTATTTTTGTTAATCAGCCAAGATATGCAGACTGCTGTGGCCTGGTATTATCAGGCTGGCAAGGTCCATGGATCTTGACTCCTTAACAGCCTGAAAATCCAGGCCTCAGCGGTCTGCTTCATCTGGCTGGTTAACAAAAATAGGGGGGACCCCACGCCAATTTTTTTCGAGGGATCCCCTATTTTTGTTAATCAGCCAAGATATGCAGACTGCTGTGGCCTAGTATTATCAGGCTGGCAAGGTCCATGGATCTTGGCTCCTTAACAGCCTGAAAATCCAGGCCTCAGCGGTCTGCTTCATCTGGCTGGTTAACAAAAATAGGGGGGACCCCACGCCATTTTTTTTTCGAAGGGAACCCCTATTTTTGTTAATCAGTTCCCTCTGACGTCACTGATTGTGTCCCTGGCTGACCTGAAGTGAAAGTGGAAAGCAATCAATTAAGCTTTCCACTTAAGGGCCCGTCTCACATAGCGATATCACTACCGAGATCGCTGCTGAGTCACTAGTTTTGTGACGCAGCAGCGAGCTCACCAGCGATATCGCTGTGTGTGACATTCAGCGACGATCAGCCCCCCTGCCGGGTATCGCTGATCGTCGCTGAAATGTCAGGACCTTTTTTTGATCGCTGGTTTCCCGCTGACAGGCACACATCGCTGCGTGTGACAGGCGGGAGACCAGCGATCCGCTGGTAACCAAGGTACACAGCGGGTTTCCAGGCGCGGGGCTGTGCCTAGAAACCCGCTGTGTACCTTGGATACCAGCGCCCTGATGCAGGGAGCTGGTATCCAAGGTACACAGCGGGTTTCCAAGCGCTGCGCGGTGCCTGGAAACCCGCTGTGTACCTTGGTTACCAGCGGATCGCTGGTCTCCCGCCTGTCACACGCAGCGATGCGTGCCTGTCAGAGGGAAACCAGCGATCAAAAAAAGGTCCTGACATTTCTGCGACGATCAGCGATACCCGGCAGGGGGGCTGATCGTCGCTGAATGTCACACACAGCGATATCGCTGGTGAGCTCGCTGCTGCGTCACAAAACTAGTGACTCAGCAGCGATCTCGGTAGCGATATCGCTATGTGAGACGGGCCCTTAAGCGATGTTACCCGCAGTGTCGCTGTCCCAGATCGCTGCCTGAGCTGCCTGTTTGGCAGCTCAGCAGCGATCATGTAGCGATACACCAGCGATCCTGACAAGTGCATATCGTTGTCGGGATCGCTGGTGTATCGTTATGTGACACCCAGCCTTTACTCTCCTGTCAGGCAGGAGAGGAACTCATTCATTTGGGGTTTACTGTGAGGCTGCAGCATTAGCTGCGGTCCCTGCAGTAAACATTAACCCTTTCTGAAGGATTACACCGTGGGACCTGACTGTGCATGGGATAGGTAAGAATAATTTTGCTTTTTTATTTTATTTTTATTACAGGAAATGGTTTTTGCAGTAAAATAAAAGATGGTCAAAAACATGTGTCTTTATTTCATTAAAATGATTTTTAATTAAAGTGTGTGTGTTTTATTTTTATTTCATGCAATAGGATTAATAATTGATAGTTGTCTAATTGACAGCTCTTCAATTATTAACCTGGCTTAAGGTCACCTTTCAATAGCAAGGTGGCTTTAACCCCATATTAACCCATTCGCCACCGCTACAGGGCAATGGGAATAGACGGGCAAAGTGCCAGAAAGGGCGAATCTAATTATAGATTTGTCTTTCCTGGGGTGTCTGGGGGCAGATGTTAGTAGCCGGGGGGGGGCAAAAATAATGGTCCCTCTCTGGGCTATTATTATCTGCCCCCACTCACTGGCTTTGTCTGTCTGGTTGCGAAAATAGGGCGGGAGCCCACGCATTTTTTTTCAGCAATTTTACACCTCATATATATATATACATGTCATTGAATTTGTGACACATATATATATATATTTATATTTGTAGTTCATACACTTCTACATAGTATAATAGCCGCTAATTCAATTGCCGGCTTTTGTGAAAATGCAGAACCCGACATGAAATGACACTTGGTGTACATAGGGTTAACCATGTCTTTTCATGTCCTTTGCTATCTAATTTGCACAAACAGTTAAATCAGACTATGTGTGCAAAATTTCACACCTGTAGGGGTTAATTAAAGGTGTAAATTCGTAGCAAAAAAGTCCGTTTTTTTTACAACGAATTTACACCTTTAATTAACCCCTACAGGTGTGAAATTTTGCACACATAGTCTGATTTAATTGTTTGTGCAAATTAGATAGCAAAGGACATGAAAAGACATGGTTAACCCTATGTACACCAAGTGTCATTTCATGTCGGGTGACCCGACATGAAATGACACTTGGTGTACATAGGGTTAACCATGTCTTTTCATGTCCTTTGCTATCTAATTTGCACAAACAATTAAATCAGACTATGTGTGCAAAATTTCACACCTGTAGGGGTTAATTAAAGGTGTAAATTCGTAGCAAAAAAGTCCGTTTTTTTTACAACGAATTTACACCTTTAATTAACCCCTACAGGTGTGAAATTTTGCACACATAGTCTGATTTAATTGTTTGTGCAAATTAGATAGCAAAGGACATGAAAAGACATGGTTAACCCTATGTACACCAAGTGTCATTTCATGTCGGGTGACCCGACATGAAATGACACTTGGTGTACATAGGGTTAACCATGTCTTTTCATGTCCTTTGCTATCTAATTTGCACAAACAATTAAATCAGACTATGTGTGCAAAATTTCACACCTGTAGGGGTTAATTAAAGGTGTAAATTCGTAGCAAAAAAGTCCGTTTTTTTTACAACGAATTTACACCTTTAATTAACCCCTACAGGTGTGAAATTTTGCACACATAGTCTGATTTAATTGTTTGTGCAAATCAGATAGCAAACGACATGAAAAGACATGGTTAACCCTATGTACACCAAGTGTCATTTCATGTCGGGTGCTTCTGTCTTTTCACTGAAGCCGGCTTTACCCGGCAATTGAATGAGAGGATATTTTACTATGTAGAAGTGTATAAACTATACATATATGTATATATATATGTCACAATGACATGTATATATATATATATATGTATTCTATGTGTGTATATTTAGTGTTTACAAGGAAAGAATGGGGTTTTTTTAGTTGCGATATTTTGTTCCCATAGACTTACATGGGACTTCCGGTATCGGTATCGGGTATCGCCGATATTTTAGTGATATCGGCGATACCATTCCGATTCCGATACTTTAGGATATCGGAAAGTATCGCTCAACCCTACTCCTTACATTTTTCTCCATATTGGATATGTGTCTATGAGATGCAGTGGTAGCATATTGGAACTGTCCGCCTTTTCAGTATTTAGTGTAATTTTTTACATCTTTATTGTTCATTTTTGAGCACTCTATTCATCATCATTTTTGCACTATGCACCTTTTATTAATCCTTATACTGATAGGTTAATTAAAATATTATATTTATAATCTCCATATAATGTGCACTGCACACTTTATTTGTATATATTTATAGATATTGTTTTTTATCTATCTTTTCATTGTTGGACAATTCTATATATTCATATCACGGCATCGTCATGCATATATTTTTTTACATTATACTGAGCATTATGTGATTTATGTTCTTTTGCATTCATTGTTCTGAGTAGCGGTATCTAGGCTGTTTTGCCTTCTCCTTTGTTACTACTATTGTGTATAATGATTGTTATTTTGTCTTTTTAAATTGTTTTTGTAAACTAATAAAATTGTTTTTGTATTTTTCTATAAATTGACTCCGTTTTTCATATATTTTTGTTGGGTATTTAATAAAGGCATACATGTTTAACCCAATGCATTGGAATAGCATTAATATATTTTTTTTGGGAAATACGTTTGGATTGACTAACAAATTGACAATGTTGTTAACCTTTTTTCTATTTTGGCAAATATGTATGTTTCACAACTTCCATGCTCTTCACCTTTTTAACTTTTGCCAGTGCCACACTTTCTCCTTCATAATCTTCAGCAGCATCATCTTTCTCATCAAATTATTCTTCATCTTCACCTTCTTAATCTTCTTCTTAAACTTCTTGCTATTCATGTTTTTGTTTACATTACTCATATTGTTATTATTAAACTAATTAATCTTCTTCATATTCAAATTCTTCATCTTCTTCCTCTTCATCTTCTTCATCATATTCTTATTTGTGACAGAGATTCCTGTACTTGTAATCTGTAAAAGTATGAATTGTTCATCCTTCCGTTCTTGCTGTCACAAAAGATTTAAATTACAACAGTATTTGTCCGTGTTCAGTTTAGCCTGCAGCAGCAGCAGGCATTTTCCAGGGGCACCACGAGGAGGAACGGACTCACCCCCATACACTGCTTAGTCTTCTTCTGCTTAGAATTTAGAGCATATATTTTGCTCTTCATTTTGGTCTTATACTTCATGTTCTTCTGCTTTTTGATCTTTTGCTTATTGTTCTTCTGTCTCTTGTTCTGTATCTTGTAGTTTGTCTTAACCTTCTTTGTCATGTTGGTGATCTTCTTCTGGGTAATCTTTTATTTTTTCTTTGTGATGGTGTTCAGGCTGGTTGGCTTCATGCTCGTCGTCCTTGTTGTCGTCATCTTCTTCTGGGTGGTCTTTAAGGTCGTCTAATTTCCGAGAAACAGCTGACGTTACTGGAACCCTGACGGGTATCAGATGGAGCAAGAGACAATGGAAGTAACGAGGACCAGCTGACTGTGCTGGAACCCGGACGGGTAGCAGAAGGAAAAGAGGCAATGTCACAACCGAGTACCAGCTGACGTTACTGTGACACGGTTACTAAGCAGGAGGTACCTGTGCTCCAAAGCACTACCAAGGACCAGCAGACGTTGCTGGAATTCGGATACGGAGATGGAGGCACCTAGGCCAAAAGCACTGGGGAGAACCACTTGACGGTACTGGACCCCGGACGGGTAGCAGAAGGAAAAGAGGCAATGTCACAACTGAGTACCAGCTGACGTTACTGTGACACGGTTACTAAGCAGGAGGTACCTGTGCTCCAAAGCACTACCAAGGACCAGCAGACGTTGCTGGAATTCGGATACGGAGATGGAGGCACCTAGGCCAAAAGCACTGGGGAGAACCATTGACGGTACTGGACCCCGGACGGGTAGCAGAAGGAAAAGAGGCAATGTCACAACTGAGTACCAGCTGACGTTACTGTGACACGGTTACTAAGCAGGAGGTACCTGTGCTCCAAAGCACTACCAAAGACCAGCAGACGTTGCTGGAACTCGGATACGGAGATGGAGGCACCTAGGCCAAAAGCACTGGGGAGAACCACTTGACGGTACTGGACCCCGGACGGGTAGCAGAAGGAAAAGAGGCAATGTCACAATGAGTACCAGCTGACGTTACTGTGACACGGTTACTAAGCAGGAGGTACCTGTGCTCCAAAAGCACTACAAGCCAGCAGACGTTGCTGAACTCGGATACGGAGATGGAGGCACCTAGGCCAAAAGCACTGGGGAGAACCACTTGACGGTTACTGGACCCCGACGGGTAGAAGAACGCACCCATGAAAATGTAAGTTGACAGGACGCAAGCCGTCCGCAGTTACCGAATCACACAGTCCTACAGTGGGTGCTTATCCTATTGTCACAATGGAAACCGCCTTTATTTACATATCCCACAGCACACATAGGAATCACCTAAACTGCAGGCACCATAGAGTCGGCTAACCCGAATGCAACACGACAGCACAACTTATTGGAGGATAATTGACGTTCACACTGCCAGGAAACAGCTGTCGTGCTGTAACCAGGCTGGCCAGGAGTCAGTACCCCTGCCAATTACTTACGAGCAACAAATGGCGGTGTTGTAGCCCAGGGAGTAGAGTTCAGGTGGTAGAAAGATGAACATAACAGGAGACATGGAAAACGTTGCCAAACAGTTATTTAATCTGAAAACGGACAGGCAAATTCAGGTGAGATCCATGCTTGTTCATTTTCAGAAAAGTAAGCCGGTCTACATTCTCTGAGGATAGTCGCATGCGACGGTCTGTTAGTACACCACCTGCAGCACTAAAGACGCGCTCCGATAATACACTGGCAGCAGGGCAAGCCAGCACCTCCAATGCATACTGGCTAAGCTCTGGCCATTTCAGGACGGCCTGTTGACGTTTGGCCACGGCTGTGCTCATATCGGTCGCAACAGGTAAGCGTTCACGGGTCCATGTGGAGGTCAACCGTGACGGCTCGTGCAGCGATGATTCTGAGGAACTGGAGTAGGAGGAGGAATCAATGTGCACAGACTGGATTCCTGCAATCCTTGGAGTTGGCAGAACACGTACAGCGCCACTGGCAAGATCTGTACCCGGCTCCACAACATTGACCCAATGGGCAGTGAGGGAAAGGTATCGTCCCTGGCCATGGGTACTGGTCCACGCATCGGTGGTCAGGTGGACCCTGCTACTGACGGCGTTTAGTAGCGCATGTTTAATGTTTCCCTCGACATGTTTTTGCAGAGCAGGGACAGCTTGCCTGCTGAAATAAAATCAGCTTGGCACATTATATTGTGGGACTGCCAATGCCATAAAGTTCCTGAAACTGTCAGTCTCCACCAGCCTGAATGACAGCATTTCAAGGGACAGGAGTTTTGCAAGGCCAGCATTCAGAGCCTGTGCTCGTGGATGGTTTGCCGAACATGGCCGTCTTTTATCCCATGCCTGTGTTACCGATGGCTGTTTTTTGTTCTGGGAGTGTGACGATGACTGTGAACTTGCTGCAGTGGGTGGAATAACAGTTTGTCTATGGACAACAGTGACCGAGGTTCTTCCATGGAGATCCTGTGAGGAAGCCGAACCAGGTGTGTGAGAGCTGGAGGTATAGGCTCGAACATGACCTAAAGATGTAGGTGCTGCTGTAGGTTGGCCTACATCTCCAGTGTGTCTTTGTAACTCAGCTACGTGCTTTGTCCGTACATGTTTCCACATATTTGTGGTATTCAGGTTCCTGATATTTTTACCTCTTTTAACTTTTTGCTTACACAGTTTGCATTGAACATAGCAAATATCAGATACAAGTCTGTCAAAAAAGGACCACGCAGTGCAAGACATGGGAGCGCCAATTTTGACATTTTTAAAGGGGACTGCTCCCAACAGGTGCCAAACTGGAGGCTACAGGCAAGCGAGTCTGCAGCCTACCTCTCCCTCCTCTTTGTACCGTTGGGACAATCTCTTCCTCAGAGCTGCTCCCACCACCTTCCTGTTGCTCACGCCATGTTGGGTCTCGGACTTCATCATCTCCACTACCCTCTTCCAACACCTGCTGCTGTTGGATGGTCTGGGCAGCACCATGCTCCACAAAACCTGGCACCTGAGTCTCATCATCATCATAAGATGCGTTCTGCGGTGTGCTGTCCATCGGCACTGGCTCACCCGCCTCTTCAGATTGAGAGAGACACAGCTGTTGCGCATCACTGCATACTCCCTCTTCTTCAAATTGCAGAATGCTGCTTGCCTGTGCCCGTGTTTGCGAGCCAACAGATTCTGAGAACAGAAGCAGAGACTCAGCTGGCTCCAGTACAGAACTCTCTGACTGCCTGGGCAATTTGACAGGCGGTGAACAGACAGATGGTTGCTCAACAGTGTTGTGTTCCTGAGAGGAGGTGGAAGGAATTGAAGTCGATGCATTGGCTGCCATCCAACCAACAACGGCTTCAATTTGTTCTTCGCGCAGCAGGGGGGCACGCCGAGCTCCTACCAAAGTGCGCATAAAGGAACGCTCACGGGGAAAACTGGTGGATGCTGTGTCACTGAGGGCGGCAGCAGCCACAGAATCCCCACGTCCTCTCCCTGCTGAAACTCCACGGCCACGACCACGTGCCTTACTCACTGACTTCTTCATCTTGGTAGATTGATAAAGAAAGTCAGAAAAGTTATAAGGCCTAAGTGTGGTTATTACGCAGAGACTGAAGTGAACACTGAAACACAACTGTTCACAATCTGTGAAAGGCTACTCCTTTGTCTACTTCTATAGTGTTTGCAACCAATGTATTGGATATGGATGGAAGCGCGTCACACTAATAGATTATATTTTAAATGGAATGGAGCAGAACCAATTGGAGATAAATGAAAAGGATGAGCCACTGAGACACGCTCAGCAGAGTACAAGCAGCAGTGCTTGAACAAGTAACTGGAGCTGATGTGCACTCAAAAAATAAAAAACACAGACTGAAGTGAACACTGAAACACAACTGTTCACAATCTGTGAAAGGCTACTCCTTTGTCTACTTCTATAGTGTTTGCAACCAATGTATTGGATACGGATGGAAGCGCGTCACACTAATAGATTATATTTTAAATGGAATGGAGCAGAACCAATTGGAGATAAATGAAAAGGATGAGCCACTGAGACACGCTCAGCAGAGTACAAGCAGCAGTGCTTGAACAAGTAACTGGAGCGTGATGTGCACTCAAAAAATAAAAAACACAGACTGAAGTGAACACTGAAACACAACTGTTCACAAGCTGTGAAAGGCTACTCCTTTGTCTACTTCTATAGTGTTTGCAACCAATGTATTGGATACGGATGGAAGCGCGTCACACTAATAGATTAGATTTTTTTCAAATATTATGGAGCAGCACCAATTGGAGAAAAATGAAAAGTATGCGGCACTGAGACACGCTCAGCAGAGCACAAGCAGCAGTGCTTGAACAAGTAACTGGAGCGTGATGTGCACTCAAAAAATAAAAAACACAGACTGAAGTGAACACTGAAACACAACTGTTCACAAGCTGTGAAAGGCTACTCCTTTGTCTACTTCTATAGTGTTTGCAACCAATGTATTGGATACGGATGGAAGCGCGTCACACTAATAGTTAAATTGCATGGAGCTGCAAGAATTACACTGAAGGAAAAAAAAAAGAGTCTGTGAGTGACATGTGCAGATGCCTACAGACAGCGTTGCATGCAGAGCAAACTGCAGCATCACCTGCACTCACACACACCTTGCAGAGCTGTTAAAACAACACTGCAGGCAAAAGGAAGCTTTACACAGCGGTTGGTGCTAGCCTGCCTACAGCACAGTACACGAAATCGCAATCTCTAACTGTCCCTCAGAGTCAGCACAGCAGCGTTCTGTCCCTTACTGAATTCACAGCACAGTGATGCTAAAATGGCGGCTTCGCCTTTTATAGTGCATTCTGACATCATTTCAGCATCCAATCACAGCCATGCCATTAGTTAACATGACCGCAGCAGTACAGGATGTGCCCACACTTCTTAGGATTCCTCATTGGCTGACTAAAATCACATTGCCTCGCAAAGAATTATGGGAACTTCCGATTCCGGTATTCGATAAGACGAAAATATCGAAACGAAGTATCGAAAGGTCGATACAGCTAATATCGGCCGATATCCGATATTTGCAGTATCGTATCGCTCAACACTACTCATTATAGCCCCAGACCCTTGAGGAAGTCTGTCAAGGCGAAAATTGTTTGTGTGGCTATGTGAATTTTTGTCAGCTTCAGTGAATGTCTGTGTATATTAACAACCATTGATACTCTGATAACACCGAATCAACCCATGGACTGCAGCCATGATATGGACAGGGTAGCTCAGCTTAGCTATATATAGACAGACAGTATAGCCTTAGTAACATATTGAGGTTGATCAGTTGAGTGTGTAGAGTCAGAGACTGTACGAGATAATGATAGTAACATAGACTCACTTTAGTAATTTTTAAACAGTTTCTACCACTTTTAAATGAACATAATAAAAGTCATGTTTTAATGCATCTCTTAAGTCAGGGGCTTATTTGCTTTCAGGGTAATTTGGTATAAGCACTCTCTCCAGAAACTCTGTGTGTGCCGATCAGCATGAGAAGAGATACCACAGGATGTTATGGTACTAAAGCAGCTCCCTGCACTGTGAGCAAGCGGCTGCAGGGAGAATATAACATATTTTTTACTATATAGCCACTTTTCCAGTAAAACGGATACACATAATATCAATGCAATTTACTGGCAGATTAATACTATATCTGCAAGTGAATAGCATTTCTGAAAATGACAGATTACCTTTAATTTGTTGAATTAATGGTAAAACGTTACACATAGTAGATGACAAGAGTTTTCTTTTTGGTATTAACAATTGGTAATTAAAGATCATGTATGGGGAGTCTCAACAATATATTCACATCAAAAGAGGACATACATTTTATATATGGCAAATTAAGGCAATAGAGTTACAGATTTGCTGCTAAGCATGCAAATATTTTTTGGGGGCTTACAGAAGAAGAACAGGGGGTAAGTGAATAAGATTTTACTTTAATGGCAATCCAAGTCATTATTTTTTTAATGTTTTGGTCCCATAAAATGAACCTTCATCAGATACTAATTTGCCATTTGAGACCTGTGATTTGTAGAGTGGTAGCGTGAAGTAAGTGTGACAAAAGTCACTGAAAAATAGCGCTCACAATCTAATACCCTATCGGTATGTCTTTGGAGTGTGGGAGGGAATCGCAGAGCCCGAAGGAAACCAGAAAATTGTAATTGCCATTGAAGTAAAACGCTATTCACTTACTGCAATTTTGAGTGCTAAGTTCATTTTCTATTACTACATACGCTTATTTAAGCACCTTCTCCCTTATTTCCAGAAGTGTATATCTGCAGAATATTTTTATGGGGGACTGGAACGAAAAATTTGAGAAATTGCTATTCTTCTTTTAAAGAGACGAGCTTACTTTCTATCTTCAGGAGCACACAGCCCCTCGGCCTTTTCGCTACCTGATTACTGGGGGGGTGTGAGGGTGCTATAGATTGACAGTTCACAAAAGCAACATGGTCGCACCACTGGTCTAAACTGTGTGCTGTCTGAGGGCTGATACACTCAAGCTGGCTGGACCTGGCAAGCTTCACAGTAGGGCTTGCAAACTGTGCAGCAAACAGTTTGCAAGCGAGCACTCCTGACCAGAGGTAGCCAGCAGTATATTATATAATTAAAAGTTCCTCTGAGTTTGAGAATGGAGAAGATTGTTATAAGAAGTAAATTGCAAACTTGCTAGTTTTTAGAAGCACTTTGCAATTCAAACGATTAGTGAATATGAGACAACTTCTTAAATCGTTTATGCAGACAGTTAATTGAAATGATTGGAACATAAAAGTTTAAAACATAAAATTAGCGAGAAAACATTTTCATCTCTTATTTGGAGATTATGTTCTAAAACTACATTTCTAACAGATAAAAAAATTCTACTTTGAAAGAAACAGTAGCCACCATTCTTCATAGATGACTGTATTTAAAGAAGCAATTCAAATAAATTCAAAGTAACAGTATAAAGAATAATTAATTTTAATGATAGTGTAACACAATGACTGATTAAAGGGAATCTGTCACCCCAAAATAGCCATATCAGATAAAGATATGGCTGAATAGTGCGTCCCATAACTAAGCTAACGGTGGGTATCATATATCATGATACCCCCGTTTTCATATCAAAATACCTTTTTAAAGTTGGTGATTGTAGGTGTCAATCACTGCAGTCAGGTCAGGAGGGCAGCGGTTTTCATGTCCTCCCCCGACCCCGCTCCTCGTCATCTGTTGCATTACGCCGTCTGTGAATACCACAGACGGCGTTAGGTTCCTGCAATTGCGCAATTCAAAATCCGGCCCGGCGCATGCGCAATATGCTTTGCCCAGCAGTGGGCAAAGCATAAAATGACTACAGCGCATGCGCTAGTCTTTCCTTGCCCCGGAAATTACTGCTTGCCTTGGACGACTTCCGGTACCAATTGTGTTTTAATGCATTTGGTTGAATAGTATTTATGTGCTAAATTTTATGGTGCACCTGTGCTATATTCACCTTATACCACTATACTAAATGCATTTGAACCCAAGCTGGTTACTATTTTGATAATAAAGCTCATATATTCATATTCTTTAGGTAAAACCAATTATGGAGGTATTATTACAACTCCTATATTAATACCCAATGCTTTGATGTGTTCCATTCTGTTGGTTCAGCTGTTTCTTACTTATTATATTTTATTAGTATTTGTCAATAAAATTTTGCATTTTAAATTAAGTCTTTGTAATATGGTCTACTTGCACCATTTTCCTATATGATCCTTCAACTATGACAGAATCTTACAAAAAAAGAAATTACATTTGCAAATAATTAAATTGCATTTTATTGCATCAACCCCTTCACCCCCAAGGGTGGTTTGCACGTTAATGACCGGGCCAATTTTTACAATTCTGACCACTGTCTCTTTATGAGGTTATAACTCTGGAACGCTTCAACGGATCTTCACGACTCTGAGATTGTTTTCTCATGACATATTGTACTTCACGTTAGTGGTAACATTTCTTCGATATACAGTACAGAGCAAAAGTTTGGACACACCTTCTTATTCAAAGATTTTTCTGTATTTTCATGACTATGAAAATTGTAGAATCACACTGAAGGCATCAAAACTATGAATTAACACATGTGGAATTATACATTACACTTTACAAAAAAGTGTGAAACAACTGAAAATATGTCTTATATTCTAGGTTCTTTAAAGTAGCCACCTTTTGCTTTGATTACTACTTTGCACGCAGAAAAGGTGAACGGCTGGACTCAAAATTGAAGCGGTGAGCGGTCCAGCTCATCCCAAACCATCTTGATTGGGTTCAGGTCTGGTGACTGTGGAGGCCAGGTCATCTGGCGTAGCACCCCAACACTCTCCTTCTTGGTCAAATAGCCCTTACACAGTCTGGAGGTGTGTTTGGGGTCATTGTCCTGTTAAAAAATAAATGATGATCCAACTAAACGCAAACCGGATGGAATAGCATGCTCCTGCAAGATGCTGTAGTAGTCATTCTGGTTCACTATGCCTTCAATTTTGAATAAATCCCCAACAGTCTCACCAGCAAAGCACCCCCACATCATCACACCACCTCCTCCATGCTTCACGGTGGGAACCAGGCATGTAGAGTCCATCCGTT
The DNA here is from genome assembly GCA_033576555.1 of Oophaga sylvatica. Taxonomy (NCBI): domain Eukaryota; kingdom Metazoa; phylum Chordata; class Amphibia; order Anura; family Dendrobatidae; genus Oophaga; species Oophaga sylvatica. The sequence goes on along the minus strand of JARQOD010000001.1, from coordinate 320,808,038 downwards.
CACCTTTTCTGCGTGCAAAGCAGTAATCAAAGCAAAAGGTGGCTGCTTTGAAGAACCTAGAATATAAGACATATTTTCAGTTGTTTCACACTTTTTTGTAAAGTGTAAATTCCATATGTGCTAATTCATAGTTTTGTTGCCTTTAGTGTGATTCTACAATTTTCATAGCCATGAAAATACAGAAAAATCTTTGAATGAAAAGGTGTGTCCAAACTTTTGGTCTGTACTGTAACTTGCGTTTATTTTTGAAAAAAAAGCAAATATGGTGAAAATTTTGAAAATTTTGCAATTTCCAAACTTTGAATTTTTATTCCCTTAAAACAGAGAAATTTGTCACACAAAATAGTTAATAAATAACATTTCCCACATGTCTACTTTGCATCAGCACAATTTTGGAACCAAAATTTTTTTTTGTTAGGAAATTATAAGGGTTAAAAGTTGGCCAGCGATTTCTCATTTTTACAACAAAATTTACAAAGCCATTTTTTTTAGGGACCACCTCATATTTTAAGTCTCTTTGAGGGGTCTATATAGCAGAAAATGCCCAAAAGTGACACCATTCTAAAAACTGCACCCTCAAGGTACTCAAAACCACATTCAAGAATTTTATTAACCCTTCAGGTGCTTCACAGGAGCTGAAGCAACGTGGAAGGAAAAAATGAATATTTACCGTATATACTCATGTATAAGCCGACCCGTGTATAAGCCGACCCCCCTAATTTTGCCACAAAAAACTTGGAAAACTTATTGACTCGCCTATAAGCCGGGTGTATAAGTTGCCGTCCTGCTCTGTGCTCCCCCATCCAGCTCTGTGCGCCCCCATTCTCCTCTGTGCTCCCCTCCTCCTGCTCCATTATCCTGTCCTGCTCGTGCTTTCCATCCTCCCTGTCCTACTCCGTGCTCCCCATCCAGCTCTGCACTCCCCCATTCTCCTCTGTGCCCACCCCCGTCCTGCTCCGTGCTCTCCGTCCTCCCCCGTTCTCTTCCGTGCTCCCCGTCCTGCTCTGTGCTCTCCGTCCTCCCCAGTTCTGCTCCGTGCTCTCCGTCCACCCCCCGTTCTGCTCAGTGCTCTCCGTCCTCCCCCCATCCTGCTCCATGCTCCTTGTCCTCCTCCATGCTCCCCCCATCCTCCTCCATCATACTCACCCTCCCAGTGCCATCGCTGAACGTCCCGGCCGGCAATCCTGCGTTCTCCCCGGCTTCCTGCAGCTCTCCCCGGCTTCCTGCAGCTCTCCAGCGCTGAGCGGTGACGTAATACCGCTCATTAAGGCCATGAATATGGAGGCCACGCCCATGGGAGTGGCGTCGCGTTCATATTACATGACCTTAATGAGCGGGTATTACGTCACCGCTCAGCGCTGGAGAGCTGCAGGAAGCCGGGGAGAGCTGCAGGAAGCCAGGGAGAACGCAGGATTGCAGGGACGTTCAGCGATGGCATGGGGAGGGTGAGTATGATGTCCCAGCCACCGGCTCCTGCCGCCGCATCCCCTCCTCCGCTGGTTTCTGCCCTTTGACTCATGTATAAGCCGAGGGGGCATTTTCAGCACAAAAAAAGGTGCTGAAAATCTCGGCTTATACATGAGTATATATACGGTAACTTCTTAGCCACAAAAATGATCTTTTACAAACTTTTTTTTATTTTCACAAGGGTAAAAGGAGAAAATGGACAGATATAGTTGTTGTGCAATTTCTCCTGAGTACGCCAATACCCCATATGTGGGGAAAACCACTGTTTGGGCACACGGCAGAGCTCGTAAGGGAAGGAGCGCCGTTTGACTTTTTCAAACTAAAATTGTCTGGAATTGAGATTGGACGCCATGTCCCGTTTGGAGAGCCCCTGATGCGCCTAAACAGTGGAAACCCCTCACAAGTGACACCATTTTGGAAACTAGACCCCCTAAGGAACTTATCTAGATCTGTGGTGAGCACTTTGTACCCCAAGTGTTTCACAAAAGTTTATAATGCCTGGGTGTGAAAAAAAAAACAATTTTCCACAAAAATGATTTTTTAGTCCCAAATTTTTGATTTTTCCCAAGGAAATTGGACCCCAAAAGTTGTTGTCCAATTTGTCCTGAGTACGCTGATACCCCATATGTGAGGGGGGAAACTGGGCTCATGGCAGGGCTTGGAAAGGAAGTAGTAACGTTTTGGAATGCAGACATTGATGGGGGTCATGTTCCGTTTGCAGTGCCCCAGATGTGCCTAAACAGTGGAAATCCCCCACAAGTGACCCCATTTTGGAAACTAGACCCCCTAAGGAACTTATCTAGATCTTTGGTGAGCACTTTGAACCCCCAAGTGCTATACACAAGTTTATAATGCCCGGGCATGAAAATAAAAAATCCTATTTTTTTCCCATAAAAATTATCTTTTAGTCACTAATTTTTTATTTTCCCAAGGGTAACAGGAGAAATTGGACCAAAAAAGCTGTTGTCCAATTTGTCCTGAGTGCGCTGATACCCCATATGTGGGGGGGGGAACCACTGTTTGGGCGCATGGCAGAGCTCGGAATGGAAGGAGCACCATTTGACTTTTTCCAACCAAAATTGAATGGAATTGAGATTGGACGCCAAGTTGCATTTGGAGAGCCCCTGATGTGCCTAAACAGTGGAAACCCCCCACAAGTGACCCAGTTTGGGAAACTAGACCCCCTAAGGAACTTATCTAGATCTTTGGTGAGTAATTTGTACCCCCAAGTGCTTCACACAAGTTTATAACGTAGAGCCGTAAAATTTAAAAATCATATTTTTCCACAAAAATGTTCTTTTCACCCCAATTTTTATTTTCCCAAGGGTAACAAGACTCCAAAAGTTATTGTTCAATTTGTCCTGAGTACGCAGATACCCCATATGTGGGGGTTAACCACTTTTAGGGTGCATGGCAGAGATTGGAAGGGAAGGAGCGCCGTTTGACTTTTTCAATGCAGAATTGGCTGGATGCCATGTCGTGTTTGGAGAGCTCCTGATCTGCCTAAACAGTGGAAACACCCATAAGTGACCCCATTTTGGAAAATAGACCCCCCCAAGGAACTTATCTAGATGTGTGGTGAGCACTTTGAACGCCGAAGTGCTTCACAGAAGTTTATAACGTACAGCCGTAAAAATAAAAAATCCTTTTTTTTTTTACAAAAATGATTTTTTTTTGCCCCCAATATTTTATTTTTGCAAGGGTAACAGGAGAAATTGGACCCCAAAAGTTTTTGTCCAATTTGTTCTGAGTACGCTGATACCCAATATGTGGGAGAAAACTACTGTATGGGTACACGTTGGGGCTCGGAAGGGAAGTAGTGACGTTTTGGATTGCAGACTTTGATGGAATGGTCTGGGGGCGTCATGTCGCATTTGGAGAGCCCCTGATGCACCTAAACAGTGGAAACCCCCACAAGTGACCGCATTTTGGAAAATAGACCCTACAAGGAACTTATCTAGATGTGTGGTGAGCACTATGAAGCCCCAAGTGCTTCACAGAAGTTTATAACGTACAGCCGTAAAAACAAAAAAAATCATTTTTTTTTTTTTTACAAAAATGATATTTTCGCCCCCAGTTTTTTATTTTCCCAAGGGTAACAGAAGAAATAGGACAAATTGCACAATAACTCTTGGGGTCCAGAGTACGCTGATACCCCATATGTGGGGGTAAACTACTGTTTGGGCGCATGGCAGAGCTCAGAAGTGAAGGAGCACCGTTTGACTTTTTCAACGCAGAATTGGCAGGAATTGAGATCAGACGCCATGTCACATTTGGAGAGCCCTGATGTGCCTAAACAGCGGATACCCCCCAATTCTAACTCCAACCCTAACCCCAACACACCCCTAACCCTAGTCCCAACCCTAACCACAAACCTAACCCTAACACACCCCTAACCCTAATCCCAACCCTAACCCTAATCCTAACTTTAGCGCCAACCCTAACTTTAGCCGCAACCCTAACCCTAACCCTAATGGGAAAATGGAAATAAATACTTTTTTTTAATTTTATTATTTTTCCCTAACTAAGGGGGTGATAAAGGGGGGTTTGATTTACTATTTATAGCGGGTTTTTATGATTGGCAGCTGTCAAGCTAAAAGACGCTTTTTATTGCAAAAAATAGTTTTTGCATTACCACATTTTGAGAGCTATAATTTTTGCATATTTTGGCCCACAGAGTCATGTGAGGTATTATTTTTTGCGGTACGAGTTGACGTTTTTATTGGTACGATTTTTAAGCACGTGACATTTTGATCGCTTTTTATTTCGATTTTTGGGAGGTTAGAATGAACAAAAATCAGCAATTCATGAATTTCTTTTGGGGGAGGCGTTTATACCATTCCGCGTGTGGTAAAATTGATAATGCGGTTTCATTCTTCGGGTTAGTACGATTACGGCGATATCTCATTTGTATTATTTTTTTATGTTTTGGTGCTTTTATAGAATAAAAACAATTTTATATAAAAAATTATTATTTTTGCATCGCTTTATTCTGCGAGCTATAACTTTTTTATTTTTTCGCTGATGATGCTGTATTGCAGCTCGTTTTTTGCGGGACAAGATGTCGTTTTCAGCAGTACCATGATTATTTATATTAGTCTTTTTGATCGCGTGTTATTCCACTTTTTGTTCGGAGGTATGATGATAAAGCATTGATATTTTGCTTTGTTTTTTTTTTTTTTTCCAAGGGGTTCACTATAGGGGTTAACTAGTGAGACAGTTTTATAGGGGGGGGTCGTTACGGACTCAGTGATATAAAAAATGTGTACTTTTATTGTTTTGTTTTTTTTATTTACAGGAAAAAATGAATTTTTGGGGTAATATTTTTTTTTCTTTATTTGGAATTTTTTTTAAAACATGTTTATTTTTATTTTTTTCACTTTTTTACTTTGTCCTAGGGTGGGATATCACTGTAAAATGTCAGATCGCTAGTGTGACAGTGTGCACAGCACTCTGTCACACCAGTGATCGCTCTGGCACTGCTGCAGGCCATCTTGGATCTGGGTCCTTTTAGGGAGGAAGGCCTGAGACCAGCGCGATCACATCGCGCTGTTCTGAGGGTCTGAAGGGAGCGTGCAGGGAGTCCCCTCCCTGCACGATGCTCCCCTGTGCCCCTGGTACACCGCGATCATGTTTGATCGCGATGTGCCAGGGGTTAATGTGTCGGGAGCGGTCCGTGACTGCTCCTGACACACTGTCCCGGGTGTCAGCTGTGATAATCAGCTGACGCCCGGCGGCGATTAGCTGCGCTCCCACCGGGAGCGCAGCTGATCGCCTATGACGTACTATCCCGTCCATGGGCAGATTGGCACGGGTTTCATGGATGGGATAGTACGTCTGATGTCAGAGAGGGGTTAAATAAGTATTTGATCACATGCCAACTAGTAAGAATTCTAACCACAGACCTCTTCCTTTAAGAAGCACTACTCTGCACTCATTACCTGTATTAATTGCACTTGTTTGAACTTGTTACCTGTATAAAACACCTGTCCACTCACACACTCAATCAATCACTCTCCAACCTCTCCACCATGGTCAAGACCAAAGAGCTGTCTAATGACACCAGGGACAAAATTGTAGACCAGCACAAGGCTGTTATCGGTTTCAAGACAATAGGCAAGTAGCTTCATGAGAAGGCAATGACTGTTGGCGCAATTATTGGAAAATGGAAGAGACACAAGATGACTGTCAATCATCCTCGGTCTGAGGCTCCATGCCAGATCTCTCCTCGTGGGGTAAGGATGTGTTATTGTTCGAGTTCCCGCTGCTGCACAAGGGGAGTCTTGAACCAGTCACGCTGCGGTCCCCCATCCATCTCCAGCCACAGTGGAGCCTGCTCAGCAAAGATGTCGGTCCCAATGTCTCGCCCGGTCTAATACTGTGCAGAGACTTGCTGCCTCTTCAGGTTCTGCTATTGTAGCCACTACTGGTCAGTGGCGAACAGACGTCTTTAGGTTTAAGTCCTTTGTTGCTTCATCTGAGCATGCCCAGGGCAAGATCTCCCATTGGAGATCAGGGGTCACATGCTCAGATATAGCTGCCACTCCTATTGGTCCTTCAGGACGGTCCTCCTGCTGTTGATGTTCTGAAGCAGCTTCCCATTGGTCCTTCCTGGAAGGTCTTTTTCTCGTGGCTGCTATAAAAGGCTGTCCTTATCGCATGGCCGTGCGCTAGTATCAATTGCATTATGTGCTTTGCGCCAGTGTGATCATGCACACATGTGGTTAGGGCTCGGCTGAAATAAGCCCCTAGAATACCGGCACCTCCGGTGAGGAGATTTGAGTGCACGTGGTTAGGGCTTGGCTGAAATAAGCCCCTAGAATACCGGCTTCTCCGGTGAGGAGATTGCTTGATTGCGTTGCTGTCTGCATGATCACGGACTGCTATCCGCACAGCAGTTATCTGTGTATCCCTGTGGTGTTAACAGGACACAGTACCTATCTCTGCGTCTTTACCTCAGCGACTCTGGTGTAACAGAGTTTGCTTGTATCACTATATAGCGCTGCGGCATTCCCGCTAGCGGCTCTGTGGATTAACAGAGTTGCATTATCTGCCACAGCGCGCTACAGCGTTTATTTTAGCGACTCTGCGGGATAACAGAGTTCGCTACTTACACCATCTTACTAGCAGCAGGCTCTGCCTGCACGGTGGACCCCAGGCTGTGAACACACCTCTCTACATTATTTATTAGGTGCATTTCGCAGACCCTAACAGGATGCTTCAGAGAAAGGTCAGGAATCAGCCCAGAAGTGCAAGGGAGGACCTGGTCAATGACCTGAAGATAGCTGGGACAATAGTTTCAAACATTAAGCAAAACACTACGCCATTAACCCCTTTATGCCATCCGACGTACTATCCCGTCCATGGTACCTGGGCCCATATGACCAGGGAAGGGATAGTACGTCGCAGCTCCCCTCCGATCGCGGCCAGGTGTCAGCTGATTATCACAGCTGACACCCGGCAAAATGTGCCAGGAGTGGTCACGGACCGCTCCCGGAACATTAACCCCTGGCACACCGCGATCAAACATGAGGGGGGTCTATTTTCCAAAATGCGGTCACTTGTGGGGGTTTCCACTGTTTAGGCACATCAGGGGCTCTCCAAATGCGACATGACTCCCGCAGACCATTCCATGCTGACAGCAGGCACTGAGGAAGTCTGCAGCAGTGCCTGTCACATCGCTGGTCTGACAGAGTTCTGTGCACACTGTCAGACCAGCGATCTGACATTATGCAGTGATGTCCCACAAAGTAAAAAAGTAAAAGAAATGAAAATCACAAGTGTAAAAAAAAAATTCCAAAATAAAGGGAAAAAAAATATTCCCCAATAAATTCATTTCTTCCTGTAAATAAAAAAAACAAAACAATAAAATTACACATATTTGATATCGTCGCGTCTGTAACGACCAGCCCTATAGAACTGTCCCACTAGTTAACCCTTTTAGTGAACCCCTTAAAAAAAAAAGCAAAAAAATCAATGCTTTATCATCATAACGCCGAACAAAAAGTGGAATAGCACGCAATCAAAAAGACCTATATAAATAATCATGGTACCGCTGAAAACGTCATCTTGTCCCACAAAAAACGAGCTGTCATACAGCATCATCAGCAAAAAAGAAAAAAGTTATAGCTCGCTAAAAATAAAGCGATGCAAAAATAATTATTTTTATATAAAATTGTTTTTATTGTATGAAAGCGCCAAAACATAAAAAAATTATAGAAATGAGGTATCACCATAATCGTACTAACCCGAAGAATAAAACCGCTTTATCGATTGTACCACATGCGGAACGGTATAAACGCCCCCCCAAAAAGAAATTCATTAATTGCTGATTTTTGTTCATTCTAACCTCCCAAAAATCGAAATAAAAAGCGATCAAAAAATGTCACGTGCTCAAAAATGGTACCAATAAAAACGACAACTTGTACCGCAAAAAATAAGACCTCACATGACTCTGTGGGCCAAAATATGAAAAAATTATAGCTCTCAAAATGTGGTAATGCAAAAACTATTTTTTGCAATAAAAATCATCTTTTAGCTGACAGCTTCCAATCATAAAAACCTTCTATAAATAGTAAATCAAACCCCCCTTTATCACCCCCTTAGTTAGGGAAAAATAATAAAATTAAAAAAATGTATTTATTTCCATTTCCAGTTAGGGTTAGGGTTGCGGCTAAACTTAGGGTTAGGGTTGGGGCTAACGTTAGGATTAGGGTTATTGTTTGGATTAGGGTTAGGGGTGTGTTAGGGTTAGGTTTGTGGTTAGGGTTATGGTTAGGGTTGGGACTAGGATTAGCGGTGTGTTGGGGTTAGGGTTGGTGTTAGAATTGGGGGGTTTCCACTGTTTAGGCACATCAGGGGCTCTCCAAATGTGACATGGCGTCTGATCTCAATTCCAGCCAATTCTGCGTTGAAAAAGTCAAACGGTGCTCCTTCACTTCTGAGCTCTGCCATGTGCCCAAACAGTGGTTTTCCCCCACATATGGGGTATCAGCGTACTCAGGACAAATTGCACAATAACTTTTGGGGTCCAATTTCTCCTGTTACCCTTGTGAAAATAAAATATTGGGGGCAAAAAATCATTTTTGTAAAAAAAAAAACGATATTTTATTTTCACGGCTGTACGTTATAAACTTCTGTGAAGCACTTCGGGGTTCAAAGTGCTCACCACACTTCTAGATAAGTTCCTTGGGGGGGTCTATTTTCCAAAATGCGGTCACTTGTGGGGGGTTTCCACTGTTTAGGCATCAGGGGCTCTCCAAATGCGACATGACGCCCCAGAGCATTCCATCAAAGTCTGCAATCCAAAACGTCACTACTTCCCTTTCGAGCCCCAACGTGTACCCATACAGTAGTTTTCTCCCACATATTGTGTATCAGCGTACTCAGGACAAATTGTACAACAACTTTTGGGGTCCAATTTCTCCTGTTACCTTTGTAAAAATAAATTATTGGGGGCAAAAAAATCATTTTTGTAAAAAAAAAAAAAAAAAAAAGATTTTTTTATTTTTACGGCTGTACGTTATAAACTTCTGTGAAGAACTTCAGGGTTCAAAGTGCTCAATACACCTTTAGATAAGTTCCTTGGGTGGTCTATTTTCCAAAATGGGGTCATTTGTGGGGGTGGGTTCTACGTGGCATTTAAGTGGCACATCATTCTACTGTTGCTCAGTAGTTTCTCCCACACCTGGGGTATCAGCATACTCAGGACAAATTTGACAACAACTTTTAGGGTCCAATTTCTCCTGCTACCCTTGGGAAAATAAAAAGTTGGGGACTAAAAATCATGTTTGTGGAAAAAATATAATTTTTTAATTTTCATGCTCGGGCGTTGTAAACTTTAGTGAAGCACCTGGGGGTTCAAAGTTCTCACCACACATCTAGATAAGTTCCTTTGAAGGGTCTAGTTTCCAAAATGGTGTCATTTGTGGGGGGTTTCCACTGTTTAGGCAGATCAGGAGCTCTCCAAACACGACATGGTGTCCAGCCAATTCTGCGTTGAAAAAGTCAAACGGCGCTCCTTCCCTTCCGAGCTCTGCCATGCACCCAAGTGGTTTACCCCCACATATGGGATATCAGCGTACTCAGGACAAATTGCACAATAACTTTTAGGGTCTTGTTACCCTTGGGAAAATAAAAATTGAATGAAAGGATCATTTTTGTGGAAAAAATATGATTTTTTAATTTTACGGCTCTACGTTATAAACTTGTGTGAAGCACTTGGGGGTTCAAATTACTCACCAAAGATCTAGATAAGTTCCTTAGGGGGTCTAGTTTCCAAAATGGGGTCACTTGTGGGGGGGTTTCCACTGTTTAGGCACATCAGGGGCTCTCCAAATGCAACTTGGCGTCCAATCTCAATTCCATCCAATTTTGGTTGGAAAAAGTCAAATGGTGCTCCTTCCATTCCGAGCTCTGTCGGGCGGCCAAACAGTGGTTCCCCCCCACATATGGGGTATCAGCGTACTCAGGACAAATTTGAAAACAAATTTTGTGGTCCAATTTCTCCTGTTACCCTTGGGAAAATAAAAAATTGGTGACTAAAAGATAATTTTTGTGGGAAAAAAATAGGATTTTTTATTTTCATGCCCGGGCATTATAAACTTGTGTGAAGCACTTGGGGGTTCAAAGTGCTCACCACAGATCTAGATAAGTTCCTTAGGGGGTCTAGTTTCCAAAATGGGGTCACTTGTGAGGGGTTTCCACTGTTTAGGCACATCTGGGGCACTGCAAACAGAACATGACTCCCATCAACATCTGCATTCCAAAACGTTATTACTTCCTTTCCAAGCCCTGCCGTGTGCCCAAACAGTTTCCCCCCCCCACATATGGGTATCAACGTACTCAGGACAAATTAGAAAACAACTTTTGGGGTCCAATTTCCTTGGGAAAAAAAAAATTTGGGACTAAAAATCATTTTATTGGAAACTTGTTTTTTTTTTCACACCCAGGCATTATAAACTTTTGTGAAACTCTTGGGGGTTCAAAGTGCTCACAACAGATCTAGATAAGTTCCATAGGGGGTCTAGTTTCCAAAATGGTGTTATTTGTGGGGGATTTCCACTGTTTAGGCAGATCAGGAGCTCTCCAAACACGACATGGCGTCCAGCCAATTCTGCGTTGAAAAAGTGAAACGGCGCTCCTTCCCTTCCGAGCTCTGCCATGCTCCCAAACAGTGGTTTACCCCCACATGTGAGGTATTAGCGTACTCAGGAAAAATAGCACAATAACTTTTGGGGTCTTGTTACTGTTAGGCTCTTCGGAACGCGCCAGATAAATATAAATAGTGGGTGCGTTCGCAGCCCGGGGTCCACTGTGCACTCAGAGCCTGCTGCTAGTAAGATGGTGGTATAGGCGAACTCTGTTACTTCACAGAGTCGCAAATATAAATAATGTGGCACTATATGGCGGTATAAGCGAACTCTGTTACACCACAGATTCGCTGAGGTAGAGACACAGAGATAGGTACTGTGTCCTGTTAAATCCACAAGGATACACAGATAACTGTTGTGCGGATAGCAGTCCATGATCATGCAGTCAAAAAAGCAATCTCCTGTTGTGAATGTTTTGGAAATGAATTCTGAGCAGAAACTCCCTCTGGTGGTTACAAACAGTACTGAACCATTCAATGAGGATTGGCAATCAGGACTCACAGACTGGCTTGATTTAAGGGAGGTTCCCTCCCATCATGGTTGCCGGTGATCAATTGTTCTTGTCTCAACTGTGGTTCCTGGTTCACTTGGAAGCTTGCTGAGTCTTGTCTCTTCTTCTGCTTTCAGATAAGATATTTTCTGTTTTTGTTTTTGTGCTTACCATTTGCATATTTCTCTGCATTTCTGTGAGGTTAGCCAGGTTCCCTACCGGGGGGGCTTGGGCTCCTCTCAGTTCCGCTGGAGCCATTGTTATTTGTTCATTTGCCTTTTCCAGTTTTTTCAGTGGCTGTGGCTTAGTTTTGTTACACCAGAGAACTGATTAAGGTGGTAGAGGTCGTGTGATCTCAGGTGTTTTTGCAATCAGTAGCGTTGCCATTTTTTAGGGTTTTTTTGGATTGCAGTGAGTATCCTTTCTATCCTTTTCTGTCTAGGCAGATTGCGCCCCAGCGTTTGCTCATACTATTTTCTGTCTGTGTCTGTACTTCCTCTTGTCTAACCGCCATTACATGTTTGGGGGCTTCCTATGTTCTTTGGGGATCTGCTCCGGGGCAGATAGCTTTCCTCTTTCGATCTTTAGGTGTAGTTAATCACTCAGGCTGTGACGAGGCGTCTAGGACCAACGTAGGAACGCTCCACGGCTGCCTTTAGTTTTGGTGGTTAGTCAGGGTACTGCAATCCAATAGATTCCAACCTCTCTGGTGTATTGCCGTTTTTGCCTGCTCTCCTCAGCTACCATAACATAACAGTATCACCGGCCCAAACTGAAAATTGTATTGTACTCACAGAAGGGAAAAATAATGTGGAAAGAAAAAAGTTGTCAGAGTTGTGAGAGATTTTTTTTTTTTGTTTCTTGCATTTTTTCCCTCTTTTTCTCTGGGTGCTGAGGAGGATTTTTTTTTCTCTCAATGGAGCTTGCACAGCTGTCTGGCCGTGTGGATCAGCTTGCACTGAGGTTCGGAGTATTGCTGTCTATCTTGCTGGGTTGCCGGTTGTGGAACCTAGGATTCCCATGCCAGATTTGTTTTTGGGAGATCGGGCCAAATTTCTGAATTTCAAAAATAACTGTAAGTTGTTTTTTGCCTTAAAACCTAAGTCCTCAGGAAACGCAGCACAGCAGGTTCAAATTGTCATCTCTCTCCTGCGCGGCGATCCTCAGGATTGGGCTTTTTCCCTGACACCTGGGGACCCTGTTTTGAGTGATGTTGATGCATTTTTTCTGGCTCTGGGGTTATTGTACGATGAGCCTAATGTCACTGATGAAGCTGAAAGAACCTTGTTGGCATTAAATCAGGGGCTTGAGGACGCTGAGTTGTACTGTCAGAAATTCAGAAAATGGGCAGTCCTAACCAAATGGAATGATGTTTTGGCAGCCCTTTTTCGGAAGGGGCTGTCAGAGAATGTAAAAGATGTTATGGTGGGCTTCCCTGCTCCCTCTGGTCTCAATGATTCTATGTCATTAGCGATTCAAATTGACAGACGTTTGCGTGAGCATAGAGGTATGCGTGGAATAGTGTTGCCTTGTGAGCCAGCTTCTGAACCCATGCAGTGTGATAGAGTGGCTTCTGGGGCACAGCGTCATGAGTTTCGAAAACGCAATGGGTTATGTTTCTATTGTGGTGACGCCTCTCATGCTATTTCTGTCTGCCCTAAGCGGGGAAGACGTTTTGCATGCTCAGTTGTCTTGGGTAGTGTTCAGACTAATTTTCTGTTGACTGTTACCCTGATTTGCTCCCTGTCCACATTTTCTGCTCAGGCTTTTGTTGATTCGGGAGCAGCTATTAACCTGATGGATTTTGATTTTGCTAAACGTTGTGGGTTTCCCTTGATACCCCTATGGAAGTCTATTCCCCTACTGGGGATTGATTCTACCCCTTTGGCTGTGAATAAACCCCAGGTGATAATGAGGGTTGAACCTGATCATCAGGAGAGTTGCAAATTTTTGGTACTGTATAATCTGCATGACATTATTGTACTAAGTTTCCCTTGGTTACAGTCTCATAATCCTGTTTTGGATTGGAAATCTGTGTCTGTAACCAGTTGGGGCTGCCAATGTGTTAATGCCAACACGCCTGTTTTTTCTGCCTCTCCCCAGTCTCAGGATGTTCCTGACTTTTTGACTGATTTTTCTGATGTGTTTAGCGAAAGTAAATCTGCATCCTTGCCCCCCCATAGGAGCTATGACTGCGCTATTGAATTAGTGCCTGGTAGTAAATTTCCTAAAGGTCGCCTTTTTAACTTGTCTGTACCTGAACATGACACTATGCGGTCTTATATCAAGGAGTCATTGGAGAAGGGTCATATCAGACCATCCTCTTCACCCTTGGGTGCCGGTTTTTTCTTTGTGGCGAAAAAGGATGGTTCATTAAGGCCGTGTATTGATTATCGTCTCTTGAACAAGATCACTGTGAAATATCAATATCCGTTACCCTTGATTTCTGACCTGTTTTCCAGGGTGAAAAGTGCTACTTGGTTTACCAAGCTTGACCTCAGGGGGGCGTATAACCTTATTCGCATTAAGCACGGGGATGAATGGAAGACAGCGTTTAATACCCCAGAGGGGCATTTTGAGTACCTAGTGATGCCCTTTGGGCTCACTAATGCTCCTTCCGTCTTCCAGTCCTTCATGAATGACATTTTCAGGGATTTTGTGGATAAATTTCTGATTGTTTATTTGGATGATATCTTGATTTTTTCCAATGACTGGGACTCTCATGTGAAACATGTTCTGACTGTGTTCCAGATTTTGAGAGAGAATGCTCTGTATGTGAAGGGATCAAAGTGTCTTTTTGGCGTACAGAGGATCTCATTTCTGGGATTCATTTTGCCCCCATCTGTTATTGAAATGGACCCGGTCAAGGTTCAGGCCATCTGTGATTGGGTCCAACCTACTTCATTAAAGGCTCTTCAGAGATTCTTGGGTTTTGCCAATTTTTATCGTAAATTTATTGGTAATTTCTCCAGTATTGTTAAACCATTGACTGATTTGACCAAAAAGGGTACTGATGTGGTGAATTGGCCTCCTGAGGCAGTCTCTGCGTTTCAGGAACTTAAGCAGAGATTCACTTCTGCTCCTGTTCTACGGCAGCCTGATGTTTCTCTGCCATTTCAGGTGGAGTATCAAAACCAAACAGAGCACAAACAGTCCATAGGTCTATAAAAAATACAAATTTTATTAAATCAGGTCTAAAAAAAATATATATTAACAAGGTGAAATAGCAACAGTAGGGGACAAAATGACATCACAATGTGCGCATGATAAATGGGCTGTCATGGCAACAAGGCACTGCACCTATATGCATAGGTAAACAAAGAAACACCAAAGGACTAAGTAATATAATATCCATACTCTGCATAGACAATATTAAGTTTAACATAGACAGCATGTGCTAAAGTTCAAAGGGAAGGGCAGTCTGGCGGCAGGCTCCTGCACCACATTCATTTTCTTGGTAATTATGCTTCACCTAGGCTATTTGCTCTGCTGGTAATATGACATTTGTCTTCATGAACTTTAGCACATGCTGTCTATGTTAAACTTAATATTGTCTATGCAGAGTATGGATATTATATTACTTAGTCCTTTGGTGTTTCTTTGTTTACCTATGCATATAGGTGCAGTGCCTTGTTGCCATGACAGCCCATTTATCATGCGCACATTGTGATGTCATTTTGTCCCCTACTGTTGCTATTTCACCTTGTTAATATATATTTTTTTAGACCTGATTTAATAAAATTTGTATTTTTTATAGACCTATGGACTGTTTGTGCTCTTTTTGGTTTTGATACTAACTTTAGCAGTTGGTCTTGTAAGTCCATGTGGCATCCATGTATTGGTATTTTTATATTGGTCATTTCAATATTTTGTAGTACATACTTCACCATTCATGTGTTTTGCCAGTGTCACTATTGCTTTATTGCATTTCAGGTGGAGGTTGATGCCTCTGAAATTGGGGCAGGTGCCGTTTTGTCTCAAAGAGATCCTGAGACCTCTAAAAGTAATCCTTGTGCCTTTTTCTCTCGAAAATTTTCTCCAACTGAACTTAATTATGACGTGGGTAATCGGGAGTTATTGGCCATGAAGTGGGCTTTTGAAGAGTGGAGACATTGGCTGGAGGGAGCCAAACATCAGGTGGTGGTCCTCACGGACCATAAGAATCTGGTTTATCTGGAATCAGCCAAGCGACTTAATCCTAGACAGGCCAGGTGGGCCTTGTTTTTCACACGTTTTAATTTTGTGGTTTCCTTTCTTCCTGGCACTAAGAAAGTTAAGGCGGATGCCCTCTCGAGGAGTTTCCTTGCGGACTCTCCTGAGTTATCTGATCCTGCTGTTATTTTGATAGAGAGTGTAGTTCTTTCCGCCATCTCGCCCAATTTGAGACTGGCTCTGGAAGGGTGTCAGGAGGATAAACCCCAGCGCTGCCCTATTGGGAAATTGTTTGTCCAGACCGGTGGAAAAAGAGTGTGATGTCTGAGATTCATTGTTCCGCGTTGGCCGGTCATCCGGGAATTTTTGGTACCAGAGACTTGGTAAATCGGGCCTTTTGGTGGCCTACTTTGTCTCGTGACGTCAGGGACTTTGTGCAGTCCTGTGGGACTTGCTCTCGCTCCAAGCCTTGCTCTCGCTCTAGTGGTTTGTTGATGCCATTGCCTGTGCCCAAGAGACCATGGACCCATATCTCTATGGATTTTATTTCCGAACTCCCTGTTTCTCAGAGAATGACCGTTATCTAGGTGATTTGTGATAGGTTTTCCAAGATGATACATCTTGTGCCATTACCTAAGTTGCCTTCCTCCTCCGAATTGGTGCCTTTGTTCCTTCAGCACGTGGTTCGGTTACACGGCATTCCTGAGAACATTGTGTCTGACAGAGGAGTCCAGTTTGTTTCCAGATTTTGGAGGACTTTTTGTTCTAAACTTGGTGTTCAATTGTCTTTCTCCTCTGCTTTTCATCCTCAGACCAATGGACAAACTAAGAGAACAAACCAGACATTGGAGACTTATCTGAGATGCTTTGTGTCTGCTGATCAAGATGACTGGGTCTCTTTTTTGCCTTTGGCTGAGTTTGCTCTTAATAATAGGGCAAGCTCTGCCACTTTGATGTCTCTATTTTTCTTCAATTTTGGGTTTCACCCTCGATTTTCTTCGGGACAGACGGAGGCTTCTGTCTGTCCGGGTTTTGACTCTGTTGTGGAGCGTATGCAGCAGATTTGGGACCAGGTAGTGGAGAGGTTGTCCCTCTCTCAGGAGAATACCCAGCGGTTTGCCAACCGGCATAGGACTGATGGTCCTCGGTTTAAAGTGGGGGACTTGGTCTGGTTGTCCTCAAGAAATATCCCTATGAGAGTTGCATCTCCTAAGTTTAAATACCAAGAAATATCAGAGCATCAAGCCCAAAAATTGATGTCAAAAGTTATGAATATAAAAATATTTTTATTGAAACACATCTAATAACACATAACAACGAGTATACATAGATGAAAGTACTGGTGAAAGAGCAAAAATGAGCCTGGTACACATTGAATTGCACACTAGACTGGATATAAAGTCCCACACAAGTATGTAATGAAGACTAATTAAACATATGTGCTTTGATGCAAAAATGGGAACCGCATCTCAGCAGGAGAATGCCACAAGTTGGCATATGTACATAAATAGTATGTCTCCATGCATTATAAAACAGCCACAACATATAGTGATGAGGTGCAGACCCACATTGCACAGTCACATAAGAAATTTACCGTGCTATATGGCAAAAAAAGTTTAGCATGCATCTCAATTTATATAATTTATAATGCGCCATATATTATATCCAATAAAGTGCATAAGTGCTTACCCATATATGGACAATGTGACACCAGGAACGTGCCCCGACGCACGTTTCGCTATATCTGCCCCCCGAGGAAGCTAGATATAGCGAAACGTGCGTCGGGGCACGTTCCTGGTGTCACATTGTCCATATATGGATAAGCACTTATGCACTTTATTGGATATAATATATGGCGCATTATAAGTGATATAAATTGAGATGCATGCTAAACTTTTTTTGCCATATAGCACGGTAAATTTCTTATGTGACTGTGCAATGTGGGTCTGCACCTCATGACTATATGTTGTGGCTGTTTTATAATGCATGGAGACATACTATTTATGTACATATACTAAGACTTCTCAATTTTTCATATTTCTAAGGCAGTGATGCAATTCATTTTTCATATTTCGTGTTTGCAAGCTATAGCGCTGCAGTGTGCTACCCTTTTTTCTTGTATGTGCGTGAGTTGGTGACTCTGGGTTTAGCACCTGTTCACACTGGATCTATGTTTGGATGTGCCGGTCAGTTTTTTGATATGTATTAATTTACCTTCTACCTGAGCACTCCACCTGTTGGTCACAGGCTTTTTAATTACACCAGGTTCATTACCCCTCCACAGAGATGTAGATTTTAGTCTTAAGAGAGGATTCATATGTTCCCATGCAGACAGACTTTTCTAAGCGAGGATTGGCATTAGTTAGGACCTGATATACGAGAAGAGCCTTGACGTGGCTATCAGGCTCACATAATTTGGCCATCTTATGCGCTAAGACTTCTCAATTCTTCATATTTCTAAGGCAGTGATGCAATTCATTTTTCATATTTCGTGTTTGCAAGCTATAGCGCTGCAGTGTGCTACCCTTTTTTCTTGTATGTGCGTGAGTTGGTGACTCTGGGTTTAGCACCTGTTCACACTGGATCTATGTTTGGATGTGCCGGTCAGTTTTTTGATATGTATTAATTTACCTTCTACCTGAGCACTCCACCTGTTGGTCACAGGCTTTTTAATTACACCAGGTTCATTACCCCTCCACAGAGATGTAGATTTTAGTCTTAAGAGAGGATTCATATGTTCCCATGCAGACAGACTTTTCTAAGCGAGGATTGGCATTAGTTAGGACCTGATGTTAGGGTTCGAGTTCCCGCTGCTGCACTAGGGGAGTCTCGAACCCGTCCCGCTGCGGTCTCCCATTCATCTCCGGCCGCAGTGGAGCCTGCTCAGCAGAGACGTCGGTCCAGGCGTCTTGCCCACTCCTCTACTGTGCAGTGACTTGCTGCTGCCTTTCCTGGATCTGCTATTATAGCCAGTGCTGGAGCAGCCGTCTTTGAGACAAAGTCCTGCGTTTTCCCATCGGAGCATGCCCAGAGTGAGATCTCTCATTGGAGATCAGGGGTCACATGTTCAGGTGCTGCAGCGGCTCCTATTGGTCCGCCAGGAAGGTCATGTAGCTACGTGTGTTTGTAACAGCTTCTCATTGGTCCTTGTTCCTGGAAGGTCCTGTAGCTGTTGCTATAAAAGGGTAGCATGGCTGGGCCGCCATGCGCTAATATCAACCATTGTATGCTATGCGCCAGTGTGATCATGCGTATGTGTGGTTAGGGACCCGGCTGAAATAAGCCACTAGAATACCGACTTAATCGGTGAGGAGTTTGGTATGGTAGCTGGCCAGGGTCGGTGTCCTAGATGCCCTAGATTACCGGCGTAACCGGTGAGGAGTTTTGATTGCCGTATTCAGGGTCTGGCGTTCAGACGCCATAGATTGCGGGTGACTCCCGCGAGGACATTAGCACATGATCACGCGTTATGTACGCTTAGCACTTAACTGTGTACCTGAGAGCCTGACAGGACACAGCACTTTTCCTCAGCGGCCCTGTGACATAACAGGGTTTGCTTTCGACGCTAGACAGCGCCCTAGCGTTTTACTTTGCGGCTCACTGAAGCTAAGTGAGTTCGCACCTATCGCCATATAGCGCTGTGGCATTTCCGTTAGCAGTTCTGGGTATTAACAGAGTTCGCACTTACTGCCACAACGCGCTACGGCATTTATTTTAGCGACTCTGCGGGATAACAGAGTTCGCTACTTTCGCCGTTTTACTAGCAGCAGGTTCCGCCTGCACGGTGGACCCCGGGCTGCGAACGCACCTCTCTACCTCATATATTTGGTGCGTTCCGCAGACCCTAACATAATATTAGCGCCAGGGTCTGGCTGGTAGAATGGCGGATGACCAGTGTCTACTACGTGACATCAAGCAGCTGGAGGGTAGGTTGGCGGCTCTTGAGTGCACAACCTCAGCTGTGGATGTTACCGCAGTCGCTGTTCAGGCTGCTAGCGTGGCTGCAGCCAGTGTGTCCACTGCCACCTCTGCCCCCACAATATCCCACCTCCCGCTTCCAGACAAGTTTGTTGGTGACAGCAAGCAATGTCGGGGATTCGTGAGTCAGTGCTCTATACAACTCGAGCTTCTGGCGGCACGTTTCCCCACGGATCGGGCACAAGTGGGCTTTATAATTTCGCTTCTGTCAGGCAGAGCGTTGCAGTGGGCCACCCCGCTGTGGGAGCGTGACGACCGTGTGGTGCGGAGTGCTCCTCGTTTTCTGGAGGCTCTAAAAAAGGTCTTTTTAGGACCTCAGGTCACCCACGATACGGCGCTACAACTGCTGGCATTGGCACAGGGTTCGTCTTTGGTCAGTTTGTTTTCCGTCCAGTTTCGGACTCTGGCCTCAGAGCTAGACTGGTCGGATAAAGTACTCATTCCAGTCTACTGGCGAGGACTGGCTGATCATGTTAAAGATGCTTTGGCTACCAGGGAGATTCCCGCCACACTGGAGAAGCTTATCGCCATATCTACCCGCATCGACCTCCGTTTTCACGAGTGGAGGTTGGAGCGGTCCCAGTGTAGGCAGAGGTTCCGGCTGGCTCCCACCTTCGCCAGACCTCTGGAATCTTCCAGCCAGGCGCCCGACTCCCATGAGGCCATGGAGGTTTCTCGAGCGGGACCTAAGTCCCGGGCCGCTCGAGTACCCGTGGTCTGTAACATCTGCCAGCAGTTAGGACACTATGCCAACAAATGTCCACAGCGGTCGGGAAAACGATCGCGTCTAGTGACCTTGGGAGGAGGTTCACTAGACACTGCGGCATTTTCCACCAAGTTGTCCTTTAAAGGGACAATTACAGTAGGTCCATCCACGCTCTCCGCTGAGCTCTGTGTGGATTCCGGAGCCGAGGGGAATTTCATGTCCTCTGCATTTGCTCTCCGCCACACTATACCTCTGGTGATGCTCGCCCAACCGGTGACTGTGCGAGTAGTGAATGGATCAACTCTGCCCTCCCAAATCACCCACCAGACGATCCCTCTCACTTTATCTATGTCCCCGTCCCATCAGGAGAGTATTTATTTTCTTGTCCTGCCCGAGGGAATAGACGAGGTGTTGCTGGGAGTACCTTGGCTCCGTTACCACTCTCCCCATATTGAGTGATCCTCTGGGAGGATACTGGGTTGGGGTGATTCATGTAGAGGCAGGTGTATCAGGGAGTTCGTTCAGGTCACCACCACAGAGATACCCGTAGATCTCACTTCTCTTCCTCAGTGTTATTGGGCATATGCAGACGTTTTCTCCAAGAAGGCGGCGGAGACTCTTCCACCTCATCGCCCCTACGACTGTCCTATTGATCTCTTGCCTGGAGCAGAACCTCCTCGGGGGAGAGTATACCCCCTCTCGCTCCCTGAGACGGAGGCCATGTCCCAGTACATTCAGGAGAATCTGGCAAGAGGGTTCATTAGGAAGTCGGTGTCACCAGCAGGGGCAGGGTTCTTCTTTGTGCAAAAGAAGAACGGAGAATTACGTCCATGCATTGACTACAGGGGTCTTAACGCCATCACCGTCAAGAATAAGTACCCGTTGCCCCTAATCTCTGAGCTCTTTGATAGGCTCCGAGGAGCAAGAGTATTTACCAAGCTTGATCTACGTGGTTCCTATAACCATATTCGCATCCGTGAGAGGGACGAGTGGAAGACAGCTTTTAATACCATGGATGGGCATTACGAATACCTGGTGATGCCCTTCGGGCTCTGTAATGCTCCCGCTGTTTTCCAAGACTTTGTCAATGATATCTTCCGGGATATGCTCTCCACCTCTGTGGTAGTCTATCTGGATGATATTCTCATCTTTTCACCAGATATAGACTCTCACCGGAGGGATGTCAACAAAGTCTTCGACCTCTTACTGGCAAACTCCCTCTATGCCAAGCTGGAGAAATGTGTGTTTGAGCAGGAGTCCTTACCTTTTCTGGGCTATATCATCTCTGCCCAGGGATTGGCTATGGATCCTGCCAAACTACAGGCTGTAATGGACTGGCAAGAACCCCATTCTCTTAAAGCGGTGCAGCGCTTTATGGGGTTCATTAATTATTATCGCCAGTTCATTCCCCATTTCTCGACTTTGGTAGCTCCCTTGGTAGCCCTCACCAAGAAGGGAGCAAATCCCAAGTTGTGGTCTGAGGAGGTCTCCAAGGCGTTCTCTTCCATCAAGTCGCATTTTGCCAGTGCTCCCATATTACATCGCCCTGATGTTGATAAACCGTTTGTTTTAGAGGTGGACGCCTCTTCTGTTGGTGCTGGAGCAGTCCTATATCAAAAGGATGCTCAAGGTCGGAAGCATCCCTGCTTCTTCTTTTCTAAGACCTTTACACCAGCAGAGAGGAATTATTCCATCGGGGACAGGGAGTTGCTGGCTATGAAATTGGCCTTCTCAGAGTGGAGACATCTTCTGGAGGGAGCTCGTTTTCCCTTCCAAGTCTTCACCGACCACAAGAACTTGGTATATTTGCAAACGGCTCAGCGGCTAAATTCTCGCCAGGCCAGATGGTCCCTATTCTTCTCTCGGTTCCACGTCACCCTCCATTTTCTCTCCGGTGAGAAGAATGTTCGGGCCGACGCTCTCTCTCGCTCCTTAGTGTCATCAGAGGAGGAGGATGAGGAGCCTCGGCTTATTGTCCCTGAAGAAAGCCTGAGAACTGTAGCCCCGGTTTCGCTAGAGTCTGTGCCTCCGGGCAAGACTTTTGTGCCCACTAATTTGCGACTGGAGGTACTCTCTTGGGTACACTCGTCCAGGGTGGGTGGACACTTTGGGGCAAAGAGGACAACTGAGCTATTGGCGAGGACATACTGGTGGCCACATATGGTCCGTGACGTCAGGGAGTATGTTCAGGCGTGTGTCTCCTGCGCCAGGAACAAGTCCCCTCGACAACGGCCAGCTGGGTTACTTTTTCCTTTACCGGTGGCAGACAGGCCTTGGGAGATGGTCGGGATGGACTTTGTGGTGGGCTTACCCAAGTCTCGGGGTTGCACTATCATTTGGGTGATCACCGACCACTTCTCCAAAATGGTGCACTTAGTGCTGCTACCACGGTTACCTTCCGCACGGGCCTTGGCAGCATTATTTATTAGACACATCTTCCGTCTACACGGTATGCCAGACAAGATTGTCAGCGATCGAGGTCCCCAATTTGCGTCTCGGTTCTGGAGAGAGTTGTGTCATCTACTCTGCATTGAATTGAACCTCTCCTCTGCATATCATCCCGAGACGAATGGGTTGGTAGAGAGGGCCAACCAGACCTTGGTCACCTACTTGCAACATTTTGTCTCTGCCAGGCAGGATGACTGGGCATCTCTGCTTTCGTGGGCGGAGTTTGCGCTAAACAATCCTGTGGCTGACTCCACCGGTCAGACCCCATTCCTCTTAAATTACGGCCAGCATCCGCGGGTACCGGTGCCCATGCCCGTTGCTTCCGCTGACTCCAGGGTGGCAGACTGGGCTGTGGAAGCACGGGACATATGGGACCACACCCAGGATGTCATTCAGGCTTCCAAGGAAAGGATGAGGTCTTCTGCCGATGCTCATCGGCGTCCCGCTCCGACATTTTCTCCTGGCGACCTAGTGTGGCTCTCCGCCCGAAACATCAGGCTACGGGTGGAATCCACTAAATTGGCACCCCGCTATTTGGGTCTCTTCAAGGTTCTCGAGCAGGTGAACCCTGTGGTTTACCGTTTGGCCCTTCCGCCTCGCCTTGGTATCTCCGACACCTTCCATGTATCCCTCCTAAAACCCGTGGTCATCTCCCGGTTGCCTGAGTCATCTGCCGGGACGTCGGGTTCGTCTTCGGATGACTACGAGGTGAATGCCATTGTTGGGTGCAAGGTGGTACGAGGCAAAAAATTTTATTTGGTGGATTGGAGGGGTTATGGGCCTGAGGATAGGTCCTGGGAGCCTGCCGAGCATGTTGTAAGGTTCTTTGTCTCTGTTGACATGTTCCTTGAAACTCAGTTTTCCGTCGGCCATTTTGCTTTCTGTCTTTCTGCAGCTCTTGCCCTCAGTTAATATGGAGTTTCCAGTTTTCATGTTCCCGCCCTGATTCTTCCCTCTTGCTTCTTAAGCAGCCTCAGCTGAACAATCAGTGCTCCTGAATCAAGCCTCAGTCAGTCTGTGACCTGACTCCTGGAAGCCTTGGACTTGTACTCCAGCTATTCCCTACTGAGGAACCTTAGAACACTTTTGGACTCTGGAAACCTGCTGTTTGGTGAATCCATGTTTGCAGAGGAATTACGGTACAGAGAAGAGATCCTGAACCTGCTTTGGAGATTTATTGTAGTGCTTGAAGTTACTCTGGCCTGCTGTGTCTCCTGTCACTGTTCCTGCAAACTGTGTGAACTTTTCAGCATGCTTGTATGAAGTAATACAAGTCATTTCATTTCAACCTATGTCTCCTGTGTTTTCCTCGCACCCAAGCACAAGACGCTATAGGAACTGTACACTATACATGACAAGATTCAGGAGCCAATGTTTAGTGTCTGCTGGGTCTGGGAAAGCCGTGTCTGCTGTGACTGTGGATATCAGATGTCCGTTTAATACCTTATGTGATGACAGTGGTTGTGACTTCTCACAACCATTCCAGGTGAGCGCATTCCCTTAAAATTTTACTCTGGAGTGTTACCACAGGTAAACACGATTGTTTTTTTTTTTTTTCCTTTCCTCTTCTCCTTCCAGCACTTCTGCCTTAAAAGATCTGGAAGATGGAGGCCCGCATAAAGGAACTTTGCGGAGTGACTGATACAATCCTTTCAGATGTACAGACTTTAAAAACCCGTTTTGCAAGCCTACAGGACCTCACTAATCATAATTTGCAAGTGTTTGGACAGACTACCCAAGAATTGCGAGCCAGGATTGAGGTTCTAGAGGAACGAGCCCAGGCTCCTGCCATAACCCCAAGTTCTGGGATCCCCAAATTATCTCCTTTTCGTTTTGGCGGTGAACGTGAGAAATTCAGGGGATTTATTAATCAATGCAATTTATTTTTCTCTGCACATGCTTCACAATTTCCCACTGAACGATCCAAAGTGCTTACTATAATCATGTTGCTTACCAATAAGGCTTTGATGTGGGCAAACCCTCTGATTGACACTGAGGATGATTGTTTGAATCACCTTGATGCTTTTATTTCAGCCATGGGGCAGGTGTTTGATGACCCCAATTGAGGTGCAACAGCTGAAGCAGCCATGTTAACTTTGCGCCAAGGTAAGCGTTCAGTAGCCGAATATGCCCTGGATTTCAGGAGATGGGCTCTTGATACCACTTGGGACACTTCCGCTAAAAAATCTATTTTTCGGAAAGGGTTGTCTCCACTGATTAAGGATGAACTTGCTCGTGCCGACCCTCCCACTGCGTTAGGTGACTTTATTAACTATTGTATCCGTATTGATGCTCGTCTGACTGAACGCAGACAAGAGAGATGGTTCGAAAATAATCGCACTAACCTTTTACTACCTCCCTCCTCAGCTAAGGAACCTTTGAGTAGGATCACAAGGGAACCAGAACCTGAACCCATGCAGGTGGACTCTTTACAAAGACGGGTTAGTGATGCACGCAAAGAACATCGTATAAAGGAAAATCTATGTTTCTACTGTGGTAAGTCAGGGCACTTCATTATAAACTGCCCCAGCCGTTCTCGTAAGACTACTGCAGCAGTCATTCACTGTGAGTGTTGCGAGAGGAGCTCTGTCATGTCCGAGCCTCAGGCTCCAGAGAGATCTGCTGCAAGAGATCTTGGTTTCTCGGACTTAAACTCTGTTAGTTCTGGGGACGATGACGGTATAAACGCTGCAATTTTTCAAGTTTCCTCAGCGGTGTCCCAGCTGAGTTGTAAAAGAAACAATTCTCATTGCTTCCTTTCCATCAAACTCTGGGTTGACTCAGTCTGGGTGTCTAGCTCTGCTATGATCGACTCAGGAGCAAGTGGAAATTTTATGGATATCTCCTTTGCTCTGAAACAGGGGATACGTTCAGTGAAGAAGGCTACTCCAGTACAGATGGAGACTGTGGATGGCTCTCTACTGACTTCTGGACCAGTGGATCAAGAAACAGAGCCTTTGAGGGTCCTTATGGGTAAAGATCATCAGGAGAAAATGTCTTTTATGCTTATCTCTTCTCCCCACTTTCCCATTATTCTAGGGCTACCATGGCTGCAGGCGCAGAATCCTACGATTAACTGGGAGACCAAGGAATTACACTTTCCGGAGAAACAGATGAGTCAAGGAGTTTCAGCTTGCTCTGTTCCTAAAGGAACCATGTCAGTCCCTGAACTACCAGCTGTATACCAGGACTATGTGGATTTATGTGACAAGAAGAACGCTGATCAGCTTCCTCCTCACCGTCCATATGATTGTCCAATTGAATTATTGCCTGGAGCCGAGATACCTTTTGGTAAGATCTACCCCCTAGCAGGGCCCGAGCTAAAAGCTTTGAAGGATTATATAGACGAAAATTTAGCCAAGGGCTTCATACGCCCCTCTTCATCTCCCGCAGGTGCACCCATCTTCTTTGTGAAGAAGAAAGATGGATCTCTGAGACCCTGCATAGACTATAGGGAACTCAATAAGGTTACTATTAGAAACCGTTATCCATTGCGTTTAATCCCTGAATTGTTGGAGAGAGTGCGGCATGCCAAAATTTTCTCTAAACTGGATCTCCGTGGGGCCTATAACTTGGTCCGTATTAGACCTGGGGATGAATGGAAGACTGCTTTCAGGTCACGCTATGGACACTTTGAATATCTAGTTATGCCTTTTGGTCTGAGTACCGCCCCAGCCACTTTCCAACACTTCGTGAATGATATCTTCAGGGATCTCCTAGATACATTTGTGGTGATTTATCTGGATGATATTCTAATTTTTTCTAACTCCACAGAGGAACATCATGGACATGTGAGAATGGTCTTAGAACGCCTAAGACAAAACCATCTCTACATCAAACTTGAAAAATGTGAATTCCATAGGACCGAAATTCAATTTCTGGGGTATGTACTATCTACGCAAGGGATTAGTATGGATGGAAGCAAGACCCAAGCCATCAAGGATTGGCCAATTCCTAGAAATGTGAAGGAGGTGCAGCGTTTCATCGGGTTTGCCAACTTCTATAGACGTTTCATTAAGAATTTTTCTGAGGTAGTGTCACCTATCACCCAACTTACCCGGAAACAGTCTAGGTTCTCCTGGACCCCGCAAGCTCAGGAAGCATTTTCCTGTTTAAAGGATAAATTTACCACCGCACCTATCTTAGTACATCCCAACCCCGAGCTTGCCTTCATAATAGAGGTGGATGCTTCAGACTGTGCCGTTGGAGCTATACTCTCTCAGAGAACAGGTGAGAAGAATGTCTTGCATCCCTGTGCCTTCTTTTCCCAGCAGTTGTCTTCGGCTGAGAGGAACTACGATGTGGGCAATAGAGAATTGTTGGCCATTATTGCCGCCTTCAAGGAATGGAGACACCTTCTTCAGGGAGCTGCACAGCAAATAGTCGTCCTGACAGACCATCGTAACCTTGAATTTATCAGGTCGGCTAAGTGCCTGACTCCTCGCCAGGCTCGCTGGAATCTTTTCCTAAACCAATTTAATTTTGTAATTTCTTATAGACCAGGATCGCGCAATGGAAAGGCTGATGCACTCTCTAGGATTCATTCAGCAGAGACACGTCCACTTACTCCTCCTAAGACTATTCTTCCTGACTCTAGATTCCTGGGAGTGATTCATAATCAAGACCTACTTAAGGACATCAAGGAAGCATACCATGCGGATTCTTTGTTGGCTCAACCCCCAAGGGACGTAAGTCTTGTCTTTAAGAATGGTGTGTGGATTCAGGGACAACGTCTGTATATACCTGAAACAGTCAGATTGAGAGTATTGCAACTCATCCACGATTCCAAGATAGCCGGGCATAGGGGAATTCTAAAGACACAAGAATTTCTTTCTCGTTTCTTTTGGTGGCCCACTTACAGGAAAGATGTCTTAAACTATGTCACTTCATGTGAAGTCTGTGCAAGATGCAAAACACCTCGCTCCTCACCAACTGGTCTGTTGCAACCTCTTCCCACCCCGTCCCGCCCGTGGGGATCCATTTCTATGGACTTCATTGTGGAGTTACCAACCTCTCAAGGGAAGAACACCATTCTAGTGGTGGTTGACCGTCTAACAAAGGCAGCTCATTTTATCCCTTGTGTCGGCTTACCCACTGCAAAACAGACATCAGACTTGATGATTAAGAATGTGTTTCGCTTACATGGAGTACCGGATGAGGTCATTTCGGATCGAGGGTGCAATTCACTTCAAGGTTTTGGCAAAATTTCTGTGCAGCATTGGACATTAAAGTAAACCTTTCTTCTGCTTTTCATCCCCAGACTAATGGACAGACAGAATGAACCAATCAGACCCTGGAGCAGTATCTCCGCTGTTTTATCTGCCACCTACAGGATGATTGGGTGGATCTACTTCCACTGGCTGAGTTCTCTTATAACAACTCTCAGAGCGCCTCCACTAAGCAGTCTCCTTTTTACTCCAATCTAGGTTATCATCCTAACATTCTTCCTCGATTTCCCATAGATACGCCCTTGCCGGCAGTGGCTGAAAGAATCACTTCTTTACAAAAGAATATGGATCTTCTAAAGGAAAATCTAGAATTGGCTCAGGAAAGGTACAAGAAAGCAGCAGATAAATTTCGTAAACCTGCACCAGCTTTCAAGGTAGGAGATTTGGTCTGGCTGTCAACCAGAAATCTTAAATTAAAGATTCCATCGTCTAAATCGGGACATAAGTACATTGGACCTTATAAGATCAATAAGATTATAAGTGCTGTTGCTTGTCGTCTTCAACTGCTCAGAACTATGAGAATCCACCCTGTCTTTCATGTATCCCTACTAAAGGCTGCAACACCCAATACGTTTCCTGGACGTTCTTCTCCTTGCCCTGACCCAGTGCTGGTCGATGGTCAGGAAGAATTTATGGTGGAAAGGATTCTAGATTCCAGGTTGTACAGAAATCAGTTGCAATATTTGATTAAATGGCAGGGCTACCCAGTGGAGGACAACTCATGGGAACCAGTCAATAATGTAAATGCTCCTCGCCTGCTCCGCCAGTTTCATCAGAGGTACCCTGACAAGCCTGGTCTGAGGTCATCCGGAGGTTGTCCCTAAGGGGGGAGTAATGTAAGGTTCTTTGTCTCTGTTGACATGTTCCTTGAAACTCAGTTTTCCGTCGGCCATTTTGCTTTCTGTCTTTCTGCAGCTCTTGCCCTCAGTTAATATGGAGTTTCCAGTTTTCATGTTCCCGCCCTGATTCTTCCCTCTTGCTTCTTAAGCAGCCTCAGCTGAACAATCAGTGCTCCTGAATCAAGCCTCAGTCAGTCTGTGACCTGACTCCTGGAAGCCTTGGACTTGTACTCCAGCTATTCCCTACTGAGGAACCTTGGAACACTTTTGGACTCTGGAAACCTGCTGTTTGGTGAATCCATGTTTGCAGAGGAATTACGGTACAGAGAAGAGATCCTGAACCTGCTTTGGAGATTTATTGTAGTGCTTGAAGTTACTCTGGCCTGCTGTGTCTCCTGTCGCTGTTCCTGCAAACTGTGTGAACTTTTCAGCATGCTTGTATGAAGTAATACAAGTCATTTCATTTCAACCTATGTCTCCTGTGTTTTCCTCGCACCCAAGCACAAGACGCTATAGGAACTGTACACTATACATGACACATGTTCACGCTCCGCAGCTCATCGCTGCCTTTGAACGCAGCGAGGCCCAGAGAAGGGGGGCCCTAGGAGGGGGGGTAATGTTAGGGTTCGAGTTCCCGCTGCTACACAAGGGGAGTCTCGAACCCGTCCCGCTGCGGTCTCCCATTCATCTCCGGCCGCAGTGGAGCCTGTTCAGCAGAGATGTCGGTCCAGGCGTCTTGCCCACTCCTCTACTGTGCAGTGACTTGCTGCTGTCTTTCCTAGATCTGCTATTATAGCCAGTGCTGGAGCCGTCTTTGAGACAAAGTCCTGCGTTTTCCCATCGGAGCATGCCCAGAGTGAGATCTCTCATTGGAGATCAGGGGTCACATGTTCAGGTGCTGCAGCGGCTCCTATTGGTCCGCCAGGAAAGTCATGTAGCTACGTGTGTTTGTAACAGCTTCTCATTGGTCCTTGTTCCTGGAAGGTCCTGTAGCTGTTGCTATAAAAGGGTAGCATGGCTGGGCCGCCATGCGCTAATATCAACCATTGTATGCTATGCGCCAGTGTGATCATGCGTATGTGTGGTTAGGGACCCGGCTGAAATAAGCCACTAGAATACCGACTTAATCGGTGAGGAGTTTGGTATGGTAGCTGGCCAGGGTCGGTGTCCTAGATGCCCTAGATTACCGGCGTAACCGGTGAGGAGTTTTGATTGCCGTATTCAGGGTCTGGCGTTCAGACGCCATAGATTGCGGGTGACTCCCGCGATGACATTAGCACATGATCACGCGTTATGTACGCTTAGCACTTAACTGTGTACCTGAGAGCCTGACAGGACACAGCACTTTTCCTCAGCGGCCCTGTGACGTAACAGGGTTTGCTTTCGACGCTAGACAGCGCCCTAGCGTTTTACTTTGCGGCTCACTGAAGCTAAGTGAGTTCGCACCTATCGCCATATAGCGCTGTGGCATTTCCGTTAGCGGCTCTGGGTATTAACAGAGTTCGCACTTACTGCCACAACGCGCTACGGCGTTTATTTTAGCGACTCTGCGGGATAACAGAGTTCGCTACTTTCGCCATTTTACTAGCAGCAGGTTCCGCCTGCACGGTGGACCCCGGGCTGCGAACGCACCTCTCTACCTCATATATTTGGTGCGTTCCGCAGACCCTAACACCTGATATACGAGAAGAGCCTTGACGTGGCTATCAGGCTCACATAATTTGGCCATCTTATGCGCTAAGACTTCTCAATTTTTCATATTTCTAAGGCAGTGATGCAATTCATTTTTCATATTTCGTGTTTGCAAGCTATAGCGCTGCAGTGTGCTACCCTTTTTTCTTGTATGTGCGTGAGTTGGTGACTCTGGGTTTAGCACCTGTTCACACTGGATCTATGTTTGGATGTGCCGGTCAGTTTTTTGATATGTATTAATTTACCTTCTACCTGAGCACTCCACCTGTTGGTCACAGGCTTTTTAATTACACCAGGTTCATTACCCCTCCACAGAGATGTAGATTTTAGTCTTAAGAGAGGATTCATATGTTCCAATGCAGACAGACTTTTCTAAGCGAGGATTGGCATTAGTTAGGACCTGATATACGAGAAGAGCCTTGACGTGGCTATCAGGCTCACATAATTTGGCCATCTTATGCGCTAAGACTTCTCAATTTTTCATATTTCTAAGGCAGTGATGCAATTCATTTTTCATATTTCGTGTTTGCAAGCTATAGCGCTGCAGTGTGCTACCCTTTTTTCTTGTATGTGCGTGAGTTGGTGACTCTGGGTTTAGCACCTGTTCACACTGGATCTATGTTTGGATGTGCCGGTCAGTTTTTTGATACATATGCCAACTTGTGGCATTCTCCTGCTGAGATGCGGTTCCCATTTTTGTATCAAAGCACATATGTTTAATTAGTCTTCATTACATACTTGTGTGGGACTTTATATCCAGTCTAGTGTGCAATTTAATGTGTACCAGGCTCATTTTTGCTCTTTCACCAGTACTTTCATCTATGTATACTCATTGTTGTTATGTGTTATTAGATGTGTTTCAATAAAAATATTTTTATATTCATAACTTTTGACATCAATTTTTGGGCTTGATGCTCTGATATTTCTTGGTATTTGAATATGTAGGGAGTTACCCTGTTCCTGACCTTGGAACTATGTTTTTCTATGTTACCCATGGTTTTGGTATAAGTAATCTCCTAAGTTTAAGCCTAGGTTCATTGGACCTTATAAGATCATGGAGATTCTTAATCCTGTTTCCTTTCGTTTACTTCTTCCAGGGACATTTAAGATCCATAATGTGTTCCACAAGTCCTTATTGAAAAGGTTTGTCGAGCCAGTGGTTCCTATGGCTGCGCCTCCCGACCCTGTTTTGGTTGAGGGCAATCTGGAGTATGTGGTTGAGAAAATATTGGATTCTCGTTTTTCTAGACGGAAACTCCAGTATTTGGTTAAGTGGAGAGGTTATGGTCAGGAGGACAATTCTTGGGTGTTTGCTTCGGACATCCATGCTGGGAGACTGATCCGTGCCTATCACTGAGCTTATCCTGACCGACCTGGTTGCACAAATGAGGGTTCGGTGACCCCTCCTCAAGGGGGGGTACTGTTGTGAATGTTTTGGAAATGAATTCTGAGCAGAAGCTCCCTCTGGTGGTTACAAACAGTACTGAACCATTCAATGAGGATTGGCAATCAGGACTCACAGACTGGCTTGATATAAGGGAGGTTCCATCCCATCATGGTTGCCGGTGATCAATTGTTCTTGTCTCAACTGTGGTTCCTGGTTCACTTGGAAGCTTGCTGAGTCTTGCCTCTTCTTCTGCTTTCAGATAAGATATTTTCTGTTTTTGTTTTTGTGCTTACCATTTGCATATTTCTCTGCATTTCTGTGAGGTTAGCCAGGTTCCCCCCCGGGGGGCTTGGGCTCCTCTCAGTTCCGCTGGAGCCATTGTTATTTGTTCATTTGCCTTTTCCAGTTTTTTCAGTGGCTGCGGCTTAGTTTTGTTACACCAGAGAACTGATTTAGGTGGTAGAGGTCGTGTGATCTCAGGTGTTTTTGCAATCAGTAGCGTTGCCATTTTTTAGGGTTTTTTTGGATTGCAGTGAGTATCCTTTCTATCCTTTTCTGTCTAGGCAGATTGCGCCCCAGCGTTTGCTCATACTATTTTCTGTCTGTGTCTGTATTTCCTCTTGTCTAACTGCCATTACATGTTTGGGGGCTTCCTATGTTCTTTGGGGATCTTCTCCGGGGCAGATAGCTTTCCTCTTTCTATCTTTAGGTGTAGTTAATCTCTCAGGCTGTGACGAGGCGTCTAGGACCAACGTAGGAACGGTCCACGGCTGCCTTTTAGTTTTGGTGGTTAGTCAGGGTACTGCAATCCAATAGATTTCAACCTCTCTGGTGTATTGCCGTTTTTGCCTGCTCTCCTCAGCTACCATAACATAACAATCTCCTCACCGGAGAAGCCGGTATTCTAGGGGCTTATTTCAGCCAAACCCTAAACACGTGCACACAAATCTCCTCACCGGAGGTGCCGGTATTCTAGGGGCTTATTTCAGCCGAGCCCTAACCACATGCGTGCATGATCACACTGGCGCAAAGCACATAATGCAAATGATACTAGCGCATGGCCATACAACCCTTTTATAGTAGCAACTACACTGCCTGCCAGAAAAGGACCAATGAGACACTGTTCAGAACACATGTAGTTTCAGGACCTTCCTGGCGGACCAATAGGAGCTGCTGCAGTACCTGAGCATGTGACCCCTGATCTCCAATGAGAGATCTTATCCTGGGCATGCTCAGAAGGGGAAACGCAGGACTT
Source organism: Oophaga sylvatica (assembly GCA_033576555.1). Lineage (NCBI taxonomy): Eukaryota > Metazoa > Chordata > Amphibia > Anura > Dendrobatidae > Oophaga > Oophaga sylvatica. Next base: position 320,775,244 of record JARQOD010000001.1, on the reverse strand, counting down.
AGTCCTAAAGACGTCTGCTCGCCGCTGACCAATACTGGCCACAATAGCAGAACCTGGAGAGGCAGACGTAAACCTCTGCACAGTACTAGGCTGTTCAAGACGCTGGGACCGACGTCTCTGCTGAGGAGACTCCACTGCGGCCGGAGACGGATGGGGGACCACAGCGGGAACGGCTCGAGATTCCCCCTGTGCAGAAGCGGGAACTCGACCTCTAACAGTTACCCTTGGGAAAATAAAAATTGGAGTGAAAAGATCATTTTTGTGGAAAAAATATGATTTTTTAATTTTACGGCTCTACGTTATAAACTTGTGTGAAGCACTTGGGGGTTCAAATTGCTCACCACAGATCTAGATAATTTCCTTAGGGGGTCTAGTTTCCAAAATGATGTTACTTGTAGGGGATTTCCACTGTTTAGGCGCATCAGAGGCTCTCCAAACGCGACATGGCATCCAATCTCAATTCCAGCCAATTTTGGTTTGAAAAAGTCAAACGGCGCTCCTTCCCTTACGAGCTCTGCCGTGTGCCCAAACAGTGGTTTTCCCCCACATATGGGGTATTGGCATACTCAGGAGAAATTGCACAACCACTTTATGTGTCCATTTTCTCCTTTTACCCTTGTGAAAATAAAAAAAGTTTGTAAAAGATCATTTGTGTGCATAAAAAGTTAAATATTCATTTTTTCCTTCCACGTTGCTTCAGCTCCTGTGAAGCACCTGAAGGGTTAATAAACTTCTTGAATGCGGTTTTGAGTACCTTGAGGGGTGCAGTTTTTATAATGGTGTCACTTTTGGGTATTTTCTGCCATATAGACCCCTCAAAGTGACTTCAAATGTGAGGTGGTCCCTAAAAAAAAGGCTTTGTAAATTTTGTTGCAAAAATGAGAAATCACTGGTCAACTTTTAACCCTTATAATTTCCTAAGAAAAAAAAGTTTGGTTCCAAAATTGTGCTGATGTAAAGTAAACATGTGGTAAATGTTATTTATTAACTATTTTGTGGGACATATTTCTCTGTTTTAAGGGAATAAAAATTCAAAGTTTGAAAATTGCAAAATTTTCAAAATTTTCTCTATATTTGCATTTTTTTCAAAAATAAATGCAAGTTATATTGTTGAAATTTTACCACTAACGTGAAGTACGATATGTCACGAGAAAACAATCTCAGAATCGCGAAGATCCGTTTAAGAGTTCCAGAGTTATAACCTCATAAAGAGCCAGTGGTCAGAATTGTAAAAATTGGCCCGGTCATTAATGTACAAACCACCCTTGGGGGTGAAGGGGTTAAGGATTAAAATCCTATAGGGCATACAGATCCTTGTGCTCACGCCAGCACATGTCCAGTCCCATTTGAAGTTTACCAATGACCATCTGGATGATCCAGAGGAAGCATCGGAGAAGGTCATGTTGTCAGATGAGACCCACTCCACTCTTTGTGTTTGGAGGATGAAGAAGGATGAATACAACCCCAAGAATACCGTCCCAAACATGAAGCATGGTGGAGGAAGCATCTTACTTTGGGGGTGCTTTTCTGCAAAGGGGACAGAACAACTGCACCATATTGAAGGGAGGATGGATGGGGTCATGTATCACCAAATTTTGGCTTACAACCTCCTTCCCTCAGTGCAAGCATCAAAGATGGGTCTGGGTCTTCCAGCATGACAATGATCCAAAACACGTAGCCAGGGCAAATAAGGAGTGCCTCTGTAAGAAGCACTTCAAGGTGCTGTTTTGGCCTAGCCAGTATACAGACCTGAACCCAATAGAAAATCTTTGGAGGGAGCTGAAATTCAATGTTGCCCAGCTACAGCCCTGAAACCTGAAAGATCTGGAGAAGAACTGTATGGAGGAGTGGGCCAAAATCCTTGCTGCAGTGTGTGCAAGCTTTGTCAAGAACTACAGGAAACGTCTGACCTCTATAATTGCAAACAAAGGTTTCTATACCAAATATTAAGCTCTGTTTTTCTATTGTATCCAATTCTTATTTCTTACAATAACATGCAAATTAATTATGTAAAATCATACCATGTGATTTTCTGGAATATTTGTATTTGAATCAATTTTTGCCTTGAGAAATTTTGGTTTATGTCATAATGTCATAATGTCATGTAATAATGACTCGTCAATTCACTTAAATAGCGATATCTTTCGTGTTTTTTGTTTCTACAGTATATATGTTATATGCAATGTTTAAATAAAAATGTTTCATTAAATAGCACATCATTACAATTTTCTTCTCTTGTAATGATATAACATATACAGTACTACCTTTAAAACACTGCTTAAGCAAGACTGAAAAGTAATATTACTTAGATTGCAGAAAAATGTTTAAGGCAATAGCTTTAGTAACGGTGGATTTACATGCTGTGTAATTTTACACAACAAAAATAAATGTGCTCTCTGTAGTGCTGTCAGTTGGAAATAGCTTACATATTTACATAGGTTGAAAAAAGACCTAGGTTCAACAAGTTCAACCTTTTTCCGCCAATTATACATTTTTTGTCACTAAATTATCTATAACCCACAATGTTATGTGTGGTGAGGAAATCATCCAACCTTTTTAAAAGCTGTCATAGTGTCTGCCATTACTACTTCTTGTGGTAGGACATTCCACAGTCTGACTGCTCTAACTGTAAGAACCCTTTCCTATTCAGCTGCCGGAATCGCCTTTCTTCTAACCATAATGAATGCCCCCAGTAGTTAGTATGGTCTTTGGAAGTCATGTGCCCGTGTTTTGTACTGGCCACACATACTGTATATTCATACAGAAAAATGAGATCTCCTCTGAGACATCTTTTATCTAAGCTAAACAAGCCCAACTTTTCCAATCTCTGATTATGAGAGGCCTTCCTTCCTTTCTTCCTCGGCAGTGTTGCCTGGCATATGAGTTTTTGTACCTCAGATATCAGTTTCCACAATGCGAAACAGTATCCCATATACAGTGCCTACAAGTAGTTTGGGGAGGGTCTTAAATAGTCAGAAAAGGCTGGCAAAAGAGATCATTAATCCACACATGTGAAGCTCATTATTCTTGGTGCCTGAACTACTTCTTAATACTTTAGGGGACCAAACAGAATTCTTGTGGTTTGAGGGGTTGAATAATAAATGACACTCTGAATTAACTTTTAACGTTTTAAAAAAAAAAAAAAAAAATTAAAACAAAAATTTTTGCTGCAGTGCATTTCCCACTTCCAGGCTGATCTACAGTACAAATGTCACAATGCCAAGTTAATTCCGCATGTGTCAACCAGCTAAATCTGCAGGGGGTTGAATACTACTTGTAGGCACTGTACCCCAGTCAATGGACTCTCACCCAGCTACCCACCACTCTTACACGGAAACCCTGACTTCACAATTTCTTGGGGGGCAGAAAGTCTCTGTATGTCTCTGCATGAAATCTGAGTTTCTGTAGAGAATTTATTACTTTCAAATTGGAAAAGAAATACAAACCTAAGTACTTCTAAGTGCAAGAAAAATGTATGTAAAATTGTGATACATTTAGTCAGATTAATTTCCATTTGTATGGATTGATGATTGTTACTTTTATATTTCATTGTTTTTTCTTTGCATGCCATCTTTAAAAAGTCCATAAATTAACAAGGATATAAACTGGATTTGCTAAAAAACCCAAATATCTAAAAATCTTTTAAAATGTTTATGACTTTTACCATTCATACTCACAGGATAGTAGAAGAGTCAATTAAAATATGTTCTCTCGTGGAAATCTTCTTGGCATGAAAATAGCAAGAGTAATAATAATAAGTATAATAAAAGGCAAATTTGAGGAAAGTGATTAGTCTTCTTTCCTGCTATTAGAGAACAAATGAAGCTGAACGAATAAGAAGGAAAGCAAGCAAGCCATGGAGCAGAAAATGAATTAGAGATGTCAAAATGTTTTGAAGAACTGTTGCCAAAAGATAACTGGATGAGGCCATGCATGCATCAACACATATATATACAGAGGCACTGAGCAATACTGCCTTCCTATGCAAATGATGATGGTATAATTATAACATATTTTATTCATTATAATGTAATCCACAAGAAATCTAAATTATGACAAAGATTTATAATGATTTATTTATGTCTGCAACAAATGAATGTACTGTAATTTGTACCACAATAGTCTATTTTTGTAACTGGAGTTCTAAAATATATTTGCAGTACTACTCAGTACACTGTTTTTATTTAGCTGAACAGATAAAAAGTTAATGGTCTGACCAATAAAATAAATGATATTTATTATCTACATTGTTAATTCTCAGCAATGGAAATGTATTCAATTGACGGGGCAATTTCATACATGCAACACTCAGTCATACAATACTATCAACCATATCAATGACTTTTAAAATGGTTATTCAGGACTATTAAAATTTTTCACTATGGGCTGAAAAACTAACAGGCAGGTAGTTGCTACCTATGTGCCAGTGGTGCTTATATCTGCTTATAACTTTTGTACTACCACTATTTGTAATTGCACATCTGACCATTTACCAGGTATACCCATTGTGTACATAGTGTATTATCTAGTGTGCACTTAAGGACATTAAATATATAATTTAACTTTGGGCTGCTCTTTTATTTCGATCCACAAATCCACACATCCGTATCCTTGTTTAACGCTCCATGCTAACGGTGCTGGTTTCTGGCCTGATATAATCCAAATATCACACCTGACTAATATCTCTCGAGGAACTGGGGGAAGTTCAACCGGGCTGAACAGGAGCCTCTCAGCCTGTCAAGGTTGTGGGCGAGTGTGGTGCTGTGTCAGTGACTGTGTGGGCCACATCCTTTCCCTCCCCGTGCCTCTCTGGGCCCGTGTGTCTGCGCAAAACTGTACCAAGCCGATCATTCGTGTCCTCAGGGGGTGTGGAACGCCACGTGGGTGAAATTGGGGGGACAGCATTATGTGATCCTTCTGATGTAAAAGTAACGTTAGGCTGGGTGGCGAGGTGCGGGTTCATCATGAGTGGTGATAGCTGTGGGATTCTGCGTGATCTCTTCAGTTCCATCCATCATATGTGGTGGCAGCATGGTGATATCAACATAATAGTGGGTGTGAGTGTGAGACCCATACTTACAGACAATAAAGATTACCAATAGTGATGACTGAGCATGCTTGTCACTGCTCGTTGCTCGCTATAGTATCAGTGTGCTCGAGAAGCCCGTTACTCGGCGAGTATTTTTTTAATCCTCGAGCGCAGGTTCAAGTCCTTGCCGTGCATTTTTTGTGCTTTCTAAACAGCCAATAAACATGTAGGGATTGCCTGCCAGTCACTGTAATGTTGCAGCCATCTTAGTTGTAGCATTACTGTGATTGGCTGGCCACATACGTCATCAGGTCTATATAAGACCCATGACACCATGCTCGGTACACTGTAACCCTGAAACAGGCAAATTAGAGAGAGGTGCTGGTGAATTAGGGAGAGAATTGTAGCTGTGTATAGGCAGGGATTACACAACAATTATATTTCTTTCAACTGCAACAACAGCTTTTATTAGAGCTAATGTTAAAGGGAACCAGTCACCAGGTTTCACCAATACGAGTTATGGCCACCACCTTTCAGGGCTTATCTACAGCATTCTATAATGCTGTTTGATAAGCCCCAGATCCAACTTGCGAGAGAAGAAAAATAAGTTTTATTATACTCACCTGCAGGGCGGTCCGATGGGTGTCGCAGGTTCTGGTCTGGCACCTCACATCTTCTTGCGATGCCACCCTCCTGCTTGCTCCATGGTTTCCCGGCATCGCGCTCCTGCGCAGACATACTTATCTGCCCTGTTGAGGGCAAAGCAAAGTACTGCAGTGAGCAGGCACCAGGAAAGGTTGGAGAGGCCCAGGGCCTGCGCACTGCAGTACCAGTACTTTGCTCTGCCCTCAACAGGGCAGAGAAGTATGCCAGCACAGGAGCATGATGACGGGGAGCCATGAAGCTGTGCCTGCACTATATCAGCATGTCGTAGACAACATCACATGTTCCCTGAAAAAATCTATGTCTGCCAGAGTGCATTTTAGCACTGATACCAGGACAAGCAAACATGAGTAGGGGCATTGCATCTCGCTGACTGGACAATAAATGACTCTGTTGGCTGTGCTGGCAATCCTCAAGGCTTGCGGGGCAGACCTCTGTATCTAACACTTCCTCCATTGCTTCTGGCTCCTCCACCTCCTCTAGGGCTTCACCTGCGCCCTTAACCACTCCGTTAATGAGATATGTGTTCCAACAGTGCAAAGAGAATCACTGACTCCTCCGTATTGGGCAGCCAAGGCTCATTACAATCGGGCAGTCTTAAAATTAATATGCATTGGAGATCACAGTCACACATCTCTAGAGATGTGGATAGCTATCCAAGCCAAGTTAGAGAAATGGCTGTCTCCACTGAACCTGTAGCCAGGTAAGGCCATGTGCTATGACGATGCAAGCCTGGTGTTGGCCCTACGCCGGGGCAACCTCACACACGTGCCTTGCATGGTTCACGTCCTCAACCTTGTGGTACAGAAATTTCTCCACCACTATGGCAGCCTGGATGTGCTGCTGTAGATAGCATGGTCACTGTGTGCTCACTTCCGACGATCGCACCGCACAGGTCATTCACTTGCATCGCTATAGCGGTCTTTAGGTCTGCCGGTTAACCGCTTGATTTGCAATGTTACGATAAGGTAGAATGCCACATGTTGCAGCAACTGTGGTAGAAGTGATGAGTCCTGGTGCTATATGTCTATCCGCATAGCCTGGGCCAAAGAAGAATGGACGTGGTGGAAATCACTCTTGAAGCGTGGGCACAGATGAAAGACCTTTGCACCCTTCTGCACAGTTTTGAAATGGCTACTAAGATAGCTAGCACTGACGATGCCATCATCAGCATCACTATTCTGGTCATACACTTGCTGTAACACACTTTGAATAATCTGCATGAGGAGGTGTTTGTCCCAGCGGAAGAGGTGGAAGTAGAGTAAGATGCGAAAGGGATAACAATTTCTCTAAGTTTCGGACTGTCGTAACACAGGCAGGTGCCATGGGAGGGTGGATTACAGCGATCGCCGGGGGCTCATGGTTTCAGACAGACTGTTATTGAAGGTGCAGGAGCCGAGGAACAAATTGAGGAGGACAAGGAGGAAGAGGTGATGGACACACAACAGCCAGGAGATGAAGAGGATTATGATCCCCCCTGTTGTCCATGGTTGGAGGAAGGAGTTGGAGGAAGCAACCTTTAGTGTTACCCTGCCACCAACACACCATGGACTTGGACCCTGTGGAAGCGCCTGACACACGAGCGCATTCTTGCTGCACTATCTTCATCATGATGCCCGTATTATTAGGGTTAAAAATAGTGCTGACTACTTGTTGCCACTCTGTAATATCCAGAGTAAATATAGCCAAATGCTCCCCCTTGGAAAGGGATGTGAGCATGCTGGCACATCGAAACATGCTTGTTGACAATGTTAAGAGTGGTTAGCCTCAAGACAACAGTGTGCATCGTAGTTCTAGACATTCAACCCCAGGAACGTGAAGGTGTCACTGCATAAACATTAACAGCAGCAAAAGCAGCGTAAGTGGCGTAAGCAATTTCTGAGAGTAATTTTCCACATTTTTTAGATCTGTCTGTGCACAAGCAGAAGAAAGTACAAGTCTGACATGATGTCAGTGACTTGAGAGGATGGTGCAGCAGTATCTCGAGATGAATATCAATGCCATGAGGGGGAATTTGGACCCTTTTTCATTTTGGTTTTCTAAAATGAAAGTGTGACGACTCTGTTGTCATTTGACCAGGAACCAAGGGCTCCTACCCTGTCCCTAGCACAAGGGCGTACCCTAGCTCTCCCTGTTTTCTGAGTTACTTTTGAAGGTGAAGATGCTGGGGCCATGTACCTGCCTTATCTCCTGAATCCACCCTCCATCTGTACCCTTCCACCACCCAGGGAAGAGGGGAGTAGTTGCGCACCGTAGTACACCAACCAGACGAACAAGGTAACACGAACAGGGGAAACAGAAAATACCGGGCATGCAAATATTCACTCATATATAACAGGGGAATGCACTGGGGGTGGACGATGGGATAAAACCAATGTAGGAGAAGGAAAAGGAATTATCACCTTTACTAAACCAAGCAACAGTCACAGATAAACCCACCAAATGCTTTCTCATACAACCACCAACTACTATCCTCCCAGCCATGCAGCATAAGCTATCTCTGATGATGTGTGTCAGTCAGGACCAGATTATATAGGGGATAGGAGTGGCTAACAGTGTTCAGCTGAGAGCTCTAGCTCCAAGAGCTCGCAACATGGCCGATAAACCCATATACTGCAAAAAAAAATATACACGATTTAAAAAGGAGAAGTGCTTCGTTTTACTGCAGGAGTAGGAGCAATCAGACTGTGTGGTCTTCTGGCTCCTCCCTGTTACGATAACTCCCTGACAGGAAGAGTGATTTGAGCTCACCTGTAAAGCCTTGGAAGTTTTGTCATGTCCAGCAGCCAGCGTTCTCTCAGAACTAGTGTTGAGCGATACTTCCCGATATCCATAAGTATCGGATCAGATTGGATCGGACCGATTCCCAAAAAGTATCGGGTATCGCCGATTCCGATACCGGAAACCCAATGCAAGTCAATGGGACAGAAATATCGTAATTAAAAAAAACCCTTTCTTTCCTTGTAAACACTAGATATACACACATAGAATACAATATATATATATATATATATATATATATATACATGTCATTGTGACATATATATATATATATATATATATATACATATATTTATAGTTCATACACTTCTACATAGTAAAATAGCCGCTGATTCAATTGCCAGGCAATGCCGGCTTTTGTGAAATTACAGAACCACCCGACATGAAATGACACATGGTTTACATAGAGTTAACCATGTCATTTCATGTAGTTTGATATATGGTTTTTACTAACAATTACATGAGTGTATGTGTGCAAAATTTCACACATGTAGGGGTTAATTAAAGGTGTAAATTCGTTGTAAAAAAAACACATTTTTTTTCTACGAATTTACACCTTCAATTAACCCCTACATGTGTGAAATTTTGCACACATACACTCATGTAATTATAAGTGAAAACCATATATCAAACTACATGAAATGACATGGTTAACTCTATGTAAACCATGTGTCATTTCATGTCAGGTCTGTAATTTCACAAAAGCCGGCAATTGAATTAGCGGCTATTATACTATGTAGAAGTGTATGTACTATAAATATATATATATATATATGTGTCACAATGACATGTATATATATATATATATATATATATATATATATATATATATATGAGGTGTAAAATTGTTGAAAAAAAATGCGTGGGCTCCCGCCCTATTTTCTCAACCAGACAAAGCCAGCGAGTGGGGGCAGATAATAACAGCCCAGATAGGGACCATTACTTTTGGGCCCCCCTGGCTACTAACATCTGCCCCCAGACACCCCAGAAAAGGCAAATCTATAATTACATTTGCCCTTTCTGGCACTTAGCCCGTCTATTCCCATTGCCCTGTAGCGGTGGCGAATGGGTTAATAATGGGTTAAAGCCACCTTGCTATTGAAAGGTGACTTTAAGCCAGGTTAATAATTGAGAGCTGTCAATTAGACAACTATCAATTATTAATCCTATTGTATGAAATAAAAAAAAAACGCACACACATTAATGAAAAATCATTTTAATGAAATAAATGCACAGTTTTTGACCATGTTTTATTGTACAGGTACTCCATTCGATTCCCTTGTTCTCCTGTAATAAAAACAAAATAATAAAGCAACATTATTCTTACCTATCCGACGCACAGTCATTTTCTCCAATGTAATCCTTCTGAAAGGGTTAACGTTTACTGCAGGGACCGCAGCTAATGCTGCCAGCCTCGCAGTAAACCCCCAAATGAATCATCTCCTCTCCTGGCTGACAGGAGAGGAAGTGGTTAGCATAATTGCTTCCCACTTTCACTTCAGGTCAGCCAGGGACACCCACAGCATCAGTGACGTCAGAGGGAATCCCGCTGACCTGAAGTGAACTGATTAACAAAAATAGGGGATCCCCTCGAGAAAAAAAATGGCGTGGGGTCCACCCTATTTTTGTTAGCCAGCCTGATGAAGCAGACTGCTGAGGCCTGGTATTTTAGGCTGTTAAATATCCAAGATCCATGAACCTTGCAAGCCTGATAATACCAGGGCACAGCAGTCTGCTTATCTTGGCTGGTTAACAAAAATAGGGGATCCCCTCGAAAAAAAATGGCATGGGGTACCCCCTATTTTTGTTAACCAGCCAGATGAAGCAGACTACTGAGGCCTGGTATTTCAGGCTGTAAGGATCCAAGATCCATGAACCTTGCAAGCCTGATAATACCAGGCCACAGCAGTCTGCTTAGCCTGGCTGGTTAACAAAAATAGGGGATCCCCTCGAAAAAAAAAATGGCATGGGGTCCCCCTATTTTTGTTAACCAGCCAAGTAAAAAGCAGACTGTTGTGGCCTGGTATTAAAAGACTGTCAAGGTCCATGGATTTTGGCCCTCAACAGCCTAAAAACACCAGGCTGCAGCAGCCCCACAATTGGCGCATCCAAAGATGCGCCAATTGTGGCACTTTACCCGGCTCTTCCCACTTGCCCTTTACCGGTGGCAAGTGGGGTAATAAGGGGTTAATGTCACTTTTGATTGAACGGTGACAATAAGCCCGTTAATAATGGAGAGGCGTCAGTAAGACGCTGATCCATTAATAATCATAAAGTTTGTAAATTTTTAAAGCAATACACAGCCAGAATAAAGTCTTTTAATGAAATAAAACACAACACAGTTTTCATTATTTCACGCTCATCCTGCGATGCCATCAATCTCCTGTAAAAAAACAAAAAATAACAAACCAACACAAATACTCCCTGTCCGACGCAGTCCAAAATCACGAATGTCCCACGACAAGTCCAGCTCTGCTACATCTGGATGCCAGGCTCATCAGTTGCTTACCTGAGGAGATTCCAGGCGGTGACGTCATCGGACTTCTTTACGGCCAGCTGTCGCGAGAGTACAGCTGGCCGAGGTTACCCAGTACCCGGCAGCACGTGCAGTTATCACGAGAAGCTGCACGTGACCGCCAGGGAGAGGGTAATGGCCGGCCATCCAGGAGGACGTGACCACCGGGGATCTTCTGCCAGGTAAGTGCTGAGTCCTGACTCCTGACAATATCGGATCTCAGAATCTGAATTCCGATACAGCGCATATCGGCCGATACCCAATATTTGCAGTATCGGAATGCTCAACACTACTCAGAACATGTCTTCAGTGCTGCTGGTGGTGTCATGATGGATAAGCGCATCTGGCTGTCCTCTCAAAGTGTAGACCACCTAACTATCATTAAAATGAACAAGACATGGATCTCAAATGACTTTTGCACCCCAGCCACAGACTGGGCAGACTAGGTGATGGTATTATTTCTAGCGTCATGCATTGATCTTGTGCTATTGCAGTCTGTGACACCTTTGTTGTGGCTTCTGTGCCTGCTGTTGCATCTGCTGCTGATGTTACAAACAATTGTTTTAAATGTGGAGACTCCAAGTTGGGTCTCCATCTGGTGAATTACCTGTAGTTGAAGATGTGTCAGAGGCCTATATTACTGTTTCTACTCTGTGGAAATTGATGTCACTTTAGTGGTGTGTGAGAATTATTTATTAAAATGTGGAAGTTCCAAGTTGGGTCTCCATCTGGTGGGTTGCCTGTAGTGGAAGCTGTGTCAGAAGCCTATTATGCTGTTTTAACTCTGTGGAAATTAATGCCAATTTAGTTGTGTGTGACAATATTTTTTTGAAATATGGAGACTCCAAGTTAAGTCTTCTTCTGATGGTTTGTCTGAAGTGGAAGGAGTTTCACAGGCCTATTATACTATTTCAACTTTGTGGAAATTTATGCCACTTTAATGGTGTCTCACAATAATTTTTTGAAATATGGAGACTCCAATTTGAGTCTCCTTCATGTGTGATGCCTGTAGCAGTAGAGCTCCCAGACAGGCAGGCCAGCACTTGCTTTCACTCAACTACCTTTATAACTTTTCTTACATTTTTCTACCAATAGAACTCTATGAAACGGATGTTTGTGTCACTTGAGTGGGGCTGGGAAAAAAAAATGATATGTTGCATGAGATATCAGGGCTCCAAGCAAAGAAGGATTAGGCTATATGCTCACGTTGCGGATTTGTTGCCGATCCGCAGCGGACTTTTCATGCGGAATTGCAGCAGATTCGCAATTGTGTGACCAAACAATGTTAAGCAATGAGAAAAAAATTGCTGTGCACATGCTGCGGAAAATTCCGCACGGAATCTTCAGCGGATTATATTCTGCAGCATGTCAATTCTTTTTGCGGATCCGCTGTATTCTTATACCCATTGAATTAATGAAATCTGCAGGGGTAAAAACACATGCCAATCCGCAAAAATATGCACAAAATATGCACAAAAATGCACAAAATCTGGAAAAAAACACGCGGATTTTTAGATGCGTTTTCTGGCAAGAGATGCAGAATCCCCTCAGGAAATTCCTGAGCCCAATCCGAAACATGTGCACATACCCTTACACTGCTCCTTTTCCACTAGGTCTTAATTGAAAGTTCAATTCAAAGCCCTAAATGCTAGCACACACCCTGATACGTCATTCATGGCTCATAGCTGACTGCTCCTGTGACATTAGCAAATTTCAACTATGGGTTAATTGATGCCACATTCATGATGTCTGCCCTAATTTTAGCTGTTTGGAAACCTTTCTGAGACCACCCTTAAGGTGTTGTGTACTGTATATATGGATACGGCAGTGTAAAAAGTTCTTCTGACATGGGGAAATTTTTTTGTGATAGTAATATTAGAACATTTTTTCAACAGTGAAATATTATATGGCATTTATACTGCACCTGTTATGCATCAAAGCAAAAAAGCCAGACTTGGTTGGTTATAAATAGCATTATTTTTTCAGCAGTGAAATATTATATGGCATTTATACTGCATCAGTTGTGCATCAAATATATACAGTCAGATTTTTTGGTTATCAATATCATTGCTACATTGATACTGCACTGTAAGAAGTCCATCTGAGGTGGGAAAACTTTCCTGCAATAGTAATACTGCAACGTTTTTTCAGCAGTGAAATATTATACAGAATTTATACTGCTCCAGTTTTACATCAAAGCAAAAAATCCAGACTTGGCTGGTTAGCAATAGCATCACTATATTGATACTGCAGTGTAAGAAGTTCATCTGAGGTCAGCAAATTTTCTTGCGATAATAATACTGCAAAGTTTTTTCAGCAGTTAAATACTATATGGCATTTATACTGCACTGTTGTGAATACCTTGGAGGCGACATTGGAGCTGGGGCTCCCTCCGGTGGTTGCTGAGGGTAATGAACCAATTGCTGAATGGCTTTCAGCTGGGTCTGATTGGTCTGATATAAGTGACCTGAACTCCCATCAGCCGGTAATCAATTGTTCTTCCAGGTTTTGCTTGGAGCTCAGCTTGCATTCTTGCTCTCATTCAGATAAGTGACTTGTTGTTTTTTTCCTCTGGTTAGATTTTCCTTGCTGGTTTGCTGCCTTGCAGTGGACTTCAGCCTGGTCCCCTTTTGGGGCCTGGCTCTACATTTGTGCTCAGTTTGTGTTTACACTTTTGCTCTATTCCTGTGTCACTTTTTATTTGCTGAATTGCTGTGTGTTACACCAGAGATCTGATTTAGGTGGTAGAGATCGTGTGATCTCAGGTTTTTTGTTAATCAGAAGTGTTGGTATTTTTGTCAGGGTTTTTTGGGTTGCAGTCAGAATTCTTTCCTGTACTTTTCTATCTAGACAGTATTGGGCCCCAGCGTTTGCTCATTCTATTTTCTGTCTGTGTTCGTATTTTCTTCTTGTCTAACCGCCATTACATGTTTGGGGGCTTCCTATTTCTTTGGGGGTTCTGCTACGGGCAGTTAGCTTTCATCTTTCTGTCTTTAGGTGTAGCTATCTCTCCGGCTGTGACGAGGCGTCTAGGATCACCGTAGGTACGTTCCATGGCTATTTCTAGTGTTGCGGTTAGTTTAGGGTTCTGCAACCCAGTAGTTTCCAGCCTCTCTGGTGTATTGCTACTTCGGCTATTTTTTGCTATTTCTCCTCAGCTGCCAAAACATAACACTGCACCTTTTGTGCATCAAAACAAAAAAGACAGACTTGGTTGTTTAGAAATCACATTACTATATTGATACTACAGTATAAGAAGTCCATCTGAGGTGGGCAAGTGGTCCTGCTATAGTGATACTGCAAAGTTTTTTCAGCACTGAAATATTATTCAGCATTTAAACTGTACCAGTTGTGCATCAAAATCATACAAAAAAACTTGGTTGGTTAGCAGTAGCATTGCGATATTGATACTTCACTGTACGAAGTCCATCTGAGATGGGCAAATTTTAATGAGATAGCAATACTGCAAAGTTTTTTCAACAGGGATACATCTTATATAATTTAAAATGGGCAAGGAATGTGGTAAGAGACGGGGAAGTGGATGTGTTGCTGATGGTGAGCACAGAGGCAGAGGCCATGGGTAAAGTGAATGTGTTCCTGCAGTGGGAGTACAACACACACACACACACACATCATGTTGACTTAGCTTTCTGTCCCACTTTATAGGGGGGCACAGTACACCACTCTTGAAGCCAGACCAGTGTGAAATGGTTGTTGGATGGATAGCTGATAATGATTCCAGTCACTATGCCAGCACCACCCTGTCTTCCACATAGTCCAGTCACAGTAGCTGTGATTCTGGACCATATAATCCTCACCCTGATTTTCCTTTCTCCCACCATGCTGAGCGTCGGAGACAAGCGAACCCACATTTGGACACTCGAAGAGTTGTACACATTTCCTATTATAGATTCTGGCCTCTCACCCTGCCCATTTAAAGCAGGACATGAGGACATCACGTGTAGTGATGCTTAAATATTTGAGCAGCCACACTCACATGAAGGCGATGGTGGAAAAATGCAATTAATGTCTCAAGAGGTGGATGATGATGAGACACAATTGCCATGAAATTATGTTGTTAAGTCAGCAAGTCAGGAGGAGGACCAGGGTGCTGATGTGGATGACAAGTTGACAAGTGACATGCAGAGAGAGGACCGCAGTGCACAGGTAGAAGGATCTGCAGCACCACAACAGTAAGGAAGAGGCAGTGGGGTGGATAGAGGCACAAGACGGGCAAGTGTTCCCCAGAGCACCAACAAGGGTGAACTTACCAGGCCAAAGTTTAGGTGTTCTCGAGTCTGTTAACCACCTAACCACCACCAGCAGGCTCAGGCACATGACAGCAAAGCACCCAACAAGTTGGGTTGAATGTCAGGGTACAGAAACAATGTTTGAGGGTGACATCACTGCCTCTTCCCTGTTTTATGTCCACACCAATTCCCTGTCCATGATGCAGGCAAAAATGCCTCACACCCTGCATCTGTAATTGCACACTTGCAACCATCGTCAGAAACCACATCCACATCCACATCCTTATTTCATAGAAGCGCTAAGTTGTTCTACCCCAGTCTTGGAATGCTGGCGTAAAAACGCAGCCACCCACACACAGGCCACAATACGAAACGGAAAAATTTCCAGACTGCTTGCCCTGATAATGTTGCATTTATGCTTGTGGATACGGAAGCTTTCTTCAATATCACGGCAGCTGCCATCCCTCGGTACTCGGTCCCCACTCGGTGCCACTATTTCTCTCGGTGTACGGTCCTCGCCTTACACAAGCATGTGTCCCATAACATTAGCGCTGTTATTGGGAAGGTCCACTTAATCACAGACATCTGGACAAGTGCTTCTGGCCAAGGGTGCTACATTTCCCTGACGGCACACTGGTTGAACATTGTGCTGCCGACACAGAGGACTGCAGGCCCTGCTTCAATCAGGGTTACTCCAACTTCTACAGCAGTTCCTGCACCACTTCCTCCTCCTCCTCACCCTCCATATCACAAACATCAACATCAGTTGCAAGCTGGAGACACTGAAAATCAAATAAAGAAATGCACTACTTATAAATCAATTATAAAATAAATATGTTCAAAACTTTATTGAAATAGAACAATGAGTAAAAAATACAAGGATGGCAGTGGTATCGAGGGAAAGTCCATAGGCAAGTACAAGCAACGCAGTTTACAATAAAGTCGATTAGAAAGGACATAATGTCTATACAAGACTGATTTACAATAAAAAAAAGAAATTCTATATTATATTTAACCCCTTAACGACCGCCGATACGCCTTTTAACGGCGGTCATTAATTAACGGCGCTGTGGAAAAAGCCTATAGCGCCCCCCAGAGTCGGATTTTCTCCGGGGTCTCGGCTACCGGGGGTAGCCGAGACCCCAAAGAACATGATTCAGGTCGGTTTTTACCGATCCCGCTTTTGCGATCGCTGTTATTAACCCTATAACGGCGATCGCAAAAAAAAGCTATTTTCCCTTTAATTTCTCTCTCTCTATGTGATCGCACATCAGAGGGGAGAGAAATGGGGTCCTCGGGACCCCCGATCAGCCTCCGTGCCTCCCGGTGTCCCCCCAGGCCTCCTGTGGCTCCAGCAGCTCCCGGTGTCTTTTTCCGGTAAAAAAAATAGCTGGCGCATGCGCAGTGCGCAGTGCGCCCGCCGAGCCGGATTTTCTCCGGGATCTCGGCTACCAGAGGTAGTTGAGACCCCAGAGAACATAATTAGGGTTCCCCCAGTCCCCCCGCTTTTGCGATCGCCGCTATTAACCCTATAACGGCGATCGCGAAAGAAAAAAAAAAAGACGCGATCCTGCCTGCAATTTCTCTCCCCTCTGATGTGATCGCACATCAGAGGGGAGAGAAATAGGGTCCCCAGGACCCCAGATCCCCCCCGGTACCTAGGGCTGTTCCCCCATGTCCCCTCCTGGCTCCTGTGGTCCGATCCTCCAGCGTCTTCACCCTGTAAAAAAAAATGTCGGGCGCATGCACAGTGCGCCTGGCGGCAGATTCAAAAAATGAATGACTTCATTCATTCTCTAAAAGTACATTTTGATCACTGTGATAAATTATCACAGTGATAAAATAAAAAGAACAGTACATGAACCCCCCCTTTATCAGCCCCTTTGTTAAGGACATATAATAAAATAAAGAAATTTTATTTATTTTTATTTTTCCATTAGGGTTAGGGTTAGGGTTATAATTAGGGTTAGGGTTACAATTAGGGTTAGGGTTAGCATTAGGGTTAGGCTGGGTTCATACTGCGCTATGGCAGTCCGTTAACGCTACCATTCACTCCCATTTGAGGGCGCGTCGCGACGCATGCCGTAAAGCGGCATGCATTCGCGACGTGCCGTCATTCAGTGATGGAGCCTCGGACGCGGGCTGCAGCGCCTGGGCTCCGTCACCGCTAGCGCAGATGAATCATCTGCTGATTCCTCTGCGATAGCGGGTATAGCATAACGCGATCGCGTTATGCTATACCGTTACCAGCCCGTCAACGCTATGTGTTGAACGGGCTGGTAAAACGCGATATGATCCTAGCCTTAGTGTTAGGGTTATAATTAGGGTTAGGATTACAATTAGGGTTAGGGTTACAATTAGGGTTAGGGTTACAATTAGGGTTAGGGTTATAATTAGGGTTAGGGTTACAATTAGGGTTAGGGTTACAATTAGGGTTAGGGTTACAATTATTGTTGGGATTAGGGGTAGGGTTGGGATTAGGGTTATGGCTGTGTTGGGGTTAGGGTTGGAGCTAGAATTGAGGGGTTTCCACTATTTAGGCACATCAGGGGGTCTCCAAACACGACGTGGCGTTCAAAAAGTGCGACCAGACAGTGGTTTACCCCAACATATGGGGTATCAGCGCACTCAGGACAAATTGCACACCAATTTTGGGTTTCTAATTTCTCCTGTTACCCTTGGGAAAATAAAAAATAGCTGGCTAAAAAAATCATTTTTGAGGAAAAAAATTATTTTTTATTTTCACGGCTGTGCGTTTATAAATTTCTGTGAAACACTTGGGGGTTCAAAGTGCTCACCACACATCTAGATTAGTTCCTTAAGGGGTCTAGTTTCCAAAATGGGGTCACTTGTGGGGGGTTTCCACTGTTTAGACACATCAGGGGGTCTCCAAACACGACGTGGCGTTCAAAGAGTCAAATGGCACTCCCTCCCTTCCGAGCCTTGCCGTGCACCCAAACAGTGGTTTACCCAAACATATGGGGTATCAGCATACTCAGGACAATTTGCACACCAATTTTGGGGTTCTAATTTCTCCTGCTACCCTTGGGAAAATAAAAAATAGCTGGCAAAAAAAAATCATTTTTGAGGAAAAAAATTATTTTTTATTTTCACAGCTCTGCGTTTATAAATTTCTGTGAAGCACTTGGGGGTTCAAAGTGCTCACCACACATCTAGATAAGCTCCTTGGGGGGTCTAGTTTCTAAAATGGTGTCACTTGCAGGGGGTTTCTACTGTTTAGGCACATCAAGGGCTCTGCAAACATAACATGACGCCCGCAGAACATTCCATCAAAGTCTGCATTACAAAATGGCGCTCCTTCCCTTCCAAGCTCTCCCATGTGCCCAAACAGTGGTTTCACCCCACATATGGGGTATCAGCGTACTCAGGAAAAATTGCTCAACAACTTTTGGGGTCCAATTTCTCCTGTTACCCTTGGGAAAATAAAAAAATAGCGGGCTAAAGAATCATTTTTGAGGAAAAAAATATTTTTTATTTTTCACGGCTCTACGTTATAAACTTCTGTGAAGCACTTGGGGGTTCAAAGTGCTCACCACATATCAAGATAAGTTCCTTAAGGGGTTTAGTTTCCAAAATGGTGTCATTTGTGGGGGGTTTCCACTGTTTAGGCGTATCATGGGCTCTCCAAACGCGACATGGCGTCCAATTTCAATTCCAGCCAATATTGGTTTGAAAAAGTCAAATGGCGCTCCTTCCCTTCCAAGCCCTGCCGTGCGCCCAAACAGTGGTCCCCCCACATATGGGGTATCAGCGTACTCAGGACAAATTGGACAACAACTTTTGTGGTCTAATTTCTCCTGTTACCCTTGGGAAAATAAAAAATTGGGGACTAAACGATCAGGTTTGTGGAAAAAATATGATTTTTATTTTCACGCCCGGGCGTTATAAACTCCTGTGAAGCACTTGGGGGTGCAAAGAGCTCACCACACATCTAGATAAGTTCCTTAGGGGGTCTAGTTTCCAAAATGGGGTCACTTGTGGGTGTTTTCCACTGTTTAGACACATCAGGGCCTCTACAAACGCGACATGGCATCCAGGAAAATCTGCGATGAAAAAGTCAAACGGCGCTCCTTCCCTTGCAATCTCTGCCGTGCGCCCAAAAACTGGTTTACCCCCATATATGGGGTATCGGCGTATTCAGGAGAAATTGCACAACAAATTTTGTGTTTCATTTTTTCTTTTAACACTTGTGAAAATAAAAAAAATTGGTTCCGAAGTAAAGTTTTTGCAAAAAAAGTTAACTGTTAATTTTTTCCTTCCACATTGCTTCAGTTCCTGTGAAGCACGTAAAGGGTTAATAAACTTCTTGAATGTGGTTTTGAGCACCTTGAGGGGTGCAGTTTTTAGAATGGTGTCACTTTTGGGTATTTTCTATCATATAGACCCCTCAAAGTGTCTTCAAATGTGATGTGGTCCCTAAAAAAAAAATGGTGTTGTAAAAATGAGAAATTGCTGGTCAACTTTTAACCCTTATAACTTCGTAACAAAAAAATGTTGTCCCAAAATTGTGCTGATATAAAGTAGACATGTGGGAAATGTTATTTATTAAGAAATTTGTGTGACATATCTCTCTGATTTAAGGGCATAAAAATTTTAAAAAAATTAAAAAAATTTTCGCCATATTTTTTTTTTTTTCATAAATAAACACAAGTCATATCAAAGAAATTTTACCACTAACGTGAAGTACAATATGTCACGAAAAAACATTCTCAGAATCAGCGGGATTCGTTAAAGCGTTCCAGAGTTATAACCTCATAAAGTGACAGTGGTCAGAATTATAAAAATTGGCCCGTCATTAAGCTACAAAATGGCTCTGTCACTAAGGGGTTAAACTAAAGTCACACAAGGCTAAATCATAACAACCAAGCAACAAAATGAAATGAGTAAACAGCCCAGAACATTACCTATTGGACCAGTGCTTCTGCGTGTCCCAACACGCGTTTCGGCGCAGTGCCTTCTGCAGCATTGCCTTGGCCAAGCGAATCTGTTTAGGTGACAAAATGCACACCGCCGCAGTGTTATTGAAAGATCTAACAGACCAGACTGATCTGTGGCTATTGCCCCTTAACATACAACCAGGCATGGCCATGTGTGACAAAGGCTGTAACTTGATGGCAGCTCAGAATCTTGGTAACCTCTCTCATGTACCAAGCCTGACCCATGTGCTCAAATTAGTAATTCAGCAGTTTCTAAAAACCTACCAAGATCTGATTGAGCTCTTTGTGATTACGCCAAGTGTGTGCACATTTCTGCAATTTGGCTACAGTTGTCATCACCCTGGCAGCAGTGCAATGTCACCACGAGATGGAACTCAATGTTATATATGTTGGCAAGGCTTTGAGAGCAGCAGAGGGCAGTAGCTGAATACCAGCTACACTAAGCACATAAGAGATGATGAGTGGGCATGTGTGCAGCTATCCAAAATTTTGAGGACTCGACCAAGATGGTGAGCGGCGATGACACTATAATCAGCCTAACCATCCTGCTTCTCTGCCTACTATAATGCACACTGTTCACAATTGAAGAGGAGGCTTTGTAGGCAGAGCAAGTTGAGATGCAGCAAGAAACTATACTGGATGATGCTACACAGTCCAACCTCATCTCATCCTCTCAACGCGTATTGGGTTGTAATAAGAAGGAGAAACAGGCGCTGGTTGCCTATGCTACAGATAGTAGTTCCCACACCACATTCATCCCATTTGTTTAACTTGCATGGCCAGAAGACAAGGAGGAGAGGGAGTACAAAGAGGAGGACAACATGAACAGTCGTCCTCTTGGTGGGAACAGGGAAGTCTTGGCTGTTTGCAGTCTGGCACACATGGCTGATTTTATGTTCCGCTGCCTTTCCCATGACCCTCACATTGTACACATTTTAGCCAACACTAGTGTAATACTATTGTAGGAACTCGAGGATTCTGATAGCGTGGGGCAATGAACAATCAGAGACGGGTTTCTTTGAATGCAAATAATGTATTTGTGAAACAGCAAAACACCCAAAAACAATATTCAAACAACCCGTAGTGACATGCAATGAGTCCATATATATATATATACACAAGTCCAGTTATATGAATCCGGATATATAAGTCCTTGAACCTCTATAGCGAGGGTGGTAAAGTTCTTACGACGGAGTCCTCACACAAATGTGACCACAAGGTAAGTCTGATGCACAGGTAACGTGGCTGGATTTACTCACTGCTGGTGTGTGAAGAGTCAGATCCAGGTATGCAGAAAACACAGGGAGGTCCAGGAACAAGTTAATCTCAGTTGTGGCTTAATTCAGTGAAGTCCAACAACAAGTTCATATGTCAGTAAGGTTCCAGTAACAGTTCCAACAGCTCTCACCAGAGGTAATGCACGAAGGGTTAAACAGCAACAGTTCAGAAACACAGTTCTTATCAGATGGAGTGAACCAAGGGTTAAATTCCCAAGTCAACAGGTTAATGATAACACAGTACTTTGTGCAACTTACATATGCAGAGAATGTCCAGAGCCATGGGTAGAAACTGCTGTGGCTGAGAAACACCTGAAGATAAGGTTATGCACTTTCCTGGTAAATACACAAAAGATCTGTGAGGAACAAAGCAGCTGGGTTGCAGGGAAACGGAAGCAGAATATTCCAGCAGTGAAGCCAGCACCTGAGCCGGGTTTTAAACAAACGAACAGGAAGTAGGGCACAGAAAACAGCAAACTCCATTTTAACAAAGGGCAAAATCATTGACAAAGTTACCTAGAAAACCCGGAATACTGACATTACTCCCCCCTAAAGACGGCCTCCGGACGGTCCTGGACCAGGCCTGTCCGGGTATCTCCGATGAAACTGAGCAATCTTCAGAGGCGCATTGATGTTACTTACTGGTTCCCAAGAATCATTTTCAGGAGAGTAACCTTGCCATCTAACTAGATACTGAAGCCGGTTTCTATGAAGTCTCGAATTAACAATATCCTGTACCACGAATTGTTCTTCGCCATCAACCAACACTGGTGGAGGGGGAGGTACGATACGTCCCTGAAACGTGTTAGGAGAGACTGGTTTTAATAAGGAAACATGAAATACTGGGTGTACCTTTAAAGTCCGTGGTAGCTTCAACCGACAGGCAACAGAGCTCACAATCCAGTGATCTTGAATGGACCGATGAATTTCTGTCCCAGTTTCTGCGAAGGAACACCCAATTTTAGATTCTTGGTGGACAACCAAACTGAGTCTCCTACCTTATACATAGGTGCTGGTTTCCGGAATCTATCGGCCGACTTTTTGTAACGCTCCTGTGCTGTGGTCAGGGAGTCCTTCAAAACTTCAAGATTACGTTGCAACACCGTCACTCTGTCTTCAACCGCTGCTACCGAAATCGTAACCGGAGACCTAGGCAAAATACTTGGATGATAACCAGGTTGGCAAAAAAAGGCTTTACCTTCGTGGAACTGCTTTGGGAGTTGTTGTATGAAAATTCCGCTAGAGGAAGTAGCTTCAGCCAATCGTCCTGCAAATGACTGACGTAACAGCGTAGATATTGCTCCAAGGTTTGATTTGTCCGTTCGGTCTGCCCGTTGGTCTGAGGATGGTATGCAGAAGACAAGCAAACATTAATGTGGAGCGCAGAACAAAATCCTTTCCAAAATCTAGAGGTAAATTGTATTCCCCGGTCAGAAATGATGTCATCTGGTACCCCATGCAGCCGGAAAATGTTCTGGATAACTAGATCTACTGTCTCTGTAGCTGAGGGAAGACCAGCACACGGAATGAAATGAGCAGCTTTCGTTAAACGATCTACTACCACCAAAATAGTATTTTTACCACCAGAGGTGGGTAACTCCACAATAAAGTCCATCGAAATAGACCCCCAAGGGCGAGACGGTACAGGTAGCGGTTTAAGAAGACCAGTAGGTGAAACGCGAGGAACCTTGTACCGGGCACAAACTTCACAAGAGCGGACATAGTCATTCACATCCTTCAAGCAGGTAGGCCACCAAAAAAAACGAGTTAACAATTCCTGCGTCTTCTGTACCCCCCTATGACCAGCCAATTTAGAGTCGTGGACCAATTTGAGAACTCGAAGTCTTACAGCCTCTGGGACATAAATACATCGATCTCTAAGCCACACACCATTCCGAAGGACAAGATTCACATTGTCAGGTGGAGCTGCAAGAAATAACGTCACCGTCATAGGCCAGCTTGATCTCCTGCCACAAGTCCAGGTTCCGGAGCACTCCAACGAAATTGGCCTCCGACAAGATGGTCTTCGACGGGGTCCCAGGCACGGAATCCACGGTATGGATTCGGGATAATGCGTCAGCTTTCCCATTACGTGAACCTGGGCGGTACGAAATAATAAAATTAAACTGGTTCAAGAACAAACTCCACCTAGCTTGTCGAGGAGAAAGACACCTGGCAGACTTAAGGAATTCCAAATTGCGATGATCCGTGAGTACTACTACCTGCTGAGTTGCCCCTGCAAATGGTGTCTCCATTCCTTAAAGGCAGAAATAATTGCCAAAAGTTCCTTATCTGCCACATCATAGTTCAGTTCTGCAGAAGATAACCTACGAGAGAAGAAGGCACACGGGTGCAGCAAACCTTTGTCTCCGGTACGTTGTGAGAGGATAGCTCCCAATGCACAGTCAGACGCGTCCACCTCCACGATAAAAGGCTGTGCAGGATCCGGATGCATCAATATTGGAGCCGTGGTTAAAACAACCCTTCAGGCGATCAAAGGCTTCCTGAGCTTGCGAAGACCATTCAAACTTCTTCCCCTTCTTGGTGAGAAGAGTGATGGGACGGACAATTTCTGAAAAATTTCGGATAAACCGTCTATAAAAGTTAGCAAAGCCAATGAATCGTTGTACCTCCTTAATGTTTCCTGGTACCGGCCAGTCCAAGATTGCCTGGATCTTGCTGGACTCCATATTCAATCCCTGAGGCGAGATAACATAGCCCAAAAATTGAATTTCAGAACAATGGAACTCACACTTTTCGAGTTTGATGTACAAATGATTATCTCTCAAACGTCTAAGTACGGTCTTGACATGTTCCTGATGTTCCTGTAAGGAGTCAGAAAAGATTAAGATGTCATCAAGGTAAATTACCACATATTGGTCCAATAAATCCCTGAAAATGTCGTTGGCTAAATGTTGAAAAGCAGCAGGAGCGTTACAGAGTCCGAATGGCATCACCAAATATTCAAAATGTCCATACCGGCATCTAAAAGCTGTCTTCCATTCGTCTCCGGGCCGTATACGGAGTAAATTATATGCCCCACGAAGATCTAATTTGGTAAATACTTTGGCCTGGCGAACTCTTTCCAACAATTCTGGAATTAGGGGCAACGGGTACCTGTTACGAATGGTTACCTTATTTAACTCCCGGTAGTCAATGCAGGGTCTTAGAGTACCATCCTTCTTCTTTACAAAGAATATTGGAGCTCCCGCTGGTGAAGAAGATGGTCGGATAAACCCCTTGGCTAAATTCTCATCTATATACTCTCGTAAAGATTTTAATTCCGGAGCCGCCAACGGGTAAACATGGCCGAAAGGAATCGCTGCTCCAGGAAGCAATTCTATGGGGCAGTCATACGGTCTATGTGGGGGAAGTTGATCTGCCTTCCTTTTATCACAAATGTCTGAGAATTCCTGATATATCAGAGGGAGAGTATCACCTCTTCCAAGTTCTGGGTAACTGGAGCCGCCACAGTTGGACTGATGGTAGAACTGCACTTCGGGAGAAAGGTTATCTCCTTGGTTTCCCAATTGATGATTGGATTTTGTGACCGTAACCAGGGAATTCCTAAAATTACAGGAAAATGAGGAGAAGATATTAACATGAATGAAAGTGTTTCTTGATGGTCTGGTTCCATCTTACACTCCAGAGGCACTGTCTCCCGATCTACTGGTCCAGAAACTAATGGGGAACCATCCACCGTTTCCATAGTGATTGGTGAAGCTCTTAGTTGTGTCTTTATACCATGTTCCTCTGCAAAAGAAGAATCCATGAAATTCCCACCTGCTCCAGAGTCTATCATGGCAGAACTTGATATCCACTGTTCCTCCCACTGAATCTGTATAGGAAGAGAACAATGTGAATATTTCTCCCCTTGATCTTTAGGGGAAGTCGGCATCAGTATTGGGGGAAAAAACCGCATCTAGATGTAGACTGGTTTCCGAAACTTCAGACTCAGCGTCTGTGTTATCATAATCCCCTACTACCGTCAACACCTTGTTGGGTCGCCTAGGACATTTAGGATGAGGAAATGGTCCGATTGACCACAATAGAAACATAAGCGCTCACGGAGACGGTGTTCGCGGCGTTCATTATTCTCACGTCTCTGCAGTGAGTCCACCTGCATAGGCACCTCCTCAGCCTCTCGCGGGTTTTTGCCTGTGGTTTCCCTGGACGGAAGAGAGTAATTAGTAATGCGATTTACAGCTGCCCATTTTTCTTGTCTGCGTTCAGTTAAACGGATATCAATACGTACACAGTGCTGTATAAACAATTCAAACTCCTGTGGAGACTCTGAACGAGCTAGCTCATCCTTGATTGCATTTGACAAACCTTTTCTAAAGATTGGTAATAAAGCATTGTTTTCCCACTGGGTGTCCACCACTAACCTTTTAAATTCAGTAACATATTCTATGACTGACCGTTTCCCCTGGCGTAAGGAAAGCAAGGCAGATTCAGCGGTAGCACGGCGGTTGGGATCGTCGAACATTTGCGCCATGGCTGCCAGAAAATTGTCCAAATTATTTAGACGGGTATCATGACTTTCAACCATAGGATTTGCCCAAGCCAGTGCACGTGATGTTAACAACATAATAATACATAGAACCTTAGATCTATCAGACCGGTAGTAGGAGGCATGTACATCAAAAAATAATATACATTGATTAACAAACCCACGGAATTGACTTCGGTCACCATTAAAACGGAATGGAGGCAATTTGGGCATACTGGTGGATGAGGTAGGCTCAGTAGGTAAGGCCTCCAGGACTCCTAACCTAGAACGTAGATCTTGGAGAGCCTGACCAAACCCCTGTGCATTGTGGTTAACCCGAGACTCCAAGTCTCTAATCTGATTGAGTGCAGCCGCCACCTCCTGCTGCAAGGAGTTAACTATGGTGAACAATTTGTCTGCCCGTGTCTCCGTCATTGCCCCAGCAGAATCCTCTTTTTTAGGCTGGAATATCCTGTAATACTATTGTAGGAACTCGAGGATTCTGATAGCGTGGGGCAATGAACAATCAGAGACGGGTTTCTTTGAATGCAAATAATGTATTTGTGAAACAGCAAAACACCCAAAAACAATATTCAAACAACCGTAGTGACATGCAATGAGTCCATATATATATATATACACAAGTCCAGTTATATGAATCCGGATATATAAGTCCTTGAACCTCTATAGCGAGGGTGGTAAAGTTCTTACGACGGAGTCCTCACACAAATGTGACCACAAGGTAAGTCTGATGCACAGGTAACGTGGCTGGATTTACTCACTGCTGGTGTGTGAAGAGTCAGATCCAGGTATGCAGAAAACACAGGGAGGTCCAGGAACAAGTTAATCTCAGTTGTGGCTTAATTCAGTGAAGTCCAACAACAAGTTCATATGTCAGTAAGGTTCCAGTAACAGTTCCAACAGCTCTCACCAGAGGTAATGCACGAAGGGTTAAACAGCAACAGTTCAGAAACACAGTTCTTATCAGATGGAGTGAACCAAGGGTTAAATTCCCAAGTCAACAGGTTAATGATAACACAGTACTTTGTGCAACTTACATATGCAGAGAATGTCCAGAGCCATGGGTAGAAACTGCTGTGGCTGAGAAACACCTGAAGATAAGGTTATGCACTTTCCTGGTAAATACACAAAGATCTGTGAGGAACAAAGCAGCTGGGTTGCAGGGAAACGGAAGCAGAATATTCCAGCAGTGAAGCCAGCACCTGAGCCGGGTTTTAAACAAACGAACAGGAAGTAGGGCACAGAAAACAGCAAACTCCATTTTAACAAAGGGCAAAATCATTGACAAAGTTACCTAGAAAACCCGGAATACTGACAACTAGTTACTGGTTGATTACCCTTCTAGACCCATGCTACAAGGAGAACTTCACATCTCTCCTTCCCATAGCGGAGAGGTCTAATAAAATGTTACAGTACCAGAAGACCATAGATGAAGAATTATTAAAAAAATCCCATCTGACAACTCTGGCAGCAGAGGTAGCAGTTCCTTGGACAACCAAAGAGTGGAGACTAGGTAGACACACACCAGATTCAGCAGAGACAGGCAAACACTCTAAAAGGTCTGGAACAGTTTTCTCAGACACTCTCAGCGCCCAGGACCTGATGCACAGGGTACTCTGACAAGGATGGAAAAGTTTTGGAAGATGCTGAAGGAGTACCTTGCTGACTGTACCAGCGTCTTCCATGATATCTCTGTGCCCTAAAACTATTGGGTATCAAAACTAGACACGTGACATTGACTGTCTCTCTACACCTTGGAGGTCCTGGCTAGAGATGAGTGAACTTTTCAAGGTTTGGTTTGGATTGGCGAAAGTCCGATGTTCACATTACATGTTCGCTGAACGGTTCTTCGAATGTACCCAAATTCCATTAAATTCAATGAGAGGCAAATCCAAAGGTATACACAAGACCTTAAATGGGGTTAGAAAGCTTTCAAACAGCTCAAATTAGGGGGAGACACCAAAAGAGTGGCATCAATTAACCCAGAGTGCAAATAGTATAATTGCGCTGCATAGATTCATGGGACAGTGCTTGGACCAGCATTTCTAGCTTAAACATTGATCAGTAACAGGTGGAAGAGTGACTGGTATAGGCCTGGTGCTCTGAGAGGTCTGCCAAATTCAGGCAACACACATGTAGGAGGCACACCTTGGAGTCTAAATATTTACAAAAAATAGGGGCAGACAGCATGAAAAGTGGCACCAATTGACCCACATTAGAAATTTGATAATGGCACACCAGCAGTCAGCCATGGTTCATTAAAGTTTCAATTAAGACGTGGTGGGTAAGGGAGCAGTGTAACCCTTCTTTGCAGATAGCCCTGAAACCTCATGCATCAGCTCAATTTTTTTCCCAGCCACACTCAGGTAGCACAAACATCAGTTTCATAGACAACTCCCTCCTATTCATCAGTTTTCACATACACCATGCATACGATAACTGCAATTGCTAATTGCACTTAGGGCTCATACTCAATTGCGAGAAATACGAATGAGTGCAATCCGATAAAAAATCAGAATGCACTCGGAACAATGTTATTCAATAGGTGACATCTCATCTGCAATTTTTTTCTCAGCTGAAATTGGACTGAGAAAAAAAATCGCAGCATGCTGGGTATTGCTGCGTATTTCGGACGAGACTCGCCAATGCAAGTCAATGTGTGCGAGAAAAAAATGCACAGCACTCGCACCACGTGAGTGCTGTCCGAGTTTTACGCACTGGTGTCCTTTGAAAAGCCGGTAATTCATATGCGGCTATACAGTAAAATCACACTGACATGTTATAATATAAAAGATAGAATAGATATATACACTTAGAATAGGTGTCTATATATATATATATATATATATACATATATAATATATATATATATATGATATATGTCATTGACACACACACATATATATAATATTTCATAGAGATACATATAGCAGAATAGGTGATAATTCAATTGTTGGCTTCTGTAAAATCATTGCAGAACCCGACAGGATATGACACATGGTTTACATACAGTAAACCATTGCATATCATTTTGATTTATACAGTCATGGCCAAAAGTTTTGAGAATGACACAAATATTATATTTTCACATGATCTGCTGCCCTCTTGTTTTTATGTGTGTTTGACAGATGTTTTTATCACAGACAGAAATCTAATAATTGCAAAAATATGAGTAACAAAAACTTATATTGACAGTTAGAATGAGTTAATGCAGCAAGTCAATATTTGCAGTGTTGACCCTTCTCCTTCAGGACCTCTGCAATTCTCCCTGGCATGCTCTCAATCAACTTCTGGACCAAATCCTGACTGATAGCAGTCCATTCTTGCACAATCAATGCTTTCATTTTGTCAGAATTTTTAGGTTTTTGTTTGTCCACCCGTCTCTTGATGATTGACCACAAGTTCTCAATGGGATTAAGATCTGGGGAGTTTCCAGGCCATGGACCCAAAATCTCTATATTTTGTTCCCTGAGCCATTTAGTTATCACCTTTGCTTTATGGCAAGGTGCTCCATCATGCTGGAAAAGGCATTGTTGATCGCCAAACTGCTCTTGGAGGGTTGGGAGAAGTTGCTCTTGGAGGATATTCTGGTACCATTCTTTATTCATGGCTGTGTTTTTAGGCAAGACTGTGAGAGAGCCGATTCCCTTGGCTGAGAAGCAACCCCACACATGAATGGTTTCAGGATGCTTAACAGTTGGCATGAGGCAAGACTGGTGGTAGCGCTCACCTTGTCTTCTCCGAATGAGGCATTTTCCTGATGTCCCAAACAATCGAAAAGGGGATTCATCAGAGAAAATAACTTTACCCCAGTCCTCAGCAGTCCACTGCCTGTACCTTTTGCAGAACATCAGTCTGTCCATGATGTTTTTCTGGAGAGAAGTGGCTTCTTTGCTGCCCTCCTTGAGACCAGGCCTTGCTCCAAGAGTCTCCGCCTCACAGTGCGTGCAAATGCACTCACACCTGCCTGCTGCCATTCCTGAGCAAGCTCTGCACTGCTGCTAGCCCGATCCCGCAGCTGAAACACTTTTAAGAGACGGTCCTGGTGCTTGCTGGTCTTTCTTGGGCGCCCTGGAGTCTTTTTGGCAACAATGGAACCTCTCTCCTTGAAGTTCTTGATGATGCGATAGATTGTTGACTGAGGTGCAATCTTTCTAGCTGCGATACTCTTCCCTGTTTGGCCATTTTTGTGCATTGCAATGATGACTGCACGTGTTTCTTTAGAGATAACCATGGTTAACAGAAGAGAAACAATGATGCCAAGCACCAGCCTCCTTTTAAAGTGTCCAGTGGTGTCATTCTTACTTAATCATGACAGATTGATCTCCAGCCATGTCCTCATCAACACCCACACCTGTGTTAATGGAGCAATCACTGAAAAGAGGTTAGCTGGTCCTTTTAAGGCAGGGCTGCAATGATGTTGAAATGTGTTTTGGGGGATAAATTTCATTTTCTAGCCAAATATTGACTTTGCAAGTAATTGCTGTTAAGCTGATCACTCTTTATAACATTCTGGAGTATATGCAAATTGCCATTAGAAAAAGTGAAGCAGTAGACTTTGTAAAAATTAATATTTGTGTCATTCTCAAAACTTTTGGCCATGACTGTATATGTCCCTGACTACTAATGTTTTTAGTGTATGTGTGTAAAAATTTGGAAATGTAGGTGTTAAATTAAAGTATTTATTCACGGAAAAAAATTGTGTGGGCTCCCGCGCAATTTTCTCTGCTAGAGAGGGTAAGCCAGTGACTGAGGGCAGATATTAAGAGCCTAGAAAGGGACCATTGTTATTGCCCCCCGGCTAAAAACATCTGGCCCCAGCCACCCCAGAAAAGGTGCATCTGTAAGATGCGCCAATTCTGGCACTTGGCCTCTCTCTTCCCATTGCCCTGTAGTGGGTGACATATGGGTTAATAAGGGGTCATTGACGTATATATCTATATATACAGTACAGACCAAAAGTTTGGAAACACATTCTCATTTAAAGATTTTTCTGTATTTTCAGGACTATGAAAATTGTACATTAACACTGAAGGCATCAAAACTATGAATTAACACATGTGGAATTATATACTTAACAAAAAAAGTGTGCAACAACTGAAATTATGTCTTAAATTCTAGGTTCTTCAAAGTAGCCACCTTTTGCTTTGATGACTGCTTTGCACACTCTTGGCATTCTCTTGATGAGTTTCAAGAGGTAGTCACCGGGAATGGTTTTCACTTCACAGGTGTGCCCTGTCAGGTTTAATAGGAGGGATTTCTGGCCTTATAAATGGGGTTGGGACCATCAGTTGTGTTGTGCAGAAGTCTGGTGGATACACAGCTGATAGTCCGACTGAATAGACTGTTAGAATTTGTATTATGGCAAGAAAAAAGCAGCTAAGTAAAGAAAAACGAGTGGCCATCATTACTTTAAGAAATTAAGGTCAGTCAGTCCGAAAAATTGGGAAAACTTTGAAAGTGTCCCCAAGTGCAGTTGCAAAAACCATCAAGCGCTACAAAGAAACTGGCTCACATGAGGACCGCCCCAGGAAAGGAAGACCAAGAGTCACCTCTGTTTCTGAGGATAAGTTTATCCAAGTCACCAGCCTCAGAAATCGCAGGTTTACAGCAGCTCAGATTAGAGACCAGGTCAATGTCACACAGAGTTCTAGCAGCAGACACATCTCTACAACAACTGTTAAGAGGAGACTTTGTGCAGCAGGCATTCATGGTAAAATAGCTGCTAGGAAACCACTGCTAAGGACAGGCAACAAGCAGAAGAGACTTGTTTGGGCTAAAGAACACAAGGAATGGACATTAGACCAGTGGAAATCTGTGCTTTGGTCTGAGGAGTCCAAATTTGAGATCTTTGGTTCCAACCACCGTGTCTTTGTGCGACGCAGAAAAGGTGACTGGATGGACTCTACATGCCTGGTTCCCACCGTGAAGCATGGTGGAGGAGGAGTGATGGTGTGGGGTGCTTTTCTGGTGACACTGTTGGGGATTTATTCAAAATTGAAGGCATACTGAACCAGCATGGCTACCACAGCTTCTTGCAGCAGCATGCTATTCCATCCGGTTTGCCTTTAGTTGGACCATCATTTATTTTTCAACAGGACAATGACCCCAAACACACCTCCAGGCTGTGTAAGGGCTATTTGACCAATAAGGAGAGGATGGGGTGCTACACCAGATGACCTGGCCTCCACAGTCACCAGACCTGAACCCAATCGAGATGGTTTGGGGTGAGCTGAACCGCAGAGTGAAGGCAAAAGGGCCAACAAGTGCTAAGAATCTCTGGGAACTCCTTCAAGATTGTTGGAAGATCATTTCCGGTGACTACCTCTTGAAGCTCATCAAGAGAATGCTAAGAGTGTGCAAAACAGTCATCAAAGCAAAAGGTGGCTACTTTGAAGAACCTAGAATATAAGACATATTTTCACTTGTTTCACACTTTTTTGTTAAGTATATAATTCCACATGTGTTAATTGATAGTTTTGATGCCTTCAGTGTGAATTTACAATTTTCATAGTCATGAAAATACAGAAAAATCTTTAAATGAGAAGGTGTGTCCAAACTTTTGGTCTGTACTGTAATAATATATATATATATATATAAAATATATACAGTATACATATGTATATATATATACATGTATTCTATGTGTATATATCTATTCTATCTATTTTATTCTAACCTATTCTATTCTATAATGTAGGCGGCATCTGCCGGCTTTTAATCTATCTATCTATCTATCTATCTATCTATCTATCTATCTATCTATCTATCTATCTATATGTATGTATGTATGTTTTGAAGATTATTTGGTTTTAAAATGATGTGTACATTTTTGTTTTAAAATGCAATTTTGACATGAGCTTTTACAATAGAGAGAACTGCTGTATGTAAAAGCTCATATTAAAATCGCATTGCACTCAGATTGCATACGCATGTCATATGGATGTTCCGTTGCAAAATCGCATGGAAATCACATGACACTCGCATAGCACTCGGCCGTTTTTCCGGTCCGGAAATCTGATCCGGAAATGTGTACGTACCCTTAAACTTACTGGCTGATAACCGGATCATGCAGCTTTATATGAAAACCCCTTATAATGGCAGGACCTGAAATAACAAGCACTTTTCACATATTTCCTTGTAGATTGTAAGCTTACTGTACGAGCAGGGCCCTCACTCCTACTGTAACTGTGTAAACTGTCATACCTTGTATTGACTTTATTGTCTGTATATGTCACCGCTTAATTGTAAAAGTGATGCGGAATATGTTGACTATGTAAATAAAAATTATTATTACGAGTCTCTATTTTGCACTTACTATGTTTTTGTAAAATAACTGTAAATATGTTATAGGAAATAAACATGAAATATCACTAATGATGTAATAACTACTCTCTAGTAGCTTATCAGTTTGTTTTCTTGTAAAGACAATACCAGTACAGTCATTCTTTAAGAATGCCGCTTCTGCTGTCCATTCTTTGCATTTCTTTGAATGGAATTTTCTGTGTTCTGAAGATAAAGTATGGAAACAGCACATTCTAGCAGTGAGGACATTTCCTTTGATAAGTTGGTCTTTGTTTTACTAGTATAAATTAAAAATCATTAGGGGTTATAGGTCAGCGAATTTCATTTTGCCAACCAAAAAAGTAAAAAACATTTCAAATAGTTAATGTGTATAATCAGAAGGGATGCTTTACTCAGAGGTAGTTGCATAAAATGTTCAGCTAATCAGCAGAACGTGAACGGAAGACAAACAGTAGCTGCTGCTGACTGATAATGTCAGACACCCAGACATGACAGGGTACCAGAGAGAAAGTGTAATTATATTTTTAGGGATTATTCCAACTAAGACTGAATAAACTGTACTACTTAACGTACAATTTGCTATCAAAAACATTACAAATTTGAAGTGCATGTTGAAGTAATGCAGAAATGTACAATGATTTGATTTTTTTCAATGTCTAATCCTTTTCTCATGTTCTTGTTTTTATTTATATTTTTTTAGACTTTATGCAGACAAAATGCAATAAAACAAAGCAAAAGTAATTTAGAATTATACTTCTACAAACCCTATGCAATTATTCCCACTAACACCATCCTAGTTTAGAAAAGGAAAAAAGAAACAAAAGGTAATATAAATTCTCATTCGTCCATCTTTTCATTTTACTTATCTAACCAAGTGGACTACATAGAGATAAACCTAGATGTTTGACCCTTTCTCTAACACAGACCACTTTTAGCCCCTTTAACCCTTTTACCCCGAAGGTGGTTTAAATGTTAATGACCTGGCCAATTTTTCCAATTCTGACCACTGTCATTTTATGAGGTAATAACGCTTCAACAAATCCTGGTTATTTTGGGATTTTTCTTTCGAGACATATTGTACTTCATGATAGTGGTAAAATTTCTTCAATATATCTTGGTTTATTTGTGAAAAAAATGGACGCTAGGCGAAAATTTCCGCAATTTTCAAACTTTGAATTTTCATGCCCTTAAACCACAGGAATATGTCACATAAAATAGTTAATAAATAACATTTCCCATATTGCTACTTTACATAAGCACAATTTCAAACCAGAATTTTTTTTTAGGAAGTTATAAGGGTTAAAACTTGACCAGCGATTTTTCATTTTTCCAACAAAATTTACAAAATCATTTTTTTAGGGACCACCTCACATGTGAAATCACTTTGAGGGGTCTATATGATAGAAAATACTAAAAGTGAGACCATTATAAAAACTGCACCCCTCAAGGTGCACAAAACCACATTCAAGAAGTTTATTAAACCTTCAAGTGCTTAAAAGAATTTTTGGAATGTGGAAAAAAAAAGGAACATTTAACTTTTTTCACAAAAAAAATTACTTCAGATCCAAATTTTTTATTTTAACAAAGGTAACAGTAAAAAATGGACCTGTTGTGTCATTTCTCCTGAGCGTGCTGATACCCCATATAAGGGAGAAAACCACTGTTTGGGCACATGGCAGAGCTCAGAAGGGTAGGAGTGCCATTTGACTTTTTGAGTGCAAAATTTGCTGGAACAATTGCCGGATGCCATGTCACATTTGGAGAGCCTCTGACGTGAACAGTGAACATCCCCCACAAGTGATTCCATTTTGGAAACTAGATCCCTCAGAGAACTGATCTAGATGTGTAGTGAGCACAATGAACCCTCAGGTGCTTCACAGAAGTTTATAAGGTTGAGCCGTGAAAAAAAAAAAAATCACATTTTCCCCCACAAATATGTTTTTAGCCCCAAATTTTGCATTTTCATAAGGCTAACAGGAGAAATTGCACCATACAATTTGTTGTACAATTTCTCCTGAGTTCGTCGATACCCTATATGTGGGGGAATAATATTTTTGAGGCACAGTGCAGAACTCATAAGGGAAGAGATGCCATATTGGAGTTCAGATTTTGCTGGAATCATTTGAGGTTGCCATGTTTCATTGGAAGAGCCCCTGAGGTGCCAGATCAACATAAACCCCTTATATCTGAACTCATTTTACAGACTACACTCCCCAATGATTTCATCTAGGAGTGGAGTGATCATCTAACACTAAATGTGCCTCACAGAATTTTATACCATTGAACGGTGAAGAAAGAATAAATTACACTTTTACCACTAAAATGTTATTTTAGCCAAAAGTTTTAAATTTTCTAAGGGATAATAGGATTTTTTTTTACAACAAACTGAGGTCCATTTTTTCCTGAGTGTACCAATATCCTACATGTAATTGGGAAATATTTTTCATGCACAGTGCAAAGCTTAGAAGGCAAGGAGTGCCAGATTTTATTGTTATGGTTTGCAGGTGCCATGACCCACTGGAAGAAGCCATGAGGTGCCAGAACAGCAGAATCCCCCATATGTGACCTCTTTTTACAAACTAAACCTGTCAATGAATTTATCAACGGGTGCAGTGATCATATTGACACACGGGTGTGTCACAAAATTTATATCATTGGGCAGTGAAGAAAAAATAACTACATTTTTACTACCAAAATTTAGTTTTAGCCCCAGATTTTCCAATTTCAAGAAGTGGGTAAAAATGGCACCATAATTTGTCCCACAATTTCTACTGAACGTGGCAATATCCCATATGTGTCTGTACAGTACTACGCAGCAATACGGTGAGACTCAGGAGGAGCGGAGCGCTATTTGCATCCTGGAGCCAGATTTCCTAGAACAATTTGCGGACTCCATATACAGAGCCCCTAATTGCAAGAAGAGCATAATCCCCTCTCAAGTGACCTCATTTTGGAAATTATACCCCTTTGGGAAATTATCTACATGTGTAGTGATGGTTTTGACTTCATGAGTATTTTCCAGAAACAAGCAGCAATGAATGCTGCCGAGTGAAAATTACAAACTGCCATTGTAGTGACCACCAGTACACTGTAGTGACCAGTATGTTGCAGTCACCAGCACGTTAAGCCAAGCCCGTGCTTCTAGAGACATGCATCGTTAAGTTAGGTGGGCTCTTTTCACTTCAGAAATGCCAAACATGTGGACGCCATGGGTGGTTCAAGTACACTACGGGGCACAGAAGGGAAGGGGGCATTTGGATTTGGGAGCGCAGAATTTGCTGTATTTCTTTTGCTGAGTGAGAAGCCATTTTGCTTTTCCAGAGCCTTTGTACTACCCGTAACATGGAAGCCCTCTGTTTCCGTTAACAGATGACAGACCTGAATAGAGACTTGCTTTTCTTGTGGATTGAGTTGAAATTTTTATTGGGAACATTTTACATAACATTTGGGATCACATTTATCCGGCTCTCTAAGCTGAGCACTTACTTTGGGGTTTCCATCTAAGGCCAGCGTCACACTTGCGAGTGTGATGCGAGTAAGTTGCACGACTTTCTCGCATCAACACCCGGCACGGCCGCCCGCTCTCAGACCCGAGTGTGCGGCTGCATGTATTTCTATGCAGATGCACACTCGGGTCCGAGAGCGGGCGACCGTGCCGGGTGTTGATGCGAGAAAGTCGTGCGACTTACTCGCATCACACTCGCAAGTGTGACGCCGGCCTAAATCTCTGAGTGGCGTGATTCAGATGAAACTCCCGAGGGATCATTCACTATAATGAGGCAGCAGAGTTACTCTGGGCTCCATCTGGCCTCTGTTCTACGCCATTCCTCGTGCGGTGTAAGTGATTAGGCAACTTTATTCTTCAGGTCGGTGGAATTACAGTTATACCAGATTTAGATCAGTTTTTTATGTTTGACTTCTGTCACACGCTAAAAGTCACTTTTTATTGCAAAAAAATAGTTTTTTGATCACCATATTTTGAGAGCCATAATTTTTCCATATTTTGCCCTACAGAGTCATGCGAGGGCTTGTTTTTTGCGAGAAATTTTTATTGGTACCATTTTTCAGACACAACTTTTTTTGATCAATTTCTATTGATGTCGTTCCGCATGTGGTAAAATGGATAAGGCAATTTTATTCTTTGGTTCAGTAAAATTACAGCGATTCCACATCTTTTTTTTTTTTTTAATGTTTTGGCGCTTTTACACAATAAAAACTATTTTATAGAAAAAATAATTATTTTCACATCGCATTACTCTAAGAGCTATAACTTATTTTTCCGCTGATGGAGCTGTATGACAGCTTGTTTTTTGTGGGACAAGATGACGTTTTCACCGCTATCATGTTTATTTATATACGCCTTTTTGATCGCTTTTTATTCCACTTTTTATTCAGCGGTATGCTGATAAAGCACTGTTTTTTTCCTTGTTTTTTATTTATTTTTTATGGTGTTCATGTGGCGCCTGAGGGTTCAATCGCCACAGAGGTATTGCACCTCACCCAGAGGTTTGATACTTCACTCTCAGGTAAGGAGGGATCACCACCCAGGACTCTAACACCTGCATCCAACACACACTAGTGCAGCTGGGCACCCTGGATGTATCTGAGGGAGGATGGTCTCATCCCAGGCTGGTTAGTGAAGAGTGTATGGGTGGGTGGAGTTAGTCAGTAGCAAGGAGGAGTGAAGCTTGAGGAAGGAAGAACAGAGTTTAGAGAGTCGTGAGGAGGAAGAGGAAGGAGATAGACGTGAAGTGGAGCAGCTCCCAGTGAGGGGAGGCTGCAGTGGAAAAGGAAGGATTCTAGAGAGAGAGACTCAGAAGGTACTAGGAGCTAGGAAGAGCTCAGTCCAGAAGTGGAGAGTAAAAGAGAAAGAAGCAGAAAGAGAGAGAAGCTTCTGGAAAAAGAGAGGAAGGGGTCCTAGGGATACGGAGAGAGCAAGAGCCATCCGTCGGTCCCGGTCTGTTGGCAGAGGGACCAGGTCTCGACCCCTTAGCCTAGTGGAGGATTTTATGAATCAGCTAGCAAGTCGACTGCT
Source organism: Oophaga sylvatica (assembly GCA_033576555.1). Classification (NCBI taxonomy): domain Eukaryota; kingdom Metazoa; phylum Chordata; class Amphibia; order Anura; family Dendrobatidae; genus Oophaga; species Oophaga sylvatica. Next base: position 320,736,918 of record JARQOD010000001.1, on the reverse strand, counting down.
GTGATAACATAGGGATCACAGACAATAACCACAAATATCTTTGCTGGAGAGGTAGCTATATAGAATCAAAGGAATGCAGAAATAAGACGTTATCTGACAGGATTTGCAGCCGCTGATCTGGGACACTGTTTGTTTAGGTGCTGGAAGGATAGAAGGCGGGAAAATCAGCACAGTGAGACGGCCAGTAAAAGGAACACATATATAGAAAGGAGTCCTGGAAAGGTGTTTCCCCATCTACCTGGGGGTTTGCTGAGCCCCTCACCTAGAGGACACGGTGCCAAGCAGGCATCTGTACTGCATGCACCAGAACTGTGAGTAAAGCTTTGGAAACTGCAACTCGCTGATTGTTTCTCAGTTTCTTCCTGCATCACCTATTACACTCAGCTACATCTCCCAGCACCATTACCACCTTTTACTACATCTACCTGCCCTGTGATCTCATAGCCTCACCTGTGGGAGGCTGCACCAACTCTGCTGCATCAAACCATCTATCCCAGAGGATCTGTATCGCAGCGCTGGTCACCATTGACCAGATACCACAGGTGGCATCACGAATACCTTACTACAAACTCTATCATCCCCTGTAAATATTTCCCTTTTATTGGACGCTCAGGGCCATGGACCGGGTCACTGCCGCTGTGACGCATTCCTTCGATACACCGGCCCGGTACCGAGTATCCCACTGCCCTGGTGGGCGATCTATTCACAAAAGGGGTTAACTATTGGGATAGTTTTATAGGTCGGATCATTCCGGATGCGCCAATACCAAATATATGTACTTTTATTGTTTATATTTTTTTTTCAATACAAATTTTTATTTATGAATACAATATCTTGATTTTTTCATTATTATTATTTGTTTTAAATATTTTTACAATTATTTTAAATATTTTTTTTTTTACTTTTTTACTTTGTCCTACTAAGGGACTATCATGTTTTGCAGGCTGATCGCTTGTATAGCATGGGGATGCGGCAGCATCCCTATGCTATGCATACTGGTATCTCTGCAGTGACAGAGAAAGTTGCTGATCATGCACTGCGCATGATCAAGCAACTTTCATAGCTCTGGTGACCCAGATATCGTCACAACAACATAGGGTCAACATGGCAACAATTGGGGACCCGCGTCACGCTGCGGGGTCTACGATCCAAGGGTAGAGGGGCTGTCATTCCTCAGCCAGCTCCTGGAATGGTGCGATGCGGGCAGCCAGTGTGCACGCACGATCGAGTAGACGTAATAATCCGTCCCTGGTCAATAAGGCCCAGTGCGCAGGGATGTATTAAAACGTAAACTCAAACATACAGATCTCTTCCAGTGTTTCTGGAACTTCAATATAAAGTTATATTAACTGAGCATCTCGACAATTTAATATAAAGTTAGCTAAAAAACATACATACTGGACACACAGTGTCTAGGAGAAATGAAGCATACAGTGTATGCCCTATTTTAGCCTCTTTACCACCTTGGGATTTTCTGGTTTAGCCTTTTTTGTTTTCTTGCTCTCCTTCTTCCCAGAACCATAACTTTTTTATTTTTCCATAAATATGGCCATGTGAGGGCTTGGTCTTTGTGGAAGGAGTTGTACTTTTAAGTGACACCATTGATTTTACTATTTAATGTACTGGAAAACAGAAAAAAAATGTGTATGGTGTGGTAAGATTGCAAAAAAAGTGCAATTCCACAATTGTTTTTTGTTTGATTTTTTTGGCTTTTAATTTTATTATGTTTATTAAGTGCCAAAACAGACCAATCATTAGGATTCTACAGATCAATATGAGTTTGCTGATACCAAACGTGTATGTTCTTTTTATTTATGAGGTGGTGGTATCTCCATTTTTTCGTGATCTGGGGTTGGGTGAGAGCTTATTTTTTGTGTGCCGAGCTGATGTTTTTATTGATACTATTTTAGTGTAGATATGCTCTTTTGATCACCTGAAATTTTTTTTTTTGCAATGTTGCGGAGACTAAAAAAAGTAATTCTGGCGTTTGGATTTTTTTCTCAATACGCCGTTTACCCATCAGATTAATTATTTTTATATTTTGATAGATCGGGCGTTTATAAACGTAGCAATACCAAATATGTGGATTTTTTATTTTTTTGGTCTAATTTTGAATGGGGCGAACTGGGGGCGATTTGAACTTTAATATTTTTTGTAATTTTTTCAATATTTTTATGGTGTACAATAATAAATTATATTGTGGTACCGTGTTAGCCAGAAAAATTGATGTGAATACTTTTCCGTCCAACTATGACAAGAGTATTCTTAGAGTGATACCTTTATTGGCTAACCAGAAAATTATATGTTGGCCAGCTTTCAGAGCGCAGAGGCCCCTTCTTCAGGCAATATTACATTTGGATTGATAAGAAAAAGACACATTTGAGGCTTATATATATATATATATATATATATATATATATATATATATAGATAGCTCCAGGGCACCTCGTACATTGTATCATGTACACCACATTGGAGGATGTCCATGAAAAGGAACCCATGACCTTATAGTCCTGATTTGTGTTTGGTACGCGGACTGTATTTGTTGGTAGTATGTGGGTACAAGTTTTGCATTTTTTGTTGTTACATGGGAATGTGCCAGTCACTGATGGTGACGAGAGGACACTTCTGACAAGGAGATTCCTTAAGTTAGGGGGCTGTTTGTTGGAGAGGAGTGGTGGTTCTGGGAATATGTCTTTCAATTTGTGGTCTCTGTGGAATATGGGTTGGAGATCAGCACCAATTTTCCTTAGGATGCTAATGTGGGGGTTGTATGTGACCACAAGAGGTACCCTGTTGTTGTCCTCTTTCAGTTTGTAACCCAGGAGGTACGAGGTGCCCTGGAGCTATCTATATTGGGGAAACCATGCAGAAATTACAAACAAGGATGAATCTACACAGACATACAATCAGGAATGAAATGGACACGCCTGTGGGAAAACATTTCTCTGGAACTGGACATTGTATGATAGACTTAAAAGTCTTAATACTAAAAGGTCATTTTAAGGATGACAGGGAGAGAAAAATATGGGAATTCAAACTTATAAGGATGTTCAATACTTTGACACTAGGACTTAACTTAACACCTGGATTTATGACTCACTACATGGACATAGTTCACACCTTCACCAGAAGGACTCCAGATAGCTAATAACACATTCCCACTGCCTCTCCATTTGTAAGAAAATGCTAATTCGATTTCCTTTGCTTATCTTTAGAAGGCATCACTCCTCCCACCTCTTGAACAAATTTCCCACTGTAGTAAGCCTCAAATGTGTCTTTTTCTTATTAATCCAAATGTAATCTTGCCTGAAGAAGGAGCCTCTGCGCTCTGAAAGCTGGCCAACATATAATTTTCTGGTTAGCCAATAAAGGTATCACTCTAAGAATACTCTTGTCATAATTGGACGGAAAAGTATTCACTTCAATATTTTAAAAACTTTTATTTACTTTTCACTTGCTTCAATAGTCTCAGGGGATTTGAAGCTGCGTTCTTCTGATCGCTTGGGCTACACTAGCAGGGTTTCAGCACTGCTATGTGTATCAGAAATGATCATCTTTTATGAGCGTCGGCCATGGGGTGGTGCTCTCAGCAGATCTGCAATGAAAAACAGACTCCTGGTTGTCATGTCATCCCATCAGCACCCCGCAATCTTATGACATGGGCACCAACGAGCAGGGTTAGCAATGCACTTCCGGCGCTCGCTTATTAAAATGCCGCTGTTTGAGATTAAAAGCGACATTTAGCATGTTAGCAGCTGCAGGTGGATCGCGATTCCACCCGCAGCTGTTAGGGGCACATGACAGCTGATCAAATACTGGAGCCTGCATCAAAGAGGGGGAGGCGACCTAAGACGTACCTATATGTTATAGGTCTTAAAGGGGTTAAGGGAATTCTTGACTGTCATAAGTGCATTGAGGCTGGAATTGGTGGAAGTTGCGGTTGTCATGGAAGCAATTTATGTCTGCTATCAGAGTTATCTGGTATACAAGTTTATGGTTACAGATTCTGTCCAAAAATAGCTTTTGTGATGGTCTTGCTCTTATGGAAAAGTTTGTGAAAGTGGATGAACACAAGATATAGCAAAGATGTATATCTTCGTACCGTGTTAGCCAGTAGATAGAAAAATATTTAGAATTGAGAGTCCTCAGTGGTTGATACCTTTTAATGACTAACTGAAAAGATGGTAACAAATTGCAAGCTTTCGAGACTACTCAGGTCTCTTCATCAGGCAAAGATTAAAAAAAATCTGAAGAATCACATATTTATACACAACACAGCACAGAAACAATGCAATAGGTAAGACAAGTGACGTGAAGCAGAACTGTCATTATGGGAGATAGAGATGAACATAAATATTGGTACAGTTCATAGATAAGGAGTGTGAAAGTTTTATTGCCCTCTGATTGGGTCTGGTATTGTCTTGTTTTGCCCTAGAAGGTCTTAGGAGCAAATTCCTTAATTGATGTAAAAAGACATAAATCCATGCGATACATTCATTCCAGCACTGAGTGTATCAAAGGTCATCATAAGTTTATATTCCCAAACTTTTCTGTCTCTCTCAGATTTAAATTTAGCTTTTAATACAAGTAATTTCATGTCCATCATACTATGATAGGGGATACAAAAGTGTTTGGCCACAGGTATTATTGTATTAAAAGCTAAATTTAAATCTGTATCGCATGGATTTATGTCTTTTTACATCAATTAAGGAATTTGCTCCTAAGACCTTCTAGGGCAAACAACACAATACCAGACCCCAATCAGAGGGCAATAAAATTTTCACACTCCTTATCTATGAACTGTTCCAATATTTATGTTCATCTCTATCTCCCATAATGACAGTTCTGCTTCACGTCACTTGTCTTACCTATTGCATTGTTTCTGGGCTGTGTTGTGTATAAATATGTGATTCTTCAGGTTTTATTTTAATCTTTGCCTGATGAAGAGACCTGAGTAGTCTCGAAAGCTTGCAATTTTTTTTAACCATCTTTTGAGTTAGCCATTAACAGGTATCAACCACTGAGGACTCTCAATTCTGAACACAAGATAGACATCAACTCTGAATGAGTGGATTTAATTTTTTCTTGTTCACTGACTACTCAGTTCACCCGTACTGAGGTGAGAATAAACCCTACAAGTTAAGAGCTTAACAAAAAGCTTGTCTACATTATACCTGAAATGTTTGAAATTTTATTGCACATTTTCTTGAAGAGATAATCATAATAAAAATCATAAAAAAATCAATACTGAAGTGCTGTCTCATCTTTATATCACTGGAATATGTATACTTGCCCATGTCTTCCTGAGGGAGAGCTCATTAAGAGACACAACCATCAATTTAATGCAGCACACAATTTTTTTGTTTTTTTCTAATTCATCCTATTGAAAATTTATGGACAAAGATGAAAAGGCAGGTGCCAGGGGACTGCTGCTGTAGTCATTGCTTCAAGAGACACCACACACAGACGTATCCAGGACATGGGCTACAAGTGTCGCATTCCTTGTGTCAAGCCACTCATGACCAATAGAAAATGCCTGAAGCATCTTACCTGGGCCAAGGAGAAAAAGAACTGGACTGTTGCTAAATGGTCCAAGGTGTTGTTTTCAGATGAAAGTAAATTTTGCATTTCATTTGGAAATCAAGGTTCCAGAGTCTGTAGGAAGAGTGGAGAGGCACACAAGCCAACCTGTTTGAGGTCTAGTGTGAAGTTTCCACAATCAGTGATGGTTTGGGGAGCCATGTCAATTGCTGGTGTAGCGCCACCGTGTTTTATCAAGACCAAAATCAGCGCAGCTGTCTACCAGGACATTTTAGAGAACTTCAAGCATCCCTCTGCCGACAAGCTTTTTGGAGATTTCATTCTCCAGCAGGACTTGGCACCTGTCCACACTGTCAAAAGTACCAATACCTGGTTGAAAAACAACAGTATCACTTTGTTTGATTGACCAGCAAACTCGCCTGACCTTAACCGAGTAGAAAATCTATAGGATATTGTCAAGAGGAAGATGAGAGATATCATACCCAACAATGCAGATGAGCTGAAGGCTGCTTCAAAGCAACCTGGTCTTCCATAACACCTCAGCAGTGCCGCAGGCTGATCGCCTCCATGCCACACCGCATTGATGCAGTAATTGATGCAAAAGGAGCCCCGACCAAATATTGAGTGCATTTACTGAACATACATTTCAGTAGGCCAACATTTTGGATTTTAAAATAATTTTTTCAAGCTGGTGTTATAAAGTATTCTAATTTACTGAGATAATGAATTTTGGGTTTTCATTGGCTGTAATGACTCTATATAATATAAGAGTTTCACTTTTTGTATTGAAGAACTGAAATAAATTATCTTTTCATGATATTCTAATTTAGTGAGAAGCACTTGTATATACAGTACAGACCAAAAGTTTGGATACACCGTCTCATTCAAAGATTTTTCTGTATTTTCATGACTATGAAAATTGTAGAATCACACTGAAGGCATCAAAACTATGAATTAACACATGTGGAATTATACATTACACTTTACAAAAAAGTGTGAAACAACTAAAAATATGTCTTATATTCTAGGTTCTTCAAAGTAGCCACCTTTTGCTTTGATTACTGCTTTGCACACAGAAAAGGTGAACGGCTGGACTCTACATGCCTAGTTCCCACCGTGAAGCATGGAGGAGGTGTTGTGATGGTGTGGGGGTGCTTTGCTGGTGACACTGTTGGGAATTTATTCAAAATTGAAGCGGTGAGCGGTGCAGCTCACCCCAAACCATCTCGATTGGGTTCAGGTCTGGTGACTGTGGAGGCCAGGTCATCTGGCGTAGCACCCCAACACTCTTGGTCAAATAGCCCTTACACAGTCTGGAGGTGTGTTTGGGGTCATTGTCCTGTTGAAAAATAAATGATGGTCCAACTAAACGCAAACAGGATGGAAGAGCATGCTGCTGCAAGATGCTGTAGTAGCCATTCTGGTTCACTATGCCTTCAATTTTGAATAAATCCCCAACAGTGTCACAGCAAAGCACCATCACACCACCACCGTCATGCTTCACGGCGGGAACCAGGCATGTGGAATCCATCCGTTCACCTTTTCTGCGTGCAAAGCAGTAATCAAAGCAAAAGGAGGCTACTTTGAAGAACCTAGAATATAAGACATATTTTCAGTTGTTTCACACTTTTTTGTAAAGTGTAATGTATAATTCCACATGTGCTAATTCATCGTTTTGATGCCTTCAGTGTGATTCTACAATTTTCATAGCCATGAAAATACAGAAAAATCTTTGAATGAGAAGGTGTATCCAAACTTTTGGTCTGTACTGTATTATATATATATATATATATATATATATATATATATGGGTCCGTTTGATTATCTGGTGGTCCAGGTCGGGCTTTGCAAGTAGACCAGCGTGATCCATGTGTGATATTTCCAAGGCCTATATAATGCTCCCTTAAGACACTCCTGTGTCTTGGTATTATTCAAAGTTTTGTCTGTGCACAGTTCCAGTTCACATTTATCAGGATGTCTCCTGGCTATCTGTGGTGCCTTCTCCTTGAGTTACTTGTCTGAGGATTTCAATATCCTTGCTACCTGTCAGTGAGAGGCATTTACTGTTTGTCTGCAGTTTCCAGTAACCCGGCTATCTGTCTTTGGAGGACCGGACCTACTTCCCAGTGGTTTCCAGAATCGCTACTAACCTGCCTTCAGTTTCCAAGATATTAGACTTTTTTGATCACTCTGGAGTTATGTCTGTTCTTTCTTGCTGCACTGCAGTTTTGTCAGCTACCTGACTTTGAATCCATGATGCCTCCTGTTTCCCTACGTTCTTCAGTAATTGTGCAATCTGTCCGAGGTCTTCAGTACCTCTGCTCTCTGTCCAAGGCCTTTAGTAACTCTGCAATGTGTCTGACGTCTTCAGTAACTCTGCAACTTGTCCATGGTGTTCAATAACTCTGTCTGTGATTTCCAACAATATATTAAACTTCTAGTTTGCATTTTATGTGTCATGTTCTGCGTGCTCCATCTGGCTGTTGCACCGACACCCGCTGCCCATGTGCCCATCCGGATCTTGGGCATAGAGGATCCACCTCACAGTGTTAACTCGCTGTACTTAACAGATACCGAGACCATTGATCCCAATGGAGAGGCAGTAAAATACTGTTGCCTTGATTTTCAGACTTCTTTTTTGAGAGGATGAGCCCTTTGAGGTGGTAGGTACTGCTACGTACATGCCCTAGTCTGTTTGATTTTCTGGTGCTCCACGTCATGCTTTACAAGTAGCCCAGCATGATGCATGTGTTGTGTTTCCAAGGCCTATATAAAGGCTCCCTTCAGACACACCTGTGTCTTGGTACCGTTCTAAATTTTTTCTGTGCACAGTTGAAGTCCATAATCATCACGGTTTCTCCTGACTATCTGTTGCTCCCTCTCCATCAGTTACCTGTCTGCAGATTTCAATATCCTTGCTACCTGTCAGTGGAGGGCTTCACTTGCTTATCTGCAGTTTCCAGTTACCCTGCTATCTGTCAGTGGCGGACCTGATCTACTTCCATGCCATTTCCAGTACTACTACTAACCTGTCTGCAGTTTCCAAGCAATTAGATTTTCTGGTCACTCTGGAGTTTTATCTGTTCTTTCTTTTTGCTACCGAGGTGTTACTGTTACATGATTGTGTCTCCAGTTTGTTTATGTTCTTCAGTAACTCTGCAATCTGTCCAAGGTCTTAAGTAACTCTGTTATCTGTCCAAGATCTTAAGTAACTCTACAATTTGTTCGAGGTCTTCAGTTAAGGCACTGTCACACTTAGCGATCGCACTAGCGATCACGACAACGACACGACCTGGCGAGATCGCTGGTGCGATCGCTATGTGGTCGCTAGTTAGCTTCCAAACACATCTCATCAGCGATCTGTATAACGACCTCTGCGGTCGTTGGGAAAACCTAGTCCCACCTGTGACGCTGGTAAAGTCGTTCATAAAGGGTGTCACACTCAGCGATTCAGGCTCACCAGCGGGACACCAACGACCAAAAAACGACTCAGAACGTTCATAAGCGATCAACGACATCTCAGCAGGGGCCACATCGCTGCTACATGTCACACACAGCTAAGTCGCTAACGAGATCGCTACTGCGTCATAAATCGGTGACACAGTAGCGATCTCGTTAGCGATCTCGCTTAGTGTGACAGTACCTTAACTCTGCAACTTGTCCGAAATGTGTTCAGTAACTCTACGTTGTGTCTGTGGTTTACATCCAGTTTGCATTTTACGTGTTATGTTCTGCATACTCCTTCTGGCTGCTGCGCCGATGGCCACTGCGTGTGTTCCCATGGGGATCTGAGGCTTAGAGGATCCACTTCACAGTGTTAACCCACTGTTGGTAACTAAATACATGTATGTATGTATATATATACATAAAAAATATATATATACATATATACACACACACATTTTAGCTAAGATTACCACAGAAAAATAACATGGCTTTATTTTCCCTGAAGGGGATCGGCATCTTTGTTAATAGAAGCTCTGTATGATACAATTACATTTACTCTACCACTTCAGTTCAATAAAGGGGGTGAAAGAAGATAAGCTTATATCAACAATAATCATGACTTGACAGTGCCTAGTGTCCATGTAGGAGGTCACAGTTCAGCCTCCCATATTGTATGCTGATAATTTTTTAGTGTATTTATGTAAATATAGAGGGAAGAATAATCTCAGTGACACCACAAAATATAGAAATGGTACTGGCTCTAGCTGGTCGTGGTAATGCATTGTGTGATAGAGGAATAACATGGATGATTAAAACTAGGAATCAAAGAAGATAATGGAGGGTGAATGGAAGAAAACAGGAGACAACTACATAGCAGAAAAGTGTAGAGAGTGCCAATCAGGAATTATATAAGAAGAAAAACCTTGGAGAGTGCGTCTTTAACCCCTTAATGTCCAAGGACGTGCACAGTCCGTCATGGCCGGGTGTCAGTTCCGGCACCAGGATGGACTGTGCCACAGACAGCTGACAGGCATGGCAAGCGGTGTGGGGACCTTTGACGTCGGTCCCCGCACCTACAGAGCTGTGCTTGGTCAGTCAATCTGACTGACCAAACACAGCAGCGATCGCGCAGGGGAAGCTGAAATTTCAGCTTCTCCAGCGCGATCAGTGCAGGAGCCGGCGCTGCAGTGGCCAGGCTTCCTGCACTGACAGCCAGGAGCGGAGCCCCCACCGCCCCTGGCTGTTAACCCCTTGACTGCTGCGATCGAGCGCGATCGCAGCGCTCAGGGGGGAGGCAGAGGGTCGGGAGCTCCCTCTGCCTCAGATCGGCGCCCTGCAATGTATTTGCAGGGCCCGATCTCTGCCTTGATGACCCGGAGGTTGTCATGACAACCTCCGGGTCATCTAGCTACGGAAAGCTGCTGTGATCATGCTCACAGCAGCTTTCCCCATAGGTACAATGCATTGCAATGCTGGAGCATTGTAACTGCATTGTAACTGCAATAAAAAGTAAAAAAAGTGAAAGTCCCATAAAGGGACAAGTTAAAAAAAATCATTTTTTAAAAAAAATTGTAAAAAAAATATTAAAAAATAATTTAAAAAAAATCCCCTAAAAAATACACATTTTTATGTAATAAAAAAAATAAAAAACAAAAAAAATACACATGTTTGGTATCGCCACATCCGTAAAAATCCCATCTATAAAAGCGTAACCCTAGTTAACCCCTTCAGTGAAAGCCGTAAAAAAAAAACACAAAAAAGTAGTAAATTATACTTTTTCCAAGCGGTATCATCATACCGCTTGGAAAAAGTGCAATAACACGCAATCAAAAAGTCAGATATAAATAATCATGGTACCACTGAAAACGTCATCTTGTCCTGCAAAAAACAAGCTGCTATCCAGCATTATCAGCGAAAAAATAAAAAAGTTATAGCTCGCGGAATAAACTGATGCAAAAATAATTATTTTTTCTATAAAATATTTTATTGTGTAAAAAAACGCCAAAACATAAAAAAATATATATAAATGAGGTATTGCTGTAATCGTAGTAACCCGAAGAATAAAGCTGCTTTATCAATTTTACCACACACGGAACGGAGGAAAAAAAAAAACAATTCCTGAATTGCTGGTTTTTGTTCATTCTGCTTCCACAAAAATAGGAATAGGAAGCGATCAAAAAACGTTATGTGCCCGAATATGGTACCAATAAAAACGTCAGCTCGTCCCGCAAAAAATAAGCCCACAGATAACTCTGTCGGCCGAAATATGGAAAAATTATAGCTCTCAAAATACGGCGATGCAAAAATTTCTTACAAAAAATTATTAAAAAAAAAGCATCTTTTAGTGTGTGACAGAAGCTAAACATGAAAAAAGGGTGTAAATCTGGTATCGCTGTAATCGCACCGATCCGAGGAATAAAGTCGCCTAATCACTAATACCGCACGAGGAACGGCGCAAAAAAGAAAACCAATTCTTCACCTTTTGTGGATTTGTTCATTGTGCCTCCCAAAGATCGCAGTAAGGCGATCACAGTGGTTCCCCCCAGGAGCGTACATAGAAATCATGGGGCCCCATAGCAAAAGTCTGAATGGGCCCCCCCCCAAAAAAAAAAAATCAACAGGTGCTCTTAACTCCAGGCATGCATGTTATATGTCAAACAATTAATTTTATAGCTAGTCTTTGATTTTTTTCTATTTGAGTAAAAGAAAAAGTAAAACACATCCAATGTAGTCTTATCTGGTGGAAAATACGAAGTTATGATTTAATATTATTTATTTCAGGTTATTCGAAAATCACACATCTACAAAAGCATTACCAACCAAGCGTACACATAGAAATGTAACTTGGGATGATCCCTGAAAGCGGTGTGACTGCCTGCAAGCAACCATCCTGGAATACATAGGGTCACTTTTTGTAGAGAGCTGGATTTACACTGCAGGATTCCTAGAACTGCTTATTGCCCAATAATCAGTGTAAACAGACAGCCGATCATCACCCAAACAATGAACAATTCAACAAAACAATTATTGACTAAAAGGATTTTCAATCTGGCTTAAAAATACTCCCACTCAGTAACACATCCTTCATTGTAACCAGTATGTGCTGCTGAGAACAATAATAATCTAAGCTCACAAAACAATCTATACTGATCATCCTGATCCTGTGGCTGTGAGCATAAAGGTACTGCCACACTAAACAATCCCGCTAGCGATCACGATAACGACGCATACTAATGCGATCGCTAGCGGGATTGTTTCTATATCGCTAAATGCGGCCACATTTAGCGATATAGTTAACGACGCTATCGCCGTTAGCGATCTTCTTAACGACTTTAGCGGTACAAAAGTACCGCTAAATCGCTAAGAAAAGGTGCCACACAGCGATTAGATACTTACCCAGCGGGACGCCGACGAGAAAATAGGGTCCGGAGCGATTCCAGCGACGAGCGAGATCACAGCAGGAAGCTCGTCGCTGGAAGCTGCCGCACTGAACAACATCGCTAACAGGATCGCTAAATAGTGACGTTTTTTAGCGATCCCGTTAGCGATATTGTTTAGTGTGGCATACCCTTAAGAAATGCCAAAATGGGATATCAGTTGTTGGCTAACAAGTAGCTGATTGATTGTCAATATATATAACACAGACATTTAGCAAGGCAGAATAAATCATTGGTGCTCAGTGGTGTGTATATATATATACATATATATACACACACACACACACCTGCAGTGCATGCAGGGCCCCTACACCCTCCACAGTGCGTGCAGCCGGGCCCCCCTCCCTAAGGTGCAAAGTGCAGCCAGAGCCATTGTAAATGTAAAGTGCCAGCACAGTGAGGGGACACATTCAACAAAAAAAATCCACCCCAGCCAGCAGGACTCACCTTATTGTGTGTATCTCTCCCTGAGTGAAACTTATGAATGTTTCCTGCTTCCTGTGAGGCACGTGTTGATCTCTGGCTGCAGGCTGGCTTTCTTATGCAAATGCAGCCAGAGACTTAAGCCAACTGCTGACAAGGAAACAACAAGGAAAGGGGACCTTCAAGGTGGTTTACAGTGTCCGGCAGTCATTGCTTATATTTAATTAAAGGAGATAGTACTGTGTCAGCACAGCACAGCTGCCATAGCAGCTGCTTAGTCTGCTCTATTCACAGGACGCCACTGGTTCCCCCCCACATATGGGGTATCAGGTACTCAGGACAAATTGCACAATAGCTTTTGGGGTCCTATTTCTCCTGTTACCCTTATAAAAATAAAAATTTGGGGGCAAAAAGATTATTTTTGTGGAAAAAAATATGATTTTTTTATTTTCACGGCTCTACGTTATAAACTTCTGTGAAGCACTTGGGGGTTCAAAGTGCTAACCACACATCTAGATAAGTTCCTTGGGGGGTCTAGTTTCCAAAATGGAGTCACTCGTGGGGGTTTCTACTGTTTAGGCACATCAGGGGCTCTCCAAACATGACATGACACCCGCAGACCATTCCATCAAAGTCTGCATTTGAAAAAGGTGCTCCTTCCCTTTCAAGCTCTGCCATGCGTCAAAATAGTGGTTTACCCCCACATGTGGGGTATCAGCGTACTCAGGACAAATTGCACAATAAATTTTGGGGTCCTGTTACCCTTTGGAAAATAACAATTGGGGGTGGAAAGATCATTTTTGTGGAAAAGATATGATTTTTTAATTTTACTGCTCTACGTTATAACCTTCTGTGAAGCCCTTGGGGGTTCAAAGCTCTCACCACACATCTAGATAAGTTCCTTGGGGGGTCTAGTTTCCAAAATGGGGTCACTTGTGGGGGTTTCCACTGTTTAGGCACACAGGGGCTCTCCAAATACGACATGGCGTCCAATCTCAATTCCAGCCAAAAAAGTCAAATGGCGCTGCTTCCCTTCCGAGCTCTGCCATGCGCCCAAATAGTGGTTTACCCCCACATATGGGGTATCCGCGTACTCAGGACTAATTGCACAATAACTTTTGGGGTCCTTTTATCCTTTGGAAAATAAAAATTGGGATGAAAAGATCATTTTTGTGGAAAAAATATGATTTTTTAATTTTACGGCTCTACGTTATAACCTTCTGTGAAGCCCTTGGGGTTAAAAGCTCTCACAACACATTTAGATAAGTTCCTTGGGGGGTCTAGTTTCCAAAATGGGGTCACTTGTGGGGGATTTCCACTGTTTAGGCACACAGGGACTCTCCAAATGCGACATGGTGTCCAATCTCAATTCCAGCCAAAAAAGTCAAATGGCGCTGCTTCCCTTCCGAGCTCTGCCATGCGCCCAAATAGTGGTTTACCCCCACATATGGGGTATCAGCGTACTCAGGACTAATTGCACAATAACTTTTGGGGTCCTTTTATCCTTTGGAAAATAAAAATTGGGATGAAAAGATCATTTTTGTGGAAAAAATATGATTTTTTAATTTTACGGCTCTACGTTATAACCTTCTGTGAAGCCCTTGGGGGTCAAAAGCTCTCACAACACATTTAGATAAGTTCCTTGGGGGGTCTAGTTTCCAAAATGGGGTCACTTATGGGGGTTTCCACTGTTTAAGCACACAGGGACTCTCCAAATGCGACATGGCGTCCAATCTCAATTCCAGCCAAAAAAGTCAAATGGCGCTGCTTCCCTTCCGAGCTCTGCCATGCGCCCAAATAGTGGTTTACCCCCACACATGGGGTATCGGTGTACTCTGGAGAAATTGTACAACAAATATTGTGGTTCATTTTCTCCTGATACCCTTGACAAAATTTAAAAAAATTGTGTCGAAAGAAAAATTTTGGGAAAAAAAGTTAAATGTTCATTTTTTCCTTCCACATTGCTTCAATTCTTGTGAAGTACCTAAAGGGTTAATAAACTTCTTGAATGTGGCTTTGAACACGTTGAGGGGTGCAGTTTTTAGAATGGTGTCACTTTTGGGTATTTTCTGTCATATTGACCCCTCAAATTCACTTCAAATGTGAGGTGGCCCCTAAAAAAAATGGTTTTGTAAATTTTGTTGGAAAAATGAGAAATTGCTGGTCAACTTTTAACACTTATAACTTCCTAACAAAAAAAAATTTTGGTTCCAAAATTGTGCTGATGTAAAGTAGACATGTGGGAAATGTTATTTATTAACTAATTTTTGTGACATATCTCTCTGATTTCATGGCATAAAAATTAAAAGTTTGAAAATTGCAAAATTTTCAAAATTTTTGCCATATTTCCATTTTTTTCATAAATAAACGCAAGTTATATTGAAACAGTAAAGATGTATATCTTTGTACCGTGTTAGCCAGTAGATAGAAAAATATTTAGAGTTGAGAGTCCTCAGTGGTTGATACCTTTTAATGGCTAACTGAAAAGATGGTAACAAATTGCAAGCTTTCGAGACTACTCAGGTCTCTTCATCAGGCAAAGACTAATACAAAATCTGAAGAATCACATATTTATACACAAAGCAGCACAGAAAAAATGCAATAGGTAAGACAAGTGACGTGAAGCAGAATAGTCATTATGGCAGAGGGATGAGCATAAATATTGGAACAGTTCATAGATAAGGAGTGTGAAAGTTTTATTACCCTCTGATTAGGGTCTGGTAATGTTTTGTGATGTTTTCACAGGGTATTTGGAGTAAATTCCTTAATTGATGTAATAGGCCATAAATCCATGTGACAGGTTCATTCCAGCATTAAGAGTGTCAAAGGTCACCATCAATTTGTATTCGCAAATTCTTCTCTGTCTCCGTGATGTGAAGCTGATTCTCAGTACAAGTATTTTCATATCTGACACGCTATGATCAGGGGAGCAAAAATGTTTTGCCACAGGTAGATCCATTCTTTTTTCTCTTATTGTGTGGCGATGAGAATTCATCCTTGTTCTCAGTTTTTGCCCTGTCTCTCCCACATACAGACCCCCAGTTGGACATTTAGTACATATAATTAGGTACACCACATTAGATGTGATGCAGCTGAAAGTACCTGGCATCTTGTAGTCCCGATGGGAGTTGGGGATCTTTATCTTGTCCGTGGTCATTATAAATGGACAGGTTTTGCATTTCTTCTGGTTGCAAGGGAAGGTTCCTGCAGCTGTTGGGGGGGACAGGGAACTTCTGACAATGATGCTTCTTAGATTTGGGGCTGTCTAAAACACAGTAGTGGGGGGTCTGGAAATATGGATTGTAATCGGGCATCTTTTTGTAGTAAAGGTTGTAGTTTCCGTGCAGCTCCCCTTAGCACCTCCAGATTTGGATTGTAGGTGACCACTAGAGGCACCCGGTTATTTTCTTCTTTAGCTTTGTAATGTAGCAGGTGATTCCTTGATATTCTGGTGGCTCTTGTAATTTGGTTTTCAATTGTTCTTGGATGGTAGCCCTGATTTAAAAAGGTCTTTCTAAGGCGACCAAGGTGTTCATCTCTATCCATGGGGTTGGAACATATACGGTTGTATCTGATGGCTTGGCTGTAGACAATAGAGTTTTTTATGTGTTTTGGATGGAAACTGTCCCATTTAAGGTATGTTGGACGGTCGATTGGCTTCTGATACAGGGATGTCTCTATTTCATTGTCCTTCAGTTTAATGATGGTGTCCAAAAAGTTAATTTCAGTGCTGGAGTAGTTGAGTGTTAAGTTGATGGTGGGATGAAATTGATTGAACTGTTCATGGAACGTCTTTAGCTGTTGCTCAGACTCCGTCCAGATGATTAAAATATCATCAATGTAGCTGTAGTAGGCCCGAGGCCTGATGGGACATGAGGACAGAAAGTCGCTTTCAAGCTTGGCCATGAAAAGATTTGCATACTGTGGAGCCATTTTACTTCCCATAGCTGTGCCAGTCTCCTGTAAATAGATCTTGTTGTCAAATTCAAAGTAATTGTGGGTGAGGATGAATTTTGTGAGTTTCACCACAGAATCAGCATCATTCGCGGTGTTTTTCATGAAGTCTTTGCAGGCATTTAATCCATCCTGGTGTGGGATATTAGAGTACAAGGATTCCACATCCATGGTGGCCAGGATGGTTCCTTCTGGTAGAGGACCTATTGTTGCTAGTTTATTCAGTAGGTCAGTTGTGTCCTGAATGTAGCTGGGTGTATCCTTTACCAGGGTTTAAGAATGCCCTCTACCCATCCAGATAACTGCTCAGTAAGTTATATTGAAGAAATTTTACCACTATCATGAAGTACAATATGTCACGAGAAAACAATCTCAGAATCGCCAAGATCCGTAGAAGCGTTCCAGAGTTATAACCTCATAAAGAGACAGTGGTCAGAATTGTAAAAATTGGCCTGGTCTTTAACCTACAAAATGGCTTGGTCATTAAGGGGTTAAAGACGGTGCCCTGCTGTTGTCTGTCATTGTGTGCCTAAGGTTACAAGCTTATCAGAGCCAACCACTTTTAGATTTGCCTCCCGCTCCCTGCATCCTGCCAAAAAAATAAATATATTTAATTTAGCTTTTGAAAACGTTGCTTAAAAGGACCGCTTTCTTTCTTTGAAGCTTGCATGCTCGGATAAGGTCTTATCTGAGCACGATCGGGTGTTATCCAAGTATCTGGGAGTGCTCTTATATTATGTTCGAGTCTCTGTGGCTACATGATTTGTGGCTGTTAGACAGCTTCAAAACATGTGGGAATTCCCTAACAAACAGGCAACATGTGTTGAGGCTGTCTAACAGCCGCAAGTTATGCAGCTGCAAAGACTCCAACATACAATTTTAGTACTTATTGTTGTCCCCACACAGTTTGCATAAGCCTACGTAAGAATACAGTATGTTGTGGTCAGGTTGAATTTATTTCCCGTGATTTTTGAAAATCATTTTAGAAACTCTGCAGCAAAGAAGACATCATGGACACAACACGTCAATGCCACATAAAAAGCCTTTAAAACATGAGCTAAATATGTTGTTGGTTGACACATGTTCAGAGAGGAAATCTGCCCGTGTAAATGGGACTTAACACTGTGAAGGCATGTTTCATGACATTAACCCAATCCAGAGTCAGCATGGCCTATAATATCAATTTTCTAGAATGAAAATACCCTGTCTTAAAATGAAATGTCACAGAAAATAAATGTTATAATAACAATTACCCTTCAATGAAAATTGTGTTATGTGGTTAGAAGGAGTCAAATCATGTCTCGTTTTCTAAATGGTTATAGATGTTTGTTGTACAGAGATAACAACATTTATAATATTTAAGCAAGTTGGTGTCTTTCCTGGATAGATTAGTTAGCATATGTCCTCTCTCATTCATGCACAGTAATAAGAGAATTTAATGTCAGTTTTCTAAATACATTTGTAAAAATATGACTGTCTAAAATGTGAAAGCTCTGCTGTCCCTCTGCTATGTTGAGGAATTTGACCAGGTAAAAGGGAGTATGTCATAGACAATAAAATCTATTCAGAATAAAGCAATGATTTTTATTTAGCAATGCTTCTAAACATTCTGAGAAAACATGTAAGAAACATAATCCCTAACATGTAACTATTAAAATAGCATTATTCTTTGTATCAAAGTGAAGGTGAATACAACAGAACCTCATTAGACCACATTATAAGCTAACAAAGTCCACCAGTCCTTATTAGTATAAAATGTACAAAGGATCCATCAATGTGTCAAAGTGTAATAAAAGCAATAAAAAAATGCACGTGGATAATTTATTTATATGCACTTTGATTAGATAATTACTGATTTAGGGTCATAAGTTTTCAGGATGCTGTATATGTGAGATAGATGGTTACTATTACAAAGTAGAAGTAGTTATTCATACAAAAGTCAATTAACGAGGACCTTGCACCAAAGTTTTCATTCTGAACTGGATACACAATGCGAAAGCTGCAGAATAAATCTTTTTTTTACATTTTACATTTGACCTCTCCTTTGCATAGATATTACCAATTAAAGTATGTGGCACCAAATGGGCTAATTTTTTAAAGTCAAAGTGGGTGTTATTAGACAGTTTTCAGTGTGGGCATGTACAAACCTCTGGCACAGCTTAGGTTTATCAGTGTGTGAAATGCAATGATACAGCTCTGATATCTTGGTCTAACTTCCAGCATGATAATAAAGTGCTAGGAGATAGGAGTACAGATCACTCATACCTTTCAGATATGGTCCGTTTCTGTGATGGAGCAATACAGCTGAGTTCATCTGTGTCACATTACAAATGCCATCCCTCCTTGAATAGTACTGTCAGCTCTGCTGAGCTTCACTTGTAATTGGTTTGCAGTGAGATCAGGGTAGGATGTCTTTACATCTCCTACAGGAATTCAATGACAGCCATGATCTCATTGCAGAGAATTAACAAGACATGTGTGATATTTGTGCTGGCACACTCAGTAATCAGATCAGCTGTCAGATGACAGCATGATCCAGCAGCTGTGTCCGGTGATAAAAAGTTTACCTCTGGTCACAGGAATTAGTTGATAGGAGTACTTCTTCCAATGACCTATGTCTGCGGTCACTGATAATAGCAAAAGCTGATGTCGGCTGATGGGATTATTCATCAGCCAGCGCCTACCCTATAAATAAATGAATAAAAAACAGGTGTGGGTTCCCCTCTTTTTTGATAACCAGCATGGCAAAACTGACAGCTGTGGGCTGCAACCATCAGCTGTCAGCTTTATCATGGTTGGTTACCAAGAATAAAGGGACCCCAACTAGAGATGAGCGAATTTGTTCGGCGAATGTTCGCCAATCATAAATTTGGCACAAGTATAGCACATTCGGATAAGTGATCAGAAACCCGAGCAAAATTGCATAAAATCGGTTAAAAATCGGTGTCATTCGGTGAAAGTGCTAGAAAATATTTGCCTTGCCACAAAAATATTTCCCGCACTTTAGCAATGATAATGGTGGTGTATCATGAGCGTTTGGCACGTGTATGATGAGGGTAGGGAGGTTGCTGAGCTCAGAGGCACGGCGTTCTTGTAAGCACAGCAGTAATTTTTTATTTTCCTAACTTTATGTGTGCACATTGCGGCTAGCCAATCAGGGTGTGGGAAACACCCACAATGACCTGACACAACAGCTTGTGTCATTGGCTGCTGAAATCACATGTTGATCTGCGTATCAATAGCGGACATCTTCCTTTAGTGCCATTTTGACACTGACACAGCGCAGAGAGACTGCTCCTGACACTGCCACTGTTTGCATCCAAATTTCAGCTATTTAGTATAGGTAAATATGAAAAAGCCTGCTGTATACCACATTTTAGCTAGTTTAGCTGATTGTATATCAGTCAGATACTGTAGGCAGCTAGTGTCCAGTGTGGCTGTTAAATTTACCTTCCAGACCTTTTTTTTCTTTTTGGCCATACTGAGGTGCACAAACAAATCGAGCAGGGCACGTGTTGTGCACTGCTTCTATTGCGTCCATGCACGAGTATAGCATTCTAATTCACATGTAGCTAAAGAAAAAAAAAATAAACAGCCTGCTGTATCCCACCTTGTAATTTAGTTCTGTAGTGAAATAAAACTGTCTGAAGACCTAAGGCATGTAAAAAAAACGCAATAATTTTTCAAGGTGCTAAATGTGAAACAGCCTGCTGTATCCCACGTGGTCATTTTGTGGCGGTGATAGTAACCTGTCTGCAGAACAAGGCACATTAAAAGAAAATTATAATTTGTCAGTTGCAAAAA